>CM034157.1:103791301-105009672 GCA_019776745.2 Taxus chinensis
GAAAAGAAACAATTTGGTAGAAGTGGTTAGATTGTAGTAGGTGTAATTCCACAAAGGAAGAATGAAATAACATAGTTAAGAAAATAGAATATTTGAAGCCAAAAAGAAGAAGCCTAAAATGGAAGAGAAATAATGCAATTCAATCGAGGTATATGGTATGCTAGAAAAGAACACCATGGCCATAAATCTTAGTGGGAAAAACAATCATTATACCACTTAATCCACCCTTGTGAAAAGGAGCTTACAACTTAAAATTAACTTTGGCATCTGATGTGGGAGTATCTATGATGAAAAATTAATCTTGCATCATTGAAAATATATTGATGTTATTTTCAATTTGGTTTTATTTTGACATGGTATACTTGGTCACAGAAGGAATCCTTGAGAAGAAGTATTTTCAAGAAATCTTGTTCTAAAAGTTTTAGTCTGGCATTTTTCTAAGCCAAGTGGAACTACTATCACACAGAGGAAATGTTGACTTGTTTTTGACTAAATGCTAACTGAAATCTTGTAATCAGCACTAGAAATGAAATAACAGATTCTTGAGATAATCATTGATAGGAGATGTGTTTCTTAGGCACTTTAGAATTTGAAGATACCTAGGATGCATCATTAAATAAAATGGAAAAGAATCTAAAGGGGGAAGAGAAGAGGGGATACATTAAAAATCTCTTCAGACAAGAAACCAGAACATGTATATGTGCACTAGTCTTATTAGGATGGGATATATCTATTTCTTTCTTTATGTTTGTAATGAAATAATCCTGTAGTAGCATGTGTGTGAGGGGTAGAGTATGATCATGAGTGTTTGCATGAATTTTGTAGCTAATTGATTAAAGAGAATAGTTTATTGAGTGCTCATGTGTGTCTGTGGAAGAGTGATAAGAATTGTATCAAATAATTAGATGTTGTCATTAATTAGACACCCTCTCTATGTTTGCATCATATAATGTGTACTTTTTAAACCCTTTTACAAAATTTGGTCACATTATCTATGCTAAAATCTATACAAAATACTCAATTATACATACATGCACACACACATTAATGTCAACATTAAAACTTTTTAATTAAAAAATAATTAAAATCCATTTGTTGCATGGTTTTTTTTGGTTTGATGATTGGTAATTGAGTGCACCAATACAATGCAAAGTAAAATTAGAAATTGTGTTGAAAAACACTACATTTTGTCTATTAAACAGTTTCTTCCATATTAGGTTAATTATTATATCATAATTATATTTATTTATATACTTTCATCATATGGATGTATAATTTTTATATAATTGGTTATTAGATTTGGTCATATGGGTAATACTTTAACATTAATTTTTTACAAATTTGGTTATTACATATATTGGATAGTAATATTTTATTTACCTCATCTATCTACTTTGGTCATGTAGGATATACTATAGTTTAAGGTTCTAGAAAAGATAAACACAACCACCTAACAAACAAAAACCCTTCACCCACAAACATGGAAGGCAAGGTCAAAAATGATTAACCCAATGAGAATGAAGAAGTCACCCATGAGAAACTCCAAGTAATGTGATGAGCATGATTTTTTGGATGGAATGTATTCCACCCATTCCCATCAAAGACAAAGTACACTAACCACCCGTCCTTCCTCCATGCAACGAAACTTCCCTCCCAAGATCAACTACACAACTACCTGCCACATCACACCCAAAATCCCTGTTCTTGCTTGGTGTGAATATGGAATGAGCCCATAATGTCATTTTATAACATAGAATGACACTTTTATGGTTAGGTCTGTTTAGGTATGTTTCTTTCTTGTGGCTTACCTAAAAAAGCACTCCCCCACGAAATAGCTGATAGAATACTTCGAATCAACAAGGATTGGGTCGAATTCTTCTCGGAAAAAAATCTTTTCCTTCTTCTTCTTTTCCTCACTCTCTTTCTCTCTCCTCTCTCCTTCCAACATTCTCTCACTTTTGTATATTTGACATTTTGAATTTGGGATTGTACGATTTTCACAATGTCATTAATGTTGCTAATGTGATGAGTCACCGTTTACTGTATTAAAAAGGGACTTACAAGACTGATCCAATAGGAAGTTGAAAAGTGACTAAGTTGTACGAGGACATATTGAAAATGCATTGGTACCCTCACTTTATCGACTAGAGTCATATTCTACGACTAGATAATAGCGACCATACCTCGGCCATTATCCATATTCAAAGGGTTGACTAGATTCCCGAGTCTTGTAAACTCAATAGTGCATTGTACACAGATGAAAGTAAATGAGATTTAGCCATTTACCTCTCATTGAAAAAAAAAAGCATTTAAAGTAATCTAGAATGTGTTTTTTACACTATGTACAAATACCTTCTTGAGCGGTCGCAGGGGAAGGTCCCTGGGAATTTTATCCTCTTTGATTGCAGATTTTTCACCTAGGGATGAACATTTTAAGATTTTATTGTTTCAAATGAGTATCCCTTAGGATGTCCAGAACGTCCTCCACCCTAGGGCATTATTTTTTTTTGCTAGAGATGGTTAATTCCTATCATTTTTGAGCCTTTTAGGGTAACGGGGGGCATTTTTGAAATCAGCTCCCCCCCGCGACACCCAAGACAGGGTTACGGTCTACGGGACTGTCGCCCTAACAATGCTGTTTTTTGGGGGGGATAGCATGTCCCGCATAACACTGCTTCTCAAACAAGGATTTTTTAGAAGAAAGTTGTGGCTGATGTTTTACTATGTTTTGTGATCCAACCCTTATTCATGGGATGGTGGGACTTACATACTTGGTCTTGTATCTCAGGTGTTTTGGTGAATGCTAAGGACCGGATTTGGATACACTAGAGTTATAATTGCAGAGAGATTAGTAATCTGGCTCCCCAGGATCTGTAGATTGGATTTTGGACTCAGACTGATCCTATCTACAGCGGTATCTGCAGTTTTTTCAATGGGTAGGCATTCTAGCCGATAGCTTTTTGGGTGCCCAAATCTGGAATTACTCCTGTGTATTTTCACATTCTGTGTGACTAAATTCAATGGATCAGTTTGGGATAAAAAGACCATGATTTACATTCTTATGGTTTGATGAGTCTCATGCTCATACCTAGTCGCCATTTCTAGATAAACAATCAGATCTGCACTAGATCTTGTTTGCTCCATATCCTTCTATAATCTCGGTATCTTAGGAGACAATTGGGATTTGCTTTAAATCCGTTTGGGGTCTAGGATAGAGGTGTCCACATTAGTGGGCCACTTACATGGGAGATGTATGTTGTCATCATCCTAAAAGTACATGATGGTTACAATAGGGGAGTGCTAGTATAAAAAGAAGCCTAGGTTACTACTGAAGCAATTACACGAAAACAATTAGCATGTGGTTATCATGGGCATCCTGTGCTCGATAGTGGTTAATTGACGGGAAAAGGGGGGTGATACACTCTTATACTACTAGGGCCCCATCATTAGCACAGATGTGAGAGTCACGACCCTAGAAGTGAAGCACAGAGCTGATGAGGATCAATACTGGATATGGGAGGCTACAGTTGGACACGGACGCTGCAACCTATATTAAGGTAGTCTTACTACAAGGGAAGTCCTTTCCACTGCAAACATCCACTACGACTTGTTGAAATGAGTTGAGTAGTGCACTGGTAGCATATCAAAAACCTATGTATAACAAGGTTCTCCGAATTTTGCTGAAGTGTTAGATCTCGTCGGGGCTATTCAACTCAAGCTTTATGGATCAGGTATGTGCAGTGGGAAGTTTCCAGACACCGCTTTTGTGAGTGGCTATCTCTTACTAGTAAGTGATATGATATGCCACACACTACCTAATGACATGGAAAGGTTATGGGGCGAGGAGGTTACAATGGTAGTGGCTCTTCTCCTCCACAAGTCCCTCTATGACATGATGGATAAGGGAGGTATGGAGACTCACCCATTTGATTCCAAAAAATCAACATGTTTGGAAAAAAATGTACGAATTGTCATGCTTCCTCTAGTTTTTCTCAAACTATATGACTAGTCAGGAGGCTCAGAGGGGTCTTATAGGGGATCCTTATTAGACACTGGTTACAAACTCTGAACCTGTGTGACTTAGCACAAAACTATAAGGCATTTTGAATGGAAAAGTAGCTTGGCAAGTAGTCGATGCTCATTGACTAAAACATTTACTGTAGGGTTTTTCCAGTGCTTCTCTGCTTCAAGTGGGAACCAGGAGGAGCCAATTCTGATTTGGAATTCTGAACTTTGATGGAGTCTCATGCAGCGACCCTACAAAATCTGTTGAAGAAGGGAGTCTAACAGAGAGGATACCGACAATGAGGATGAGGGGGAATCCCCTTTGAAAGGGAGATCTAAGAGTGATCCTGAGTGGCATGATTACACAGGAGATAGATCAACAGGCCCCAAAAGTCATGTGGTTACGGTAGAAAAGTGCTAGGAGAGAGGGACCCTAGTTGGTCTTAGAGGAGAGCACTTCTAACATTATGGACAGGGGGACGAATAAGTTTGTGAATATTTTGGACATCACTACAGTGATTACACCCCAATGCACCTTTTGGAGAGGCCCCAGTAAGCAATTAGCCAGTAGCACCTAGTAATGTAGTATCCCCAGCTCGATCCCGCGGTGGAATCTTAGAAGGGTTCATGCTAAGATTCTGAAGCTCTACGCATTTTGACACTCCTCTCATGCGCAATACCTTGTGCATCTACATTGTTTTTGTATGCTTAGTTCAACACTCTCCTTTGCGCATTGTGCCTACACTCTACGCCTTTTCCACACTTATTGTATCAATTCCCATGCATTGACATCTTGTCAACATCACGCCTCCAGCGTGGCTTAACACGTCATCGATTGGTGAGAGATTATGGTTGTTTGATTCTGCCTTTGGACAGATCAGATCCACTTATCCCCTCAGGGCCAATACATTCAGATTGGGCAACAACCATGTGCATGGACTCAGACTACAACAAGTGACCTAGCCACCTGGCCGCCATACCGACATGTCAAATCCCCTATCTAGTTAAGGTAGGCAGACCTATTACAATTGGCCTCTCTTCAGTACTCAACTTTGCGAGGTACTAGACTAACTGAGTGCCTTATGAGATGGAGTAACTCTCACACGAGGATATGGGAAATGGGCACCATCTATTGCAAGTGCATCACTCATTCCATTCTCAAGTGTCATTGGTACAGTGTAGCACGCAGGAATGCCTAGAACCGTAGATTCGTGCACGCATCAATGAGGGATCCCACAGAGATCCTGGGAAGCCCTAGAAGCCTTGAGTAGATTTTAGTGCATCCCATTGGGATTGTTGTAAAGCCTTCCATATCAACATTGTATTGCAAGATTGAAATTTTGACCATGCCTCAGGAGTTATGATGGAATCCATTGAATCAATATACAGAAGCTTGTTCTACTATGCTATGTGTGGTGGTAGACTCTTTTTTTGGTTCGGTATTCCATTGATATCTGGGACTGACTTCTATTTGGTTTATCTTGCACTGTGTACTCTAGATGTTTAGAATTTTGTGTTTTTAATGCTTTTTAGAAAGTTTCTATCCAATGGATATGAATGATAATCTCAATGATTTATATTTTGTATTTTTATGATGCAAATACCCATGATGATGTAAACAAATTGTGACTATTCTAACGCTGGGGTTTGCCTTTAGTAATATTTAGTAATTCATATTGTCTTGAGCAAAACGTTTGATGATAAAATGATATGCTCCAGTAGATGTAGCCCTGTCCCCACTCCTAACATCCACACATTTTCCCAGTATACCATGTGAGGGCTCAACACTGAGAGTTATGAAAGGGCACAAGCTTATAGATTTCGATGAATTGTTGGCAATGTTTAGTGTTTTTGTTGTTTACCCGAAAAAGTTTTGGCAAAACCAAATTAAGACACTGCAACCTTACCCTAGTCAATTTAATGCCATAGTTTGGAATGTGAATTGCTTTGCCTATTTTATCTATACTTGGATCACCTAGATGGCCACGTTGGTGCCATAAGGAATCTCGGTTTTAGAGGTCTGGAACTCTCGGAAAAGATGAAGTCGTGGACATCTAAGTTTCATTCTGTTTTTGCCGCATTATGATTGGAAACAGAGGCTTTGAAGTGGATCATGGAATTTTTGGAAGCAGCAGGCAGGTGGGAATTTTTCAAATGGACCGGCCTACACCTTGCCTCATTGCTTCCAAGTAGGAATCAATGGGCACTTAAGTCACCATGGGAAAATTAGAGGCAGCAGGCAAGTAATGGAATTTTTTACCTGCATTGTCCCAACCCTAAACATTCACCATTCTGAAGAGATGCAAGCTCAATCACGTAAAGGCATTGGTAGGGAAAAGAAATACCTACAATATCCGGTAAAAAATTGGATTATGAAAGTCATACGAGCTTAAGTGGATCATGGGAAATTTGTTTAGAGCTGTGGTGTAGGGTGAATATTTCCATTAGGAGATGGCTTTTACAGGATAGAAATTGCCTATACCATGAAGCTTTTAGAACAGACCATTGGAAAAGGAAGGGCACCTAGAAAGAGACCATTAGATTAGGACCAAGTATTTCTTCAGACCAAATGGTATGGCTACCATCAAAAACTTGTGTCTTATCTCAACAAAGGGAAAGTTGATAAATTAAATTCAGAAACAATTAATGATACCATCAAATTAAATGAGGATATTATTGATTTGAATGCAGTTTTTTCCATGTTTTCAATAAGTTTGTAGCCCAATTGCTTATAAGAGTAAGTTCCTCGATCACAATTTTTACAGTATTAATTGACTGACAGATGAAGATCCTATTTTCAGTAGATACAGGTCAATGCATACATGTGAAAATTTCGAGTGGATTATGAAGTAGAGAGCTAAAATTAGGTGAAGAGATAATTTATTGAATGGCAGCCATGAACATACTCAAAATAGGCGCCTTCATAGTGTACACAGGAGAAATACCCCAATTAATTGTAGTCCTCTACTACTCAGGATATAGGAGGGGCAACCATCTAGGTATAGAATTGATGAGGATTATCCCTAAGCATGGTCTGCCTTTTATATCCAAATTAATCAATTCTAATAGACCAAGTAGTGCAGCCTCTTATATTTAAAGTGTGCCCCATTTCAAGAGGAATTCTTGCACAGAATTTCTAATTACTCCGGTCAAGCGTCAAACATTTGGCGCCTAGGTTTGAAGTAACATTGAGTCTAAACTTGTCTGAATAACTTTCTGCATTGAGAGATACAGGTCCTTCTTGGTGAAGTTGGTATTTTCTCATGGATCCCTTGCATAGAAATACAAAGACATCAATTTATTTGGGGCAACAGGTTTCGAGTGGTATGCAACTACTTTAATAATTAAAAACACAAAAGTTCAAAATGGGGTTGCCCATCTTGGTCTGAATTAACTGCATGAATTCACTATAGGTGTTTGTATAGGACGGAAAGGGAGCTTATTTAAATGTCCAATCTCATTTGTTTTCCTTAATGGTTTTTAGGAGAATGGATTTTAACATCTTATTGGTAGCCTCAAATTGTTCATTAAACTGAGGATAGTAGAGAGAAGTCGTATGATGACTTATCTTGAAAAGAGGAATGAAAAATAAAGCTCAGCGGCATTATGCATTACTTCCAGATTTTCTTCCAATCATTTCCAGATCTGTCACCACCAATCCGGCACTATGATAATTCTTCACCGGGAACTCCTCATGCTATGATTATTTACTAATACACAACTTTTAGTTTGGTGGATGTAATCTGGAAACACAACAACAAACATAACACAATAATACCATAGACTATGATAAGAAGGAATGATGATAAATATGAAATATCAGTGTAAATTATAATTTCAACATGAAATTGTTACAGTCTCACCCATGAGGTACTTCAAGTGTTACTAACTTCACTTGCCTTCCAACAATAATATGGGAGAAACTTCACAATTACACCTCTTAATCGCTTATTCAACACACCTTCAAAATGATGGCTTCCTTTACACACTTACTCATACAATATTTCTCACTACTTCCTTCTATGCTAAATGAGGGGGCATGGTCTCTCTATTTATAGAACTTCCAGGGTTATCCATTTTATCTCTAAGATAGGATAAGAAATCTACTCTAACGAATCATAATCCATACCTTAACTCTTATTTGTACATGTAAGCTTATCTTTTAAGATAAGATAAACCCTATCATTTCACATGGGTTCCACAATTTTAGACTTTTTACAAATAAAATACATAAAATATTTATGACCTCACTTCTTGTCCTTATTACCAATATAATATTTCTAATTCGTAATCATGTAGACCATACTTCTTTACTTACCCTGACTTTTACATTTTAACATTACCGGACAACTTATGACAAATATTTACTTTTTACCACAACATTCCTAGTGTACGTTTGACTATTACGGTACTATACATTATTTGCGGCATCGTAATGGCAACGCCATTATCTTCTATCAGACACTACTACTAATTATACTTAACAACAATGAAATAGAAAGTATGGAGGAAACTTTTATTGTTGACATCTTCCCCCTTCCTAGCTTCTACTCCGTCCTCGGAGTAGACTATTCCAGCACTTGGAAAATCTTTAACTTGTCATGGTTGACCCATTTCGTAATGAGAGTGCCATCCAATTCATCCAGTTGGTATGTACCATTTTCATGCACAGCTACTATTTTGTAGGGCCCTATCCATTTTGGAAGAAATTTTCTCTATCTTCTTTTTTGTATCTGGAATCATATACTAGAACTAAGTCATTCACATGAAATGGAGACCAACGGATCTTTTGATCAAAGTATTCCTTCTACTTCATTTTATTCTTATAGCTTGTATCCTTCGCTATTTCCCTCATTTCCTCTAGCAAATGAAGATGTACCAACCTTTCTTTTACTGAATCACTTGCATCCATCCTTTCATTTTTCATAACTCTCACAGTGGGAATATCAAACATAATAGGAAGAACTGGATCTATGCCATAAGCCAACTAAAATGGGGAGTATCCTGTTGCTGACTTTGATGTTGCCCTATATGCCCACAATGTTGCATGAATCCTTTTATCCCACTTGTGTACCTACAAGGCTGCATCTTTTGCTAGAATTTGACACAACACAAAATTTGTTTGTTCCACCTATCCATTTGTACTTGGCTTGTATGTTTTTGCCTTCCTATGCTTAATAGACAACTTATTGACTAGGGCTTCTACCACCTCATTAATGAATTGGCTTCCTTGATCTGTTACAATTTCTAATGGAAAATCAAATCTAGTTACAATGCGTTCATATATGAACCTTTCCACTTCATCCATAGAATTTGTTTTCAATGGTCTAGCTTCAACCCACTTGGTTAAATAATCTGTGGCAACTACAATATACTTATTTTGGCATGGGATAGTTGGAAGTGGACCTACAATGTCTATTCCCCACTTTTCAAAGGGAACAAGTGGAAGAATAGGACATAATGGAGCCGATGAAGTCTTACAGTTACCATGTGTTTGACAAATATCACATGTCTTACAATAATTATAAAAATCTTTAAAAAGAGTGGGCCAGTGATAACCTGCATCTAAGATCCTTTTTGCTGTAAGTTGTCTAGAGAAGTGCCCTCCACATGTACCATTGTTGAATTCTTCTATCAACTCCTTCCCTTGATCATGTCTAACTACCCTTTTGTACTGTCCATTAGGTCCTATTGGAAATAATAATCCATGCAAAATAGAATATAGATGACTGGCTTGAGTAATCTTCCTCTTAGTCTTTGCATTGGCACCATTAGGAAACTTGAATTCATTCAGATAATTCCAAATATCTATGTATTCACTAGGGATTGTGTTAAAGGATAACAATGCTGCATTTGGGAAATCATCGTCATCACAAGATGAACCTAAACCATCATAGGCTCGAGAGAGTGCATCTACATTGACATGCTTCTTTCCTAGCCTATCTATAATATCAAATTAAAATTCTTGTAGCAAAATTATCCATCTTGCTATCCTCCCTGATGGGTTAGGCTTATTTACAATATATTTTAGAGCCTGATGATCTATTATAACTATAAATTTCTACCCTAGCAAGTAATTTCTATACCTTTTTACAGAAAAAATGTTAGCTAGAGCCTCTTTTTCAGTTACAGTATAATTTACCTCAGCACTGCTCATTTGTTTGCTCCCAAAGTAAATTAGATGATCATTCCCATTTTCATCCTTTTGGCTTAGAGTACTTCCTAGTGCTGCATCTGAGGCATCTGTATACACAATGAATGTCTTGCTCCAATATGGATTCTTTAAAATAGGTGAAGACACTAGGGCTTCCTTCAGTGTATCAAAAGCTTCACGCGTCTTATTTTCTAGTTCATAAGTAACATACTTCTTCAAGAACTAGGTTAGTGGCTATGTAATCTATGATAAATTCTTGATGAACCTTCTATAGTGACCCACATGGCCCAAAAATGATCTCAACTTACTTCTATTCATAGGAAATGGTAACTCTTTGATTTTTGAAACTTTATCAAGATTAGTACCAATACCATCTCTGGATACAACATGCTCTAACAAAACACCTTTAGAACATCCAAAGATAGACTTTGTAGGGTTTAGTGAGGCTTTTTCTTCATCTAACCTTTGAAATGCTATCTCCATCTGGTGCAGGTGGTCCATCTTGCTCCCATAGATGCAAAAATCATCCAAAAATACTCTGATGAATTTCCAAATGTAGGGTTTAAACACCCTATTCATCAAATGTTGTAATGTTTCTGGAGAATTACACAACTTGAAAGGCATAACTCTATAAGCAAACGTTCCCCAAGGAGTGATGAACTTGGTCTTCAGCCGATCTTTCTCTGCTATATGAACTTAGTTGTATCCACTATATTCATCAACAAAACTATAGCACTCCTGGCCAACTAATTCATCCAAGATCTGATCTGAGAATGGAAGATGGTAATGATCCTTCTTTGTTACCTTATTGAGCTTCTTATAATCAACACAAATGCGTAGATTCCCATTCTTTTTTATTGAGATCACAATAGGAGAAACCCATTCTGAATTCTCCATAGCAAATATGAATCCTACATCAAGAAACTTATCTATTTCTTATTTTACAGTCTTGGAAAAATTAGGATTCATTCTTTATGGCATTTTCCTTATGGGCTTAGCACCATCTACTACCTCAATAGAATGTTCTACCAAACTTACATGATGGGGTTCCTTGTAATAAAAAGTGAATAGGTTTATGTACCTTCGAAAGAGCTACAGGTAGGATTCCTTCTCGCTCTCCATCACAGCATCACCAATCTTTATTTTTTGGAGATGATCATCAATTTTTTCTTCAGATAATTTTATGGGTTCATGATTTGGTGTGACTGGAAGGATATCCATGACCGAAACATCAACCTCAATTTTTTTCATCTTCTGTGTCCACTTCACTGGTACTAGAGTAATCAGAGGATGTCCAATCATCAGTTTCATCACTTGAATCCATAGGTTCTATATTATGATGCTGAGGGATCATGTTTATCTTCACCCTCTCTCTACCACGTCCAAGTGTCATGAAGCCTTCATTCCAGTGGTTTCTTACATGAACTCTCCTTAGCCATGGTCTTCTCAACAACATTAGGTATGCAACAGTACCATTTTTCATCACCTAAAAGTCTACCACACATACAACACCCATAACAGATATTGCCACATTTGAAACAAAACCTTCTGGTTTAGTTTTTACCTTATTTAATGAACTTAACATAAGTGTTGAGGGAAGATCAATTTTTAAACCCAACATATTCATTACACACTGAGTCATTACATTAATTCAACATCTCCATCAACTAAAACATCATGAATTGAAATAACATTACATAATACGTCAGCTTGTGGAGTGTAGGGATATGCCTCTTCCTCCAAAACAGTGACCTCAACCTCCTTCCTTTGTTGACATTGAGTCCACTTCGCAACTCCCACCTCTTCTCAAAAGACATAGCCAAGAGTTGACCATATGTAATATTTTCATGCCTTTTGGATGGATGTTCTAAGATGGAGTATGGTCCTTGTCCCTGTGAAATCAAAAAAATTTGCACACCCAACTTTCTTCTCCTATGTTTCTTACTAGTTTCTCCTTTCATCTTCTTAGGATCATTTCCATCTTGGTTATCTTTTTCTTTCTGTCTTTTTGTTACAAACACATCTACTTCATTATTTATGCTCTTATCTACTACATCAAAAAAATTCACAGGTGCTTTTCCTTTATCATTATCTCTTGTACTAGATGTAGAAGCTTTATCTAGACAATTATACTTATAATGACCCTTTTTATGACAACCATAACATACAACTTACAAAATATTTCTTTTTGGACCTCTATCTCCTCCCTGAGAACTAAATTCATTTCCTTGAAGAAGATTAATAGATAACTGCCCCATCTTCTGGAGCAGATCTTCATACTCAGTAGATGTACTAGGAGAAATATTTGTGCTCACCGAGAGTGGTTGTGGATTCTGGAGAAAAGGTGCTAGTGTAGGCTCTACTTTAGCAACAATTTCTGTGGGCTCCTCTTCCATGTTTTATTCTTGCCTTCTTGTAATCTCCTTTGCTTGTTCAATGGTAATTGGAAATTCATACTTTACTCGTTGTCTGATCTTTAGCTTCATCCCAAGAATGAAGTGCTTACAGAGGAGATTATCCATGCCATTCATCAACCCATCTACTAATCCTTCCTTTTGTATCTGGGCATCGAGATTCCTCCTTAGCTCTAAAACACGTGCATGATAATCCCTTATCTTATCCTTCTCTCCTTGGGATAGCTTTGTGATATTGAGCATGAGATTTGCATATTTCTGTTGTTCACCAAATTCTTCAAAAAAACTTTTAGTTAATAAATCCCATGAATTTTTCACATTATCGCCTAGTGTTTCAAACCACCTCAGGGCTGCACCATCCAAAAAGGTAGGAAAAAATTTATTCCATAGTTCCCTTCTTATAAGGCCATTACAAGTACAAGATCATTTAAACTCTTAAATGAAAGAGGAAGCATCTTCATTAGATTGGGCTGGAAAAACAAGAATCTTCCCCATTTTCAAAAGTAACCATAGTGAAATACCAAGTACAATCAACAAGACTTATGTCACAAATAACTGGAATCACTATAATAGAAAATAGAAATGACCACGGTAAACTATGGTAAAACTTGACTTACTACAGTAAAAACTGACCTTACTATGGTAAACACTATTCACAGTAAAAACTGAAGTTACTGTGGTAAATACTATTGAAGGTAAAAAGTGACTTTACCATGGTAACTACTATGCACAGTAAAAGCAAGGTTACCCTCCAAATGTTTTCTAACTAAGTGAGAATATCATTCTAGAAAATCCACCAATGAGGAATGATCCTGGCAACGGAACCAAAATGTCATCACCAATCCGGCACTATGATAATTCTTCACCGGGAACTCCTCATGCTATGATTATTTACTAATGCACAACTTTTAGTTTGGTTGTAGTAATATAGACACACAATAAAAAACATAACACAAGAATACCATAGACTATGATACAAAGTAATGATGAAAAATATGAAATATAAGTGTAAATTATATTATCAGCATGAAATTGTTACAATTTCGCTCATGAAGTATTTCAAGTGTTAATGAACTCCACTTGCCTTCCAATAATAACTATGGGAGAAACTTCACAATTACACCTCTTAATGGCTTCTTTAACACACCTTCAAAATGATGGCTTCCTTTACAAACTTACTCATAAAATATTTCTCACTACTTCCTTATATGCTAAATGAGGGGGGGTCTCCTCTCTATTTATAGGAAATTTCAGGCTTATCCACACTATCTCTAAGATAGGATAAGAAATATCCTCTGACTAATCATATTCCATACCTTAACTCTTATCTTTACATGTAGGCTTATCTTTTAAGATAAGATAAACCTTATCATTTCACATGGGTTCCACCTTTTTAGACTTTTTACAAATAAAATACACAAAATATTTATGACATCACTCCTTGTCCTTATTACAAATATAATATTTCTAATTCCTAATCATGTAGAGCCTACTTCTCTACTTACCCTAACTTTGACATTTTAACATTACCAGACCACTTACGACAAATATTTACTTTTTACCACAACATTCCTATTGTACTTTGACTGTTACCAATACTCTACATTATTGGTGGCGTACTGATTGCACCATTATCTTCTATCAGATGCCACTACTAATTATACTTAACAACATCCTATTCTTAATACATACATTAATAAAATAGAAATTACGGAGGAAAATTTTAATGTCGACAGACCCATGACTAGTTTCCAGCATTTGCTATTGGGGAATTAGAATATGCTTTGTAGAATTGAGGGGAAATACAACCTGATCTTATGCTTGATGTCTTTCTCTCTCCTTTAGCTTATTCTCTACATTCATCCGAAGAGAATATATCAAGCCTGATCAACTTGCTGATCAATTAAATTATGCCAACTTAAGTGATTGGTTTAAAAGCCATTACTTCAAGAGTTCAACTACTTGGAATTAGGTGGAAGACATGCAAATAGAAGGTTCTTTTTTCAGTTATAAATCATGCATGTCATGCAAAGAGGAATCATATAGGAGGGAGATTGCAGCATTTGTTTTCCTTACAGACTTCCATCATGTGAGTTCAACTTTAATAATTCCGATTGTCAATTGGCCTCTCATACACTATTTTCAGATTCGAAAGAACCTCAGATTAAAGCTGAGAATCTGTAAGTAGCATTATTTAGGCCTTCTAGAATTTCAATGCAGATAACCCTTCAATAGATTTATTTAAGAAATGAAATATATAGGAGGCAAATTTCCAAAGAACTTTATTGTCATGGTGATATTAATTTCTGGAATTTTCATAAATAGATCTATCTTTAAATAGACTTTGTGTTATTCAAGATCTAGAACAAAAATTTGCTTCTAATTTTGGATGTATATCTATAATGGTTCCACGCCTTTGCATGCAAGTCAACTGGAGTTATATATTTCTTGGGATGCAATCTTCTACATTTCATCCTCAAGTGTTTCCTATATTTGGAATGATTTATAAATACTTTCCTTTCAAAATAGCTACTTATTTACTACAGAACGTATAGCTATGGTTCCATGAGATCCATGGAGTTAAAGTAAAACCCCATAATAGATATTAGCAATATCTTTAACTTGACTAAAACTGTTTGAGAGCCTCATAATAAATGAGGGAGATTTATTCATGATTCCCTAGGTTTATAAAGAATTTGAAATATAGCAAACTCTTCTGGCAACTTAGTCAAAGGGATTCAAGAACTATTTTTCAAATACAAATATCCTTGGAAAATGTGAGATTTTTTTCAAAGCATCTCATGGCTAAGACATCCATTCAACTGATGTCAGTGAAGGTGTAAGTAAGAAAATTCCCATGGGTTTTCTCATACTATGTTAGGATCAAAAAAAGAAATATCTCTACAAGGAATTGTGTTGATGTGTAAATCCAGTGTTCCCCTGCATATATAAGGAGACATTTGTGTGAATATCAATCCATCAACATACCACTTTTACATCATATGAGACCTTATGCATCTGGCAACTGGTTATGACTTTTGCAAGGCTAAGGTGGATGTCTAAGGAGTTACATAAGATCAAACCCATTAACACACCATGGAAATGTAAAGTCAGAACTGACATTTAATGTACACTATGTTTTATGGGGTGACAGAATTTTTGACACATTTGAAAATGATTTCTAAGGGACCTATGAAATCTTTCCAAGGAATCAAATAACTAACATTTCAAGTTCTTTGGTTGACCAATTGCAGACATCCACCAATAAGACCATTTACTATTTTCATGCATCGGAGTTTTAGGTGAATCATATTTCTGTTGGTAAACTATTAAATGTTTTGACTCCACCTAGCACAACTAAGAAATTCTACATTTGGCTGGATCCTTAAATTTATCTACTGGATGCAAATTCTGGCACCATATGAAATTCATAACAACTAATGTTCTACTATGAAGATGGATGCATTCCCAAAGTTGTGAAGATTTAAGGTAGCCTGAAGATTCTCACAGCACCTTGATAACCCAACTGAAGCGATTGAAGTGAAGGAACTCACATGAGCTAATGCATAATTTTATTGAAAATTCACAAAGATCACTATCTTTATTGTATGTCTGGCTTCTACTTAGGTAAATGATGAGAATTAAAAAAAAATTATTCATCAATGCTTTACTTCCTGTAAGCTATCATATGTGAAACTTAGCACATCCTGCTGATTTTGTTAACAGCACTCAATCCCCCTAACATCCTTGGTTGAGATTAAAGATGGACCTCATATGGCTAGGAAGGGTGATAAATTTCAAAAATTCTAAGCTGAAAGTTCATCTAACTGCTACTACTTTCATATTCATGCTGTCCAATAGTTAGCAAATGAAGTGTTGCAGATAACCAAATGATGGCTAGTATGGCTCAGGGAAATTATACCACCGCTGTTCAGAATGGTGTTTCAATGATATAATCAGAACCCATTTTGAGTTCACCTAAGATTAGCAAGTCAAGTCTCCTCCCAGAAACAACATGGACTGATTATAAAGAATACCCTGAAGCTGATGTTGAGAAACACAGTCAAGGATCCTCATTGATTTTATAGGTCCTACATGGAGACTCCAACATTAATGGTTCTAAACTTTAAATCTAAACATGACAATGAGAAGCTTCATGAAGATGATCATGGTCATGCATATGCAGTACTTACAAGATCACAAACTCTCCAAGCTAAGGCATTAGTAGAAGAACAAAGAAGGGGCATCCCTTTGCCTTCTTCCTTAGCTCCCACAAGTAAACAGACAAGTTCTTCATGGATAAGTGCATGAAGTTGGTGGACAATTCCGTGGACATAAAAACCTGAAATAAAGGAACCCCGATCGTGGTTCCTGAATTCTAGGTTCGGTAATTACCGAACCTAAAACTACGATCACGGTTTAGAACCGTGAGCGCGGTTATAAACCGTGACCGTGGAACTCTGAGACAAAATTGAACAATCCCGCGACTCCTTATTTTCCTCATTTTTCATTTTGAACTACAACTTTTCCTAAACGTTTTTCACTCACACTTTCAATACCATCTCAAAATTGCTCATCAGACTTCTGGATAGTGATAGATTCAACCATGCCGCATAGACGAGGAGGTAAATCCCCGATTGTAATCATTTTTTTGCATTTTAAGTTTTTTTTTTACATTTCCATGGGTTTTTTGAAATGTTTGTTTATGTATACAATTTTCTTGTTTTATCAGTTGGTCGGCAATCTCAAAATCATGGAAACCATCAAAACATTCCTCAAAACCCACCGAACATTCCTCAAAACCCTCCTCTAAACATAGATCCACCTCCTGTGGCTTCTTCTATCCGCACTGAGCCAGCAGGAATGCAAGATAATATCATTGGAAGAATCCAAGAAAATAAAATTGTCATTGAGAACCTAATTCAAAATATAAGACAAAATCATGCTACAAATCCATCCCGCATGACTTTAGCCAATACATTGCAAACATTGATTGGTGAAGTCGAGTCTACAACCAACCAAATACATAGATGGAACACCTTTAGAAGTGACTGTAGGTGCTGGTATGAGGATAAACTATCCGATGCATCCGTCAAAGACAAAAAAATTGGAAAAGACCTCATTTGTGCATTATTTACCTACCCTAGAACCAATGCCCCCCTACAGTTACTTGCAAATGGTTCCCAATCCATTGGTGTCATGATGACAGAATCAAAAACAATTTTTGGGACTAATGGTGGATAGTTTTTGATTATCCACTAAATAATTAAAAATTAGAAAATTTTGAAAAGTATTACTTTGCGTGGTTCATTGGACTCCTTGCGATCGTCTTATTTTTGTGATCGTTTCGGTCTTCGTTTCGTGATTTTCGGGCAAGAACTCTTCCCGCCAGGCTATAAAACGCATTAAAATACATTAAAATAATTAATTAATATTTAATTAATTAATTGCTCCTTGTTTGATTAAATTAATTTTTAAAAAATCACTTAAGGAGTATTTAATTAAATAAATATAAATTAAAGTTCATCCGACAAGTTTTAGTGCCGGGGAAGTAAGCTTTTGTTTCCAACTGCCGGGTTGGCTTCCCGAACCCGGATTTCCACTTTCCTGGCAATTTCCTTCAAATTTCCCGCACGTGGGTTTTCCTCTGCCAATTGCCAAATCATGGATTGGCAAACGGGCATAAAATTCCCCAATTTCCCACATGGGGAAATTGGACGGGGATTGCCAACCCATTTTGCCATTCCCGTTGGCAATTGCCCGTTACTTTTCCCATTTCCCCCTGGCACTTAAGCCACTACCCGGGATGAGAGGAAGTTGAATTAATCCTCGTAACTTCCTCCATCAAACCCGGTGGAAAAAGTCAGAAGCTTCTTTTTCTTCAGGAAGACATAATATTTTGTTAACATTATGCAAGAGAAACTACATGCCATTGTGAAGAGAAAAAAGAAGTTTTTGGAAGGAGAACAGTCAAAACGCATTTGGAGAACTAAAGTCCACGCAAGAACCAATCATAAGGAAAACCACGCATTGGCCTGTGGAAGAGATAAAGAACAAAAAATTTCTTTTCCACGCCTGGTAAAGCAGAAAGGAAAAGTGCATGTTTTAAAAGGCGCAAATTTTCAAAAAAATCCTTTCCACACGTTTTGCGCTCAGAAACAAAAGAAAGAACAGTTTTCCATGCCATGAAAGAAAAGGAGCAGCTTAGGCCACGCATAAAACTAGAGGAAAGAACTTTCCACATGCCAGGAAGAGAAGCCAGGATTAAACAAGAGAACATCCCACGCATCTGAAGGAGAAGAACACCAGAAGCTTTCCATGCATGCAAAGGATGAGAATGCAGAAAGCAATTTTAAATCCCAAGCCAGAGCACTTTCCAAATAATGGGGAGCAACCTCCAGCAATGCCTGAATGTTTCACACCAAATTTTATCGACCATCTTCATAGGAGTTTCAATGATCCACAGCTAGCTGCAATTCAGTGGGCTGCTATGCATACAACACCTGGTACAAATGGAGTTGGGTCTGCTAGACGGCAGGAACCCTGGCCCTTCACTTTGGTGCAAGGTCCACCAGGGACAGGAAGGACACACACAGTCGGAGGAATGTTGAATGTTATTCATCTTGTTCAATATCAGCACTATTATGGTGCACTGCTTAAGAAACTTGCTCCTGAAAGCTACAGGCAATCCTATAATAATGCAAACAGTATTGGCACAGGATCAATCGATGATGTTCTTCAGAGTATGGATCGCACACTGTTCCGTATGCTTCCTAAACTTTTCCCTAAACCACGAATGCTTGTTTGCGCTCCATCAAATGCTGCAACAGATGAATTGCTACAGCGTGTTCTGGATCGTGGATTCATTGATGGTGAAATGAAGGTCTGTCACCCTGATGTTGCGAGGGTGGGTGTGGATTCTCAAAATCATGCTGCACAGGCAGTATCAGTGAAGTGTAGAACTGAAATTCTCCTAGGAAAGTGCCGTGAGAAAGTAATTGGCTATATGCAGCAGCTACGGGGTAGAGAAGTAAACTTATCTCAGAAAATCAGTGGCCTCCAGAGAGAGCTAAGTGCGACAGCTGCCGCAGGGTGATCCCAAGGAACCGTTGGTGTTGATCCTGATGTTCTGGTTGCACGCGACCACAGTCGTGATCAGTTGTTGCAAAATCTTGCAGCTGTAGTAGAAGAACGAGATAAAGTTCTAGTTGAGTTGTCTCGCCTTTTCATTTTGGAAAGTCGCTTCCATGGAAGAAGCTGGATCAAATCTTGAGGCAAGTTTTACAAATGAGGCTGAGACTGTGTTCACTACTGTTTCTAGTAGTGGCCGGAAGTTATTCCAGCGCCTAGCCCATGGGTTTGATATGGTGGTTATAGATGAAGCTACAAGCTAGTGAAGTTATGTTACCTCCACTTTCATTGGGTGCTGTAAGGTGTGTTCTTGTCGGGGATCCATAGCAACTGCCTGCAACAGTAATTAGCCAGGCAGCAGGCATGTTGCAGTATAGTAGAAGCCTTTTTGAGTGCTTCCAACAAGCAGGTCGTCCAACTATGTTGTTATCTGCTCAGAATCGAATGCATCCTCAAATTCGGGTTTTTCCTTCAAGATATTTTTATCAAAATGAATTAAGTGACAGTGAGAGTGTTACCAGGAGACCTGATGAAGTTTATTACAAAGATTCTCTATTGAGACCTTACTTGTTTTACGATGTAACTCATGGAAGAGAATCTCATAGAGGTGGATCTATTTCATATCAGAATATTCATGAAGCACAATTTGCTTTGCAATTATATGAGCATCTTCAACGGGTCATAATCATGGCAGCATTAGGTCTTTATCGGTAATGGCATTTTCTCATCGTTTGGAAGGTACAATTGTGCTTATTATGGCAAAGCCAAAACATTCTTACTACAAGTGTTATATAATAAGGAAGAACCGTGAGCATTGTGGTAAAACCATTCTTTTCAAAAATGTTGGGTTAAGCTCGGTATTCAAGTGAGTTGAGCCAGAGAAGAACTCAGGGAGTTCGGTTCTGGAAAGAAGGTAAGATGACACGAAGGGCATGGATCGCCATGGGAGTCCGAATTCAAGTTGAAAATGCATGAGCTCACAATCAAGCTAGGAGCGATACGATTGAGGGCTCATTCGTGAGTTGAGTCGTCTAAACACCTAAGTGAAGAAGGAGCACATCTCGAGAATTTCTCATTCCAGTCATCATTCGTCTTTGCATGATTGCCCTAATTCTTCAGGCCTAATCAACAACACAACACTATAATTCAAAGCATTGGTTCATGCGCAAGCACCTGTAATCTATATCACACAATTTCTAGAGGTGGAACTCGTTGATGAAGTACCTCAAAATATACCAGCCCAACTTGTGGAAGTAGTCACAACTTCTCAACCAAAAGTTGATGATCCGGTTCTTTCCCTGCCTACATTTGAAGAATCACCACAAATGGAGAAAATGGCGACAACATCTTTCTCACAACAAGAAGATCCAATTTCAGCAACACCCGAAGGTGATCCCCTTCAGCGTGATGAAGATCAATTCCCAACGAACACGAGAACCATGTACAATGAGGTACTTGGAGAGGTTCCCACCTGGCTACATGATATCCTGAAGAATTGAAAGAGGGTCATCAAGCCAATAGTGATAAACTTGGAAGCGATTGCGTAAATGTTAGAATCCATCACTCCAAAAAAGACCAAATACTACGCTAAGGTGTGTGTCAACGAATTCATAAATCACTTCGATGATTTTTCAACACCACTCGTTCACAATGGGGCAAAGGAGATGGATTTCCAAGACTCTGAAGTCTCACGAATTCTGCTCGGGAGATCAACACTTTGGGATGGTGACAAAGACAAAGGACATAACTCCAGGCAGTGAATTGCAATTTTGGCTCTTGGAGATCTTCTCAATGGCGAAAGACCAGAAGCTGGATTCTGATAAACCAAGGTGGCGTAACGACTACGGTCTCATGACAAATGAATAATTCACCATGGAAAGGTACTCGGAGCATGTGGAGAATTGTGAATTGCAAATGTGAATACGAATGAAGACAAATCTTTCTCACACCAGGATATTGCTCAGATAGAGGGGTGGATGAATTGCTCAAGTTTCAAGCTCAGCACTCTTGTCATTTGGAGGATTGCAGAGCACAGTCAATGAGTTCATTCCCGTACGATCGGGATAGGCGGACTCTTGGCCCAATGGATAAGGCACTGATCCTAGGTGTCTTGATCTAGGTGGCACATTGCTGACTAGGATGTCTACGTGTGCATACAAGTCATTTAAGTGGGGTCCACATGTACCCATTTCTTTTATTTATGTATTTTTCCTTAAATGACCTTTTAACTTAAGTGGTTTCTATTTTTAGTCACTTTTTAAAAGTTGGTTGAAAAAGTCAAAGTCACTTAAGTGCCCTATTTAATGTGCATTTAAAACCCTAACTACTTCGTAACCAACTTTTGGGTTATAAAAGGAAGTGAGGGGCTCATTTGTAAGGGTGACTTTGAGAGAGGAGAAGAAGAATACTTTTGTGCAAGCTTTGTTTCAAGAAGAAACTTTGTGTTCTTTGTGAAAAACATTTTGGAGTTAATAGAATAAGAACTTTGTGTCTCATTCATTGTCTCTTGTAACATTTGGTGTTCTTATGTTCATTAGATGTTAGGTGTTTGAATCTTGCATGCAAATATTATCTTTGATCTTATTGTCAACATTAGTAATCAGTTGTTCTAGTTCACAGTGATCAAGCTCTGACTATCTACTTGCTCATGTGTGTTCCCTTTTGCATGTTCTTGTTTGGCTAACTCAAACTCCGTTTTATTTGTGTTGGTTATTCATCTTTCCTCTTCATGCAATATTAGGCTTTATTTTTACCTAAATCTTGCGTGTTATTTCAATTCATTACATTCCCCTCCTTTCCTTCTTTTTATTCCATTTCCTTCATTCACTTTTCTTCCATTGATGTTCCAACCCCCCACCCCCCACACATACAATTTTGAATGTACAGATGTAAATACAGTTTTGGTTTTCAATAAAGGCAGCCTCACCTTCATTGAGGAGGGACTTCGTTCCCACACTGTTGCATGTCATTTGCATGCGTGCAAATCCATATGCTAACAGTTTTTGGCGACTCCGCTGGGGATTCAGAAATCGTTAACCAGTGCTTGGTTAAATCTTTATGACTATCCCCTCTGCACAAGCTCCAGTTCTTCAACCGAACCTTGTGCCCGACGAAGATTTCCAAGGAGACATTGCTGCCAACCTTCGAATAGTAGCTTGGGAAAACCGTGAAAGCTTGCAGCAATTTGTGGCTGTTGATAGAGCCATTGACAGAGAAATCTACATCGAAGACCTTAGAAGAAGAGCACCCGCACTTGTGGCCAGAAGACCTCTTGGGCACGTGTTGATAGTTGTTCACCGACGCGGTCCTCTTCCACCCAGGTAATAAGTTGTATGACTATTACAGGTAACCCACCTATCTTGCAACCAAATCTTGTTTTTGCAGATACTCAAGAAGACATATCATCAAATTTGAGGCAAGCTATTTGGGAAAAGCGCACAAGTAACCATCATTTTCATCTCGCCGCATCAGTACTAGATAACGAAGAAGAGAAAGCCGCGAGAGTTGTTAGAGTTATTCAGGCGCAAATAGCTCAAGAAAGAGAGCAAAGAGAAAAGGCTAGAGCTGGTCGGAACACGCCAGTGATCTCTTCACCATAAATATTCCAAACTGGAAGGAAAGAGGTTTACGCGAGGAGAAAAAGCTAAAGGTAGATCTGACCCCACTTTTGACTTTCAAGGAAAATTTGGTTTCAAGTTATCTCCTCCCAAGAAGAACACACCTCGTAGATCTGCAAGCCTTGCATCAAGTCCTGAAAGAGCAAGCAAGGAAGGAATCACTACCAGTCAAGCACTTGTCCTTGCTCACATTGTTTTACCTTCGCATACCACCTTTTCTCCAATGGCAGCCAATGTACCATGGGGAAATGCCATAGGCCCATTGGCCTTACCTGCTCGACATGAACTCCCACGAGGATCAAGAAAGATTCTTCCCAAGTTCGACGGAGATGGGAAGACGTCACCAGATGATCATATTTCTGCCTTCTTCGCTGCATGTGCTGTTTTGTCAGTAGAATACGAAGATGTTGCTATTCGTCTCTTCGTCGAGACATTGCATGATATTGCTGCAGATTGGTTTCATCATCTACCCAATGGATGTATTACAAGTTGGGATGATATGAAAACTAAGTTTGAAAATCGATTCAAAACAGCGGAAGATGAACATGCTCTTCTTGCCCAACTATCTCAGGCAAAGAAAGAGCCTACAGAACCCATGAGGAATTTCGTGGCCAAATTCAACAAGATGGTAAACAAAGTTCCCACCGGGATTCGTCCCAACCTTGATGGACAAAAATGTTTCTTTATTAACGCACAACAACCAGAAGTGTGCTATCAGCTAAGAAGGGCCAGGGTGGCTACTTTGGAACTTGCTCAATCTTTGGCCATAGAAATTGAAGATGACTTAATCATGGCAGGAAAATTCAAGAAAAATTCCCTCAAAGGAAAGAGTCAAGAAACTCCCAACGTTTCAGAAACTATACTCACTAAGTTGGCTAATGATATGCTAGCTTTGAAGAAGCAAGTTGCTCAAAGTAGTAAACCTGCTCCTTACAAAGATATCCCGCGAAAAGGATACGTTCCCAACAAAGCCAGGATTGCAGGTGCTCCAACGAGGCTTGCTATTGAAGCAGCTCCCGCAACTAATTCCAAATGTGATGTCATTGAAGAAAGTGATGATGAGATTGAGGTCGTCGAGGTTTATGAGGAAGAGCCTGATTCTGAGACATCTAAACCTACAGTTGAAGATCCTGAGGAAGAAAGTAATAATCATTTCTTTGAGTACCGTTCCGATGAAGAAGACGAATATGAAGAAATTATAGAAGATATGAATAGTCAATCCTTCGCTGTCTTCACACGCTCTCAGAAAAAGGACCAAGATACCACCAAGGCGGGAGATAAAGAGGTTTCCAAGGAAACTCTCAAAGGATCCAAGATAAAGGAGGCTCCTAAAGAGTCCAGAGATACTGAGGTTTCAAAGGTCAAGACTATCTTAAAGAAAGGAGAGCCTTTGTTAGATCAATCAGTTAGTAAACCAATTACGAAGAAAACTTCTTCTTCCACATCCGTATCAACCAAGCCCGAGACCAAGGTCAAAAGTGTGCCATCATCAAGTTCGAAAGAACTCATATCTGAGACTTCAAGTGCAATTACTTTGCCTAAATTTGATATCATTGATCATATCAATAAAACAAAAATTTCCATGTCACAGGCAGAGTACTTGAAGTCCAACAAGGATCAGCTCGAGAAGTTGGTCCAGTTTATCAAAGGTGACTCTACTGTTCATTCCTCTAAAGGAATTCTAAAAACTCCCAAAGATGGGAAAACTCAAAATATTGTGGCGGCCACTACACCTTCAAATGAAAAGATCGAACCTTTCTTTGTGTCTTTTCTGATCAACGGATGCAAGTTAAGTAATTGCATTATAGACTCTGGAGCCTCGGATAATGTGATGCCGGAAAAAGTAGCACATGCTCTTGGTTTGACTTGTACGAGAACATTCGGATCATGTTACTCTATGGAAACCAAGCAAGTTCCTCTGATCGGGCAGATTAAGGACGCCCAAATGGTTTTAGCCCAATTCCCTCAAAAGCGAGTTAAGGTAACTATTTTAGTTGCTGATATCCCCGCCTCGTATGGAATGTTGTTGAGCAGGAAATTTTGTAGGGATTTGGGTGGTGAGATTCAAATGGACTGGTCTCATGCCATGATTCCTATCAATGGAGAAATGAAGAAACTTATGCCGGAAGCTCAGGAAAAGTTCACAGTAACTAAAACTGAAGATCCTCGCGCACAGATCCTTTTCCAAGGCTCAAGTATGGGTAATTATATGATGACTACAGAAGTTCATACCCCTGAGATCACTTGCCAAGATTCCAATGAGATCTGGACTCTTGAGCTCGATGGAAGTTGTTGCTCAACGGGCTCTGGTGCAGGAGTGGTGCTCATATCTCCAAATGGTAAAATCTTTCCTTTTTCCTATAAACTCGAATTTTCAAATACTAATAACACTGCAGAGTACGAGGCATTAATCCTTGGCCTCCAAGTTGCAGAAGAGAAAGGGATCAAAAATCTGGAAGTCTTTGGAGATGCGGAATTGATCGTGAAACAAGTAAGAAATCAGTTCCAGGTAAAGAACGATCGTCTGAGACACTACAGAAATAAAGTTTGGGATGCAATAGAAGTTTTCGACGCTTTTTCCATTAAATCTGTCCCTCGTGAAAAGAATGACAAAGCGGATTCTCTAGCAGTCTCAGCGTCATTAATGATTCCTCATTCAGAATTTGATCAAGACAAATACACCATTGAAATGGTTTTTAGGCCAAGTGTTCCTGACAATGCAGAAAATTGGCAAGTATTTAATGATGATCAACAAATTATTGCCTTCTTGGAAAAGAGAGAAAATTTTGAACAGTTGTACTTTGAAGGAAGTGATTCGGCATTTCGCGAATCAACTACCTCACCCATTCAGGAAGGAGTTGAGAACGAAGATCCTGGTGATGGCATCATTCAACTCAAAGGAAATAAAATTCCCAAAGGATTGGTTTCACTTGAAGAACTTTTTGACAAACATGACAGGTTTATTAAAGAGAAAGAGCAGGCAGGACCTGCAAATTCTGCTGACTATGAGCAAATTAATATCGGCACCAAGGATAAACCTCGCCTGATCAATATTGGTAAATGTTGCTCACCTGAGGAGCGCAGGAAATTCATAAATCTCCTTACCAAATACTCTGACGTCTTGGCATATTCATACGAAGACTTGAAGTCTTTCCAACCCAGGGAAATGGAGCATGCCATACCCTTGAAGCCTGGCGCAGTTCCATTCAGGCAAAAGCAAAGACAATATAATCCCAAGATTGCAGGGACAATATTTCATGAAGTTCAAAAGATGCTAGATGCACGAATAGTTTTTCCTATTCGACATTCGACCTGGATAGCTAATATTGTACCGGTTCGCAAGAAAAATGGAGAAATTAGGATTTGCGTGGATTTCCGCAATCTTAATCAGGCTTCCTTGAAGGATAACTACCCACTGCCAGTCATGGACCATATTCTGCAGGCAGTAACTGGATCGGAAATGCTATCTATGCTAGATGGTTTCTCTGGCTATAATCAGATTGAAGTGGCTAGAGAAGATCAACATAAAACTGCATTCACTACCCCCTGGGGTACGTTCGCATATAGAAGAATGCCCTTCGGTTTGATCAATGCTGGTGCAACTTTTCAAAGGGCCATGGATATGGCGTTTGCAGATTATAAAGACAAGATCATTGTGATATACCTAGATGACTTGACAGTGTTTTCAAAGAAGCGAGAAGATCACTTAAGAGATTTAGAGAAAATTTTGCAAAGGTGTAAACTTCATAAGATTTCTCTGAATCCAAAAAAATCTGTGTTTGGAGTTACAGAAGGTAAACTCCTAGGTCATATTGTTTCTAAGGAAGGAACTAAGATCGATCCTGAACGCGTTCAAGCTATAAAGAATCTTTCCTTGCCTACAAGTAAACCTGGAGTCCACTCCTTCTTTGGAAAGGTGAACTTTTTGAGAAGGTTCGTGCCAGATTTCGCCGAGCTGACTAAAGAAATCGCTGATATGATGAAAGGAAAAGAATCTTTCAAATGGTCAAAGGAAGGTAGAGAGGCATTTGAGCAAATCAAGGGTGCTATTGCAAAAGCTCCTACATTGGTGTGTCCCGATTTTAAGAAGGATTTTATAATTTATTGTTATGCTTCGCCACACACAATCTCTGCCATTTTGACTCAGCACAATCAAGAGGGGATTGAATCTCCTATCGCATTCATGAGTTCGGGATTCAAGAAACATGAACTTAATTACACTCCTCTTGAGAGACATGCGTACGCGGTGGTAAGAGCCCTGAAACACTTCAGGTATTACGTGTTGAATTCTCACACCAAAGTCTTAGTTCCAGACACCGCGGTGAAATCAATGTTGACACAACAGGAACCAGGATCTAAAAGAGGTAATTGGGTCTCCAAGATCCAAGAATATGATCTGGACATCAAGCCTACCAAGTTGGTTCGAGGGAGAGGACTCTGCCAACTCATTGCAGAGAATGAACCACGAGATAACTCTGAAGAAGAACTAGTTGAAGGAAATTTACCATTGGTAGTTTTTGTCAGTACCACGGATGAATGGTATTCTGATATTGCCTACTTCCTCACATACGGCGAGTGTCCAGAAAATCTGACAGCTAAAGAGAAACGAGCAATCAAACTAAGAGCTGCCAGATACGTCATTTGGGATAACACGTTGTTCAAGAAAGGAATTGACGGCATGTTCCTCAGATGTGTTGATAAAGAACAACAGCCTAGGTTGTTGGAAGCCTTCCACAATCATGCTTGCGGCGGTCATTTTTCTGGCCCAGTAACAGCCCATAAAATTCTGAGAGCACATTATTACTGGCCCACTATGTTTTCTGATGCTCAGAAATGGGTGACCAAATGTGAGGCCTGTCAACAATTTGTTGGAAGACCAAAGTTGGCAGCACTGCCTTTGAAGCCAGTTGTCATTGAAGAACCCTTTCTACAATGGGGTTTAGATTTCATCGGGGTCTTGAACCCTAATTCTAGCGCTGGTCATACCCACATGCTCATTGCCACTGATTACTTTACAAAGTGGGTAGAAGCTATACCGGTGAAACAAACATCTACTGCAATAATCTATGATTTCATCAAAGAAAACATATTGGTTCGTTATGGAATTCCTCACAAGATCGTGACTGACAATGCCTCAAATTTTTCTTCTGCAGAGATGATAGGTTTTTGTTATGGATATGGGATATCTTTGTCTCATTCATCAGATTACTACCCGCAGGGAAACGGTCAGGCTGAATCCAGCAACAAAAACCTCATTACCATTGTGCGCAAGTTAGTCGAAGAAAATCAAAGAACTTGGCACAAAAAGTTATACGATGCATTGTGGGCTGACCGCATAACTCCCAAAAGGGCAATTGGGATGTCTCCATTTCAACTTCTGTATGGAACTGATGCTCAAATTCCCGTCACATTGGAGCTACCAGCGTTAAAATTAGCTCAGGCAGTTGATGATGAATGCTTCACCAATGCATTAGATAAAAGGGTCATGTTTCTAACCAAGCTTGAGGAACAAAGAAGTCAAGTGGCCAACAGGATCAAGGAACATCAATCCAAGGTAAAGAAGTTGTTTGACAGGAAAACTAGAGAGAGACAGTTTCAAATCAATGACTTAGTTCTTCTCTGGGATAAAAGACGTGAGCCGAAGGGAAAGCATGGGAAGTTTGACTCACTGTGGCTGGGACCGTTCAAAATAAGACACTTCTGTGGAGATAGTACCTACTACTTGGCATATCCTGATGGAACTCATTTGCCTTTGCCCTACAGTGGGCAGTATCTCAAATATTACCAGAATTGAAAACGGGTTGTTCCCCGTATGTACATAGGTAATTAGGATTTTGGTTTGTTTGTTTCCCTGTTTTTCGGTCTCCTCTCTTGTGTCGCCCCATTTTTGTGCCCCATCTTTCTGTGATCATGTTCATGACTATTTTGGTCTGGGTCCGTTGCTGCGTCCATGAAGTCCTTGTCCCCAATCAGAGCCAGCTATTATCAGCCAATTTTGACTGTGCATAATTGTCAAAAAACAATTAAATAATTAAAAATTAGAAAATTTTGAAAAGTATTACTTTGCGTGGTTCATTGGACTCCTTGCGATCGTCTTATTTTTGTGATCGTTTCGGTCTTCGTTTCGTGATTTTCGGGCAAGAACTCTTCCCGCCAGGCTATAAAACGCATTAAAATACATTAAAATAATTAATTAATATTTAATTAATTAATTGCTCCTTGTTTGATTAAATTAATTTTTAAAAAATCACTTAAGGAGTATTTAATTAAATAAATATAAATTAAAGTTCATTCGACAAGTTTTAGTGCCGGGGAAGTAAGCTTTTGTTTCCAACTGCCGGGTTGGCTTCCCGAACCCGGATTTCCACTTTCCTGGCAATTTCCTTCAAATTTCCCGCACGTGGGTTTTCCTCTGCCAATTGCCAAATCATGGATTGGCAAACGGGCATAAAATTCCCCAATTTCCCACATGGGGAAATTGGACGGGGATTGCCAACCCATTTTGCCATTCCCGTTGGCAATTGCCCGTTACTTTTCCCATTTCCCCCTGGCACTTAAGCCACTACCCGGGATGAGAGGAAGTTGAATTAATCCTCGTAACTTCCTCCATCAAACCCGGTGGAAAAATTCAGAAGCTTCTTTTTCTTCAGGAAGACATAATATTTTGTTAACATTATGCAAGAGAAACTACACGCCATTGTGTAGAAGGAAAAGACAAGGATCCAAAGGAGAACAAGTCCATATGCATTGTGAAAGAACAGCCAAAAATCTAAAGAACAGTCATACAGCAGCTGAGGGAAAAGAATCTTTTCCACGCATTGCATAAAGAAAAGTTTTAAAAGGCCACGCCTGGTAAAAGAAAGGAAAAGTTTTTAAAACAAATAATAAAAAAATCCTTCCACAGCTGCGCTCAGAAACAAAGCAGGAGAACAAGTTTTCCATGCATGCAGAAAGGAGCAGCTCCAGGGAAACAACGCACCAACTAGAGAAGAAAGAACTTTCACACGCCAGGAAGAGAACAATTTCCCACCAAGATAGACAAGAGGAACATCCCACGCATCTGAAGGAGAAGAACACCAGAAGCTTTCCATGCATGCAAAGGATGAGATTGCAGAAAGCAATTTTAAATCCCAGGCCAGAGCACTTTCCAAATAATGAGGAGCAGCCTCCAGCAATGCCTGAATGTTTCACACCAAATTTTATCGACCATCTTCATAGGAGTTTCAATGGTCCACAGCTAGCCGCAATTCAGTGGGCTGCTATGCATACAGCAGGTACAAATGGAGTTGGGTCTGCTAGACGGCAGGAACCCTGGCCCTTCACTTTGGTGCAAGGTCCACCAGGGACAGGACACACACAGTCTGAGGAATGTTGAATGTTATTCATCTTGTTCAATATTAGCACTATTATGGTGCACTGCTTAAGAAACTTGCTCCTAAAAGCTTCAGGCAATCCTACAATAATGCAAAGAGTATTATTGGCACAGGATCAATCGATGATGTTCTTCAGAGTATGGATCGCACACTGTTCCGTATGCTTCCTAAACTTTTCCCTAAACCACGAATGCTTGTTTGCGCTCCATCAAATGCTGCAACAGATGAATTGCTACAGCGTGTTCTGGATCGTGGATTCATTGATGGTGAAATGAAGGTCTGTCACCCTGGTGTTGCGAGGGTGGGTGTGGATACTCAAAATCATGCTGCACAGGCAATATAGGTGAAGCGTAGAACTGAAATTCTCCTAGGAAAGTGCCGTGAGAAAGTAATTGGCTATATGCAGCAGCTACGGGGTAGAGAAGTAAACTTATCTCAGAAAATCAGTGGCCTCCAGAGAGAGCTAAGTGCGACAGCTGCCAGGGTGATCCCAAGGAACCGTTGGTGTTGATCCTGATGTTCTGGTTGCACGCGACCACAGTCGTGATCAGTTGTTGCAAAATCTTGCAGCTGTAGTAGAAGAACGAGATAAAGTTCTAGTTGAGTTGTCTCACCTTTTCATTTTTGAAAGTCGCTTCCATGGAAGAAGCTGAATCAAATCTTGAGGCAAGTTTTACAAATGTAGCTGAGACTATGTTCACTACTGTTTCTAGTAGTGGCCAGAAGTTATTCCAGCGCCTAGCCCATGGGTTTGATATGGTGGTTATAGATGAAGCTATGACAAGCTAGTGAAGTTGGCATGTTACCTCCACTTTCATTGGGTGCTGCAAGGTGTGTTCTTGTCGGGGATCCACAGCAACTGCCTGCAACAGTAATTATTGGGCAGCAGGCATGTTGCAGTATAGTAGAAGCCTTTTTAGCTTCCAACAAGCAGGTCGTCCAACTATGTTGTTATCTGCTCAGAATCGAATGCATCCTCAAATTATTTTTTTCCTTCAAGATATTTTTATCAAAATGAATTAAGTGACAGTGAGAGTGTTACCAGGAGACCTGATGAAGTTTATTACAAAGATTCTCTATTGAGACCTTACTTGTTTTACGATGTAACTCATGGAAGAGAATCTCATAGAGGTGGATCTATTTCATATCAGAATATTCATGAAGCACAATTTGCTTTGCAATTATATGAGCATCTTCAACCTGGGTCATAATCATGGCAGCATTAGGTCTTTATGGTAAAGGCATTTTCTCATCGTTTGGAAGGTACAATTGTGCTTATTATGGCAAAGCCAAAACATTCTTACTACAAGTGTTATATAATAAGGAAGAACCGTGAGCATTGTGGTAAAACCATTCTTTTCAAAAATGTTGGGTTAAGCTCGGTATTCAAGTGAGTTGAGCCAGAGAAGAACTCAGGGAGTTCGGTTCTGGAAAGAAGGTAAGATGACACGAAGGGCATGGATCGCCATGGGAGTTCGAATTCAAGTTGAAAATGCATGAGCTCATAATCAAGCTAGGAGCGATACGATTGAGGGCTCATTCGTGAGTTGAGTCGTCTAAACACCTAAGTGAAGAAGGAGCACATCTCGAGAATTTCTCATTCCAGTCATCATTCGTCTTTGCATGATTGCCCTAATTCTTCAGGCCTAATCAACAACTCAACACTATAATTCAGAGCATTGGTTCATGCGCAAGCACCTGTAATCTATATCACACAATTTCTAGAGGTGGAACTCGTTGATGAAGTACCTCAAAATATACCAGCCCAACTTGTGGAAGTAGTCACAACTTCTCAACCAAAAGTTGATGATCCGGTTCTTTCCCTGCCTACATTTGAAGAATCACCACAAATGGAGAAAATGGCGACAACATCTTTCTCACAACAAGAAGATCCAATTTCAGCAACACCCGAAGGTGATCCCCTTCAGCGTGATGAAGATCAATTCCCAACGAACACGAGAACCATGTACAATGAGGTACTTGGAGAGGTTCCCACCTGGCTACATGATATCCTGAAGAATTGAAAGAGGGTCATCAAGCCAATAGTGATAAACTTGGAAGCGATTGCGTAAATGTTAGAATCCATCACTCCAAAAAAGACCAAATACTACGCTAAGGTGTGTGTCAACGAATTCATAAATCACTTCGATGATTTTTCAACACCACTCGTTCACAATGGGGCAAAGGAGATGGATTTCCAAGACTCTGAAGTCTCACGAATTCTGCTCGGGATATCAACACTTTGGGATGGTGACAAAGACAAAGGACATAACTCCAGGCAGTGAATTGCAATTTTGGCTCTTGGAGATCTTCTCAATGGCGAAAGACCAGAAGCTGGATTCTGATAAACCAAGGTGGCGTAACGACTACGGTCTCATGACAAATGAATAATTCACCATGGAAAGGTACTCGGAGCATGTGGAGAATTGTGTAAATGTGAATACGAATGAAGACAAATTTTCTCACACCAGGATATTGCTCAGATAGAGGGGTGGATGAATTGCTCAAGTTTCAAGCTCAGCACTCTTGTCATTTGGAGGATTGCAGAGCACAGTCAATGAGTTCATTCCCGTACGATCGGGATAGGCGGACTCTTGGCCCAATGGATAAGGCACTGATCCTAGGTGTCTTGATCTAGGTGGCACATTGCTGACTAGGATGTCTACGTGTGCATACAAGTCATTTAAGTGGGGTCCACATGTACCCATTTTTTTATTTATGTATTTTTCCTTAAATGACCTTTTAACTTAAGTGGTTTCTATTTTTAGTCACTTTTTAAAAGTTGGTTGAAAAAGTCAAAGTCACTTAAGTGCCCTATTTAATGTGCATTTAAAACCCTAACTACTTTGTAACCAACTTTTGGGTTATAAAAGGAAGTGAGGGGCTCATTTGTAAGGGTGACTTTGAGAGAGGAGAAGAAGATACTTTTGTGCAAGCTTTGTTTCAAGAAGAAACTTTGTGTTCTTTGTGAAAAACATTTTGGAGTTAATAGAATAAGAACTTTGTGTCTCATTCATTGTCTCTTGTAACATTTGGTGTTCTTATGTTCATTAGATGTTAGGTGTTTGAATCTTGCATGCAAATATTATCTTTGATCTTATTGTCAACATTAGTAATCAGTTGTTCTAGTTCACAGTGATCAAGCTCTGACTATCTACTTGCTCATGTGTGTTCCCTTTTGCATGTTCTTGTTTGGCTAACTCAAACTCTGTTTTATTTGTGTTGGTTATTCAACTTTCCTCTTCATGTAATATTAGGCTTTGTTTTTACCTAACCCTTGCATGTTCTTTCAGTTCATTCCATTCCACTCATTTCCTTCATTTCATTCTATTTCCTTCATTCATTTTTCTTCCATTGATGTTCCGAAACACCCCCCCACATACAATTTTGAATGTACAGATGTAAATACAGTTTTGGTTTTCAATAAAGGCAGCCTCACCTTCATTGAGGAGGGACTTCGTTCCCACACTGTTGCATGTCATTTGCATGCGTGCAAATCCATATGCTAATATTCTTAGAGAAGGAGGTAGAGGGGATAAATAATATAGTGTGGGAGGTTAATTTTTGAATATGGACTTGCATATTTCACAACAATAACCAAAGTAGATCCACACTCAATCAGAATAATTCGACCATGAAAACAACAATGGGATTAACAAACCAAAGACACAAAGTTCTATTAATTTATTCTTCAAAGATACAAATCCCTTTCTTGATTGTTCAAGATCAACATGCTTACAAAATCGAGTATACAAGAAGTAGAGGCAAACATAGACAAGTGGGATTTTTACAAAGATTAGTAAATCTCTTTACACTTCTGTTTCTAAGTAAAGAAAAATCTCTCGCACGGATAACAACTCACAATTGAAAACCCTTTGGAATGAAGAGGCCATTCCAATTTATAGATTTGTACAATATGACTTTTGTATAGCTTATGACTACTACATGAGACTCCTCACATATCTGTATCACTTGTGGAGGCTGCTGTTCATACTTCCATAGGGAAAAACTGCATTTTCACTAAATGAGGGACATTATTCTAGTCTAAGCATTTGTTAAAATATGGAGCTCTCATTGGAATCCAACATTACTATTTTTGGATCTCCAAAACTTTAAATATTGGAGATTTACTATACTCCAAAATGACATATATTTAATTTGAAAATTAATTATTTGTATGTAGCTTATCCCTCATGAGTTTATTTTCATCCCTGTGATGCGTCAACAACAAATTGATAGGGATCATGACATTGCAGTAAGATTTCACATGTATTTTAACTAAATTGTAGAACTTTCTAAATTTTGAATGTATTTTAAAATTTTGGGTGTTAAAAACTTGTTGTTTATGAATGTGTAGGTTAGGTTATAGGCATGCTTAGAGACACCTAGGACCACATGGATGAAATCCGTAGTGAAATCTCCCTCCACTACATCCCCAGGTCATGGACATGCTACTTCTAGCAGGGAAAAGAGAGGGAAGATGTTTCATGAGTAGATTTATAGTCCACCTGGATGTACATATGTGGTCATGAGTAGATTCACAATCCATTGTATATATATAGCCTTTTGTGACCACATGTGGTCCCAAATGTACATTATGACACATGCTTAGTTCGAGATGTACACATACATTATGAACTTATGTACATATATATTTTCAGAGACGTGCGTCTAGAGCACACTTTGTTTGATTCTACATATATATATAGTGTGTGTGTGTGTGTGTGTGTGTGTGTGTGTGATGTGTGTGTGTTGGTTAAATCATATTTATGACTTTTTCAGTTCTTTAACAAGCAGTGTAACATGGTTAATCATCATCTTTGAATAGGTATATACCAATTTTTCTATATGTTCTTTGTCTTGTTTGTTTACTAATGACTCAACTTGAGGATTTCACTATGAGACTTATGTTTGTTTTTCTTGCACTTGGATCAAAGAAATAAATTGGCATGTGAAAATTTTTATTCCAATCTATCGGTTCAGGATATAGTAGGGTAAATTTTCAATTAGATGGAGTATCTAATTATATGACAAGGTAAAAATAACTCAATTAGGAAATATATTACTTGAGTAAAGATCCTCGTATAGGACCTCCATTGGGAATATGCATCACGTTGTTAAAATGAGATGAGCCATCCTCATTTTTTGAATAGGTTGTGTCTATCTCATAAGGTGGATCATTATGGCGCCTAATTCTAAGGTCATGTTCAAGTTCAATTTAAAATAAGGAATGGGAATAGGTTCTGGAACCTTCTTTGTGTGTTGATTTTGCATCCTTAAATCCATTATAAGGTCCATGACATATACCATGCAGTGGACTTTAATATATTATGGATCTTGATAACATGATGACATCATGCCATGGTACCCTAAGGATAGGGAATTTTTTAGATCATGATATATGTTGGCCCTATTTATATTGGAACCAGTATAGTACCTATTGATTCTCACTCTTCATTCTAATACAAGTGATGTGATTATAATATTTTTTGTACCCAAATCATTATCTGAATGGCAATGGTATAAAGATTCTAGATCTGTAAAAATGAAACAGTTAATTATATCTAGATTATATTTTCATAATTTACAATCTTGGATGCTTGCATTGTTTTGTCTTGGAACAATTCGCATATTGCATCATTCACTTGTGCAATATTCAAACCAATAGATCTATAAGGATTATCTAATAACTTATGGAAAATGTTTTCAAGAGGTAGAGCATGCGTTATTTTAAAGAATATGGTGATTATACTCTTAAATTGGTAATATGCTCCAAGAATTGTTCTTGTGATGATTATACTTAAATAAGCTAGTGAGGCAGGTAGCTAGTTTGGTCTATGACTTGAGGTTTCTTGAATCAGTATATACATATAATTTTCTTATACGTCTGTAAAGAATATTTCACAGGTGAAATGCGTACATTCCAAAATACAAGTATCTTTCTAGTGTCCATTGTGCTACATGACTTGAAATTTTCAAATTTTCTCTAATTTTGTAACCTAAATGCATGTAGGTGTTACTTAAAGTGCTTGAAACAAATGCTCAATGCCTAATCTTGATAGGAGTACATATATGACAGATTCTTGAAGGTACTCTAGGTGATTTTGTGTGCTAGAAAGGCATTTTTTCGACAAGATGAAGCTAGATTTGGAGGGAAGGTTGATGATTTTATGATAATCAGTTTACAATGATATGAAAAGGAGATTCTATAGAGCTATATGATGATGTGTATGATACAAAAAACTCAGGGGAACATTGTTTATTTAAAGGCTTTTGAGGTCTGCGATGAGTGTATTCTCCAAGAACAAGTAAGGTATGAGTCATGAATGCATTATTTCTTCCCAATACATGAAGGCTACAAACATGTGACTAAATTAAGTTTTGGTGCCTAACAAGTAGAGTTGGCCCAAAGATGAAGGTAAGAAGGATGATTTTTCTATAGAGATGACTGTTTTACGTATGTAGGTCTGGTATAGTGGATTCTTGAAGGTGAAAAAAAAACTTTTATGAGGAATGAATTTTTTTGCATACCTACAAGGTGAATGATGGTGCTCTTACTCAAATAAAATTTATGATGATGATAAATATCAATTATTTTCAACATGTTTAGATCATGCATATGTTATTCCTAGGGGAGCTTAGTGTCTCTATGCTTGAAAACAGGCTAAAATCAGTTTTTAAGTGAAATTTCAAGATTTTGAGCTTATTTAAGACATTTGGTTGATGTTTCTAATGAAAAGGTGATCCTATCAGGAGAAGAAATATGAAGAATATGTTTTTAAATGTATGCCTTTGTCGTTAATGTAAAAAATGGGGATAAGTTTCTTCCAGGATACTTCATTCGAGCGTAGTCCCTTAAGAGCCCTGAGACCAAAATATTGTTCAACTTCGACGGGTGACTACTCGGACTCCGTGGCACCTAGAGAGGCCTCGTCTGATCTGGAACCTTGGTGTACAGACCCTCTACAATAGCCTCTCTCAGTTTTTTCCTTCTCATTTTGGTACTCTCGCTGTAGGTACTGGTCTTGCAAACACGCGGGGAGTGTAGTTGTTTTCAAAGCCAGTTTACAACATTGTCAAAATTTATAACTTTTTCAAATGGTGGGTCGTGGCACTGAACCTTTTTCATCAATTTACAACTTTTTCAAAATTTACAACTATTTTCAAAATTTACATCATTTTCAAAATTTACAACTTTTTCAAAATTTACAACTTTTTCAAAATTTACTTGACATTTTCAAAATTTACAACTTTTTCAAACAATGAAAGCTTCTCTTAACTTCGAGAATTTAAAATTATCTACTAACAGTGCCAACCACGTGAAGGTGGAAGCTTTTCTGGCACCACTAACCTAAACATAAAATTGTTAGTCAAAGAAATTTAAGTTTCAAATCAAAACCATATACTATCTATATACATGTACACAAAATACACAAATTTAAAATAAAATATATTCAAACTTAAATCTAGATCTTTAAAATTATAAATATATATATATATATATATATATAAATTGAAAAGAAACTAAATATATACCAGACATGAGCATTGTAAATTCATTCCAATGAACCATCAGGATCGGATCTACTCTGAATAGCAGACAAGATTGCTTCATGAGTTGACTCTCGAACCTTCCAAAGAATCTTGTTATTAGGCCTTCCTCGATATCTATACAACTGAATATTTGTCGCTAGAACTAGATGTGAATATAAGAATATTTTCCTGTGTGTCTCAAAGTCTTCAAACACCCAAACAGAGGAGTTTTTTAATGGATACCGTCGAAGCCAAGTTCCAGTAACTACCACTGACCCTGTAGGATACTCAATCTCTTCGCCATCTATAATAGGAGAAGTCAACTTATTTCTTTCCTCGATGCAACGACATAAGAAATAGTCTGTTCCTTCTTCATTGTCTTCTGTCGCAATTACTGCAAACACATGTCCTACAAAAAAATAACCAAGGTTGAACAACTCAAATTTAAATTACATATTAAAATTTCAATGGACATAACTCAATACAAAAATTAAATAAATAACCATAAATACCTTGTCACACCAAAATCAAAATTTCGTCAAAGTCCTTGGATGTTGTAACTTCATCTACAGAAACAAGTTGTAATGCTTGTGGAGGTTGATAACTAGGAAGTGGAGTTAGAGGCCTATAAATCCATCCTTCCACCCATTCTTGTGAATCACACTCAGCAGTGACAAATTCGATACAAGATGCACAAAAACATGTCAACTTTCTTGTCCATACGAGCCCACGAAGTAGCGTCTGAGCTAAAAAATGAGTGCATATCACTGGACCCAGTGAGTGTCATACAATCCTTGTAGTTAGCAATATGTTTTTCCTCTATCAACCAAAAATATCTGCAAACTGTGGAATTTTCTTGAGAACCTCGGGCCATGTTGTCAGTACACCATTCCACTATGCTCTTTGCATCTTTTAATTTAGCACCATCTTTGTACTTCAACTCTTCTCTTGCAAGATCTCTTTTCACACATGCCCCTGCACTGTCATGCTCTCCTTTTGCATGTCTAGCCTCAGTGAAACTCCAAATATGTTGCACACCCATCTTGATGTGCATTCTTCTCATCCAATAAAACATTCCTGCATTCTTAAACTGAGACGTGTAATTATCTGACCATATATAATGTTGTTTGAAGTGGATGTCCCTATCAGACAAGTTTCCATAAAATAACTGGAAACACCCTTGCACAAATTCAGTAGAATGAGTACGATCATCACTGATATAAAAGTGGTACTCTCTTAAAAAAATTTGATCATTCTCTGTACTGTCAGGAGAATGTAGAAATGCTATATGCACAAAAATGGTAACTTGTACTGAGTTGTAATTTTGTGATTGAAGCTCCATTTGTGGTTTCAATGTGTAATTATCTGTAAAATCGACCACTAAAACAATAGTACTAATAGGAAATGTGTCTTTGCATAGATTGAACTATTCATCCAACCATCAAGCTCTATGTGTTTGCCTCGCATACTCATAAACAATTTCATCCTTGAATTTTCTCAAAAATTGGAAAATGGGCATTTGTTCTATAACTAGCTCACACCGTTTAGAATCTTTTCGATATTTTAACTGGTATGCAACTGATTTATATTTATCAAACTCAACTAAATTATATCTTATTGTACCTTCAATTTTCTCATGGATGTAACTTTCCAATTTAGGTAATCCGCCACATATACTACAACTTCCATCTAAACAATTCTGACTGTAAAAAATTGTCCAACTTCTTTTTCACAATATATAGTAGGAATGAAATCCTTGGAAGATATTGGTGGAACTTGAGCACCACATTCCATTAACATAGTTTCAGAATGAAAATTAGAATGAATACGTAAAAATTTAGCATAATGCATCTTAAATTCAACATGTTGCCTACAACAACAAGTGGTGCGAGCGTGGTTGATTTTCACATAGAATGGTTTCAACATTTCAAAAAAACGTTGACTAATTTTAATTTCTAGATTCTCTTGTTCAAACTTACAAAAAAATTGAGTTTGAGTCATATCTAAGAAATGTTTTGGATGTGGTTCACGATTAGTAGAACCAACTCTCCGTTTTATAACATCTCTTGTATTATGTGAAACTCTAGTGTTATCATGCAAAAATTTAATAACAACTTCTCTTATAGCATCCGAATTATTTTTGTCCTTACGCGGTGCTCTAGTAGAGAATACCCAAAAATTGGCATTATTGAGTGATTGAAGGATATTACGTCTTTCAATTGCTTTCATTAGAGTTGTTCGATTAACTTGCAACATTCAACTTTTTTGCGTAATCAAACGTTATTTTTTTATTGATTCACTTACAACACTAGTAGCAAGTACAAAACGCACAATATTATTATCCCTAGTGCGTCTCTTGACACCAATAGTGTGATATGCATCATGAAGGTTTTCACTAATTAAAGAGGTTTGACCACGTATATTAGATGTTGTCAATCCTAAGGTGTTTAATGTAGGTCTCATTTTAATCAATTTCATCAAACTAACCAACAACTGACATCTTTGGGAATCATTTAAAATTTCAAAATGATTATCCCAAATTTCAGTGGTTTTTCTTATGATTTTTCGTTCAGAAAATTTGTCAGACATTGGTTTCAAAATATTTTCATCAATTTCAATAAAAAAAATAGGTTTCTTACTTAAAATCCTAGGAGGTGTTTTTGTCAATTTTTTCTTGTCTATAGTTTCAACATGAATTTCCTTATTCACATTTTCATTGTCTCCTTCAATTTCAACATTTGCTACATCATGATTATTTAATTCTTCTTCAACATTGACAGTAAAAATATCTTCATCATGAGTATTTAATTCAACTTCAACATTGACAGTAGAAACATTACCTAGTTCTTCATTGCTTACAATATTTGGGGTTGAAGATGAACCTCTTCTTGATTCACGAAGTTTCTGCATTCGCTCAACATTTTGAATTTTGCTGGCCTCTAATTCGTTTGGTGTTTTTTTACTTAATGACTTCCTTTTTTGACTTCATTTTTTGTCTCCCATGATGTTTTACTTCCGGTGATAAGAAAAACATGCATAAAAAGACAGAATTTCACAGTAATTCATACAGTAAGGTCAAAGAGTAAAAATCACATGGTAATTCAGACATTGGGATGTGTGTAAATATGATTTATGAACCGTGAGCGCGCTTTATAAACCGCAATCGTGGTTTATAAAGCGCGCTCGCGGTTTTTGTTAAAAAAAACCATGATCATGCTTTGTAAACCACGATCGCGGATCTATCTGCCGAACCTAAGCCTTGGAAAATCTTTGTTTTTCCCCAACCAAACCTATGGAAGGTCATTATGAAGTGTAAAAGGTCAAAAAACCTCAAATTTGCTCTTCCAAAGACTTGAACCATGCTAAAAAACTAAAAACATTTCACAAAAATGGTGCCATCGCGTAGGGGAGACTCTTATCTTTGTAGAAATATTGATTTTAAAGTGAATAGAATAAGATAAATATCATTTTATAATTTTTTACTAACAATAGGTCTTTAAGACATTTTTTCCCATGAATGTTCATGTCTACGTTTAAGACTGTATCTTTTATTTCGCTTATCAAAATATGATAAAACTTATACCATCCCAAGTGTGGACAAATTCTATACATGTTTAAAAAAATATATATTTGATTTTGATATTTTTTGATATAGTTATGGTAGGCAAACGGAAAGTGCTCCATTTTCTAAATATTTTCAGACCACTTTCATGGAAAAAATCATAAAAAAAAATATTGCTAAAAAAAATACAAAATAAAATCCATCCCAAGATAGACAACTACATCTAATGTTTCACCAAAGGAAAAAAAAAACAAACAAGATTTGGTCATCCAAAATGTGGGCAAACGAACTACAATCTTATAAGTTTTTAAAAAAAAAAAAACTAAGTCATATAATTTTAAGTGTTTAATATAGCTAAACTTGTCAATTTTTTTTAAAAAATAGTATTTTAGAAACTAGATTCCGAATGCTACGATTCATATTTATATAAATTTTTCTAATTTAGATTGCGCGTATAGCTAATAATCCCTACAAGTTGAGATTTTACTGTTTTTTGCAATATGACGTCCATGGATGACCCTATATTTTTCCATCAACTTCTTGCACTTACCCTATTGGAAGGTGCTATATACAATAATAAGTAAAGGTGAATCACAATTTAAGTTGAACTATGAGTGAGTGATAATTGGAGCTCTGAGCTTATGAGAACGCCACATGTTAGAGACATGAGTGCGTTACTACGGAAGCAGGTGGAGAGATATAAAGGATGATATTAGTGGCGTAGAGTGAGAGGAGAAGCATCTATTTCTAGAGCTCCTCCATTTGTATATAGTGATAGTGACAATGAGATATGATGTATATGGATGTAATGATGCATGAGAGCTTTCCCCCCAATGATTTCATTTTTTTGTATATATATATATATATATATGGATGATTATCATTCTTATGTCATGTTGATGTTTTATTGATATGTGTTGTGATGAGTGTTGTTTATCTGATGATGGATTTTCATTTTTATAAATGATGATGTGTGATAGGTATTGCATAAATGATTATGTTTATTTGATGAGATTAATAGGAAGTAGATGATGAATGTATTAATGAGGATAGATAAAATGCAATAGTGATAGATGTAAGTAGATAAAATGGATGATATATGATGTATGTGAGTGTGTGTGAGTATGATGAAGATGGGGGGAAGAATAAGGATGATCTTAGTGTGTGTGTGTAGAAAATATGAGGTTCATTTATAAAATACCACTGGAAAATCAAGAATGAACCATAGAACAAGAGTGTGTCATCAAGAAATGGTTTTATAATATGTGCCAGATAGATCGATGAAGCATGCAACATAAAGATGAAGAAAGGTTATTATTGAAATAAATCCCTCAATATTCATGTACGAACCATAATAACAAGAGTGTGTGATCGAGTAATGAGGTGAGAAAAATCACTTACCAAAGATGCAGAGGCCTTTGCCGAGATATGGAAGCATGTGAAGTGGTAGTATCATGAGTGTAAGTGCCAAACTAAATATAATATGATATAGTACCAATGATGGGAGATGTAGTAGTAGGAAGAAAAAATGCTGACGACTTAGGAAGGAAATGTGAAGTGGTAACACTATGAGGTGGATGAAATGATGATGTGATGGATGAGTGAGTCAGAGGATGTGGATGAATAATGATCTTAGGAGATGGGCAACTAACGACCTTAGATCTGGGTGGAGGAGACAAGTGAACCAAAGTAGAAGCATGCTTATGCAAAATTGGGTAAAAATACCACTCATGAGAGTGAGATCCAAAGGAAATGACACCCCTGTCTTCTAATTGTTGTAAATTTTCATGAAGGGAGTAGCAATCATTGTCACGACGGCCAATGATACAACAAAAATTGCAATAAGGACGTTCACGCTAGTGATGTAAGTGATGTGATGCAAGAGCATCAACTTCCTAGTTTGTACATAGGATAATACCATCAATTTTGGACTCCTAAGTATGCTAATAGGTCCTATAGGTCACTTAGGTTCTGTTGGATGTGTTAGGATTGAATAAGGCATATACAAATTAAAATTTGGACATTTCCCTCAAAAATTCCAATTTGAATCATTGAAGGAAATTTTGTATTGTAATAGTGGTTTTAGTCAAGTTCTTTGATTCTTAACCCATGATATTGGATGGTGGCAATTATAATAAGGTCTAGAGATCCTACTAAAGTAAAAAATGTGAGCTAGTTCTCAAATCCTAGACTTTAGGTTAAGTAGAAGCATTTCTTGATGTAATGTAACAAAAAATATGGAAAGGGATGGGCCTAAAGGAAAAAGAAACAGTTAGAAGCATCATGAAGGCATATTTAAAATATTTTTGTAACTATTTTGAACCATCATCCAGATGGTCTTTTAATTGAAGAAAGCTTCAAGAGGGTTTAGGAGTGGAAATTCATTGTACACATAACTAGTTGTGATATTTTTTAACGATTTTATGCTTTGATATGATTCAAAGATAACATATGTATGTAATTTCACTGAGGTATTTTGACTGGTAAAATAAACTTATAACTATTTTTATGGTTTAGAAGTTGTTTTTATGTGATTATTGTAGAGTTATGCCTTGTAATAGTAAGGATGGTATGTAACAGTGGATTCTTGAGCATAGTTAAGTTGTACAATCAAGGTATGAGGAGAAATGGAGAAGAAAACCAAAGTCAAGTAACCAGGATATCTAAGCATAAATATTCACCCCCTCTCAACCACACATAAGAAGGATCATTGATTGTTATCAGTATCTTGAGAACTGTGGAACCTTGCTTGATGAAACATAGTGTTGAGGGATTGAGTTATTCATGTTGATGATGAGATAGAAGACTCCTATGGTAATTTATTAACCTTAAGAACGTTGTCTTAGACCTTCGAGGAGAGTATTAAGGATTGAAGCTATATTATTTTCACCTTCAAGACAAAATAAGCTATCTCGGGATAGAGGAAAAACCCTCATCCAAGGTTTGTTAGAAGTAGATGAATTGTGCACCAAAAATCCTCTTCTTAGTTTCCACATAAATTCAAACATTCAAATTGGTAAGGTATCTTTAAAAGTGTAATCTCAAGGTAATACCAAGGTCTCATGGTCTAAGAGGCTTCTAGAGACATGCTAATCATGATAGTAATGAAGAACTTGTAGCGACTGTTGTAAATAAGGATTATATGAATTCAAAAGGGAAGAAATTTTTCTATAATAAACTAATCCTTCTAGCAAAGTGGGAAGCATATTTAAATACTAAGAAGGTAATTCTTACAAAATATTTCTTTTGAAAAGTTCCCTATTCGAACCTAATTGTGACTGTGATTTACAATAAACTGTAAGAGACTATTGAAGTCCAAGAGTGGAGTGGTTAATAAATACCAAGGGCAGCCTGTGGTTGAAGTACGATGTTATAATGTATATTATATGTTATTAAGTTCTTTTGATAAACCTTTTAAGAGGTACTAGAATAATTCAAGCATCATTTTATTATATCATTCATTTATGAGGTATTATGGACAAAAGGAAGTTGGATCCTAGTACTGTTCTATAAATTAGAATGGTATATATGGGGGTTAGAAGGTTGTAATATAATCATCCTATTGATGTCATTGGAGTGTTATTGTATGGTTGGGAGAGAAATAATACCTTTTTAAAGTTGTATTGGAGGTTGCCCCATCGAAATGGAATTCCAATTTTCAGTGAGAATAAGGTCATCATTTAGCTATATTTGTGAGTTCTCTCATGTTAATTAGAAGCAGTATATGTTCTAAAATTAAATACAATTTAATTTATCCTTAGGAGTGGCAGCCATGAGCTATGCACAAAATAGTGATGCCCCATTTGAAGAGTCAAAACTTATTAATTAATTAATTAATTGCCAGGACATGAGGATCATAGACATCCCACCACGCTTCCATTATAGCCCAATCATGAGGATTAGGTATAAGCAAGGGCTGCCATAAGGATGAATTAATTAATTCACCAATGTTTAGAGCACCCCAGTGGCAGCCGGAGACAAAAAGTGCGCCCCATTGAGTGGAGATTCGGACATGGGTGGTTGCTCTGATAACAGAATGTAATGAACCGTTACATGCTAAAAGCTTCCAGGAATTAGTGAAATCGCACAGGTTGAAGGAGGTCATAACATCATAATGTGTCATTAGATAAATATGTTTTAATATTTATTCACCCAATTTTGGTGCCCAGGCTTGTGGAAAAGTCAACAGAGGTAAATGGACAAAAGGAGGTTACAAATAGATTGTTCTAAAATTAAATAAATAATATTTATTTAATGCAGCCCCTTTATGTCAAAAAGTCTTTTTGTCAAAAAGTGCGCCCCTTTTGGGAGATAAATAATACTTTTTTAAGTATTAAATGATTAAATTAATTCATATTTTCAGTGGCTAAGGTCAAAGCATACTATGAGGCTTGAGTTAAGTGGAAGCAGAAGTCTAAAATTAAATAAATTTAATTTATTTAATGGCAGCCATGAGCATGCACAAAATAGGTGCCCCATTTGAAGAGTGAAGCTTATTAATTAATTAATTAATTGCCAGGAATAGGAAAAACATTAATTAATTATAGAATGGTGAAGATTATATAAGCAGGGGCTGCCATATGGATGAATTAATTAATTCACAGGCAGAGAAGTGCAGCCCAGAGGAAAAGTGCGCCCCATTTGGAGAGGATTTTTGCTCAGAAGAAGGTGAAATTAATGCTAAAAAGCTTCCAATTTTGGCGCACAGGTTGAAGGAGGTTGATTTGTGTCTGGATAATTGTTTGCATAAGCGATACAGGTGCTCAAGTGAAGTTGGTAAAATCCATGCTTGCTTTGCATGCAAATAAAACATCAAATTTTGGGGCAGCAGGCTTGAATTATGCAGATTTTTATGATTAAAATCCACTGTTCACGTTCCGGTTGCCATCTTTGTCTGAATTAATTGCAGGAATTCATTACAGGTGCTTTTATAAGAGAAAGGGAGCTTAAATCAATGTCCAATACATTGAATATATCATCTGAATCTGAACAATTATCCAAATCTGCACCAGCTTTGAAGAATTCCGATCGAATAAAGAGAAGAAGAATTGCTCAGACAAAGATAGATACGGCCATGACAAAGCAGGATGAAAAAGAAAGCACAACGACATCATGCATTACTTCCAGATTTGTTGACACCGAAGACATAGATCCAGATCCCGATCTCATAATTGCAAAAGCTTCTGGCAAAAATTCATCCTCTTGTTTCAAATGCAGCCCGTGAAGAAGCCAGTGCGTGGAAAATTTCTTCCGGGATCTTGTGCATGTGCTTCCAATCCAGTTGCATTCACCCAGAGTGCTTCTCATATGCAATTAAAAATAAAATAATGAGTTATTTACGGCTTCTGATGCATGTTGGAGAAGAACTACAAAAGCTTTCTACCCGCAAGCTGCTTCCAGTCACTTCCAGATCTCAGTTTGAATCAACTGCATGAGAAGAATATGAAAAAGGACAAGACTGCAACTTTCCTCTTTCTTCTTCTTTCTCTATATTTCCTCCGACAAAATAATTGAGCGATCAATTAAATTATACAACTTAAGTGATTGGTTTAAAAGCCATTACTTGAAGAAGTCAACTACTTGGAGATAGGTGGTAGATGTGCAAAATAGAAGGTTCTATTTTTAGTTGCAAATCATGCATGTCATGCAAAGAGGAATTCCAGGAGAGAGATTGCCAGTTGTTTCCTTTCCCACTTCCACATGTGCCAGTTCAACTAAAAGCTTCCAACTTGTAATTGCCCCTCTACATTCTATAAGTAGAGGAAGAACCTTCAGGTTAAGGAGATTGGAGAATTTGTAAGCAGCATTATTGTGTTCCAGACTTTGTGCTGAAACCCTTGAGAGCCACTTGAAGCAAATGAATATATAGGAGCAGATTTCCGGAGAATTTTGTGTCGCAGTGTATTGTATTTCTAGCTTTTTATCTTAGATCTTTAAATAAACTTTGTGTTATTTTAGATCTAGATCTAGAGTTGCCTTTGCTTATAATTCTGTGTTGATATCTATTGGTTTCTTCTATGTGCATGCAATCAACTCTGTTATCTATTGATTGGGATGCACATCTTCCCCATTTCTTCTCTGTGTTTATATAATTCCCTTCTTCTATAAATATTTCCTTTCTTTAAATAGCTGCTTACTTGTTGCAGAACTGTACAACTATGGTTCATGAGCTGAACGGTTAAAGTAAAACCCCATATAGATACTAGCATATTTTAATTGACAAATCTGACACAGGAGCCTCACCGGTAAATGAGGGAGATTTATCTCATAACTGCCTAGGTTTTATGCTATGCAGAAAATCTAGCCAACAAATTTTGTGAAGAATTTACAGTATGATAGCTTCTGTCCTATTTTTCTTGCTATTTGCAACAGATCCTGCCTCCTGACACTTTTTATGATACAGTCATAAAAGGGTTTTCAGTTACATGGGGAAAGGAATTCCAGCCTACTACCACAGTTGGGGTATTTGCATCTATTACAGGGTGGTTTCCAGCCACTAAAATTCTCTTTGTGAGTGAGAAAAGGCACGGCTACGGTTACAATCATGCTTGGGAAGGAAAGATATGAGGGAAAGGAAAGCAATAGAGGAGAGTTCAACAACATGCCTAGGAGGCATGATGAAGCGGTTGAAGGAGTCATGTTGGGAACTCTTGACTTCCGTAATATCTTTGTTCTACATGTGAGTTTAGAAATGGAAATGATAGAAAAGAAGGTACATAAGTGGGGTTTAGTCCAACATTCTCATATGTATAAGAAGCAAAGTAAAGAAGTGAGCCTAATGAGTGACATACATATGCGGAGGACAATGAACGATGATATCCTCTGACCCAAAAATGGAAAGGACACAGTTGGGACAGCCATGCACCAAATTTCCAATCTCAATATTGTCATAAACATTATCAGCCCGTAGACGACACTTATATTTCATTAAGACACTTACTCCCAATAGCATTTTCAGCTCCTACATGGCTCACTCTTTTGATTGCGGCAAAAGGATGTCAATTTTGCTGCTATCATGATCAATGAATTTAGAATATGATTTGAGAACTCATGTTATCAGTAATGTACAGCTTGATAATGCAAAATTGATGCACACTTTAAGGGAGTTTTTCGGATGGAAGAAGTTTTGAAAGGGATTTAGCTTGTTTCCCAAGCAAATCATCATGGAAGCCACTTTGGCATATGGTAGCACTTTGCACAGTGTGTATAACACCCATATGTGTGGAAACAAAGAGATGCTCTTATGACATCAATGAATGCAATAGATCTAAAGTCACATGGGACCAAGGAGATGACAAGGTTCCTAGCACTTGACAAACATGAGTAAGGAGCAACTGAGTTTATTATCACCAAGCAAATGGATGAAAAATTTCATAATGCCCTATCATTTCCCAGGGGACAACAAACATGAGAAAGTTGTAAGACTTCCCAAAATGGTAGTAGTAAGGCTTTGAGGTTTGAAAATGGAGACCCAAAAGTATGTTGATCTTTATATGATATCGGTGATGAAAATAAGGGTGGAATTGCAACAGTTGAAGTTTTTCCACAATCTGAAAATGTTTCCGGAGGTTGATTTGGGATGGTGTTTGTAGGTACGTACAAGGGGTTAAAAAGTGAAGTCATTGCATCTACCCAGGCATTGAGGGCATGGCAAATTTAGGGAGGGGAAGACTGCAATGTCCCCTTTTCTAAAATACAAATAAGTAATAATGTTTTAAGTTGGGCCCTATATTTCCAAATCAATGAGAGCAATTATTGAAATAATATCATTAAAATAAAAGCTATTTCCCTTAGGTAATACTTAGAAGTAAAGCCTATTCATTATTATAAGTAAGCTATATTTGTGTGGATGAAAAGGAAGGGACTTTATCATCAAAAGATCTGTATTTCATTACAAAGGAGAAAGGTATTAAAAGCTTAATTTATTTTAGAAATGGTAAAGTGGCCGATAAAGGTGAAGAAAATGTAATGTCCCCAATTTTGGGACATTAGTTAAGATACCTATTGTCCACTGATATTTTGACATTGTAACCGATTCTTGGTACGCCTATATATCAAAGATGGGTAGTTTAAACTTCTTAGTAAGTTGAGCGCATAGGTCTATTAATTTCCTAATATTAAGGTATTAGGAAAAATAAATAAAGTGCACATTGTCTTAGATTAGAACCATTCATGAAATGTGAAATTAGCATCCCTCCAAAAGGGAAAGCTATTGTCTATTGAATGTTGGGCACCCCCTAATTCCAGAATAACATTCTAGGTTGTGTGACTTTCTCCTAGTAAAGCATGTGTGATTGATCATTTGAATTTATACCTCTTGGAGCATGGAGGGAAGTATGCCCTAAGTTGTTGATTGCTCTCTCCTTCATTGTTGACATATGATACATGAAGAATCTAATATGCAAAATCATATTGTTGTGAGATGTTGCATTGATCTCTATGTTGGCAGCTTGTAGTTTTATGCATATTTTGTGCTCATAATTTACTAAAAGCGACTCTGTAATAAATTTGAGAGTTTGCGTTTTGAGGACGCATCTTGGGGAGCTGCAAAAGAATGTAGCGTCACTATACCTAAAACTTAAATGCAATTAATGTGTTGTAGCAGTTTTACACCTATCTTTGTGCCACCAAGTTGGATCCCATTTCAGCAGTGAATTTGATGGTGAAATATTTCATGTGTAAAAAACTAGATTTCAAACCATGCAAGTGCCCAAAAAATGATTTCATTTTCAATTATTCTCATTTCAGTATGAAGTTTCAATGACGATTTGCATGTTCAAGACTCATCTTATCCAGATTCAAAATATTCGTATGAAACCTTGGAGATACAAATGATTATTTGCATGTGATTTCATGAGTTTTACTGCAGCGACTGGTTCTGGGCTAAGTTGATCACATCACCGAATGGTGTCAAGAAATGGACGAAATTGCATGGATTTTAAAGACCCAATAAACATTCGTTGAAAATCGCGATTTCATTCAGTGGGAAAGATATTCGGACGTCAGTGGGTTTATGTAATATGTTGAAAATCTATTCTTGAAAGCGAAAAATTGAAAGATAATCTAAGAAAATTTTAGTTCGATCAAAGGGTACAAACCCTTCCTGCGTTGTAATTGATATTTTCCTATAAAGGTATGTTGCTCATGACAATGGAATATTCACATCACAATGCGATGTTAAATTTGCCTGGAACTCGAGCTTAAGAAGTTCTTAAGTCGTAATGTTGGACAAAATCGTAGTCTATGTCATTGATCAGCTGCCACTCGATCTGTAACAGCACTCAAAAACTGCCATTGCCACTGGAAGCTTTCAAACAAGACTAAGTCATCTTGGGTATGGGAATGAAACATTGGTATGTATTCCCCTCATCAATGTGAAATTCCACTCAAATAGATACTGAGAAGCAACTCATGCATCGAAGAACATAGTCAATGAATGGATCTTGCTAGTTAGGTCTTGCTACACATGGTCACTAATGCTAGTGAACGTATTCTTCTAACTGACCATCTTCCAAAGAAGTATGATGCATTTAAATCAGAGGACCAAGTCAGTCAGGAGGATCACTGACATGACATCTGAGCTCCATCCTTACAACTCTCTTTCCAACATCCATCAATTTATCACAGGGCCACAATTACAGATACTCTACAAACTGAAGCACATCATGAGAAAATGGGTGACACACTGCAAAATCAAATGTTTCACAAACATAATATGCCACTACAGCTTCTGCGCGGCCCCGTCGTTGGTGACAAAATATGACGAGAGGAACGTTGTTCGACCTCCTAGGCCTCCGATGCCTCCTATCCATTGGTGTGGCTTCTAACTCCAGCTTAACTAAATGAAAATTATAATGCTCATTTGTTTCCACATTGAAGTTATTCTCCCCCCGCAATGTGAAACATTTTAGTTTTAGGACGTCACTTACAACCGATAATGCAATGTGTACTTTGATCCACCTGTATATCACTGTTTGAAATACAAATGAATGACTCTGGAATTTTATATTTCCTGCCACTATTCGAATGATACACCCTTTTTCAAAATTATGGCATTGGACCTATATTCCAAATGATGTGATTACTTAAAGATACTATGATGCATAGAAATAGTCACATCAAACACTTCCCCAATTTCCATACTGTTGGTTCATGAAATTATCATGGGATTTGAAGAAAATCAGTTGTTTGATTGTCTAATGCACATGATGTTCAGAAGAGTATCATTGGAACAGGTACTCCGAGCTGATTGACTCCTATGGTTAAAATAATCTCTACACCAAATTTTGCACGATGAGGAACCTGATCAAGGAACACTTTATAATTTAACATTAGAAATATCATCTCTTTCGCCCCTTCCATGGATGAAACAGCATACTTCACCAATTCTATGGGGGCATATCACCCATTTTGACATGTGCACTGACCTAATCAAGGACATTTGATGAAAAAGTCTTTGCAATCCATAGAGTCAACATTCTTAGGGATGTTAAATTTTTCCCAAACCTACCTTCACCATAGCGGGTGAAATAAATGGCCTGAGTAGTCTACGAGAAAGTCATGTCACCAAATGGAGTTCCCATGCTTTAAAAATTTAAGTAAGACCTTTTGAATAAATACCCTTTGGCTCATAGATTAAGGGGAAAATACCTTAGAATTACCAACAACACAAATTCCTGAGCTCCATGTATAAGTCTTCAAATTTGTTTTCCCATTCTTCTATGGTTAACCCATGTAGATTGATTGGAACTAATGTATTTTTTTCCTTAGAATTTCAAAACTAATCATGTTAGTAAGCATCTGTTGGATGTTTCACATGCTTTGATGAATTTAGGAATATCCTCAAGTTTTTGGGCACCCCATGACATTGAAGGCCTCTAGCTATCTTAACTATAGTCGAGAGTAATGCCTGTAATAATACCCATAGTTAGGAAGATTTTGAGACAACTGCATCCCAGAGGATCTAATGACCGTAGTTGCATATGCCTTGATATGTGGTTAGGTCATCCCTTTAGAAATCATTAGTATAATCAAGAGGTCCATGTGGCAAGTATTCTGCGACCCATTTATGGAGACTAAGGGCTCCTAGGTAGATCGTAAGTGCCTCAATGCGTAGGACTCTGCCATTAATATATTTTATGGTCCGAGTTACAATTCTTGTTATCACCGAATCACATGACACCCTGTGGATGTTGATCACAAGTAGTTTGATCACTCTAAGCTCACAGTGTGAGTGGATAACATGGGTACTATCTCCAAGTTTTGGGATTTGATACTTGAGATAGAACTCCAGAGAAAGCTTGTTCTTGCTCCTTAACTACCTGCCACAATCTACTCTAATGCAGTTAAAACTATCTTATTAGACAACTAACTCTAAAGTTTCCAAGGGAATAGAGAGAGAGAATGCATAAAATGAATATCCTACACTAAAGCGGTGATACACCAGAAAAGATAGAGGGTGTGAGATTGTAAGATCTCTCAAATGTGTGAAATATATATATATAGCAAAGTACAGTCACTAGAAGAGTGGTGATGACAATGTGTTCACCATAATCCAGCAAAAATGCATTCACAACAAGGTTTCATGCACGTAATGACAATAAATCCCTGTAAGAGAATAATAAATAGACACATTATATTTGTAATAAGTTTGAAAAGGAAAGAAGAATACAAATAAACACATCATGGGAAGATACATCCACAAACATGCATGTATTGATTCATTAATATGTACAATTCATCTATTACAAAAAGAGGGCCTAGATCACCATGCAAGGAGTTCACTACAAGGGCCTACAAAACATTGGCTTCAAAAAATCAATTTTGACAGATTTTTGCTACCCAAAAAAACATCTCCCCTTTAATATGAGCCCAACACTCAATTTATAGAATTTGGGAGAGAGAGAATTTACATCCCAAAATATACCTTCCAACCACTTGAAATATGTCATAAATGAGATGAAATTATGGTATGTTTCTTAAAAAAATGTCTCCATTCTGTCCCATAACTTGCAGGAGTGAAAAATGTCTACCCATGCTTCAATAAATGTATATCCAACCACTAATAAAACACTGTTCTAAAACTGCCACGTTTTACTTAAAATAACCATAAAAAAATCATCAATATTTTCATTTCTTGATTTCCATACATTGGTATCAGAATAATGATTCCAATGAGACAAATGTTGTGCGATTTCATTGAGAATTACAAAAGTTATGGGTTTCTGAGTGTGAGTAGCTATTTTGAGTTTTCCAGGGATTTCTTGCCTTCTACAGGACTGGGCATTTAAATTTATGGGGCTGGAGATGTTTATTTATTTTCACATATTTACCCCCATTTAAAATAATAAATCCAGTTTTGGTGGTGTAGAGGATGTCGTGCCCTTTCTGAAAAGTCAAACTTTATGAAAAATGGAGCTCTGGGTCAAAGTTATGACTATTTGAAGTTTGGGGATGCACGCTTCACTTTCCCTTTGTATTGTGGGTATGTGGGTTTTCGAGGAACTCATATCCTTACCGTACTCAGAACATCTAGGCCTATTTTCTCTATGTTACCCAATTTGGGCTCTTCTGTATCGCACATCTGCTGTTGATTGGGCCATGAGGGCCGTTGACCACCGACTTCCCCGTGGGTGTTTCGGTGATTTCAGGTCTTTTCCACACAAGTGTTCCGTAGGACAGCCATAAAAAAACTTTCTTCCTTTTCTGCAACTCAAGCTCCCCACCTCTATTACATCCATATAAATTTGAGTACAGTGATTTCAAAAACTTCCACCTTTTCTTCATTTCCCTTGCTTGAACCTATTTCAAGTTTTTTTGTCCTGACTATCACAGACACTTTTTTCGGCCATCTCCAAAATACACTAAGTTTATTTCTTGTGTGATGAAATTGACATTTCCCGGGCTGACTGTCCAGTGTGTCCCTGTGTGGTCTGGGATGCACTTAACTGATTTTCTTACAAACTACTATTACCTTAGTGTTTCGGCCCCAAACTTGGTACAACCCGCATTGGTTCCATCTATAGCCCCAAAACCCAATTTGCACTAAAACATGCCCTTGACTTCATTTTTTCATATTTTTGCAAATTCTCCTAACTCCTTGGATTTTTCTTTGGATAGGGAAGTTAGAGAAAATCATTTCTACCCCTCCAAGTCTGAAAAATTTGTGTAAGTTGTCAAAACTACCTTGAGGGGTGAAATTTGGATAACAATTCCTTAAGGGAAATCAAACCATGCACTCCACAACTATTTCATATTGTGCATTAGATCTATTTTCTATAAATCAAGAATCAAATGTTGTGCACTCCACAACCCACATTTTAGAAAGTAGATTTTGCATTAGATTCTCCACCCCATGCTCTAAAATATTTTATGGGACATATTTAGTATAGGTAGATGCAATTCTGGAATGAATATGAGATATTCCTTATATTTTTTATTGTAGAAACACACATCATTCAAGAGCTATATGGCCTTATATAACCAAAAATATGATATGCATAATATAATGCTAAAAATGTATGCCATCCAACATGATCAAAACTGAAATTGTAAAATCCTATAAATTCTAATGTAGTGAAGTCCAATATACCAAAACAAAATCTTCGAAGAGATTATAAAATTAAATCTTTAATTGGATTACCAGATCACTTGTACTAGACAAAGAAAAAAACTATTGATCTAATACACACAAATGACAATAGGATTGCTTGTGGTGCACACAGCTCCTCTTCGTGTCAAATAACAAACAGTTTGTTTAATGTGAGCTTCAACACAAGGTCTTCATTGCTTAGCTCTAAAAATAATGAACAAGATAAATAAGAAATCAGACTGGTTGACCGCTCTAATACCAAATGAAAATTCAACCCCATTTTTGAGAAGATTCAAAGGCTGAAATGTGCATAGGCACGATCTAGTCAATCATCTTTAATTAACTAAGCAATAATATAGATTACATATTTATAGAAGTTTTCATATAGCCACTCCCTTAGGATAACATGAGAGAGAGTTGTAACAAATAGCCATTTTCTAGGATTAAAGCATGAGAGGGAGTTGTAACAAAGATTCCTGTAGAAAATATAGTAAAAATAATAATAAAAAAGAATACAAAAGACTCAAAAATAATAATATGTGAGTTATATTATCTGTAAACTTACATATATGTAGTGTAGGAGTAATGTAACTTATATCCATGCATTATATTAGGATTTATGTTTTGTTCAAAGATAGTTGGGGCATAAAATGATCTTATTAGTAATAGTTTTGTACAACAAAAGTTATCCCCAAATACTAATAGTTCCATGGTATTTTTTGCTTGAGTAACATCCATCTATAAAAATTCAAGTGATGTTACTATTTTACTTGTCAATTTTGACAATCATTACTATGCAGATAAACTATCAAGAAGGATTCAACTTCTGTAATTTGCTACTTTTTGTTTTGTGCGATTTCATTGTTCACTAGCCTCGTCAAAACATATTTTTTTTTCGTAAATATTCAAACTAATGGATTTTAAAGTATTCAAATTTGAAATCAAAACAAGTTTACAATTGTTTGTTTGGAATTGTTTAGATTGGAATTCTATCCTAGAAACTTTGTATTTACTCACTTGTAGACCAAATAAAATTGGAATTAACTTATGATGTGACTATTATTAATGCCAATAAATATGAGTAAGTACCACTAAGTTCCCAAAGAAATGTTTAGAATGTGTCATTCTCTTGACCAGGAGTTCGATCAACACTCTCATTAGTGGATACCCACTAGCTATACTTAGAACAAATATCACCACTAGGTCTTTGTGATGCTTCACAATCTCTAACGTCCTATTTACACTGGCTAATTGATTTTCCACCATCTTTTTATTTTCAACTAGGCAGATTGCCAATGTGTTTTTTATTTGCCAAGTCAATTGCATTCAATTTCAACTTTCTCATTTCCATTTTATTCTCACTCAAATCTCCCATATTTTGTGTTAAAACCAAAATCTTCTTCTCCATTTTATTGTTCTGGAAGGTCAATCTTCTCATACCCATCTCATTCATATACCTCAACCTTTTTCAAAAGCATTTAGGCATTAATGAGTTCCATGAACAACCTACTTTGGAAATGGTCTAGGCTTACTACTTAGGGGGTTTGTTATTTGTTTTCAACCCCCACTCTAGATAAAGATGTCCCCCAAACATTGCAAAAGTTTTTGATTTCTTCTTTGTTCCAAGATCTAACTTTGTCTACCTACCTCCCTAGCGTTTGATGGGATTCTTGGTTGTCCCTTGGAGCCATCCTCGATACTCTTTTCTTGGGATCTACACATATAAAAAACCAAACATCAATTTTTGTATATAAAGGATTGAAAGCAAGCAAGAAAAACTAACTTGACTAATGTATCATAAATGTCACTATTAAAGACTTTCCATTTTTTTTGGCCATTTGTCTACTTCATCAACATTCCTCTTGGCCAAAGGCCTTGTTCTCGCCATGAGAGGAAATTTCCTATAAAGTAGGACAAAAGCCAATAGAATAGGAAATTTTTTTATCCAAAGAACCATAAGCCAACTATGGAAAGTTTGGACAAAAATTACCATAAATAACAGTCTGCCAACTAAACAGCGACAAAAGGTCCGGATCTTATGCTTCAGCGGTCTCCAAACATGAAGGAGAATGTGGAAATGAGCTCTTAAAACCCTCCCAGGAGGTCCCAATAGTTTTGCTGAAAATCGAAGAGGATTTACTTCCTAAAGGTTCTTAAGGAGGAGGAAAATCTCTCCCAACGTGGGGCTCATATGCAGATTTCACAAATTTTGGCCTAAAGCTTTCTCAGCTTCATGACTGGCCATAGCCCAGAGATGGAGAGAAAAAATACAAGGGTAAGAATGAGCTTTAAAATTGTGCTAAAGCTTACTTCATTGCTCTCTTTGAAACCCCTGAAGATAGGGATTTAATTTTTAGTCAAATTGGGTTTGGGGGGAATATGGGCTTAAGAAACCATGGTATCCATCTTTCGACCGAATTAAAGGAGTCTTTTGATACCTACCCGATTTGGGTTCGTCTACCAGGACTACCCGTTGCAGCTTTGGAACAATAATAAAGTCTCATTGCTATAGGGGATACTTTAGGCTCATGTGTAGCAGTCGATACAATAAGACTCCATTGTAAACCCATACTACTTATTGCTCGAATCCTGTGTTGATCTCGATTACCTCCAAATGTTTACTCAGCAGAGATCAATATACAGATTGGAGCCATTGCTCTGGGTGCAGAGGATAGACTATGAGAGACTAATTTCAATGTAGGCGTTGCTTCCAAACTGGTCATGTTACAGATGACTGTGAACACTCCAAACGTAAGAAAAACAGCCTTGGAGGGATTCTCTACCTAAACATCTATACAATCGACTCAGATCCGGCTAAGGAATCGATAATGCCCCCCTGCAAGCTAGTAATTACCCATCATGGTTGATTTACAGAACAATACAGAGAAGCCTCCAATTATTCTTTACAGAGCTGCTGATTCAGTGATTAAGATATTCTGACCTCCCATTTGGATCACTCCCCCATCAAACCTATGTCTAAAAGTTGTTTCCGACTTGTAGTACAATGATGGGAAATCAGGAATGTGACTAAGTGGTTGGATCGGAAAAAGAAGGGTAATGCCAAATTACAATCCCCCACCATTTCGGAAAAGATTTGATTCTTGTACTTTTTGGGCTCTATTATTGCTACTTTTATTTTGAAAGCAATGGCCTGCTACGCAGTTGCTAAGCTGTGTTGTCATTTTGTTGTTGTTTTTTTGCTGTTTTGTCTGCAGCTGGTTTGCTTTTGCTGGTTCCTTTCTTGACAGTTTTTGCATTGGGCTCTTTTGAGATGTTCGTCTGGATGTTTTCTCCGTTAGTGGTCGGCCGGAGTACATAAATTATCATTTTTGTGGCCAGGACCATTGCGTGTTTCTGTTTGATCGCTAATCCATCTATGTTTATTTGTATGTTGTGTATAACACTGCTGAATCCATGTTTTTTTGGTCATTCCAAAAACATTCTGCAGTGGTCCAACTTGTTATATCAATAATGTTGATCCTTTTTTTCAAGTCCTTGCAGACCATAGATTGGTTACACTATTTCTGGCTAAATGAAGAGCCTTATCTGTACATAGGGTCTAGTAACCTTTAAACTATGTATGCCAATTTTAAAAAAAAACAGGAGTGTTCACTCATAATTGCATGTAAGTTCGATACTATAAACTTTTGAATTCTGAGTCAATGTCTATGGTTATACCAAATATTTTGGTTAACCTTATTAAATAATAATTGTATACAATAGGCATATGCATACTATTTAAGAGACTAATATTGTCAGTTTATGTAATTCATTTGTGAGAGAATACATAATAATGAAACCTAGATTAGGGAAATTAATTAGGGTTCTAGTTTGGAAAGCTAAGTGAATATAAATTGTAATGACAACATTTAGAGCTAGAATGGAATTGAGATATTCAAAGCTACAACATAATTGACATAAAAAATTTAGTGCATTAAGACTCTAAATAATTTATTCATGTAGGAATGCGATAAAAATGTAGAATTGTAATAGTACATTTTGTTTAGATTTGGCTAAACTTTCATTTCATGCTATTTTTCATATAGAATGCAAGATGGAATTCCAGTGTATGTCATTTTAATAATTCTTTAGTCATAATTCTTTTAACATTTGAAGAGATACTACATATGTTGTACTGAATATAAAGTATTTTGGTTACTATATTTTGGTTAATTTTACTTGTTGAATCCCAACATAGACATCTAACTTTAAGAGGATATATTACTAATGAAACCTTAGTGTCAAAAAACCTTCATGTGATTACTTTGATGAAGAAAACCAATTATGCATTACATTTGTGAGAGTTATACATGTCCTAGTGCTAACTGTAATCAATGTATTTTATAATAAAATACTTTTGGGCACTAATTATCAGTTTCATAACACCTATAAATCTTGAGAAATATCAAACAATGTATTAAGGTGATTGATAATTTTGAGTTTAGGCATCGAAATTTGAGTACAAGTTCCTCGAGGAATTCACAATTTAGGGGAATCCTTTAATTATTTATGGAGTCTTAGACTTATACATTGGGTTAAGATTCTTTGAGCTCCTTAAAACCACTGACCACATTGAACCACTTGAATTCTATTGTTAATCTATTAGACTAATGAGTCCATTTGGACACCAATATTCCTAAGTGTAACTCATGTGAAAAAACTATGTTCTGGCAACATAAATAATCATGTCCAAACAAAAACTAACTTCCAAAACAATGTATTTCTAAAGAACTGTTATGATTTGGTAAAAATCAAAAGTGAAACTTTTACTACTGAGTGAACACTTCCTTTGAACCAAATTTAGAACCTTTGAAAGGATTTATAACATTAATAGCTCTAACAAAATAATTACCCAACTTATGAATTATATTATCAGATATACCAAATTTGATTCCCAAAGATGAAGTTTCCAGCAAGCTGATTTAGGATGGAAAACAAGGTACCTATTAGGAAAATCCAGCACTCAATGAGTGTAACGCTAGAATGACTTGGAGATGTCAATCAAGCTTATCCAACTATTTAAGAATCTTTATGGGATAACATTATGATACGATCACTTAAGAGATTTATACTTGCAAATCCATTTAAAGTACCATATTGTCAACAATTGACAACATAAGGCCCTTCAAGGAGTCTTTATTATTAAGGGAATTAAATTTTTTTATTCTAGAAACATTTGTGACTGGAATTTAAAACTTATAAACAGTTTTGACAGCTCTTTACATAAGTTCAAGGTTAAATTGAACAAGGTTCGAATGGATAAAATAGATAGTTATTCGAGAATGGTTATTCTCTTAAGTTTAAGCTCCCCATGACACATGAGGCCTTACTTATTTACCAAAAAGACTCATATGTTTTCACAAGTTCAATTAAATTATAATAATAAGGAACAATCCATATGCATGTACCCAAGGCTAGCACCCAAGAGATTCTCACTAATGAACTCAACACACATTTGCATAGTTACACATACAAGAATCTTGATTCATAAACACATTCTACAAGAGCTCGATGAGAACTTGGCGATTGATATTAAAATGGATGCAATGCATATCTAATGAGTATTTGTAATGTAGCCAAATTAAGAACAAACCAGATATACTGCAAATAATATGAAGTCCAAAAGAAAATAGATCTCCTTTTTTGTTATCAAATAATGAATTACAATGTTTCCTAAATAGGAAAACAACTCCCAACTCGAGTTGCCAAGTAAACTCTAGCTAACTCTGACTAAATCTACTCTAGGTGGCGGAAATTACTATTTTTAGCAGTTTACTAGAACCTGCTATTCTTAGTAAGTTCGCATGCTTATTCCTACGGGCACAAAATTTACCACGCATCTTCTACATCCCTAAATTAGAGGAATTGCCAACTTTCTAACTCATAATGCAATTAATAGACTAAAATTAACTAATGCTCAAAAATAGGAAAAAACCAAACTATAACTTAAATCCTAATTTTTGGCCTCAAGATGGTGGATTTAGGGCCCGAAAACGTGTCAAAAACTTGCCCCAACTAGTAGGGTGGGTTGCCGCTACATTCGTCTCATCGAAACACGTGGTTTAAAAAAAAAACGGACTCAAACGGACACCCGGAGCTCAAGTTATGACCTTGTCAAGTTCCTACTAATTTTGGCGCATCATTCTCCGCTGCTTGAAAAAAATGAAGCTCCTACAAGTTGTCTTCTTCAAACTGCTTCCATTTATCTACATCCAACTTCTTAATCTCCCACTCTGTGACCCAAGTATTGTCCTCTTGTTCCATTCCTTTCCAATGTACCAAATATTTGTTGTATTTCCCATGTCGCGTGTCCATTGTTTTCTTATCTAGAATCTGATCCACTTCTTCTTTCTTCTTCACCGGAACCTACTGCCTCCAATCTACTACTTCATCAATAACATCCCCTTCTACACCATCCCCATGAAAAGAATACAAATCTGAAACATTAAACACTGGAGAAATATCAAAATTCCCTGGCAATTCTACCTCATAAGCATTAGCATTTTTTTTTCACGATTTTATAGGGACCAATCTTCTTGTACTTCAGCTTGTTATAGGTTCCTTTTGGAAACCTTTCCTTCTGCAAATATACCATAACCAACTCACCAACTGTAAATACCTTTCTCCGTCTGTGCACATCTGCTATTTCCTTATACTTATCATTACTATTCTACAGCTTCTTCTGCACTTCTTCCTGTAATTGTTGTATATGTTCGGCAAATGCTTCTACATCATCACTGACTCTGCCATCAACTGGTAGCTGTACCAAATCTAACACCCCATTTGGATTACTCCCATACACAATCGAAAATGAAGACTTTCCCGTGGATCTGTTTATGGAACTATTATATGCAAACTCATCTTTTGGTAATGCTAAGTCCCATTGTTTCAGCATTTCCCCAACGATGCACCTTAACAGGTTTCCCAAACTCTGATTTACCACCTCTATTTTCCCATCAGTCTGTAGATGATAAGTACTATTGAACTGTAGTTGAGTTCAAAATTTCTTCCATAAAGTCCACCATAAGTGACTTAATAACTTCGTGTCCCTATCTGAAGTAATGGTTTTTGGAACACCATGCAAATGCACAACTTCTCTGAAAAACAAATCTGCTACGCTTTTTGCATCACTTGTTTTCTTGCAAGAAATAAAATGAACCATCTTAGAAAACTTATCAACAACCACAAAAATTGAGTCATTACCTCATTTTGTTTTTGGTAATACCAAAACAAAATCCATACTCAGATCTGTCCATGACCCTTTAGGAACAGGCAAATGACATATACAACCCTGTATTTTGTGCATGGCCTTTCGAGACTTGGAAAATTCGACATCTCTCCACATATCTTACCACATCTCTTTTCAGCTTTGGCCAATAGTATTTGTCTGCTACCAAGGCTATCATCTTATCTTTACCAAAATTCCCAGCCAACCCTCTGCTATGCAACTCTTTGACTATATTCTCTCTCATAGACCCAACTGGAATACATAGTTAGTGTCCCTTGAATAGGTAGGCATCCTGTAAAATATACTCATCTAGGACATCTTCTGCATTGTCTAAAAGTGGACTATTTAGTCTTTCAATAATATCCTTGAAATCGGAATCAGAAGAATACAAACCCTTTATTGTTTTAAAACCCACCACCTCATTTCCCATAGTGGTAAACAAAGTCACACGCCTACTCAATGCATCTGCAACTTGATTCTGTTTTCTGGATTTATGTTTTAGAGAAAAAGTATAACCCTGCAAAAATGATACCCACTTTTCATGCCTACTATTCAACTTCTTTTGGGTATTCACATACTTTAGGGCTATGTGGTCTGTAAATAACACAAACTCCTTAGGCACTAAGTAATGCCTGCAATGCCTTAATGCTTGTACAATTACATAAACTTCCACATCATGAGTAGAGTAGTTCTTTCTTACCTAATTCAGTTTCTTAGTAAAGAAAGCTATTGGCTTTCCTCCTTGAGTTAGAACAGCTCCAATACAGACATGTGAGGTGTGACAATCAACCTCAAACACTTTATCAAAATCTAGTAGTGCCAAAATGGGTGCCTCTATCACCTTCTTCTTCAAGAATTGAAAACTATCCTCATCTGCCTTTGTCCACAAAAACTCCCTTCCTTTTGTGCAATCTGTTATAGGTGCTACAATACTACTGAATTTTTTAATAAATTTTCTGTAAAATGTTGCTAGACCATGAAAGCTTCTTACCTTTGTTATACTCCGTGGAGTAGGCCATTCAATAATTGCCTTTATCTTTTCTGATTCCATCTGTACCCCATTTGCTGAAATAATAAATCCCAAGAATACAAAACTCTCTTGCATAAATGTGCACTTATTCATATTTGCATAGAGTTTCTCTTTCCTTAACACTTCAAATACTAACCTTAGATGCCTCAAATGTTCTTCTTTAGTTTTACTAAAGATCAAGATATCATCAAAGTAAACCACAACAAACTTACCATTATACTCCCATAGCATGGTGTTTATCAATCTCATAAAAGTACTAGGTGCATTGGATAACATGAATGGCATCACCAACCACTCATATAATCCATTTCCTGTCTTGAATGTTGTTTTCCACTTATCTCCTTCTTTGATCCAAATCTGATGATAACCACTTCGAAGATCAATCTTGGTGAAATACTTAGATCCAACAAGCACATCCATCGTATCATCAAGGTGATGTATTGGGAACCTATACTTTATTGTAATTTTATTGATTTCTCTACTATCTGTTCACATTCTCCATGTTCCATCCTTCTTTGGTCTTAATAAAGCTGGTGTTGCACATGGACTCATGCTCTCCATTATGACCCCCTTTTGCACAAGCTCTACCACTTTCCTATTCAACTCTGCAAGCAATGTCGAGATCATCCTATAAGCTTATTGATTTGGGAGTGAAGACCCTAGAATCAAATCAACATGGTGTTGAATATCTCTTTTGGCTGGTAATCCATCTGGTAGCTCATTAGGAATAACACCTAAAAATTCTTCTATTAATTTTGTTGTTTCTCTTGGTATTTGTGCACTTACAGGTTCATCCTTATTTGCAACTAGTGCATAACAAAAACTAGTTGCCTTTTCCTCCTTCAAAAATTCCTTTGCAGAAAGCATATTTTCAGCCTTCCCCTCTTCTTTAAGAGGTAGCAAAAATCTTTTTGTGCCATCCTTCCAGAAAGTATAAGTATTCTTTGCCCTATCATGAATAACTTTTCTATCAAATTGTCATGGTCTTCCTAGCAACATATGACATGCATCCATAGGAATAACATCACACCAAATCTCATCCTTATAATTGTTCCCAATATAAAAGATTATTAAAAATATCTTATCAACAATAACTTCATTACCCTTCTTAAACCATGAAATACGATAAGGGTTAATATTCTTCTCACAATGCAGACCCAATTTATCGACCATCTCATTTGAAACCATGTTCTCACAAGTACCACCACCAATAATAACATTACATACCTTTCCTCCTAAAGTGCATCTTGTTCTGAAAATATTTGTACACAACCATGCATCCCTCTTGAGCTCCTTTCTTGGAGCAATCATCGTCCTCTTGATCATCAGATTTTCTCCAACATTTGGTGGAATTTCCAGGTCCTGTTCATCTTCTACTTGTTCAGCTTCAACAAGTTTTACTCTTGGAGCATCTCCATTCCTTTTGTCATGTGTATAAGTATGCGGGCATTAAAAATACCAATGCCCTTCTTCACCACATCTATAACAAATAAATGGTCTTTGTGGAGCCTGCCATCCTCTATCGCTAGCATATCCTTATCCCTAGAAAATCCTCTACCTCTTTGTTGATTCTAGAAATATTTTCTCATAGGAAGTCTTTATTTTCCAATCCATTGATTCTCCCCTGAACATTGACAAAACTAGCTCATCCATGAAAGGAAGATGAGGCCCCCCTATTCATTCCAGGTGATCTCTTAAAACTTTGATGATTTTGTTTTTCCTTGACCTTTAAGGCTAATTGATAGGCATCCTCCATGTTTTTAATCCTATGCATACTTATCTCATCTTGAATAGAAATTTTTAATCCATTAACATACCTTGCAGCCATTTGTTCCTTAGTTTCTTCATGCTCTGCATATATTGACAACTTGTATAACTCATTTGTGTATTCTTGCACTATTTGTAAGTTCTGTTTGAGATTCTGAAACCTCTTGTAAAGGGTTTGTGCATAATCCATAGGGAGAAATTTATCTTTCATCTTCTTCTCCATCTTACTCCACATCCTAATTCTTTCTTTCCCCTTTCTTGACCACTCTTTTTGTAGGTGATCCCACCATAACATAGCATGACCTTTCAATTTTGTGCATGAAAATTTTACCTTCTTTTCTTCTGATATAGCCTTCCACTCAAAAAAATTTCCCATGTTAGTCAACCAGTCTATCAGCTCCTTTGGTTTTAGACTACCACCATACTCTGAAACATCAAATCTTATCACATCATTATTTCCTTCTAATGATCGAAGCATCCTTTCTTCAAAAGCTAATGGTGGTTCATGTGTTTCCTCTTCTTCACAAACTTCTTGTTTATCTATGTCACCTCCACCTTGATTTCCTCTCTGGGCTATCATTGCAACAAGTGCAACAACTTGTCTCTGTAGATCTTGCATATTTCTATTCATCTGGGCAATACTGCCTCCTCTTCCTCTTCCTCTTCCTACTATTTTTTTTTAAATACTTCAAACCAGCTATGATACTAGATAATGTAGCCAAATTATGAACAAACTTGATATACAGAAAATAATATGAACTCCAAAAGAAATTAGATCTCCTTCTTTGTTACTAAATAATGAATTACAATGTTTCCTAAATAGGAAAACAACTCCCAACTCGAGTTGCCAAGAAAAGTCTAACTAACTCTAACTAAATCTACTATAGGTGGAGGAAGTTACTATGTTTAGCAATTTACTAGAACTTTCTATCCTTAGTAAGTTCGCATGCTTATTCGTACATGCACAAAAATTTCCACGCATCTTCTAATTACCTAAATTAGAGGAATTGCCAACTTTCTAACTCATAATGCAATTAATAGACTAAAATTAACTAACGCCCAAAAATAGGAAAAAACCAAACTATAACTTAAATCCTAATTTTTGGCCTCAAGATGGCGGATTTAGGGCCCGAAAACATGTCAAAAGCTTGCCCCAGCTAGTAGAGCGGAATGCCTCTATGATTTTCTCATTGAAACATGTGGTTTAAAAAAAACAGACTCAAACGGACACTCGGAGCTCAAGTTATGACCTTGTCAAGTTCCTGCTAATTCTGGCACATCAATTTGTTTATTCATTTATCTTTTGGTTAACTTTTAAAAGGATTTCCAACCCACTTAATTATACATAGAATTGCATTGATACCATGACCTAGAAGGGTTACTATACAAAACTATAACTTGACAAGAAGAATTTACCATTACCTTTTTGTGAAAACTATACATGGTTATGTCATTTGTATCCAACATAGAACACAATCCATGTTAGGAAATTAATATTAAGTGCTCACATATTTTTATATGTGTGAATTATTATAATGTTGCATGGTAGTAGTATTTTTTGTTATATGGGTTGTTTACAATGAATTCTTATATATGTTTTGGTTTTTGTGGTTTGTTTACGGGTCTATCATCAACATGATTCTAGGAGAGAGTCATGGGTTTTTGACTCCATATTTATAGGTTATAATTTTACTATATATTTTTATGTATACCTACATGCATGAGCAATGAAACATATGAAGTGGTTACTATATTTTCTATTATATTTGGTTTATTTATTTTCTGTGTTCAGCTCTCTACCGATTAAAACTTGCTCAAAATTTTTATTTGGTATCAGAGCGTGTTTGGTTCCTCTCAAATGATGGATATTTTATGAATTCGGAGTGTGGGCTGTTCTAGCAAAGGAGATATCTCATTTTTAATGCAAACTATTCTTCCTTGGAATATATGCGAGCCTATTTTTAGTGCCATCTACATTTATTCAAAGCATACATTTCATAACACATTCCACTCAGAGTTCTTTGTCATACATCATGTTTTTATTTTCTTCAGGGTCGATGATATAGTTATTGAGCATTGTAAAATCCCAGGGTATGCTAGCTATTTCTATATGTATCTCTGGAAATTGGCATTTTGTATTGAAGTATTAAAAATTTGCATCTCTTTATAGATCACGATTCACGACTCATCTGGTAGTCTACATAGCGCTTCTCGTACTTGATGAGGGAATCTAATTTTGCATGTATTCAATCCTACTCTCCACTCTCGTTCTAGTTGATGTAACTTGGTGAATGAGATATTCTCCATATGGCTCATTCAGTGATGAGATACAAAAGTTATATATATATATATATAATAGTAGATCATTCCACTTCTATCCGGAATACACAAAAGCCAATTTCAAAGTTGCGATTTCCAACACCTCCATGCCAAGAAGTATAGTTATCCTGCTCAGATCAAACGTTCAATTATTGAGCATGTTTTTTGTTCTTTGATGCCTCTCATTAGCTATGCCATCTAATTTGGACCTTAGATTGGATTATATGCATATTTATCTAGTCTCTTGACAACTCTATCATGCTCTATTCTTTTCAATCCACAAGTAGCATTCAAGCGTCAGCTCTAAATTTTCATGTAGACATCTTACCTAGGAATCAAAGGCTCACTAGAGACAAATATTCATGATCCATAGAGCATTCCAAATAAATTTAAGTCTCTAATTTTTTTATTATTTAGTTAGCAATAAGTCAAAACATATTCTACATATTAGATTTCAGTGTTTTGTACTTATTCTATAGTTTATATTTGAAATGTTAAACATCTTTAGGATCTTTAAATATGTAAAAAAATATAGTTTACATACTTTTGTTGATGTCAATGTGTTAAATTATTCTAAGTCCCTAAATTATCATAAAGAGTCACAAGTGTTAACAAATATTTGTGTCATTTTGATATCATCATTTAGGTGATTATTAGGAAAATTGTCAAAATTGTAAAAAAAAAATTCTTTACGAACGCATTTTCGATGGAATCTGATGTTCAAGGCATGTTATTGAGTCTCATTATCACATCCGACTGATTTAGCAGCCATCTACTAGAGGATGGAGGTCAATCAATGACCTCTCATCAATCACCAATGACGAGGTCGTATGAAGCTATGGTGGCATTTTATGATGTGAGTTTTCTTTCTGTATTTGATTTCGAGTGTGGTTCTTTTCCATAGTTCTAGTTTCAGTTGTGTGCAGTATGATTTCAGTGTTCTTGTTCATAATAAGTTAAAATTTCACATTGAGGGGGGAACATTATCCAATGTTCCATTTCCAATTTTTTAGTTTGTGTTTATGAGCAACAAATTTTAGTAGATTTTCTTGTATTATTCCATGAAGTGAGATATTGATGAGAGTTGATGATACTACTGCAACATCATGATATTGTGGTTATTAGTAATGCACTATAAAAACTATCCATAGGTTGTTGGTTCTACAATAAAAAACCATCTGCTGTGTGGTTGTTAGTTATCCACTGGAAAAACTATCCAGAGGTTGTTGGTATTGTCCTCCAAAACCATCAGTTGTGTGGTTTTTGGTTAACCACTTGGAAAACCATGTAGAGGTTATTCGTATTGTCCTTGAAACCATCCAGATCATGAGAAGGCTACGTAGCAGCAAGTTGCAGTACAAGGAAGGTTTTCCCCATGTTTGCACTAAGGGGGGGAATGTTAGGAAATTAATGTTTAGTGCTCACATTTTTTTATATGTGTGAATTATTATTATGTTTCATGGTAGTAGTATTTTTTGTTATATGGGTTGTTTACAACAAACTCATATATATGTTTGGGTTGTTGTGGTTTGTTTATAAGTATAACATCCACACGATTCTAGGAGAGAATCATGGGTTGTTGACTCCATATTTATAGGTTATAGTTTGCCTATATATTTGTATATATACCTACAGGCATGAGTAATGAAACATATGAAGTGATTAATATATTCTCTATTATATTTGGTTTATTTATTTTTTGTGCTCAACTCTTTGTTGATTAAAATTTTCTCAAAAATTTTAATCCAAGGGTGGAAAAAGATTTTATTAAACTTTGACTTGGGAATAGTAAGGTAAAAAAAATTGGTCAAGCAATGCTATACTATTTTTCAAGATTGCGAGAATACAAAATAAAAAAGTACTCATAACAATGTGGTGATCAAATTTATATCTTTCACAATAGTATTTACAAGTTCATTACAGCTGGTTAAGACAACCTTAACTTCACAAATACAAATAACCAAGGGTAATAATCCCTCCAAAATTCTCTACAAACACCATTCCAAGATCTACAATACATTAAGAATTCATACAAAGTAACTTGATAAGAAAAACTGAAGAAAATTCTACAAGTCTTTCCTTTTTATACTTGCAAAATCCATCTAAACAATTATTAGCTTGAGTCAGTTCATGAGAAATACACATAAAAAAATATACTACTATTTAACAATATCATGAAAGGCAACGTTCTATTTCAAGAAATGGATCGAAGCTCTAACCACTAATCAACTTCTTAAAACAAGATAAAAAAATTCATCAAGCCAACTAAGAAGGAAACCATATATTTCAGTTATGAACAATTTCTCTAAACATAAGAAGAATTTGATAACCAATTAGGTAACACTGTAGACCTTATAACTCAGAAACAAAAAGTCAAGATTATTGGTATTTCAATCATGTAATCCCGTAGATTACATGATTTAAATCTAATACTCAACTGATCAATCTATATGCTTTGAGAAGTCAAATAAACCAGTTATGGATCATTTACACAAATTGTACAACAATAGTTTAACAACCATTCAAGAAGGGACCATTGTTCCTTATAAGTTAAGAAAAAATGTAAAAAATGTATGAGGATTTCAATCATGTAATCATATATTATATAGGATTATATGACTGAAATCCAATACTCAACCCATCAATTATTATAAGCCTAAACTCCAAACAATTCCAAAAAGGGAAAATAGGTATGTCCCATATGCTTATGTCAGAAACATATCATAAGTATAATTCATTAATACCCCTTAATAATCTATCTCAACCATAAAAAGGCTACTTATAAGATCAAAATTATTGTGGACATCGAAATCCAACAATATCGACTGTGGTTTCAAGATTTAATATCAAGAAAAAGAACTCTTCATAGACCACTATAAAATATGGTTTCAAAATTCATTGCACACATTCTATGATAACATAAATAGTCTGAGAAATGATATTCCAAACAAGGTTAGTTCAGTTGTTTCCAAATATTGAGGAAAAATATATGATTCCTTATTTATAAAAACATATGAAACTGAAAGTATGAAAGATAAATCACACCATATGCCAAGGAATTATGGATCAGAACCTACATGTTGTCAGGAGCTTTCTTCAAAAGAATACCAAATACCAGATGATGTGATCATGAAAGAGCCAAAAAAAAAAGCATTCTAACCCAAAATTTTAGAGTTATATAGAAAAAATGTAATACAAAACTCCATAAGCTACATAAGGGGAGACCAGGCTGAGACAAACATTGAGAGTGCATCACACCGAGTGGTGAACCCCTGGTGGATATCATTTAAAGTCCATATTCAAAGTAGACCTCTTTATGGCAATCTTCAAATAAGATAGACAATCTTCAGATTAATGGTTATTTACAATAAAGATATGGTAATTCAATAAGTTACTGATGGAAACACCTATTTAATGTACCGGGTCCCAACATCATGGATACAAGCATTTGAGGAAGTCCCGAACATTCAAGGGTGATTCATCAAAACGATATTCTACGATTGCACCGGATAAGCGCTGCACTATATTCAAACTGCTCTGGAAAAACCATAAAACAGAACCTACACAATGAACCAACCTTAATCCAGCCTATGTATCATAGTATTGCACGATAATGTAGGACAACGGATTTTTGTATACTAGGCCCCCTGTCCAAATAACTAAAGTATGACTCGAATTCTTCAGTCATCATAACTAATCGATTAGACAATGAGGAGGGGAATAGAGCTTACTACCAACAGCATGAAAACAATGAGTAGCATTTACCCATTGTGCATGGGATCTTGTTGGTATCCAAATTGATTCTCCTTTGCAAGCTGAGCAACATCACAGATTTAACAAGACAGCCTAGAAACAGACTAAATCATCATGTATGAGTCGTTTTGTAGTCGGGGAGGCGATTCAGCTGGCTCTTTGTCACTCAGATGCATTGGAGAAATGGATAGCACCATATCAAAAGGATTTGATCTATCCTCACTACTTTAGGTTGTGCCTTTCAACCAAGGTGAGAGGACCCATTTTGTAACCTTTGTTGGTGAAGGAGAATGAAGATATCCTTCTTTGCACAAATTTGAAAGGAAACCTTGAGAAAATATGATCAATGCACCACATGATTTAACTCTCACGACTTGTCACTTCTAAAGAATGGTGATATTTTCTAAACAAGGTTAAGGTTACTAAAGACACTTATGGAATCCTGACTTGCTTTTGCATATTTTGGCAGTAGAATTTATTCATTTGTGGAGACATAGCAGGGCAAACAGGGGTACTTTCTGGTAGGATTCATTGTTATTTGAATAATTTTTGGTGGGAGATTAAGCAAGATAAACTTGATTTTTTCACTAGATCTTTGAGAACCTTAACATAACAATTGGAAAACTAAATGACAGAATGCTTCACAATAGCTAAAACAATCCTTCAACCAGAAGATGTGCATCAATGGAGGCCCAAATTTGCACGGTTTCACACAATCTCCAAGAATTTAACACGAAGGCTCCAGTTAAATGGCTCAATTAAACGTTATCAATCTCTGGTTCATCACGTCTAAGATACACTCAAAGGCTTACGATCTTTATCAACAAAATGACAGTAAAGTGATTTTAAATTGTCTTATCTCATTATAGGATGAAGGCTCTTCTTGTAATGAAATTGTAAATGCCACTAAACTATCACAAGGATGAGATCCTATTTGATTCAAAGGGATTTTAACATAAGATTGTAACATAAATGTAATGCCCAGTTGGGCATCGAATTCTCCTTTTCTACCTGCCACCTTGGCTTCCCCCCCAACCACCTACCTGCCAACGATTATGGCTGTCTTGTCTGTCCTTGCGTGAGGAAAGGGGTGGAGTCGCGTTTTTTTCTTTGCCATGATCTCTTCAGGATTCTCCTTCAATGCGTATGGGTGGGTGTTGGGCGCAGTCTGGTTGTCATGGTGGTTAGGTGAAGCTACAAGCTAGCTAAACAGGCTGTCCAGCTATGTTGTGGTCTGCTCAGTATTCAATGCATCCTCAAATTCGAGCAACATGATTTCGAATGAAACTACAGAACAACGAAGGGGTTTGCGAGAGGTGTGGGAACGTTGGGGCCTCTGATATTGAGTTTTCTGCCTATTTTCGTGAGCAACTTAGCATAAAAGTGAGGTGGAACTGCAGCAATACTGGCGTGGCGCAGATCGTGGATGCTCCTGTGACGAATTTTCCCTTGGCGACTGCTCCTGAAAACAGTGATCCCGTTGGGGTTTCTTTTGACAATAATAATGTACAGATCGATGGCGCTTTGCTGCAGGCGAGTTTGTGTAATACGGCCAGAACCCTTGCCGTTCACTCTGGTGAAAAGAATGATAAAGGTGATACTCGCATCTTGTTAGGAGATCGATGCAATGTTGGAGAAAATGTCTTGGGAGATGAAGGTAGCCGGATATTTTTTCAGATCTAGAACATACACTGAGTGTGTATCTCCAAATCGACTGTGTGACAGTGAGAGTGTTACCAGGAGACCCGATGAAATTTAGTACAGAGATTCTCTATTGATTTCTTACTTGTCTTACGCTGTAACTCAGGGAAGAGTATCTCATACAGGTGGATCTGTTTCATATCAGAGTTGCGCAGTGAAAGGAATGGCGCCCAAAGCTCGGTTTGCAACATATAAGGTATGATGGATGTCTGGTTGCTATGATTTTGGCATACTTCCTGCGTTTGATACTGCTGTTGAAGATGGTGTGGATGTGCTTTCTCTTTCTGTGGGCGGGGGTGTTGTGCCATATTATCTAGATAGTATTGCAATGGGTGCGTTTGGGGGGGAGGGGTGTGTTTGTGAAGGCTAGGGGTGTGTTTGTGTCTTCTTCTGCAGGCAGCGAAGGTCCAGGGGAGCTGTTTGTCACCAATCTGTCACCATGGGTGACAACAGTTGGGGCGAGGACTTTAGACAGGGATTTTCCCTGCAAACATTATTTTGGGTAATGGAAAATCTTCAGGGGAGTGTCTTTGTACAAGTAGAAAGGCGTTGGGGTCTGATTTTGTGCCCTTGATCTATGCTGGAGACATCTCTGTTGAAATTATCACACTTTCAAGCTACAACTGAAATGTTTGCACCGAGAGTTTGATGCTGTCCTCAGATCTGATGAAGGAAAAGGTTTATATATCACTACGGTTGATGCCTTTCAGAGCCAGGAGTGTGATGTAATCATTATGTCTTGTGTCCGAGCTTCAAATCATGGAACTTGCCTTGTATTGGATGCCTGCGTTAAGTATGGTGTGAGGAGACTTATATATACAAGCACATATAATGTTGTGTATGCGGGAAAGGAGATTGTTAATGGCAATGAAGCATTGCGATATTTTCTCTGGAGGATCATGTTGACCCCTATGGGCATAGTAAAGCTTTGGCTGAACAGTCAGTCCTCAAAAGTAATGGTAGATCGTTGAAGTATGTCTACCAGCAGCATCAATGCAATTGTTTGGTGATTCAGTTGTCTTTCTTTGCGGTTGACAATAATATGAAAATAGTTATTAGTAAAGTCAATAGCGAAATATTTTGAGACATATGCAGCCCAAGTGACATTATGTACAACATATCTCCTCTATTACAAGCTGAAGTATGTTCATCTATTCTACCAACCTAAGATTGGATGTCGGGGGTGCCAGATTATATTCCATCTTGTGAGTGCGTGCATGGCCAACAAGTTGTCACCATTGAGCTCCCTCATGGCTCTTCTTTATATGGCACTGGAGAAGGTAGTGGTTCCCTCGAGCGAACAGGAAAGCGTGTCTTTACGTGGAACACTGATGCTTGGGGTTATGGTGATAGTACGACATCTCTATATCAGTCCCACCCATGGGTGTTGGCTGTTTTTCCAAATGGGGAAGCTTATGGGATTCTAGCTGACACTACGAGGCGGTGTGAGGTGGATTTGCGAAAGGACTCAACTGTTAAATTTTCTGCCCCATCAGTCTATCCAGTTATCACATTTGGCCCATTGACATCGCCAGCAGCAGTACTCACATCCTTGTCTCATGCTATTGTTTTATGCTGGCCCGTGTGGAGTCTGTACGACCTGTTGAAGCTGGAGAAACAGGCAAGATATTTCTACACCTTTCCACTGTTATTTTATTTAAAAATATTGTGAAATCGAACCACTTTTCCTTGCATTGATTTGTCAGTTGGATGTCATGATGGGAGATTTCCCTTTCTGCTTGTGTCTTCTTGTTTTAGCTTTTATCGTTGACAGAATGTGGGTCGAAAGGATGCGTGTGCCCTCTCCTTTGAATGTTATGTTTCTCTTACTCGAATGATAGAACTTCGTCTGTTTGTTTATGTATTAATTCTTCTCTGCGAATGAGTTGCAAGTTATTATGTTGATCAAGCTAGTATTTTTCGTTATCATGGAAGTAAGTTTACGATAGCTATGAAACCCCCTTCCTAACACCCAAGTTTGTCCTTGACGTTTTTTTTGTTAGCCCCTTCGCAAGTCCCTTCGATAACCTTTTGGCATCGAGAAAGAAAGGTTGTAGGATTGTGAGAGCAATACGTGGGCTAGCCAGCTTGAGTTTCGGTATTAAAACTGGTAGAATAAAAGGGTTCGTGTGCAACGTGTTTTTCCGTCTCGCATGTTTAGACTCTTATACTATCCTTCATCTTGTTTCTAGGCTTTTAAGGCCATCCTCAAGAAGTACCTTGACCATGCCTATCAACTTGAATCATAACTAGCTTTTCGGATCAACTAAGCTGGAGGTTTCATTGTACGAATCCAATACCTCGTTGACACTAGAATAGTTTGGTCTAATCCCCCTCTCAGAATTATTTCTGATGGCGCTCTTCTATCTTTCCTAACTTGCATTATTTTCTCCCTTGTAATGTTAACGCTATTAATTAATATTGGTCAGTTTTTATGCACGTAATTACTGTAATAGTTTGTGATGGAGATTTCCTTAAATGTGATTGACCTTCGGGAAAAACTCAGCTTTCGTGTGATAATCTTATGAATTCATAGCGGAAGGTTTTGTTTTGATAAAGTCACTTAGAAATTATGCTTGTATCTATTTGTGCGACGGTTGACTGTGTTACCAAGGGTTGCCGTAAAATATGGTTGTTTCGGGAAATGGATAATTTATTTTAAATTAATCAAACATTAGAATTGTTGTGGAAGTTTGCAAATCTTTAGTGTATTAAAATTGTTGATGACATTATTGTATACTCTTGTGTGACGGACCCCCCCCCTTCTCCTCTCGCATGCTAGCTACTAGCCTGTAAGACTTTGACCCTTCTTGGATGATTGGAAAATCTTGTAGTTAATGGTCAAAACTAGTATACCTTGCCTTCGCTTCGAAACTTATGTTGTGTGTATACTCTATTTGATTTCCGGTTTGAAACTCATTTATACATGACTTTTGTGTTAAATTTTGAAACCCGTGTTTCCCCTTTCTTGGGCCAATCAACTTTTGTTCTTTTAGAAATGTATTATTTTAGCCTATGCGTTGGTACCTTTGATAAAATTCTAGATGGTTGGTCTATTTATATCAAATCTCAATCTTGTAATTATTGTTATTTACTTACTTGATGGGAATTCTGTTCTTTGCTAGATTGTTTATATCTCCTTATAGGGCCAAGGGCCATTCTCATATGATTATTACTTTCGTTGTTTTGCTCCTAACTGAAGTACAAGGTCTTCTCCTTCTTTGATTGGCATGATGAAGACTTTATTATAACTTGATGTGTTAGTAGTGTTTAGAGGTTTGACCCAATTCTTGTAATAAAGTGCTTCCTTTTTGTGATATTGTTAGATAATAGTTATGGTGGTTTTGTGTAGCCTTATCTTGCTCAGTTCTCGTGAACTGACTCTTGTAGAAAATTGTTGCAGATGGCTTACGTGGTTAGATGATGGAAAGACTTGTAGATTATTGCATCAATCTTGGTTATGATGTTCCTTTGTACGAATGTGTATTATGTTATAAAATTTGGAAAGGGCCTTTGGACATTTTAGAAGAAGGGTCAGTGCCTAGTAAATGTATTGTAGAGTATTGTTGTTGTAACTGTTGAAACTTTGGCTTGTTTGGTTATCATGTGAAAGATGAAATTTGATTACTGCTTGGTTATGGGATATTCTAGTGAATTTTAACCCTTAGTATAGTAGCGGGGCATGTCCCATGTTATTACTCTCTTGCTCCCTAGTCATGGTTCAATAGAGATGGTATGTCCCTTTGATTTGTGCATCATGTTGGAATGAATTGATATAACCTTGTTTTGTTTCCGCAAACGAGTACTGTTAAACTTTGCTCTTGAGTTAAAATGTTGAGTTGTAAATCCTCCTAAGGCTTAGTAGCAATGAGTTTGTAAGTACTATGAAGTGAGCTGGATAGTCCTTATTAAAATTTATAATATGAACTAATATCTACAGACCTGGAACAATCAAGAGGAAACTATCTCTTGTAATGAAAAATATCCTTTTATGGTGAAACCTTAAATGATCTCATGGTGAAATCAATGGTTAGATTTTAGAAGATGATAGGGGTTTAATAAGTAGGAAGGAAATTGATTAATAAAACCATAAATATTTCTATATCATTTGAAATGTTCTCCTTTGTCAAACTTAATTAAGTAAAGTCTAGATGGAACATTTAACCAATCTTGATAAACTCTTAACCTCAATGAAAGATTGATAGTAAACAATGTGACCCTGAAGCTAAATTTTGTTGTCCTGTTCTGTTAACCCTTGCCTTGATTCATGGTGATATTTCTTAAGCAAGGTCAAAATTTGATCCTTAAACAAGAAGGTTATTGTTATGAACCCTAAGCGGTACTTTCCACTCAATCGGAGCTTATGCCTTCACCTGTGCAATAGAGTTGTGGAACATGTGTTAGTGGCTTGAGTAAGATTAATTAACCTTGTAAGAAATGGAAAATGTTCTAAAATCAAATGAATAAGAAAGATTTGGACATAAAATTGATGATCCTAGTTTAGAAAGCTTGGCCTTAAGCTATTTAGTCAACAGTTGAAAAGAAAGAAGTTCTCCCTTGTGAAAAGAATTGTGTGAATCGTTACATGAAATTTTATAAGAACGTAAGTTAAGAATTAAGAGACACTTTAGTAAACAAGAAAATTTAACAAGAAATTCCTCATGGGATGCCCTAACTGTAAGTGTGTCATGTGGTTGGACTTCCATGTTGTCTTGTCAAAAGAAAAGTAGATTGTCCTTGATAGGTGTGAACGTTTCCGTGCTGACCTTGTGGTCTCCCCCGTAACAAGTGGTTCCTAGTGTTGGTTGTAACCTTGTGACGACATGTTGTGTCATGTTGATGTCAAAGCAAGTCAAAAAAAAAAAGTTATCCTGTATTTCACTGTGTTGTCCTTGTGTTGGTATTTTTGGTGTGTTACACTTTGGTATCAGAGCGTAGGTTCATGCTCTCGAACCTATGGGCCGGATTGGTGTTGTATGATGATGTTACATGGTGGTGGTGGTGTTACATGATGATACTGCATGATGATGATGATGTTGCATGATGGTGGTAGATATTGGAAGAGTAATGTGCTTTAAACGTGATGTGATTATTGTCGTAATTGTGATATTGTGAACGCACATTATGGGTATGTCACCTTGTGCGTGTTTGTGATCATGTTGATATGTTGGGGATGGGAGTATTCTCTCTCCTTCTTGTGGATTCTAGGAAGAATTCACGTGTGAATTATTGTTTGTGATGTGTGAAAAGAATTCTAATGTGGATGACGTAGTGTTGGAGCATTGTGGCCATATTGTGATATGTGAGTGTATCAATGTGTTGTATGACTAGTTGATGTTAAAAGAAACGAGTTGTATCATGATGTTTTTACCATGTTCTGAAGAAATGTGTGTACCACCTTGCTATGTTGCAATGGATGTTATGTTGTGATGTACTATGTTCATCGTATGTATGACTGTGCAAATAGGTAATGCTTCATGTTGTGATTTTGGGTCATATGGTGAGTGTATGAACCCTATCGTATGGTGATTGCACTTTGGGTGCAGAATGTGGTAAAGTGATGTATTACACCCTGTGGATGTATGATCGTGATCTACCCTGTATACATACCATACGTGAGACGTTATGGTAGTTATGTGTGTGCCACCGTTATGTTAGTGATGTTGTTGTATGTTATGTTGTGAACCTTACGCTAACCGATCCTGAGGGAAATCGGTAGAAGTGTATGTTGAGAGTGAGGAATGGTGTACCATGGGTCAATAACTCGAGCTAAAACTCGGTTTAGTAGATAACATGTGATTCTTTCCTCTCTCCCTATGTGGTTGTATGTATGCAACCTTAGTGTATCTATGACTATGTTTAGCCTTGTCGAAGGGTGGCGGGATGATTCAGATGGAGGTGATGACAGTTGTATTATTGATATGTATTTTACGAGCTGAGGCTCGATGTTCCGAGTGCTAGCAACTCGTTGAGTACCCCTTTGGTGGCTAGATAAGGCCACACAGTTATCGTAATGTGACATTATTATAAGTTGATTTTATTCGTAAATTGAGCTTTTACTTTATTTTGCAAGGACCAGCATCTTTTCTTGATTGCAATGCTTTACAATTTTGGGCATTTCCTTGGTTTGTGGCACTAACATGGGGATTTTGATACTAACTTTGGCTATTTGGCCATTTATTTTAGCTTGATTTGGGGTCTTCTTTTAAATTTGGAATTCTTACCGCCTTGCCCAAGGCTTGTACTTTGCCACTTGGCACTTTGATTGGATTGTTGTGCTGGTTCTAATGTCGTGATGTGTGGAATAGGGTCATGGGATGCACCATGGATTGGTTGGACCTATGGACCCGCTTCGTTGTATGGGGGTACGCCCCAAGGGGTACATATAACTAGCGGGTTGTTGAACCACGCGTTATTATGTCACTTGGGTTAGGAGTGTTCGAACTCTATGTGTCTTGGACCATAGGGACAACCGGCCTCCTTGAGGGAGGCATAAGAGTTTGAGGGAGGCATAAGAGACTTGAGGGAGGCATAAGAGTTTGAGGGAGGCATAAGAGACTTGAGGGAGGCATAAGAGTTTGAGGGAGGCATAAGAGACTTGAGGGAGGCATAAGAGTTTGAGGGAGGCTTATGATATTTGTCTGTATGGTTGATGTTTCAGGATATATGTTGAGTTATTGTGATGTTTGGTAGTGGTCTTTTGATGTATGTGTTACTCATGTCAGATGGATATGTGTTGTGATGTTGTGGTTATGTCATTGATTCCCTTGTGGACACTATGTACCTGTAGCATGGTTTGGTGTTATGTGAGTTTTTCATTGATGCAAATTGAGGAAATGTCTGGTGGATTGTAGTACTCTTTTGTTAAGTATTTGGTATGTCAGTCATTGATGTGTGATGAGTACTATGTTATGTGGACTGTGCCTATTCTATTTCGTATTTGAGTAACCTTTTGTGGTGTAATACAATCATGAAGTATATACTTGTGTGCTTGTGAATTTGTAGGGTCTTGTGAACCTGATAGGGTGTTGTGTTAGAAGTTCATGTTGGGCACCCACAATAAGGAATAAACCAAAACTCTTCAATGATGAAATTTTAAAAGCAATTAAACTAAGAATAAAGCTAATGGAAAGAGACTAATGAAATGATGAACAAGAAAGAACTGCCAATCTTCACAGAACATTGAAAGTTAAAAATTCTACCAAATGTTCCTAAGGCTACCCTGTGGCCGTGCTTTAATCAACTAAAATTTTAAACCATAGGGTGTAATGTCTCCTCTACCTGTCCTTGGTTGCGAACCATTTCCTTTCCTCTGTGTAATGTCGCATCGAGGACGATGCTTTCTTAAGGGGAGGAGAATGTAATGCCCAGCTGGGCATCGAATTCTCCTTTTCTACCTGCCACCTTGGCTTCCCCCCCCAACCACCTACCTGCCAACGATTATGGCTGTCTTGTCTGTCCTTGCGTGAGGAAAGGGGTGGAGTCACGTTTTTTTCTTTGCCGTGATCTCTTCAGGATTCTCCTTCAATGCTGTATGGGTGGGTGTTGACGCGCAGTCTGGTTGTCATGGTGGTTAGGTGAAGCTACAAGCTAGCTAAACAGGCTGTCCAGCTATGTTGTTCTGCTCAGTATTCACTCATCCTCAAATTCGAGCAACATGATTTCGAATGAAACTACAGAACTGAAGGGGTACGAGAGGTGTGGGAATGTTGGGGCCTCTGATATTGAGTTTTCTGCCTATTTTCGTGAGCAACTTAGCATAAAAGTGAGGTGGAACTGTAGCAATACTGGCGTGGCGCAGATCGTGGATGCTCCTGTGACGAATTTTCCCTTGGCGACTGCTCCTGAAAACAGTGATCCCGTTGGGGTTTCTTTTGACAATAATAATGTACAGATCGATGGCGCTTTGCTGCAGGCGAGTTTGTGTAATACGGCCGGAACCCTTGCCGTTCACTCTGGTGAAAAGAATGATAAAGGTGATACTCGCATCTTGTTAGGAGATCGATGAAGGATAGAGGAATTAAAAGGAAACTTGGAGGTAGTTGGAGCAAAGGCAATAAAATGGTGCATGCTTTTGTGTAGGTGACAGATCACACCCACAGGCACAGAGATCTATGCAATGTTGGAGAAAATGTCATGGGAGATGAAGGTAGCCGGATATTTTTTCAGATCCAGAACATACACTGAGTGTGTATCTCCAAATCGACTGTGTGACAGTGAGAGTGTTACCAGGAGACCCGATGAAATTTAGTACAGAGATTCTCTATTGATTTCTTACTTGTCTTACGTCGTAACTCAGGGAAGAGTATCTCATACAGGCGGATCTGTTTCATATCAGAGTTGCGCAGTGAAAGGAATGGCGCCCAAAGCTCGGTTTGCAACATATAAGGTATGATGGATGTCTGGTTGCTATGATTTTGGCATACTTCCTGCGTTTGATACTGCTGTTGAAGATGGTGTGGATGTGCTTTCTTTCTTTCTGTGTCCAATGGGTGCCTTTGGGGGGGAGGTCTGTCACCAATCTGTCACCATGGGTGACAACAGTTGGGGCGAGGACTTTAGACAGGGATTTCCCTACAAGCATTATTTTTTTTTGGTAATGGAAAATCTTCAAGGGAGTGTCTCTGTACAAGTAGAAAGGCGTTGGGGTCTGATTTTGTGCCCTTGATCTATGCTGGAGACATCTCTGTTGAAATTATCACACTTTCAAGCTACAACTGAAATGTTTGCACCGAGAGTTTGATGCTGTCCTCAGATCTGATGAAGGAAAAGGTTTATATATCACTACGGTTGATGCCTTTCAGAGCCAGGAGCGTGATGTAATCATTATGTCTTGTGTCCGAGCTTCAAATCATGGAACTTGCCTTGTATTGGATGCCTGCGTTAAGTATGGTGTGAGGAGACTTATATATACAAGCACATATAATGTTGTGTATGCGGGAAAGGAGATTGTTAATGGCAATGAAGCATTGCGATATTTTCTCTGGAGGATCATGTTGACCCCTATGGGCATAGTAAAGCTTTGGCTGAACAGTCAGTCCTCAAAAGTAATGGTAGATCGTTGAAGTATGTCTACCAGCAGCATCAATGCAATTGTTTGGTGATTCAGTTGTCTTTCTTTGCGGTTGACAATAATATGAAAATAGTTATTAGTAAAGTCAATAGCGAAATATTTTGAGACATATGCAGCCCAAGTGACATTATGTACAACATATCTCCTCTATTACAAGCTGAAGTATGTTCATCTATTCTACCAACCTAAGATTGGATGTCGGGGGTGCCAGATTATATTCCATCTTGTGAGTGCGTGCATGGCCAACAAGTTGTCACCATTGAGCTCCCTCATGGCTCTTCTTTATATGGCACTGGAGAAGGTAGTGGTTCCCTCGAGCGAACAGGAAAGCGTGTCTTTACGTGGAACACTGATGCTTGGGGTTATGGTGATAGTACGACATCTCTATATCAGTCCCACCCATGGGTGTTGGCTGTTTTTCCAAATGGGGAAGCTTATGGGATTCTAGCTGACACTACGAGGCGGTGTGAGGTGGATTTGCGAAAGGACTCAACTGTTAAATTTTCTGCCCCATCAGTCTATCCAGTTATCACATTTGGCCCATTGACATCGCCAGCAGCAGTACTCACATCCTTCTATCATGCTATTTTTTTTATGCTGGCCCGTGTGGAGTTTGTACGACCTGTTGAAGCTGCAGAAACATGAAAGATATTTCTACACCTTTCTACTATTATTTTATTTAAAAATATTGTGAAATCGAACCACTCTTCCTTGCATTGATTTGTCAGTTGGATGTCATGATGGGAGATTTCCCTTTCTGCTTGTTCTTCTTGTTTTAGCTTTTATCGTTGACAGTATGTGGGTCGAAAGGATGCGTGTGCCCTCTCCTCTGAATGTTATATTACTCGAATGATAGAACTTCGTCTGTTTGTTTATGTATTAATTCTTCTCTGCGAATGAGTTGCAAGTTATTATGTTGATCAAGCTAGTATTTTCGTTATCATGGAAGTAAGTTTACAATAACTATGAAACCCCCCGTCCTAGCACCCAAGTTTGTCCTTGACATTTTTTTTGTTAGCTCCTTCGCAAGTCCCTTCGATAACCTTTTGGCATCGAGAAAGAAAGGTTGTAGGATTGTGTGAGCAATGCGTGGGCTAGCCAGCTTGAGTTTCGGTATTAAAACTGGTAGAATAAAAGGGTTCGTGTGCAACGTGTTTTTCCGTCTCGCGTGTTTAGACTCTTATACTATCCTTCATCTTGTTTCTAGGATTTTTAAGGCCATCCTCAGGAAGTACCTTGACCATGCCTATCAACTTGAATCATAACTAGCTTTTCGGATCAACTAAGCTGGAGGTTTCATTGTGCGAATCCAATACCTCGTTGACACTAGAATAGTTTGGTCTAATCCCCCTCTCAAAATTATTTCTGATGGCGCTCTTCTATCTTTCCTAACTTGCATTATTTTCTCCCTTGTAATGTTAACGCTATTAATTAATATTGGTCAGTTTTTATGCACGTAATTACCGTAATAGGTTGTGATGGAGATTTCCTTAAATGTGATTGACCTTCGGGAAAACCCAGCTTTCGTGTGATAATCTTATGAATTCATAGCAGAAGGTTTTGTTTTGATAAAGTCACTTAGAAATTATGCTTGTATCTATTTGTGCGACGGTTGACTGTGTTACCAAGGGTTGCCGTAAAATATGGTTGTTTTGGGAAATGGATAATTTATTTTAAATTAATCAAACATTAGAATTGTTGTGGAAGTTTGCAAATCTTTAGTGTATTAAAAATTGTTGATGACATTATTGTATACTCTTGTGTGACGGAGCCCCCCCTTCTCCTCTCGCATGCTAGCTACTAGCCTGTAAGACTTTGACCCTTCTTGGATGATTGGAAAATCTTGTAGTTAATGGTCAAAACTAGTATACCTTGCCTTCGCTTCGAAACATATGTTGTGTGTATACTCTATTTGATTTCTGGTTTGAAACTCATTTATACGTGACTTTTGTGTTAAATTTTGAAACTCGTGTTTCCCCTTTCTTGGGCCAATCAACTTTTGTTCTTTTAGAAATGTATTATTTTAGCCTATGCGTTGGTACCTTTGATAAAATTCTAGATGGTTGGTCTATTTATATCAAATCTCAATCTTGTAATTATTGTTATTTACTTACTTGATGGGAATTCTGTTCTTTGCTAGAATTGTTTATATCTCCTTATAGGGCCAAGGGCCATTCTCATATGATTATTACTTTTGTTGTTTTACTCCTAACTGAAGTACAAGGTCTCCTCCTTCTTTGATTGGCATGATGAAGATTTTATATAACTTGATGTGTTAATAGTGTTTAGAGGTTTGAACCAATTCTTGTAATAAAGTGCTTCCTTTTTGTGATATTGTTAGATAATAGTTATGGTGGTTTTGTGTAGCCTTATCTTGCTCAGTTCTCGTGAACTGACTCTTGTAGAAAATTTGTTGCAGATGGCTTACGTGGTTAGATGATGGAAAGACTTGTAGATTATTGCATCAATCTTGGTTATGATGTTCCTTTGTACGAATGTGTATTATGTTATAAAATTTGGAAAGGGCCTTTGGACATTTTAGAAGAAGGGTCAGTTCCTAGTAAATGTATTGTAGAGTATTGTTGTTGTAACTGTTGAAACTTTGGCTTGTTTGGTTATCATGTGAAAGATGAAATTTGATTACCGCTTGGTTATGGGATATTCTAGTGAATTTTAACCCTTAGTATAGTAGCGGGGCATGTCCCATGTTATTACTCTCTTGCTCCCTAGTCATGGTTCAATAGAGATGGTATGTCCCTTTGATTTGTGCATCATGTTGGAATGAATTGATATAACCTTGTTTTGTTTCCGCAAACGAGTACTGTTAAACTTTTCTCTTGAGTTAAAATGTTGAGTTGTAAATCCTCCTAAGGCTTAGTAGCAATGAGTTTGTAAGTACTATGAAGTGAGCTGGATAGTCCTTATTAAAATTAAACTAATAAGCATTATCCTTTTATGGTGAAACCTTAAATGATCTCATGGTGAAATCAATGGTTAGATTTTAGAAGATGATAGGGTTTAATAAGTAGGAAGGAAATTGATTAATAAAACCATAAATATTTCTATATCGTTTGAAATGTTCTCCTTTGTCAAACTTAATTAAGTAAAGTCTAGATGGAACATTTAACCAATCTTGATAAACTCTTAACCTCAATGAAAGATTGATAGTAAACAATGTGACCCTGAAGCTAAATTCTGTTGTCCTGTTCTGTTAACCCTTGCCTTGATTCATGGTGATATTTCTTAAGCAAGGTCAAAATTTGATCCTTAAACAAGAAGGTTATTGTTATGAAACCCTAAGCGGTACTTTCCACTCAATCGGAGCCTATGCCTTCACCTGTGCAATAGAGGTGTGGAACATGTGTTAGTGGCTTGAGTAAGATTAATTAACCTTGTGAGAAATGGAAAATGTTCTAAAATCAAATGAATAAAAAGATTTGCACATAAAATTTATGACCCCAGTTTAGAAAGCTTGGCCTTAAGCTATTTAGTCAACCGTTGAAAATAAAGAAGTTCTCCCTTGTGAAAAGAATTGTGTGAATCGTTACATGAAATTTTATAAGAACGTAAGTTAAGAATTAAGAGACACTTTAGTAAACAAGAAAATTTAACAAGAAATTCCTCATGGGATGCCCTAACTGTAAGTGTGTTTTGTGGTTGGACTCCAATGTTGTTCTGTCAAGAAGAGAAAAGTAGATTGTCCTTGATAGGTGTGAACGTTTCCGTGCTGACCTTTATGGCCATCCCTTGTATCAAGTTGTTCCTAGTGTTAGTTGTAACCTTGGTGACGACATGTTGTGTCATGTTATGTGTCAAAGCAAGTCAAAAAAAAAAAGTTATCCTGTATTTCACTGTGTTGTCATTGTGTTGGTATTTTTTGTGTGTTACAATAAACATCAAAACCTTTTGAATACATTCTGAAATAAAAGCAGACAAAATTTTGCCCATGATCAACACATATTAATTTGAGTTCGATTAGATTTATCAGCAGGGGAAAGTTTCTTGATCAGTCACAGAGCTTGTCAATGACTTTACACTTGCAACCATCTTGATGCGATCAAATCTAAAACACAAGAGATTAACAGGTTTCTTAGATGGTCTCTCAGGAAGATGGGATTTCTCAAATTTTCTCATAAGAATTAAACCCCCCTCCTTTTGCATGACTAAATCATGCCCTTTATAGCACTCATTTACATTAAAGATTCCCCCCCAAAAAAAAATATTCGAGGAACCTTTTTTTGTGACATATTTGACCATGATTTCTAGAAAGTGATGTTTAACAGATTTACAACAAAAATTTCCCAGTTGTTCAAAAGGTGAATCATTTCAAATATTTCCATCATTGTTTTAACTAGGGCATCTAGTAATCTCCTCTGGAAACATGTTTTTCATCCTTTGCGCCTATAGCTTCCTTCTCCTCATTCTTTCATCTGTAATTTTCTCTACTAGATCTGGTAATTCATTTTCTATAGGTGCCCGAGTAATTCTATTTCAAAATATAAACTCTTGTACTTCCTTAGAGTCAAAAATTTGGGCTCCACAACATTTCAATTGCACTTTTCTGATAGAAATGACAAGAAATCATTCAGATTCACCATGAAAATATGGTGTGTATTTTCATCCCCTAAAGTCGTGGAATGTTAATGCCTGCAAAACCAAATGCAACATGTCAGAACCATTGATTTTTAAATTACACAACTTTAAATTAGAGTCATCCATGTGGAATATTAAAGCTGAAATGGGCCTGGGGCTTAACACGTGGCTTAATCTGGGCCTTTGATGGAGTCCTGGCTCATTTCTGTAATTTTACCCTTTTCAACAAAAAGGAAAAATTTTCAATTTTCCTCCGGTGACCCACTTCCCCATCTTTGAATTTTCAATGCAGACTAAAATTTGTTTCTTGGTGGGGCCACACTTCACTTTTATACTTTATCCCTTTTTCATAATAAATCAAAAAGTTCCAAATTTCTACCAGTGCTCTTCCCTCGCAATTTGAATTTTCAAATGCTGACCCAAACATGTGACATCACTTTGTCCCCTGTAGGGTTGCAAATTTAGTAAATTATGTGATATTAATGTGCATGTTTAACTTAGAAGTATCATTGTGATAATTTCCCTCAATACACCAAAGTGTTTTCCCTTAATATTCTGGAGAAAATTGTTGACTTGCGCATCAAAAAACCTTTCCATATCAATTATGCATATACTCAGTCAAAGAACTCATACAAATTTTATGTATCACCCCAGTTTCAATCCTTTTAGAGTCTTTAGTTTACCCTTAAACCCCATACAATCAGTTTAGCATACATTAATAAGGAATTGGCCTTGATACCGGAGACTCACCTCAAAATAGCTATACCCACAGACTTGAGGTGCTTCCATTGTATCTACGAAAGAGAGAGATCCTATTTGCAAGCTTAGAACACCTACATCCATCTCTCTATAGGGTGCACTTTTGAGAGATAACAATTATTGCCATGCCTGATGGGACAATGAATCATATCTGCATGCAAGTCATAAATATCTACAGCAGATCTACAACAGATTTGCAGCAGATAAAAGTTAATTTTGGGACAAGCTATAACAATTTATTCTAAAGATTTAAAGATCTATTTGGTGACTCTGTAAAGCTGATTTCTGACCAGTATTACATCTTGTTCCATTCCTAGAGTGACTACAAGATCATTAGTAAGAGGAATTCCTCCTGAGTTTGTTTATTTACCTTTGAATTCTGCAAGAAGGAGAAGAGTTGGTAATACTTTACCTTGTAATAGGCTTGGTTTTGATAACCCTCCGAATATTCCTTCACCACATATCAATTTCTCTATTCACATCCCAGTCTTTTAAATGGCTATTCAAGCACCTAGGAATTTTTTGACCTTTACTGATGGTAACCCATTAGTAATTCAAGTTTATCATGATATCCCTAATGCTGCCATGAAAAGTTTACCATCATTCACTGGTGAAAATTAGGTTACACCTACAAAGCACATTAAAGATGTTGCAGCCTTATGTGCAGTTCATAATATCACTCATGAAGATGTGGCTTTGAGACTTTTAGTTGCATCCTTTAAAGGACAAGCCTTGCAATGGTATATAAATCTAGAGATTGGAAACATAAGAACTTGGGATGATTTAGGTGAAAAATTGCTAAAATAATTTCAAGATAATTTAGATCATTTGTCCCTCATAGAACAACTGTCTACTATGAAAAGAGATCCTCATGAATTTATGTCTAGTTTCAACATCCATTTTTCCAGAACTTGGGAAAGAATTCCAACAAGTGTCAAGCCTCAAGTTGGCAATGCTTTCCTTTATCATCTAAGAGCTTTAAACAGTGATATTTCAACTATGATTCAGTCTATGGGAGGTAACATTCTTCCAAATGCTTATGAAATTGCTATAAAAGCTGAAAACATCCTTATTCAAGCCGAAAAATTTGCACCAAGGCCTGTAATGCCTTTCTGGACAGATTTAGAACCTATCCCACATCCTATCACCATTGTGGAGCCTGTTATTGCAGCCCCATCAAATGACATTTTAAAATTTTTGTAGACTTTTGGAAACAAGATGAATTCAAGTGACAATAAAGTTTCACTACCTAGCAGCCCTTATCGAGCTCCTTATCACAAAAACCATCAAAATCAGCAAAATAGGTAGCCTTACCAACATAATAAAAATTATAGACAACCTTATCAGCAAAGGATATTTGACCCAAATGATCCTACGCTATCTAACGCTTTAGTACCAGTTAATATTGCTACTGAAGAGTGGTGTTAACCTAGTAATCAATCTCATTCAGCTACAAATAGCCCAAATGCTTTTCTAAACATAAGCCTTATTGCACAACCTTAATCTGAAACATTATTCATGCCTCAAATGGAGGCTGGGTAGTAAAAACGTCATGTTCAGAAAGCAAGTGAATAGAACTTAGTCATTTTTAGTGAGTATGATTTCATTGTAGTTACTACTAAGGCTCATGAAAATGCCACAGAAAGCAAAAAATGGCAGAATAGGCCTATTCTATGTACAATCACTGATAAAACAACAAGTATAAGCCTAAAACCAGCTAACAGTGCATCTATTCATAAAAAATAAGAGGTGTTACAGCTAGTAAAGAACAACAAAAATAGCTACAGCCTGATCCAAGAAGGTTATTTATACCTCAGATATCAAAAGTAGCTGAAGCAGAATCAATTTTTTCCAAAGCCTATACTAAAATAGTAGAATCTGTCTCTAAAATTGTTGCTTCTTTTAACATTGTTGATGTAATGAAAAAGCATAATGTTAACATCTCAATGTGGGATGCTCTAAGTATTCCAGGACAACAAGATTTACTTTCTCATGAACTAGCTAAGCTGTAGATTTCTTCTAAAACAACAGAAAAGGAAGTCTAGAAAGCAGACATGGTCCTTAGAACAATGGAACAAGACCACATCAAAGAAGTTAAATGGATGGTTCAAAAATCCTTAAATGGTCATGACATCAAGAAGCTACCACCATTTTATCTATCGCTAATTATTGGAGAACATCTTGTTCATAAATAGTGGACAACGGTACAAGTAGCATAGTTATGCCAAAAGTAATTGCAGAAACATTGGGCCTGCAGTATAAACCTACACAAAAAAGCATTTTACAGTTGGATGGAACTCCAAATAATACAGTTGGTGTCATCAGAAATCTAGCGGTAACATTGCATGCTTGCCCAAATGTTTCCATTCTACAAGATGTTACTGTTGTAGACTTACCTCCTTACTTAGCTATCTATTTATCAAGAGACTTCAAAGCAAAAATAGGAGGCTATCTCTCTTCAGATTGGTCTTTCTTATTTTTCACTACTTGTTATAGGACCAAGGTTACTATCAATTCAAAAACGTTGGCCCGATTTCACATTGAGCATCACACTTCTAATATAGTAACTAATTATGCAGCTTTACACTAGTTCGATTTTGATAATATAGCTCATGTTTCATCATTACATTCTATTACTACCCTGTTTATGGATGAAAAAAGACATGAAGAATACGCTTGTGATCCTTTCAAGGAAGTTGAAGAACATATGTTTGGGTTGTATTGCTTGCATGAAGAAAATACACCAATTCCCTTGTTGTCCAAAATAGAAAATGAAATAGAAGGGATTTGGAAGCTTCATTTCGATGGAGCTAAAATCAAGAAAGGACAAGGAGCAAGTTTGATGCTCACTTCCCCAAAAAATGAAAGGTATTTCTCAGCTTTGAGTCTCCAATTTTCATGCACTTGTAACGTAGCTGAATATGAAGCATTAATTCATGGCTTACTTTGGGCCAGAAATAGAGGTATTAGCATGTTACAAATTTTTGATGATTCTGTGTTGGTTATTAATCAAGTAATAAATTTCAATGTTTGTAAGAATCTATTAATGAAGTCTTACAAACATAGAGTTTCAGACTTAATGGAATATTTTGAAGCTATTAACATTCAATCCATTCCTAGAATAGAAAATAAGCATGCAGATAGACTTGCCAATTGGTGCTAGTTTTGAAGTGCTAGAACAGATTGAAAATAGAAAAATTCAGCCTCATATAAAGCTAATTGTCAGGCCTTCGATACCTGATAATGACTTGAATTGGAAAGGTTTTTGAAAGTGATGATCAAATCTACAGGTTTTTGCAGCAAGAAGTTGAATTTTCTGTAGTAAATCAAGATAAATTACAACACTTATATGGTGACCTGATTGTTCAGTTAAAGAAAAATAAACTACCTCAAGGTATGGTCACATTAGAAGACATCTTCAGCACTGATGATCAGTTAAGGAAGGTCAAGACTAAGATGTCAACACATGCTGATAACTATGAAGAAATCTCAGTTGATGAAGGGAAAAAATTGTTTCTTGGAAATGTATGTTCTTTAGCTGAAAAACATTCTTTTATTAATCTTTTCAAGGAATTCAAAGATGTTTTTGCTTGGAGATACCAAGACCTGAAAGGGTTTGATCCCAGTTTAACACAACATACTATTGAATTACAGTCAAATTCTAAACCAGTTAGGTAAAAACAGAGGCATGTAAATCCCAAAATAGAGCCTCTAATTAGGAAAGAGTTATCTAAGTTAGTTGAATCAGGTATTATCTTTCCATTTAAGCATTCAAGTTGGGTATCCAATCTTGTTCCTGTTAAGAAAAAACTGGAGAAATTAGATTATGTGTGGATTTTAGAGATCTTAATAAAACTTCATTAAAAGATCACTACCCACTTCCAAATATGGATTAGATTTTGAGAACATTTTCTAGTTTAGATAGACTATCTCTTCTAGATGGCTATAGTGGATACAATCAGATTTTAGTTTGAGAAGAAGATAGGTACAAAACAGCTTTTACCACCAAGTGGGGTACTTATGCTTACAAAAGAATGCCTTTTGGCCTTTCAAATGTTGGTGCAATGTTTCAACATGCAATGGACATGGATTTTCACAGCTTGTTAAATAAATGCATCCTTGTTTATTTAGATGATGTTACTGTATTTTCAAAAAATTCAGATGAGCATCTAATACATCTAAGGCAGACTTTTCAGTTATGCAGGTAGTTTAGAATATCTTTGAATCCAAAAAAGTCTATCTTTTCAGTACATCAAGGAAAATTACTTGGTCATATTATTTCTAAACAAGGTTTAGCAATTGATCCTTTCAGAATCAAAGCCATATCACAGCTATCATTGCCTCATCATAAGAAAGCATTATAGAGTTTTCTTGGAAAAATCAACTTTGTTAGAAGATTTGTTCTAGATTTTGTAGCATTGGTGAAACCATTGACAACTATGTTAAAGAAAGAGAAGACTTTCTCTTGGACCAACAAAGGGAGAGAAGGATTTGAAGTAATCAAAACAGCCATCTCTCAAGCTCCTACTCTTGTAAATCCAAATTTTGATAAATATTTTACAATGTATGCACTTGCAGGAGCTGAAACAATCTCATCCATATTAACTCAGGTTAATGATGAAAATGTTGAACAACCGATCACTTTCTTTGGATAGAGCTTGCATGATTACGAAAAAAGGTACACATTTCTTGAAAAACAAGTACTTTTAGTAGTAAGAGGGCTAAATAATTTCAAGTACATGCTTTCAAATAATAAAATTCATGTTCTTGTTTCTCATCCAAGTGTGAAAGCTTTCTTGTTAAATAAAGAATTGAATGAGAAAAGAGCAGGCTGGATAACAAAAGTTATGGAATATGATGTTGATATCCGGGTTGCAAAGATGGTTTGAGGAAAAGGCTTATGTGAGCACCTAATTGCTGATATGGAAAAACAACATGAACTAGAATCAGAAGATCCAAAACAGCATGCTGAAGTTAAGCATCAACAATCAGATGTCATGGTTCAACCAGAAAACCAACAACCTGAACTTGCTCAAGAGGTCCAAGAATCAAGATGGATGACTGATTTAGTTAGATATTTACCACATGGAATTTATTCGAAAGGTATGGACAAGAATAAAAGAAGGTATTTCAGATTACAAGATGTACCCTATGTTTTCATTGATGGTGTATTATTCAAAAGGGATATAAATGAAATTTTACGGTGATGTGCTGACTATGACAAAATTCAGCAATTATTATCAGAATTCCATGAAGGAAGTGGAGGAGGTCATTTCTCAGCATGTACAACAACCTTAAAAATTATGAAAGTTGGTTACTATTAGCCCAACATATTCAATCATTGTTTTGAATGGATTAGAAAGTGTAATAAATGTGCTTTCTTTGTTTGAAAAGAATGTTTGGCTTTTTTGGATTTACAACCTATTTCAGTTGATCAACCTTTTATGCAGTGGGGTCTTGATTTTATTGGCATGATAAACCCACCTTCTTCACAAGGACACAAGTGGATTTTGACTGCTACAGATTACTTTACACGATGGACTAAAGCAATAGCCTTGAAAGATGCTAATGAAACTTTGATACTATCCTTTTATGAAGGTATAGTTTGTAGATTTGGTGTTCCAACAACTATCATATCATATAATGCTTTAGCATTTATTGGTGCAAAGGTAAGATATTGGGATGTTAATAATGGAATTTATCTAAGTTCTTCATGTAACTATTACCCACAAGGTAATGGTTTAGCTGAAAGTATGAACAAGAATTTTTAAGGATCATCAGAAGAACACTCAAAGATAACCAGAGAGCTTGGCATCTTATGTTGAATTCAGCACTTTGGGATGATGGAGTGATTCCTAAAATATCAATTGGCAATTCACCATACAATCTTGTTTACGGAAGAGAAGCAAGAATTCCTATTTTAGTTGAGTTAGCCGCATTATATTTGCTGCATCAAATGGAGCTGCTTGAAAATGAATCATTGCAGGTTTGTTATACACAATTAATGGAATTAGAAGAGCTAAGAGATCAAGCTCATTCAAACATGGAAAATAATCAGAAACAGATGAATCTAAGAATTTTGACAAGAAAGCAAAATTTAGAATCTTCAATGAATGAGATATTGTGTTAAAGTGGGATGCTGATCGTGCAAAGCTAGGAAGACACAAAAAGTTTGATACAATCTGGAGTGGTCCTTACATGATTTCATCTTGCAAAGAACACAATGATTTTCAACTCTTGAGGATGAATGGAGAGGAACTTCCCATTTCTGTGAATGGTATGTTTCTCAAACACTGTTATTGAAAATCCTACAGTGTCTGTTTAGAGTAGGATTTCCCTTCAATAAGTGCATTCCCTGCACATTGTAATGTTTTTCAATTCAATAAGTGCATTTTTGCACATGATCTGGTTTACCAGATCCTTTCATAATTTTAGTTCATTTTGGAAGGGTTCGACCTTCAGGAAGGCAAATTTTGGTTACATGATTTAGTCTCCATACCCAATGGACAACATGAAGGCACTTGTTTACAAGCTAGCAGGCAGCTTTCCCCATAGGATCACCACAAATGTTGAAAATTTTTGCACTTGTGCAAAAATGGGCAATTCAAAACTTCATTACAGTGGATAGCATTGGTGAAGTATACCTAAGCTAGGGGAGTTTTATTTCAAAGAATATTTTTATTGTTGAATTAATTAATGATTGCATGGAATTTCCAGTTATGTGTGCTGTCATAAAATATAATAGATCACATAGTCTACAATTTCATCACTATCTTCAGCAAAAAACACAAAGCCCCAAAGGATAGCTTTGTTGTCTTGATGAAGGCATCCAATTGCAGAATAGATGAAATGCTAAGTTTTGGAACATCAAACATAGTTACAGATTGTAAAGAAATCAGAGTTCATTACTGGATGTTACAAGTATTCTTTAATGTTATTTCCTTCATGATTAAGACATTCAATTATATTACTGAGTTGTTTAGTTCATCATACAATCCATATCAGAAAGTAGAAATATAGAAAGAAATACACAACTCTATTTCAGAATTCAATGTCTTATTCATTTCGTTGGGTCTTATCCTTTGGTTGATGTATCTTCATCTTTAGCTTATTCCCTCATCATTTTCATCACTAGAAGTACTATACCTGAAAAGAAGAAAAGTGGAAAATTATCAGTTAAGAGCTTAGGGTTAATCCATATTCCTACATTTCTCTTTTTGTGCATATGGATCTCTTAACAACAAGAGCTATAGATTACTTGAAGATCAAAATTGCATACATGATTCTCTCACTCAAAAAGAAGGATAAAGAAGAAAAGAAAACCATGGACATAAGAGAGGCAAAAAATCTTAAATATTTTCTCACTATTTTCTCAAGTGTGGAGGTACAGGTTGCAGCCAAGAATAAATAAATCATGTCTCACAATCCTCACTATGGATAGAGATCGCAAAATTCAATAACTTTTATCCTATGGTACATGAAGTAGATGAGTGACCAATACATATTGGAATAAAGGAAGAATGTAACTCAAAGTTCAACAACAATTATAGAAAAAGAAGAAGTTGCAGTACAGAATAGAGGAGAGAATTACAAACAAAACTACATGTTTCAGGTTACAACTGAAGAAGAAGGATCATAATTTAAAAGATGTAGTTAACTGGAAAGATAAGATTACAACTAGAACAGAGAATTAGAAAGAATTCTGGGGAAATTTTGACAGGGATTAGCCATGAAAAATGGATATTTTAAATTTTCCTAACATACATACTAAAGATGTAATGAAGATTAAATGCAGTATTTAAGTAGAAAAGAAATGGAACTACAACATCTCAATAAAAATTCAATGTTCAGCATGCATGAATTTATGAACAGAAATTTCTAGAAATAATATGTCCTTTCCAGGTTCTCAAATAAAAAGTTACAGAAAGGTCAGAAATCAGATATCAAGTCTAAAAATGTATAATGCAAGCCTCTCAAGAAATTAGATACTATCATTTGAAGTAGTAAACGAGAGGGAAAATATTTCCATGGTTTTATTATAGCACATATAGGGTTGCATAGTCATGGGAGAAATAAAATCCCAACTAGATCAAATGTAAATCAACATGTTTCAGATAACAATTATAGGTTCAGCCATGCCGTTTTAATGAATTTCAGAAACTTATGAAGGAATCTAGATGTACATACAAATATTTGCCAAATGAATATACATATGGAAGCCATGATCTTGAAATCAACTTGAAAAATATCAGAATGGTTTAAAAAAGAATAGAGAAAACTGAAAGCAAAATTTGTGCGAATTAAGGCTAAAGGTTTGAAATTTTAGGTGTATACCAAGCTGTCGAACCAGGTCAATGTCCAAGAAATGTTATAGATTAACATTTTAGAGACAACATGCAAGGGAGAATTTCATAACGATTTTGTTTTGAAATCACAAATCAAGACCACATTTGCAATTAAATATCTGACAAGAACAAAAATCTATGAGTGCCCAAATTATAAAATGTACATGGCTGAAGAAATGACAGCGACCATATTCAAGTGCACAAAACTCACACCTGTGAAAGATATATGGATAAACCATAAAGGAAAAGTCCATATCTAGGGATATCAAAAGTAAACCCAGATGGAAATCATAAGGACTCAGATCTATCCTTGTTTTAAGAAAAAAAAAGTAAAATATGGAATAACTAGAATGGAAATTATCTAGCAAATCCTCCACAGTCAGCTTGAAGAAAGCTAATAGTAATAACCATGAAAAATATGATGATATAATCTTATCAGCATCAAGCAAGGTAGAATATTCATATTACTAAGACATTTAGAGAAGGATGAATCCAGAGTTACCTCCATGCATTAGGAAATTAAGTTCCAATGGTAATAGCTGAGTCATCAAATTGAAGGAGCCATCACAAAATTCCCACTCCAAAAGGAGGTTCATAAAGAACAGTGATTCAATAGGCCAACACAAAAACCATGGTGTCCAACTCATAGAACTTGGTAAACATATGGCCAGATCAACCTCAAGAGTTGAGCTTTAGGACTCCAACAAAGGCCACCGTCCAGGGAATTTTTTTTGCAGAGTTCCATTAATGAGACAGAGCTTGAGAACGAATATATGAAAGACTTAGGGTTTGATGTGTTTTTATTCATCAAACCAAGTAACTTAACTCATCAGGTGAGTTGGAGATCAATAGCTAAAAATAAAAAGTACAATGATAAATGCTCAAAATTGCTCACCAAAATTGATACAAACCCCAACTTTACACATTAAAATGGTGGGTCTTTTTGGCAAACTTAACATCTTTTCATCATTTTGTAAAATTTTCAAATTGACCCGTAGGCCCGAAGAAATCTAATTGGATGCAGAGGGGTGGGCCCTTTTTGTGTTTTGATACATTTTGGCAAATGGAAAAACTCAAAAGTTGAGCCCGCATCAAAACAGTCAAAGCGGAGCGTTGGATCATTTTAAGTTTTTGAGCTTTATTTCGAAAAGGGCGTAAAGTTGTCAAATGGTCTGTAGCCCCACTCATGTTAAAGGAAAAATTCAAATGTTGGGCCCGCATTAAAATAGCCAAAGTAGAGAAGTGGACCGTCGGAATTTTTTTTTCCTTTGAAACTTTTTGAAAAGGGAACAAAGTTTAAAAATGCCCTGCCGCTAAACTGAAACATCGAAAGTCAATCATATTAAAGTCATTCAAAAGCGGACCACTGGGAAATTTTTAGAATTTGATCCTTTTTTAAAGGAGCAAAGTTTAAAATTGCCATGTGACCACGCTAAGGACCAAACAAAGCAACATATTCAATATGTCAAAAGCGGATCGTCGGGTCAATTTGAGATTTTGAGCCTTTTTGAAAAAGGGAGAAAAGTGATAAAATTGCGCGCGACTCTACCCACATCATCAAAAGCCCAAATTAGAAGCAAAAGGGTGGGTCGAATGTTTAAAAATGTGTAATCTCTATTAGAGATGGAAAAATAAAGTTTTCTAGGCCCGTTTGTAATTCAAATTTGTCCTACATGAACAACTCTTTTTTGAAATAATAAAAGACAAATATCTTTACAAAAACCTTCAGTCAATCTTGAAAAATCAACAATGGCAGCCAGGGGAAAAATTAGCAGAGCTTTACTAGCTCAAATGGAGCTTGATAATGCAAATACCAAAAAATGATCAAGTTTGCAATACTTTTGCACCTTAATTCATGTCCTAAGTTCACCAGATCCAACCATGGTTAGAAAGTGATAATATTATCACTACAAATGGATAAGGGCACATACCTTTCGCAACAAGACAGAGTCTTCATGCACAAGGAATAAGACTTTCTCATCAAGAAAAACCTATTTTTAGCAAATTATCACTCATGATTTTCTTAAAAATAGAACAATCGATAGTAGTTGACTGAGTTGTAACCAATGGTTGTTAATGCCTCTTTGTATTTGTCTGTTATTTCTTTATTCCTTTATTTATTAATAGATGAAGGATAAAACTAGGATGCATGGGCGAGTACAATTCTAGCCTATATTTAGGAAGGATGGGAAATAATTTTGCTATATATTGTGTGCTTTGGCAAAGCACAAAAGGATAACTTTTAGATATAGGAGTGCTGAAGTAATTTTCAGCCAGTTTTACCCTCTGAATGTGAAGTATTTTCTCCCTTTCCAATTATTTGCAGTCTTATGTATGTTCCATTAATCTTGAGAATGTGTGTTACCTAAATGGTCCTCTTACCCTGTTGCAAATTCAGTAATTTCTATGAAATTAATGTGCATGTTTAACTTAGTAGTATTGTTGTGATACTTTCCCTCAATAGACTAAAGTGTTTGCCCTTAATATTCTAAAGAAAACTGTTTGATTGTGCATAAAAAATCCTTTCCATATCAATTTTCCATATACTCAGTCAAAGACCTCATACAAATTTGGTGTATCACCCCAATTTCAATCCTTTTACAGTTTTCTTTATACCATTAAACCCAAAAAAATCAGTTTAGGATGCATCAATAAGGAACAGTCCTTGATACTAGAGCCTCACCTCAAAATAGTTATATCCACAGACCTAAGGTGCTTCCATTGTATCTATGAAAGAGAGAGATCCTTTTTGCAAGCTTAGAACACCTGTAACCATCTCTCTACAGGGTGCACTTTCAAGAGATAACAGTAAGGAAGTGTTTATTATCCTAACCAAAAATTAATGAGGGACCTTTGTAGTTGTTTCAACATTATAGAAATTAAATAACCTTGGTATTTAATTACTTTGGCCACTTTTACCTTTGACATCCCATGTGGAATATTTAACTATACTATGATTTTAAATGTTTACTAAATTAACACCTAGAGAAAATTTTACCTTGCTTGGACTAATTATTCTCATTAGATTTTAATGTGGGCTTAATATTTTTTTATAACATGGAAATTATATTTATTAAATATAATTTATTTTGAAACATTATTCTGACAAATGTAGTTTCAATACCTATATGTGGGCACGTTTTTAAAAAAAATCATTCCATAATTTTTGTAACAAAACCTAGGTTATTCTTGGATCTCATGCAGAAAACTTGGACGAGCTGTGTTTTTTTCAAGCAAGGAAAAAAGAAGTGCCAAAATTAGCAGGAACTTGAAAAGGTCATAACTTTTCCTTCGGGTGTCCGTTTAAGTCCATTTCTTTTTTGAAACCACCTGTTTTAACGATACGAACGCACTAGTCTACCCACTATTGAATTTTTATCCTTTTATAGAACATTTTTGGGCCCAAATTCCATCACATGAGGTCTGAAAATTAGGATTTAATTTATAACTTGGGTTTTTCCTCGTTTAGGGCATTAGTAAATTTTAGTCTCTATTGACAGTTTTTGCACTTGTACAAAAATGGGCAACTTGAAACTTCGTTACGATGGATAGCATTGGTGAAGTATACCTAAGCTAGGGGAGTCTTATTTTAGAGAATATTGTTACTATTGAATTAATTAATGATTGCATGGAATTTGCAGCTATGTGAGCTATCACAAAATATAACAGATCACATACTCTACAATTTCATGACTATCTTTAACAAAGAACACAAATCCCCGAATGACAATTGTGTCGTCTTGATGAAGGCATCCAATTATAGAATAGATGAAATGCTAAGTTCTGGAACATCAAACATAGTTGCAGATTGTAAAGAAATCAGAGTTCATTACTGGATGTTACAAGTATTCTTTAATGTTATTTCCTTCATGATTAAGACATTCAATTATATTACTGAGTTGTTTAGTTCATCATACAATCCATATCAGAAAGTAGAAATACAGAAAGAAATACACAACTCTATTTCAGAATTCAATGTCTTATTCATAAGGAATTTCAAATGTCCCCACATAAGTCATGGGATGTAACTGAAAATTAAAATACAACTACTGAAATAAGAGGTGCACAGACATGAAAGAGAAAATATAGGAGTATGAATGAACCTAGTGTTGTTGCAAATCAGCAGTACCCCCTGGATGTTGATCAGATTTCTAGTTTGATCATTCTAAGCATCCAGTGTGATTGCACAACATTGAAACCTCTCTCCAAGTGTGGGACTTGTAAAAATGAGAAAGGAATCTCCAAAGAAGGCTAGTTCCTCTTCCTAAACTACCTACCACAAGTTGTTCCAGTGCAGGTAAGCTAATCTAATCCTAATCTAACCTCCAAGAAGACAGGGAGAGAGAGAAAAGAGAAAAAAAACAAAAGCCGACACTAAAACGGTGATACACCAGAGAAGGAAAATGATGAACATCTATCAAAACTGCTATGAACACAACTCCAACCTTGCAATGAACATTTAAATGTGCATAAATACCTACAATGAAGAGAGGCAAGAAGAAAACAAGCAAAAATACGAGCAAGGATGGACAGATGCATCACAAAACACGTTTTTTTTTCTCCTGAAGTTTGCACAGAACATCATTTTAATGGTAAAAGGAAAAAAACGCCATTACAGAGTAGGGGAGGACGTTCAAACTCCATTTTCAACCCTGGGGAAAAAAATAAAGGAGAGCAGAGTAGAAAAGATGAACCACACTTTGAAAAATGAGCCAAATTTGGCTTTTTATAATGCATGGGTCGAGCCCAGGAGAGAGAAAACGTGCAAAAACATGGGATCCATTCCTCATTGAATGAAGATGCATTAAAATAGCATGGGCATCCTTACAGACCCATGCCCTAACATTTTTGACCATGCTAGAGAAGAATGCGACCCATTTTGCATTAAAACTGGTTGTTGAAACGTCACTTCTGGCCATTACCATGTGCCAGAGATGTTTCTTGATTTTCTCTCTCCAAACTGAAGCAAAATGCAAGATTGATCCCAGAATCATGTAGGGAATTTTAACAGCTTTCCATTGATATAAAGAACATGAAAAAATGAGCTCTGGATCGAAAGTTATGGCCATTTGAAGATTTAGCACAAAAAAAGGCCCAAAATGGATTGGCGGGAATTTTTTTTGAATTTTACCTCTTTTTTGAATTTTGGAAAATTTTCCAAAAAATCCCCATGCATCTGCCACTTGGATGACATGTGTCAGGCTCTGATTCATCCGCGGGCCTCCTCGTCTCTTTTCATCCATTTCGGCTTTTCGTGTCTCATCCGTCCTGCGCGTACCTTTGTCCCAACTGTCCCAGACTGCCTGGGACAAATATCTCCGAACCACCCGAAATGGATTGTCTTTCGGCAAACCAGCTGATTCACATCCCACGCGTACTTTTGTCCCGGCTGTCCCAAACCGCGTGAAACAAAAGACTTAGACGATTTTTCTTGCTTTCGGCTGATTTGGCTTTTCACGTCCCTCGTGTCCTAACGTCCCAACTGTCCTGCGGACTGGCTGGGACAAATGTCTCTGACTTAGCCGGTTTTCTTGCTTTTTCACCCCAAGCTTGGTACGACGAACCTCAGTACGACCCGAACCCTTCAGACCTGAAATGCCTTAAAACAATCATGCAACCTTATTTTTCACATTTTTTCCATTTTTTGTAACTCGTTGGGATTTCTTTTTGGATGGGAGAGTTTAAAAAAAAGGCCAAGGGGACCCCGAAAAACATGATTTTGGGCCTTGAATCAATCTTACTTTCTCATCCAAAAATAATTTGGTGCATGTTATCAAAATTACCTTGAGGGGTGAATTTTGGATAACAATTTTGGCGACTCAGCGGGGGTCATCTGCTTGCTAGATGAAGTTACCAGTTGGCTGAAGCATCCATTGGGAATGGAGTCATGAGTTGTAGCCTGCAAACTGATCTGAACTTTGAAAACCTCCTCTCTGAGCCACTTGGAAACCCACTGAAATGGACCGTGCAAGAGCAAAACCAGCACCACAAAAACTATGTACAAAACTTCATACATGCTCCAAATGGAACATGATGAGTGTGCACAAGCACTTCTTTTACTGAAAGCAAACCTACCTACTCTATTCTAACTGGAAGCAAAGGTACGCTAAACAAACCCCGCAACTGGTTGTGCAAAATAGCTTCCTTTCTTCAAAATTGGCGACCATGGAACTGATTTGGCACTGCACATGGCTGATTGGATGAATGGAAAATCAACAAGAAGCTGGTCTTCCACCCAAATCATCAAGGTATCAGCTAAAGGAAAATTCAATACCTCTTTTAGTTGTTCTGCATTTGGATTGGAGAGGTATGATAGTTGATCTTTGGTTCTTTGTAGCTCATCTTCATGCTCAGAAGCAAGCATGACTGGTTGTGACTTCTCCTTTGGCTCCAATAAAGCCAAATACCTGATTGGGAAAGGTATGGTCCGTTGGATATGCCCATAGCTCTGATTTTCAACTCCAAAAATGGAGTCTTCTTGTAGACCTTCTTGAATGGATGGTGTGGAAGCAATGGTAGAATCTTTGTGCCCTTTCTCTTCCTCCAATGAAGGACATGAAAGATTAAAATCTTCCAATCTTGGTTCCAAAGAGCTGCTATAAGATGCAGGCTGCTGCAAATGGGTGTTATCCTTCATGAAAGTAGGCTCAGGTGTTTGGGATGTGGAAGATGAAAGAAGGAATGGTGGGAACTCAACCAGTTCTTCTTCATCAAAACAATCCTCCAAATCTGACAGATAAACTACCTCATTGTTGTCCTGCTGCAAATGCTCAACTTCCTCCATGGTCTCCTCTTGATTTGTAACTTGATCATCATGGTTTCTTTCATCCTCCAACATTGAGTTTGAGAGATCAAACTCTTCTTCAGCACTAGAGCTTGAGAGAGATGAAGTAGAAAGAAGAACTGAAGGTTCTCCTGTAGCCTACTTTGTGCTCAAAGCCCTTGGATCTGTAATTTTCTCCTCCACAACTAGAATGTGCTCCTCTTCTTTTGGATTTGGAGCAGATTCTCCCTCTTCTACTACTTGAAGACAATCTTGCTCTTGATGGAACTCTTCTTCTAGCATGAAGTTGGTCAAGTCAAACTCTTCAATCTGCTACTCTAGAGGACAAGTTGGGACTATAAGATCTTCTTCTGAGCTTTCTTCCTCTATGGCTGATTGTGTAACTTCAATTGAATCAGCATTCTCTACAAATAGAATGCTAACATGGACACTACTTTCTAAGAAAACTGACTGCTGATCTACTTCTTCTTTTTGCTCTTCTCCTGCTGAAACAAATTTAGTCCTAACCACCACTTGTTTTCCAACTCCAACCTCTTCTGAAGGCTTAACCATCAAGGGGACCTTTGTCATCCCAAATTTAAGAGCCCAACTCTTCAGACTTTGAATTTCTTTATCTTTGTTTGGCTCTTCTTTATGCTGTTGTTTTCCTTGACTGGCATTTTGATTTTTATCCTCCCACCATGGATTTGGGAATGCAAGAGGAGAAGTGGATTGTAACTCAATTGATTTGGAAATTTTTCGTGGTGGTGGAGGAGGTAGAAACTCTTATTTCTTTGGAGGAAATGGCTGTTTGGAAGGAAAAAGGACAGAAGAATTGAGATGTGGTGGAAGACTAGGGAATGGAGAAATGAAATTATCTCCTAGGGCAGGATTGACTGGATCTAGAATTTTAAATTCCAAATGAGATGATGCTGCTTGAGTAATGGGAAGAGAAAAACCAAATGATGGTACATAGAACTTACCCATTGACAAGGTTGTTCAACACCAAGTGTATAGGCCTTTTTTCTACTGTCCATTGTGCAAGTTGGGGCAGCATCTTCATCATGAAGTCTAGCTTCTCCTGAGGGCTGAAGTGTCTTGGAAAATGGCCTCCCCATGGACAAGGAGTCCTGCAACTAATTCTAAAAGCCTTCATTTGAGCTGCTGCTCTTGATTGCACCATCTTTGCCTCCATCTTTTGGATTTTTTCCACAAAATCTACATCTTCCATTTGATTGTCTTCATTGCATGTGTACCCTTGCTCTTGATGTGCTTCACAACCAAACTAACTTTGGTACTGCTGCTCATATGGGTAGACATGCTGATTTTGAATTTGACCAAAATGCTGATTTGGAGGATTTGTAAAACATGTTGGAGGTGTGATATGCTACTGTTGTAAATGTGAATTCCATGATGGAAATGAAGTCATGATTGCAAAACTTCATGGAATGGAAAAGAATGAAAGATATGGAAAGAAAGAATGGATGGAAATGAATGGAAAACAGGTCTGCAACTTAGAGAATGAGTTGTTTACCAAATGGAGTCGCCAGATGTGCTTTTGAAAGTGCCTCCAAAAGGTTGAATCTTTAAGAAGAACACACCAACCTGTCAAAGATAAAGTGAAAGACCTCTAAGGTCCCACCGGGCATGCCAAAAATATTGTTGCAAATCATCAGCACCCCCTAGATGTTGATTAGATTTATAGTTTGATCATTCTAAGCATCCAGTGTGATTGCACAACATTGAAACCTCTCTCCAAGTGTGGGACTTGTAAAAATGAGAAAGGAATCTCCAGATAAGGCTGGTTCCTCTTCCCAAACTACCTGCCACAAGCTGTTCCAGTGCAGGCAAGCTAATCTAATCCTAATCTAACGTCCAAGGAGACAAGGAGAGAGAGAAAAAAGAAAAAAAACAAAAGCCTACACTAAAACGGTGATACACCAGAGAAGGAAAATGCTGAACATCTATCAAAACTGTTATGAACACAGCTCCAACCTTGCAATGAAAATTTAAATGTGCACAAATACCTGCAATGAAGAGAGGAAAGAAGAAAACAAGCAAAAATACGAGCAAGGATGGAAAAATGCATCACAAAACACGTTTTTTGTTGCTCCAGAAGTTTGCACAGAACATCATTTTAATGGTAAAAGGCAAAAAATGCCATTACATAGTAGGGGAAGAGATTCAAACTCCATTTTCAACCCTGGGGAAGAAAAGAAAGGAGAGCAGAGAAGAAAAGATGAACCACACTTTGAAAAATGAGCCAAATCTGGCTTTTTACAATGCATAGGTCGAGGCTAGGAGAGAGAAAATGTGTAAAAACATGGGAACCATTCCTCATTGAATGAAGATGCATTAAAACAGCATGGGCATCCTTACAGACCCATGCCCTGACATTTTTGACCATGCTGGAGAAGAATGCGACCCATTTTACATTAAAACTGGTTGTTGAAACGTCACTTCTGGCCATTACCACGTGCCAAATATGTTTCTTGATTTTCTCTCTCCAAACTGAACCAAAATACAAGATTTACCCCGGAATCATGTAGGGAATTTCACCAACTTTCCATTGATATAAATAACAGGAAAAACTAACCTCTGGATCGAAAGTTATGGCCATTTGAAGATTTAGGGAAAAAACAGGCCCAAAACGGATCGGCGGGAAAAAAATTTGAATTTTACCTCTTTTTTGCATTTTGGAAAATTTTCCAAAAAATCCCCGTGCATCCACCACTTGGATGACACGTGTCAAGCTCTGATTCGTCTGCGGACCTCCTTATTATCTTTTTAGCCATTTCGGCTTTTCGCGTCTCACGCGTCCCGCGCGTACCTTTGTCCCAACTGTCCCGGACTGCCTGGGACAAATATCTCCGAACCACCTGAAATGGACTGTCTTTCGGCAAACTGGCTGATTCACGTCCCATGCGTACTTTTGTCCCGGCTGTCCCAAACCGCATGAAACAAAAGACTTAAACTATTTTTCTTGCTTTCGGCCGATTCGGCTTTTCGCGTCTCGACGTCCCAACTATCCCGCGGACCGCCTAGGACAAATATCTCTGACTTAGCTGATTTTCTTACTTTTTTTGCCCTAAGCTTGGTACGACGAACCTTAGTACAACCCGAACCCTTCAGACCCGAAATGCCTTAAAACAATCCTGCAACCTTATTTTTCACATTTTTTCCATTTTTTGTAACTCGTTGGGATTTCTTCTTGGATGGGAGAGTTTTAAAAAAAGGCTGAGCGGACCCCAAAAAACATGATTTTGGGCGTCGAATCAATCTTACTTGCTCGGGACTAGATAATTTGGTGCATGTTATCAAAATTACCTTGAGGGGTGAATTTTGGATAACACCCAGCATTTCCTTAAAGTTTATTCTTTGGTTTATGCATCTTCATCTTTAGATTTTTCTCTCTTCATCTTTACCACTAGAAGTACTGTACCTGAAAAGAAGAAAAGAGGAAAAGTATCAGTTAAGAGCTCAGGGTTAATCCATATTCCTACATTGTTCTTTTTTGTGGATATGGATCTCTTAACAACAAGCTATATATATTACTTGAAGATCATACTGCATACATGATCTACTCACTCAGGATGAATGAGGAAAGATAAAATAAAACTATGGACTTAAGAGAGGCCAAAAGGCCTAAATATTTTCTAACTATTTCCATAAGTGTGCAGTTATAGGTTGCAGTAAAGAAGAAATTAAATCATGCCTTACAGTCTTCACTGTTAGATAAAGGTTGCAGTTCTCAAATGACTTCCATCCTATGGTACATGAAGTAGATAATTCATAAGTATATGTTCCCGATTGCAACTAAAGAAGAAGGAATTCTAAGGAAATTTTGACAGGGCTTCACCATGTGAAATGGACTTTTTAAAAATTTCTAGCATACATATCAAAGCTGTAATACAATGAAATGCAGTATTAAACAAATTACAAAATCAAGAAGAAATAAAGAAGTTTGAATGCCCATATCAAAGGAGGGATACCCAAATCTAGGTTGAAATACCTCAAGCCACAAATTGAAAAATACATGGGTATATAAAGATTTTGGTAAAAGTAATTCATTCATGCAGGATAGTTAAAAGTCCATATATATATTTATTACAATACAACTCCAAGGAATACACAAAGGAAACACGAATGAAAAGCACCATTTTCATCAATTATAGTGCACTACTAAAGACAACTCATGCATTATGGTAAAGATGCTACAGAGGTTCAAAAGAAAACCCGAGTATATTTTTAGAGAAAATAAAATAGATATTAGTAGCTCAAATTCTCAGATAAATCTCTAAAGCGGGGATCAGGGAGTTTAGGTAGAAATATCAAAGGCACCAAGAGCCAAAGTTTCAGAAGAGTAACAGATCACATAGAAGAGAATAAATCTGGTAAAGAACATAGCTTCCTTTTTTCATCAATGGCCAAAGATAGAAATTTTGTAGAGCCTGGCTAAGACAAATGGAGCTACAATATGCAAATACCCATAGCTCACAAGGAGATCAAAACTTCAAAGATATATAGATAAACCTTCAAGGAAAAGTCCAGATCCAAGGATATCGAAGCTAAAAAGACGAATACCCATAAACTAAAATATGCGAATCTAGATTTCTAGATAGAAAATAACCAATACCCACATCAATAACAGTGACAGTATTGAAGAAAGAAGACTTAAATAGAAAATGCTCAGGAAAATCTTCATGAGAAACACTTTGCCATGATAACATTTACAAGATACTTGTAAAATATGACCAAGTGGGTCTAAACATCGACCCGCAAGAACAAGAAAGGAAAATCATCAGGATAAACATCTAGCTCGAGCCACTATAAAATCATGGAAATTAGAGATTGACCTTGTAAACTGAAGTTACAAAACTCCAAGAAGTCCTTCATCAAGCCACCAAGAATCGTGAAATGTAGTGAAGCTTCAAGTACTCAATATGGCGGTAAAGATATCACACAGAATTCCAAGCCTAATAGAGAACCATTTTACAGTAGTAATGAGCCCGACATTTTTAATAATGGTGGCAAATGCCTACAGTTACCTTGCTCGACAAATAATAGAGAGGAATGACTACAAAAATGTAGGATAAAACGAGCTAATAAAATCGATCTGGTAAAGAACAGAGCACAAAAGGCTTCTTGAATGGTGGCTGATGAAATTTCCACAGAGTTCACTTAGCTCAATTGGAGCCCAAAAAAATATCAAAGTTAGGGGTTGAGTTACCATTTACTATACAAACTCAAGAAGTGATTCAACAGATTTCAACCACAGTTCAAGCATCAATGATCAAAAATTGAAAAGTACATATATCAACATCTCCAGATTGATCCCCAAATTTGAAGCAAACCACCATGGTTAAATTTTTACTAATGACATTCAATGCAAGTCATAAACGTAGAAGATCAACGAATGAGGTTACATCGTGAAAAGGATCGAATAGATGAAATAAAATCACCAAAATTGATGCAAACCTCATATTGACTCATGAAAATGGTGGGTCTTTTGGGTGACTTAGCATATTTTCATCATTTTGTAAAAATGTCAAATTGTTTCACAGGCATGAAGAAATCTGATTGGATGCGGCACAATGGGGCCATTTTGCGAAACTTGCCACTTTTCCTTTTTTTACAAAATATTCAAATTGGTTTGGAAGCCCGATGTGGAAGGGGCAGGCCCTTTTTTGCATTTTGGAAAAGTGTGTAAATTCATAAAATGACCTGTGGCCCCGTTCATGATAAAGGAAAAAAATCAAATGTTGAGCCCACATCAAAAAGTCAAAATAGAGAAGTGGACCGTTGGACTGTTTTTTTCCTTTGAAACTTTTTGAAAGGAGTAAAGTTTAAAAGTGCCTCGCAACCCCACAAAGGACCAAACAAGGCAAGGTATTCAGTGATTCAAAACTGGAGCGTCGGGTCAATTTGAGATTTTGAACCCTTTTTGAAAAAGGCAGAAAAGTGATAAAATCACCCACGACTCCGTCCATGCATCAAAAGCTAAAATCAGGGAAGTGGGCCACCGAGGCATTTTAAAATTTTAAGCATTTTTCGGAAAAAGTAGTAAAGTATCAAAAGTAAGCCACAATCCTGATGTGACTAGATTCAGACACGTTTAAGGCCCAAATTAAAATCAAATGCGTGGGCTGAATACTGAAAAAATGTAATTTCTATCAGAAACACGAAAAGAAGGATTTTCCAGACCCATTTTTGGATCAATTTTGTCCTACGTGGATGATCTTTTCGAGGTAATAAGAGACAAAGTTCTTCATAGAGCCTTCATTCAAGCTCGGAGCCTGCATCAATGGCATAATTTTAAAAACTCAGACATAAAGCTTGAAGTTATTAATGGAGGCCACGGGAAATTTTTTGCAGAGCTTTTCTATCTCGAATAGAGCTGAATAATTTAATTACGAAAAAATGATTAAGTCTACAATATCTTGCATCTTAATTTGATTCCTAAGTTCACCAGATTTAACCATGGTCAGAAAGTAATTAATTTTTCTCACCCATAGAGAGTAATGTTGGACGCCTTCACAAAATTCAAACAAGGACAGATCAACAAGAAGACAAATCTGCGTTCACAAGAAAGAAATCTTGCTAAGCAAGTAAATCTTATTTTTAGAAAATCATCCACTCATGTTTTTCTTAAAAATAGACGTGCTTCTCTTAAAAATAGAACAATCAACTGCAGTTGACTAAAGTGTAACCGATGTCTATTAATGTCTCTTTGTATTTGCATGCTTTATTTTTATTTCTCTATTTATTAATAGATGAAGGATAAAAATTGGATGCATGGGCGAGTACAACCTTATTCTAATTTTAGGAAGGGTGGGAAATTATTTTGTTATATATTGTGTCCCTTGGAAAAGCACAAAGGGAGTTAGAGTAGGACTTTTAGAGACATGAGTACTGAAATAATTTTATGCTAGTTTTTCCCTCTAAATGTGAAGTATTTTCTGCCTTTCCAATTATTTCTAGTCTTGTGTATGTTTCATTAATCTTGTGAATGTAAGTTACCTGATTGGTCATCTTATCTTGTTGTAAATTTAGTACTTTCTGTGATATTATTGTACATGTTTAAGTTAGCAGTATTGTTGTGATACTTTCCCTCAATACACCAAAGTGTTTGCCCTTAATTTTTTATAGAAAATTGTTGCCTTGTGCATAAAAAATTCTTTCCATATCAATTTTGCATATACTCAGTCAAAGAACTCATACAAATTTGGTGTACCACCCTAGTTTGAATCCTTTTATAGTCTTCTTTTTACCCTTAAACCCTAGAAAATCAGTTTAGGATACATCAATAAGGAACTGGCATTGATACCAAAGACTCACCTAAAATAGGTATATCCACAGACCTAAGGTGTTTCCATTGTATCTATGAAAGAGAGAGATCCATTTTACAAGCTTAGAACACTTGCATCCATCTCTCTACAGGGTACACTTTGTAGAGATAACAATCTCTTAAATGCATAGTGAGTTAGAAAGTAGGAAATTCCTCTAATTTACACATGTACAAGATGTGTGGTAATTTCTTTTCCCTTACAAATAAGCATGTGCACTTACTAAGAATAACAGGTTCTAGTAAACTACTAAAAATAGTAAACTCTGCGCCTAGAGTAGATTTAGTCAAATATAGTTAGAGTTTAGCTGGAAAATTGAGTTGGGAGTTGTTTTGTTATTTACTAAGGATTGTTATTCATTTTTGGATAATGAAGAAGGAGATCTATTTTATTTTTGAGTTCATATTATTTGCAATATATTGATTTTTTTTTTAGAATTTGGCTACATTACATTCCCAAAGACAACGGCTTATCCATGATACTCTGTGAAGAAACCAAATCATTCTCATCTAGCATCTCATCTTTCTCAAGTTCCAAATCTTTCGAGGAATTATCAAAAAAATTCTCCACATGCAACATATTAGGCTAAACTTCCTTCCACCAAGAAACTTTCCCATCCACCTTGTGTTTCACACTTTTACAGTCTGAAGTTAAGTGACTTAGGCCAAATAATTTCCTACATCTGAAGGATAGCCCTTCATATTCCAAATGTTGGGACCAAATCTTATCCAACACCTTAAGATCAATTGAAGCCGGTAGATAAACCGAGGTATCCAAATATACCAAAATATGGGCATATGTGATATGAGTATCCAATTCATTTTTGGTATCAATGTCTGGACATTTCCCCAAAACTTTTCCAGTTGAAATTAAGCTCTCCTCCCCCAAAAGTTACAACAAAAGATGTGGAAACCGAATGCAAACTAGCTTAACATGGAAGGTTTTTGTGAGTGGATTGAAGGAAGGGAACCTTGGTTTCATGAAGGAGATGGTTATGAAGTTCCCAAACCATAGAAAAAATTCTATCTCTATCTTCAAGCAAATTAAAAACCACAATAAAAAACCTCTGGCACAGGGACAACCATTATCTCTACCTAACATGATGGGCCACCATTATATAGATATCTAAGCATGAAATTTCAAGAGGCCTTTCCACAGTCCATAAAATCTGTAGATGAGGCTTTTTCTAGTGAATTTTTCTTTAGCTTCAATCACCTGAGTGCCAAAGGTAATTGAAGGAGTGTTAATGGCCTCTTTGAGGGGTCGTTGTCTAGACGTCTTAAAACAACTCTCAACTTGTTCAAAATCATGCTACTTAAAAGGGGATAAGGGAAAATATGGGAGGATCCACACAACCATAGCACATTGTTGCTACCACCGCACAGAGTCTGGTCGTTAAAGTCCTCGATGCTCTTGGTAGGGAAACCTCCAACACTCGCCACAGTGTCATTGAGCCCTAAAAAAACTCCGTCGTGATCCCAAGGTGAAGGATTAGGGCTCATATTTATTCTATTAGGGTTCACAGAAAAGTTCGGGGTAGGGATCCTGATCACTATATTTATTAATGGTTCCATTACTATAACTTATATGTTAAAGATCTAATTTTTCTATCATAGTTTTAATTTATATTCATATTCAATTATAATAATAAACACTTTCTTGGATATTTCACCTTGCACCGTGATATACATTCATCTAGATTGTTCATAGTTGTGTCATGTCCCTCTATCCATTAAGGGAGATATAGTTAAGGTTTACATTTGTTACCATGATTTGTTCTTGAAAATTTATAAGAATGTCGTACTTTTCGGAGAAATTAGAGCTTTCCACCCCGTGAAAAGGTTTCTCCTCCCTCTCAATGTCCGTCACTAACACAATGACACATCACGTTTTTTTGGTTCTTTAGTACCAACATGGTGGATCATGGTGTCTTTTTCTATCGAAAATTATTTGCAACCGTGAGAAAGAATGCAAACTATATATTTACCTGTAGTAAAGCCATTTGTTTTGGAAACCATTCCTTTTAAGTACAATTCATTGACTTCCCTTAGTTTTGTCACTAGACGAGAATGACTTTCCCTCTCCTTGTGTTATAATGTGTTTGTTGGATTCATATTTTAGTATCCCTCACATGTAGTGTTTGTTTTAACTTTTAATTCATGTGTTATTATTGGATAGAAAAGAGTTATTTATTTTTTTAGGCACCTTTTTTTAGTATAAAAATCTTCATTTGATATTTTGATTAATATATTGATGCATTCCAATATAAGTAATCTAAATTAAAATACATGGGTCAATCTTATAGAGATGCAATAAACTTATTTAACTCATATATACATGCAAACATTTCAACATAACTAATAACTGAAATATGTGAAATGCAAACATACTTCAAACATGTGATTAGGAAATGAAATATTAAATGATTTTTTTGTTTTCTTTTTTTGTTTTTTTTTTCATAGGCCCACATACACATATAAAAAATTTAATATGACTAGCTAGGAAGTGAAATATGTAAAATGCAACCTTAAACAAGAACTTATGTCTGAGACTAAAGTGAAAGATATAGAGTGCAACCTTTGTTAATCAAGAATTCAAGGGTGAGACTAGGTACTGAAATGTTGAATAAAACCATGCTTGTAAATAGGATAAGTTCACAGCAAAGTAAAATTAAGTTAAGTATGTGGTTTAGTAAGAGTACCATTTTGAAGATTAAGTTTTCTGATTGAGATTAATGAAGCCAAGTTTATGAACTATTGAAACGTGGTAACTTACATAAACTATGACAGATAAGTTAGTAACATTAACATTGATACGTTCGGAAAGTAAGAACGTTAAATAATGAAACGAAGTCAACAAAAGTGTGTGGTGTTATGTACAAAAATTGAGAAGTTTCACTATTTGCTATTTGCTGCCATGTACCAAACCAAAAAACTACAAAACGAAGGATGTGGTCATCGCTATTTGCTGGTATGCACCATGGAAGTGAAGAAAGATTTCACAAATTTAAGGAATATGTTTACCTATTTAATATTTTTAAAAAAAAATCTGGATAGAATAAGTTGGAAGAGCTTAATCATTGACGAGTATATTAAGCATTGACGTGTAATAATGTACACGTGATTGATTACTGATTTAAATATTTTTTGATCTTTTCTAATGATAAATACGATGAAATCAGTGCCATTCAATGTGAATGCACATGTTGTTGAGGGAGCGCTCGTTAATTTACTGGGTTCAGACAGGATAGGGCTGTTTAGGCAGCAACGTTTCTCGCTATAAAACAAATGCAAAATTCAAAGATACAAGCAAACAGGACAAATCTGTAATGAGTTATATATCTTCAAATTTGCATGTATGCAGACGTCAACCAAGACGCAATGTGAAGGTGCTTTCAATAGTTAATGTAATGTCCCATCCCTGTAAAGAGCAAGGTTTCTGTTCCCCCGTTGGTTGAGGAAAGGGGCAACATATTCTGTCTTCTTTGCAGAGTGAAACTGACATTACATTGCGAGTTTGGTCACACACAACAACTTCTCGATGCCGAAACCGTACATAATATATTCGACTGGCAAACCCTAGGACCAATACCTCGCTTCTTTGACTATAAATCTGATTTATTTTTCGGTGGGTGCATTAATGTTTGAGAGATATCTACACAACTAAATGTGTTTCTGACAACATATTCCGATATCTTATTTTATTGTGGCGACTTGGAATTTTTTTTTGAGTTTATGTAAAAATTATTAGTCTTTATTGAATGGGTTGTGGTCCATTCTATACAATGATATAAAAAGTGTTACCTAACAATCTACAAAAAATCCAATCCAATAACAAAAATGTTTGACCACCATAATCAATACAATGTGTGTTTTAATATAATCGTTACACAATAATCATTTCTATCTTTATGAGTGTCAGTTATGACCATGTGCTCATATGATTGCCACAATTTCCTGGCTTCCCCGACTTCCCTACAAATAAACATTTCTCCATATATGTAGATCTTCCACCACTAGGGGGTGGGACATAATTTAATTTTGGAGGCAATAGCGTCTGGATGATGTATGTTGGAACATTTAAGTTACATTTGTTGCAACACACTTCTTGCGGTACAAAACTCTGAAATCAAATCTTATATCCTAAAATTTTTGCACTCGTCCAGTGTTCTTTGTGTGACCAGTGTACTAACATTCTACGCCTTAGAAGAAAAGACTCGTCGGAAGATTTTAATCTTTATGAGATCTGTGAAGAAGAAAATTCTGCATTTGTTTTAGCAATTATTTTAACACGATACACATAATCTAACCGTTACAAAATGTGATATGGTGAGTGTTCCGTGCAAGAGTTTATTCAACGTGGTCACAGTAAAATGTGGACACTGCAATGAACTTCTCTCTGCAAACATGAAATCCTCCGAGCCTTAGCCTCCCTTATAACTTAAATTAGGTCAAGCTTCCAGGTTCGTTTGCAATTTCAATCCCCTTTTATTCAAGGTACAAAAAAGTTAGGATTGTTTAATATTCTCATCTTTTTACGTTGAACATAAGAGATTTTTTAACAATTTCACACAGTCATGACTTCTACTATATTGATAGATATGTTGAATTATAAATAACTATCAATCTTACATTGGTGTTAGATAAAGTTATCTAAAAATTCGTGATGCAATTTGATGGTTGTTTGAATTCTCTAAAAAGATTGCTTCCCTATGAAAAAATTCAGGACTTGAGCCCCTCCTCTGAAAATGTCCATGATGAGGTAATTTCATCCAACAATGGTACAAGGAAAACAAACACAGACAACTGAATCACTAGTTACAAAAACAATGAACTCTCTTTGTAGAGAAAGCCCATTTAATTGTTTCTGTAGTTTATAACATGTTGAGAATAAATGATTTATTTTAATTTCCTCAGAAATGAAATTGAACTCTATCTGCCTACAAGTGCTTTATCAAGTAAGCTTTTCTATTCAATGTCCAGTATTACACATTGAATGTTTTTTGCCTAATCTCAAATAGATAAATTCCTGTACATTGATATTCTTTCACAGGGAGGAAATTCAAAGGATTAAGCCTACAAATCCTCTTGCTTTTCCAATCTATGAGATGATTCTCCCCTACCTTGGCTGAAACCAGCTCGTGCCTAAAAAGGAAAATGAGGCCCCCCTATTCATTCCAGGTGATCTCCTAAAACTTTGAATATTTTGTTTTTCCTCGGCCTTTAAGGCTAATTGATAGGAATCCTCCATGCTTTTAATCCTATGCATACTTATCTCATCTTAAATAGAAAATTTTAATCCATTATCTTTCAAGGGATTTATTATATGAATGAGTGAAATCCCATACAAGATGCATGGGTAGATCATAGAAAAATTTCAAAGAAAATTACTTTAGAATCTGAGGAAAGAGCTTCGTAAGTAATGTATCATTGTAATCATAATCCAAGTAAAAAAAATATAATATAAAAATTTTATCTTGAGGATCACCCTTTCCATTATAGATAGGGAGCTTAAGATCAATGAAACCAATAGGCAAGGGATAAGAATCCAATTCTGGTGCAAGTGAGTTATGAAGCAGTTAGAATTCATGACATGAAAAGAAGTAAATGCACCTTATTATAATTGTAAGATATTATCTTGCAATGTATGAACAAGGGCGCCAAGATATTGTGTGTTATAAGAAGAATAATGCAAACCGATCTATGGGTATATATAGGAGATGTAAGAATAGTAGTGATCGTAGGAATGTGCATAACAACAATTTGAAGTGGAGTATTTGGTGCCCCTGATGGAATAGGCATCATAGATATATGAATAATATATGTATATTTTTTATATGACATGAGAATAGGTTCAACCATTTAGGATATTATAGTAAGATTAATTTTATCTAGAGACTCATGAATAATAACCTCAATATTATTATCATTTTCTTGAAAAAAATGTGTAAAATGTTAGGCCTCGTCTTTAAGTATGCCATTATCATATTCATAATGGGAACAGTCACCTTGTACAAGGTTAGTGAAAACAGTGAAGACGAAATGAGAAAATTTACTTGCGGAATAATGTGTGCACTTAGATGTGTAAGAGACCATAGTTGTCAGATGGTATATCAACATGATTATAATCATCATATGGTTCCCCAAAATTACTAAGTAGAACCAACAGGATAGAACCTGATTAAAGATAAATATGCATACTTATTTTGGAAAGTAAAACCACTGTAATTTTAGGATTAAGATAAATATTATAAAAGATTGACTTTTAAATATGATGATAGACAAAAATTAGCTTAGAATTAAGATAGAGGATCATGTACCAAAAAAGAATGAGAAACCCTAGGTTCACCAGGGTTTAAGCCCGAAAACATGGCATTTGATTCAAGAGTTGTTCACCAACTCTCTCTCTCTCTCTCTCTCATCTCTCTCATCCAACCACTGTGGTGTGTGTGTGTGTGTGCGCGCGCGCGCACAAATTATAGGATGTCCAAGTGATCATTATAGGATCATTATTTAAGGGGGATTCACTATGTAAACTAATGCCCTATCATCTTTTCATAGGATACTAAATGTACTCTTATTTCCAAATTATATCTGAATCCATTATTATTAAAACCCCCTATTAAAAAATTTTAATTCTCAGGTCATACCTTTACCAACCTAGCCTATATATCCAAACTCTCATGGTTCCCTCTGAAATTTTTTATACCAAAACTGCCCACAATTTTATTTCTACCTCTTTAGTGCTTGGGTTTAATGTCTTCCATTTTCCAAAATTTACCATTATACACACCACTTAAAACCTTTATAAAATTCTATTGACTCAAAAAGTACAAACCCTTAGCATGTGTAGGGGGGAACCCAAAGGATCTCCTCAGACTGATCTTGCTTTTCTATCTACATTTGTCACACTAACCAACTTTGTATAGTATCATGAATTATCGTATAATAGATGTATTATTGTTATTTATTAATTAATTTGAATGGCATCCATTCTCCTTAATTATTCATGAATAAAATGGTAAATATTTACCTTTTAATGATACTATAAAAGATGTCCATTAAAATTTATTGTAGTGAATTTACTCTTGAAATACATGTTTCTTCCAGATCTAAAAAATGCAACTGCTTTGAAAAACTGCATATTTTGAAAATGTTCTAAATTTTAGGGCTTCTTCATTTGATCCACAACTAGTTCCTCATCCCTCCTCTCTATTGTTCCATATACCTTACCCCTAATTATTTTAAAAAATATTTAATACTTTATAAACCTTATAATTCTTAATAAAAGGCAATATATTGGGTCCATTTTACTAATATTTATCTATTTTGAACTCATATGATAGGTAATTTTGGATTATGAATCCCCATGGGTTATTCTAATGGTAAATTGTATTTACAATTAATCATGTACAATTAAAATTAACGCATCGATTTGCAATGAATGATAAAAATAAAAATTAGCTATAAAACACGTAATTGTTTTTAGATTTTTAGACTTAGCTATATAGTGGAATAGAGGATATTTTGGGTGTGTATTCAATTAGGAAATTTTATTATGTTGGAAATATTGATTGCAATGGGTGTAATAATAATTACATGTGTAGATTATTATTATGATATGCCCCCTTTTCATTAATGATTAAGTATGAATTTTTAGTATGTTAAATGTAAATAGTAATGTCAAAATTGTATATGAAGACAAATGTTGTTGTATCAGGAATTTTACAATCTCCTATATAAAAGTGTATTGAAATAGTTTAATGAAAACGTAATATAGAAATTGTTGACATTCAATTATTAGTCTGTGTAATCTTTTCATTGGATTCTTTGTATTATCATTTATTAATTTCTAATTTGGTACCTAGAGCAGGTTAAATCTATCTTAAGATATCTTAAATTTAGTTTATGCGTATTGGGTTTAATTCCAAATTTTAAATTTTACGTGCATTAAATGATCTGTTAGTAAAGGAAGCTACAGTAGAAATTTTAGTAAAACCCAATTCACAGTAGTGGGAGAAACGTGATTTACTTACAGTCACATTGATCATTCTGTTTTTTATGAAGAGAGTCAGATGAAGTCAGAGGTAATTCACAATCTAGCATTCAATTTTTTAGTTTTTTGGTGATATTTAGATCAGCAACAATTTGATAACCATTAGATAAATTTAATGTCATATCGGTTAAATTCCATACATGGAAGTTGGAAAATTCAGATGCAGTGTTTAATGAATAAAAATCTATGGAGTGATAGTTGATCCCTATGATTTTAAAAGCACCTACATATGTAAGCAAAAAAAGTGTAGAATGGGAAACTAGAGATGAACAAATAACAAGTATGTGTATTGATGTATAACTATGAAAAAAATTTATACTAAGTGAAGTTTTTGGAGGAAGGAGGCACAGGAGGTTGGAGGTCATTCAACGACCTCTCGTCAGTCGCCAACGCTGTGGGCCGCATATCAGCTTTGGTGACAGGTCTGTGTGTGCAGTTTGATTTCAAGTACCTTGCTTCCAGTGTCCAGGTTTTGTGCCTCAGAGGATTGCAGTGATCCTATTTTCAATAAGTGGAAATTTCACATTGAGGGGGGGAACATGATCCAATGTTCCATTTCCATTATGTCAGCTTTGGTATGTATGTACGAGCAACATATTTCAGTAGAATTTCCTATGTTATTCCTATACAGTGAGATATGATGATGATAAGTTGTTGATACTACTGCGAGTCATTCATGATATCGTGGTTGTTAGTTAGCCTAGAAAAACTATCCAGAGGTTGTTGGTACCTATGTCCTCAAAAACCATCTATTGTGTGGTTGGTGGTTAACCACTTGGAAAACCATCCAGAGGTTGTTGGTATTGTCCTTGAAACCATCCAGATACATAGAGAATCTTATATAAGATACATGACATAGTTGCAAGTGGATAGAGGAGGGGGGTACTATGATATGCACTAAGGGGGGGTATGGTTAGGAAATCAAATGTTGAGTGCCACCTATTTTTATATGAGAGAATTATTATTATGTGAGCATGGTAGTAGTATTTTTTGTTATATGGGTTGTTTACAATGAATATCATATATATGTTTTGGTACCTGTTGTGGTTTGTTTATAGGCCATAACATTCACACGATTCTAGGAGAGAATCATGGGTTGTTGACTCCATATTTATAGGTTATAGGTAACTTATAGATTAGGATGGGTACCCAAGGCAGTTAGATGGAGGTCATATCATGACTACATAGGGAGTGGCCAATAGGATTGTCTATTATAGTTGGTTGATGTATTTTCTATGCTAGGCCCTATGTGGCTAGAGGAAAACTTGCTCAGAATTTTTAATCCAAGGGTGGAAAGAGATTTTATTCAAGGTAGACTTGAGGAACAGTAAGGTCAAACAAAGTTTGGTCAATCGATGCTATACTATGTGCCCCTGAGATTGCCAGAATATATGGTTAAAGAGATACTCAGAGCACCTAGGTGTGGCCGATGCTAGGTCATGATCCTGCAACAATAGTAACTTGTTCAAGTTGGGGTACAAATGAGGTAAGATCCAATGATAAGTGGCTGTTATTGGAGATAAGCAAGGGCAATAATGCATCCAGGATTACTCATACATGGGGGGAAACACCATTCGATGAGTATTGTTGTATCCATTATTTTCAGGCATTCATATAAAGTTACCACCTAGAGAAGGGGGAGAGGCCGAAGAAAATTACTCCCAAGTCCTATAGCAACATCCACTCGCTAAATGTAATCCATTTTGTATATATGCATTAGTGTGTCAGTTCATGAGTTTTCTAATACTTGGTGTGAAGTGATCTACACGTAAAAAAATATACTACTGTTTATAGGTGATGTCATCATTGGAAACATTGATATATGAACACATCCATCCACACCTCTAACTCACTAATGTGTCGAGCTGATGCCCTAGGTGGAGGTATACTAGATTCAGGTGGATGCCATATAATGGGTGAGCATGCCCATCTATTTCAATCTAGTGAGCCATAACAACTGTAACATAGCAATAATATTGACTACCAATGAGAGGGAGGAGGCATGCAAGGAGACCTTGATAAGTTAGAAACAAGAGGTCGAGAGTAGGTGGTATTTCAATCCTGTAATCCCATAGATTACATGATTTAAATATGGTACGTCAGACTTTTTAGTGTCATATTCTCAGAGAAGTCAAATAAAGATAGTAATGATTATTGACACAAAACAACAATAGGTTGAGCAACCATGTCAAGAAGGGACCATTGGCCTTATAAGTTAACAAAAAATGTCTCATTGGTGGAGAGGAATCCATTGCTAGGGATCATCATAGTATCATGAGAGTGATAATGATGATGAGGTCTGATTATCCAATATTGTACCCATCAATTATTGGGGGCCTTACCCTCCAGTCGTGAGATTTTTTGTGATGCATTATCATAGGTCTGTCAATATATGCTGATGTCACACCTATATCATTTGTATATATTGATTAGATACTATGTTGGAATATTTTGTCTGTTGTGATATAAATGATACTTGTATGATTCTATGGTTACTGTGATCCTAGTATATGTAATGTATATTGATTCATGGTTTCAAGATTTAATATCAAGTTTGCATTATAACTGTTGGTAGACAGCTAAAAGATATCAAGTGTAAAATGTGAGGGATGCAATGTATATTGAGACTGGTGTTGGTAGCCAAATTTGTTCTCCTTTTTAGTCTGAGTAGCACCACATTTATGTCATGGAGCTTAAAGATAGATTAGAACATGTTGTATGTCATTGTTAGCCAGGGATATGGTCTAGCTAGCACTTAGGTTTGTGGAGAAATGTATAGCACTCCAATAGGACTTGATCTTATCCTAGTTGTTTTAGGTTTTTCCTTGCAACCAAGGTAAGAGGACCTATTTTGTAACCTTGTAATGGCGAAGGATATAAAGATGTCCTTATCTTTGCTTGAAATTATGTGATGGAAACCTTGATGAAAACATGATCAACACCCCAGATTTGAACTCTCACAAGTTGTCACTTCTCAAAACATGGGTATGTTCTCAAAAAAAGGTGAAGGTTACTAGAGACATTGGAAATCCTGATCTGTTATGTATACTTTTACGAATAGATTTTGATCTTATGTGGGTATAAACATGCAAATCAAGGATAGTACATGATATGATCTTTGTTGTTAGCTGATTTTTTGGTGGGATTGACAAGACAAACTGGGATAGATCAAATATTTGACAATTTGTACAACACTTGAACAACTATCAAATGAAATGCCTAAAATAATCAGGATGTTCTTTTAACCACAAGAGGTAAAAATGGAAGCCTAGGTTGCACTCTTCACACAATATTTGAGAACTCACCACAAAATATTTAAGTAAAGAACTCAATTAAACACAAAAATCCATGATCAAACCATGCCTAAGGTACCCCCAAAGGTTTACAAGAAATATCTACAGTTAAGGAAGGTAAAGTGATTTTAAATTTGTTTATCTCCTTATCAGATGAAAGCTCTTCTGAGTATGAGATTGCAAACTCCACTAAAATATCAACCAAAAATGGAGATCCTGCGTGATTTCTAAAGACTTTCAATGCAAGATTGCAACAAGAACAATAAAATTTATTTGTAGGCATTTAAAAATGATAATAGACACCATATTGCCCAAAGAAAATACATATTTATTTCAAAACTTGTTAGATTCAATAGCAAGGGAGAGTTATATGAACAATCTCAGAGCTGTGTGATGGCTATACACTTGTAACCAACTCACATACATGAATTTCCAACACATGAGACATTAACCGTGTTCTTTGGTGGATTTCTTAGAAAAAATGAGCTTTCTCTATGAATTTGCTCATGATTTTCAACTCCCAACCCTTTACAATTTCTCAAAAATGCATTATATACCTCATACCACATTAGAGCCTTCCTTCCGAAGAAAAGAATATGTCATGGGATCAAGTTTGTTACAACAATTCTTCATGATTCAATGAAAATGACATCAAACAAAAAAACACTCGCAGGTTGCCAGCTGTTCCCAAAAGATTAAATTATTACAAATATCTGGATCATTACCCATCTTGGAGGCACGTTTTTCATCATTAAGGCATGAAAACACCCTTCCTCATCATTTTCACCCTTTTACCTTTTAAAACTAAATCTGCAACCTTTGATTTTGTCATTTCATGTGTTTTCTCGGGCTGAGGTAGAAAATTACTTCAAAAACTTTTCAAATCAAATAATTAATCCATGAAAGTGATGCCAATGATCCTGGAAGGCCAAGAGGACACAAAATCACTATAAATTTGATGAATTTTGATGCAAAATTCATGATTCCAAGCTTCCTGGAGGAAAAATGGCGGGTGCAAAATGAAAATGCACAACTGTCAATCTTATCCATCTTTGTCCTTTAATCTGGACCCTCCATGCGTCAAAAAACAATTGGGACTGAAATTGGGATCATTTTTGAATTTTCCACATTTTTTTTAAAAATGGAAAATTTTAACTTTTTTCACCGCCCCTTTGGCTTTGAATTTTGGAGCTGACACGTGGCATATGGTGGGTCCCATTGAAATCACACTTCAATTCTGCGCATTTTGACCTTTTTTGGAATTTGTGAAAATTTTCACTTTTTGCCGCGCGGGCCCGCACCTCTATTTGTTCCCTTGCCACATGTCTCCTTGTGATTCACTAGCGGGCCAGCGCATCAAATTTTGGTTTTGAGTCCTTTTGGCAAAAGGGAAAAATTTCCTTCCTTTATCCACTGCAGGCCCGCCAACGACCTTGACTTTCTGTAACATGTCTATCCACGTGTCCTCTTCGATGGCCATGGGCTTTCGGGCCGAAACATGACTTTAAATTTTTTTGAAAAATGGAAAAAATCCCCCTTTCCCTCCACCGAGCCCACCGTCGACTCGCTTTTTGCAAATTGTGGACACATGTCCTCTTGTTATTGGCCATGGGCTTTCGGGCCAAAATTTTCTTCAACTTTTTTGTCAAAAAGGGAAAAAAAACCCCTTTTACAAGACCCTCTGACCACCCACCGACCCACACTGCACAGTCATGTTGCCACGTTGTCCTCCTTTGATTGGAGTGGCGGCAAAACTGGTTTTGAAACTTTATAAAATTAGAGCCAAAAATCTCTAAGTCCCCTCGCGGCCTGCAGTTCTGTTTTGAAACTTTTAGGACACGTTTCCTCTTGTAACTTGCTGCAGGGTTTCAGGAAAAAAATTTACTTTTATAAATTTCACAAAGTAAGGGATAAAAACCTTAATGAAATATGACCACCCGCCATCCCCATTTCAATCAGAGCATGCCATGTAGGAAAATTTGGAAAAAATGGGGCCTCGGGCCCGAAAATGCCCCTTTTGCCAAAAAATTAAAAAATGAAAAGTTATAACATTTCCCTACCGATCCTTGGCCAATGAAAACCCGCCACATTTCTAATGCATGTTTGAGGAAGAATTTGATGGAAAAATGATGCCCGTATGACCGTCAAAACACAAAAAATTCAAAGGATGCCCTAGAATTCAATTTTTTCACCAAGGATGGCAAATTTTTGATTTTGAATCAACTGAAGCATGATTTTACAACATTTTCGACCTTGGGATTGGATTTTCAAATACAAACAAGTATGAATTGATCAAATTCAATTTTTTCACAATCTGGCAAAGGGAAAAATGACAAAAGGGGCAAACTTGGAAAAACTAGGGCACAAAAGGGGCAAACTTGGAATATTCCTTTCAAATTAGGGAAAAACAACAAGTTTGTTAGCATTTTTAAAGTATCAAACTAGAGGGGAAGAATTTCAAACCATCAATTCAAAGGGTAAAACATTTTTTATCAAATACAGATTTGAAAATATTAGGGCAACATGGTGCAAGCTTAAAAATGGCACCAACATCAGCTCTTGCTTAGGGATGGTCACTCCCAGTGACTACCACAAGGGCAAAACGTAGACCAAGTTCCAAAATAATCCATTGGGATAAGGATTCACAAGCCAAAATCACCAAAAACCAGCTGAGAACTAGACAAAAATGGCTGTCACACAGCAAAGCAAACCACAAAACTGACAAAACACAAAAAATAGAGCAAAAACAAAACACTATACACTGTACAAGCTGGTGCATACCTCATATTTGGGGTTTAATCCAAGAAATTTTTAAAATGTCTGCCATTAACAAGCAGCTCCAGCAATTCCCCATCTAAATCCTTGAAAAAGAAGATATGTTCACCAATTGTGATATCAATGGCATAATGGCCCAACCATAATGCATAAAATTTTCCATGCTTACCCTTGTATTCATGCTTACTATCACACAACAAGACCAGAACTCCAACATTGAAGGCTCTAGGAGTGACCTTCTTGTCAAACAATCTCTTCAATTTTTCTCTAAATCTGACATGCCTTTGATGGGATGCTCTTATCTCCTCATCAAGCTCAATAATTTGATTGATCCTTGATTCATATGGGCCAAGCTCTTGATCTTCCAACTGTTGGGAAAACTAAAATGAAGATAATTGTAGGTGTAAGGGCATCAAAACCTGAGTTCCATACACCAATTCAAATGGGCTTTTACCAGTAGCTCTTTTAGGAGTTATCCTATCAGCCCAAACTACAAATTTTGATTGTTCACCCCATTTCTTCTTTTTTTTCTCGAAGGTTCTTCTAATGATCTTCAAAAAATTCTTATTGCTCGACTAATCTTGTCCATTCCCTTGGGGGTTATATTTTGAAGAATAAGTTAGATTGATTCCATATTCATTGCACATTGCCATTAAAGATTTGGCTCTAAAGCACATGGCATTATTAGCTACAATCTTGACTGGGACTCCAAATCTGCATATGATTTGATTCAACAAGAAGTCCATAACTATTTGGTGTGTTGCTTTCTTGGTGGGGATTTCCTCTACCCACTTTGTAAAATAATCAGTGGCTACAAAGATCCACTTATGGCCAGCACTAGAAGGATCTAAAATCTCACAAATGAAGTCCATCCCCCATTGCTTGAAAGGAGCTTTAATTGATACAGGCTACAAAGGAAGGGAGCATGAAGCTTTCAGTCTTCTAGAGAAATGTTGGCAACTATCACATTTTCTAACTAGCTGGGTTACATCTTTGAAGAGAGTAGGCCACCAATAACCAACTCTCAAAATCTTATGTGTTGTTACTCTTCTAGCAAAGTGTCCTCCACAAACTCCCCCATGGAAATCAGCAACTATCTTGGGAGCTTCATCTTCAGTTATGCATTTCAAGAGGACACCTTCAGGGTTCTTCCAAGCTATCCCAAGGCCTGTGATGATATATTTTTGAGAAGCTAGCTTGAGGGATCTTTTCTAATTTTTATTTAAGTGACTAGGGCAGCACAGGTGTTTGAGGTAGAAGATCACATCTTTGTACCACTCAGAACTTACCAACTTTGCAAGCACATCTACCCTTTCTTCCTCTAGCTGATTCACTTCCACATTCTGCAAGTTGCTCTCAGCCATGACAATAGAAAGACCCAAACCTCTTACCAACTTTGTGGTTTGGATTTCCATATCATACTCCTACAGTTTGTTTACCCATCTACATATTTTATTTTAGAGCTCCATCTCTGAAAAGTCCTTCAATATGGTGTGGGGAACATAAGAAACAACTTTTGAACTCAATACATAAGGCCTGAAAACTTTTGTTGCTTTCACCAAGGAAAATTCTTGTTTCTCCATGATTGTATACTTTAACTCAGCAGCTTGCAAAGCCTTGCTAAAGAAGGCAATAGGCCTCTCAACCCCATCTTCATCCTTTTGGAGCAAAACAAATGCAATGGTATTTTTAGAAGCAAAGGAGAAGATTTGGAAAGGCTTCTTGTAATTCGGAGCTACCAAGACAGGTGCATGTTTGAGTGCCTCTTTGATTCCTTCAAAATCTTGAATGGAAGCCTCCTCTCACCTGATAACTTGGTCCTTATTTAGCATGCTTGTGATTGGAAGAGTCAACTCAGCAATGTTGGAAACAAACCTTCTAATAAAATTAATCTGACCAAAGAAAGATTGGATTCCTTTCTTGGTTCTTGGGATAGGTACTTTACTGATTACTTCCACTCTCTCAGGGTCTATCATAACACCATCTTTTGACACAATATGACCAAAGTAGCTTGGCCTTTTGCACACCAAAATGACACTTCTTTGGATTAAGAGAAATGCCATACTCCCTACATCTTATCAACATCTTCTCCAAGTGCTGCAAATGATCACCTCTCTACCTTGAAAACATTATCACATCATCTTGGTAAACGCTAATGAACTCATTGATGTAACCAGCAAAAGCAACATCCATTGCTCTTTGAAAAGTGGCACCAGCACTCATCAAAGCAAAGGGCATACTAACAAAAACATATGTTCCCCAAGGAGTAGTGAATGTTGTCTTAAGTCTTTCTGATTGCTTGACTACCACTTGATTGTATCTGAAGAAACCATCCAATGTAGAAAGAAACTCAGCTCCTGTCAAAAGCTGCAACATATTTCCATAGTTGCCAAGGGATAGTTTTCCTTCATGGATGCTTTGTTTAGATTTATAAAGTTCACACAAATTCTGATGTCTCCATTCTTCTTTCTGACTGGCACAAGGTTTGCAACCAAAGATGAATACCATGTGGGTTGATTAATACCTCCATCTCTCAACTTCTTTAACTCCTCTTGCATTTTCATGGAGAGAAGTGGATTAATTGGCCTTTACCTCTATCTGAATGGCTTAGTCTTTCCCTCAAGAGGGATCTCATGCTAAAATAAGTCTTCTCTATATGCTTTTAGCTTGGAATAGGACCAAGTAAGGCAGTCTTGATATTTTTTCAAGAGTTGGGCATAGGATTGTTTTTCTTCTTTATTTAAATTGCTACCAAACCAAACCTACCTTGGTTTGTCCTTTATTCCCATGTCATGCTCTTCCATATTCCTTGAGGCTGACATGTTTCTATTTATGATGCAATCAACATTATTAAAATTTGACTGAAGTAAAACAAGACCTCTAGGAATGGTGTTTGTTTTCAATTGGATGATATCTTTTCCAAACAAAGTCTATCTTTCTTCAGTCATACACACCATTGGTTCCCAATCAATATTCTAATTGATAAACTCACCTTGGTTTTTCGAGAACCTTAGCACTTGAGAATCATCATCAAACACTTGCCAATGTTTGATGTTGTCAGGGATAGTTGGCATAGTTAGCACTTCAATGTTGTATTCACAATAAGGTGAAAAGGTGTAATTTCCAAATATAGAACCAAGTACTACCAAATTGTCAGTAGTAACATTCAAAATTCTGTCATGGTACATAATATTGAAGGAATCAAACATCTCAATTAAATCCCAAACTACATGCTTGTGTTGTTTCATACACTGATTTTTTGTAGCATATAGTTTTCTTGTTTGTTTGACAACCAAATCTGAATCTCCCTTTGCAATGATGTCTTTTAACACCATACTTCCATGCAATCCTCAGACCCAACAACAAGGCTTCATACTCAGCAATGTTGTTAGTACATTCAAAATTAAGCTTGAAGGAAAAAACAAATTCTTCCAAGCTAGGAGAAATCAGAATTACACTAGCACCATTTCCAAATTTGGAGCAAGCTCCATCAAATAGCAAGGTCCAAGGAGAACATACCTTATCAAGGCACTTAGACTGATCCATTTTATTTTCTTTTCCATCAGCAAAAACCAATGAAATTCTTAGCATCTACATCAACAAACAACACTTCATAGGAAGAATTGTTTGGATCCTCAATTAGATGTAACATTTTCTTTTCTCCATAAAGTTTGACAAGGCTGCCCTCAATTGGAATGGTGGCAAAAGACATGTCTATCTGAATGTTGCCACCAACACTTGCAGCCCATTTTCATTGACAAAAACATACCCCATTTGGCAGGGTAGTCATGAATTACAACATCAAGTTTCAAATTCTTTCCCGGATAGGCTGCAAGTTGCACTACCAAACCCTTCACACAACCAACCACCGGAACTTCCCTTGAATCCATGGCAGTACACTTCCCATAGGTAGTTATCACTTTGATATCCAACTCATTCATGACTTCTAGAGGCATGACATTACATGATGCACCGTAATCAAATATACAATTGTGAAGTAGCCTATCTTTTATAAGAAAAGTTGTGAAGAATCAATCAAAATTCAATTGGGAATCAACCAAAGATGTCCCCAATATATCTCAGGTGTCTCTCCAAGATCTTCTACTACTTCTAGTGTTTCAAGGTTAACAATGATTGAAGGAGTCTCAACAACATTTACATTTCTGCCTGGAGTGATACCTTCTTCTTCCTTCAACCCCAAGTACTCAAATGCTCTCTTCTTATGCTCAGGAATTCTAAGCAACTCAATGAGTGGAACACTCACTTCAATTTGGCTCAATACTTGGCCTATATCATAGGGGACACTCTTTAGACAAATAACATTGGAAGGGAGACAAGAAGATTCATTAAATGGCAAAGGATTCTTGGTAGCTTGGGTATGATGATGACTGTAATTTTTTCTTGAGACAGTAGAGCTTTTAGCAAGTGATTTTTTCTGGGAGGTTCTTTTGGAATGCTTGTGAGAAAGGGTATTTTAGGTTTGGCTTGAGGCCCAACTCCCTTAACAACTTTTCTTCTAGTATTATACTCTTTCTCTTGACCAACAACAACATTCATTAACAATTGTCTATCTTCCTCTGAAGGGATACCACCATCATATTTCTTAATCATCAATGCTCTTAGGTATTCAAAGTCATTGTTAGGAATTTCAAATTCCTAAACTACATCTACATCATGAGTATGAGAAAGAGAAAGAAGTGGTACCTACTTTATGCAATCCTAAAAGGCTACAATAGTCCTTGCACTTATTACCTCAATAGATGTTGCACCTCTTTGTGAGCTTGAAGAACATCCCACCATGCAAATATCATCATCAGTTCCATCCTCATTATCAGCTTAATCAATCTATTGGTCCAATTCACATGGAGGATGAGGAAGAAAAAATCTATCACACCAATCCATATCAATAAATTTATCAATAGTAGCAACCCTGGACAGTTAGAGGGTCAAGAAACAATCCTACTTTCACGTGCTTGGGGTTGTCTATTTGTAGACCCAACAGGCCCTTTACCTTTTTCATCAAACCTCTACTCATTCCTATGGTGATTGCCAAATCTATCTTGTGCTTGCTGCCTATGCTAACCTTGTGAAGTCTGCCCAATTCCCTTCTCAGCTCTTGCCAACTTGTATGAGATTTCTTTGATAGCCCCTGCCAAAGTTTTCACAAACCTCTTCTAAATCAGCACCTTTGCTAGCTTGATGTTTTTCAGGGTTTATCAATTTTACACCATCTCTCTTGAGAGGTTTCCCAACAGCCTTGATATTGTTTTCAATTTGAATGGCCATGGTGAAAGCTTGTCTTAGATTGGTTGGGTTCTTGTCTCTTAGGTAATAGGCTGCCTTCTTATCAAATGCATCTGCATATTTGATTAAACAAGATTCATCACAAGGCCTCAAACCAACAGGCAACCTTCTCAAAGTTTTGTTAAACCTTGTGTTGAAGTCATGGACTGATTCATTAGGGTTCTTCTTGATATTTTCAAACTCAGATAAAAGAAATCTAGGATCAGTCTTGTCACCATATTGTAACCTAAATGCATTTTTCATTTCATTCCATGAATCAATAGAATTATCAGGTAAAGCCTTGTACCAATCCCTAGCATCCTCTTCTAGTGTATGAATAAACAATTTGACATACACATCCTCAAACTCTATCTCAAAATCTTCCATCATATTATCAAAAAGTTTGAGATGTTGATCACCAGTAATAGCATTGTTACCCTAGAATTTTGGCAACCTATTTCTGACATCTTGTGGGACATCATTTGGGTAACCATCCATTCCTCTAAAATTTATAGGACCAAAGGTGTTAACAACAAATGGAGGTCTAGGCTGAGCCATATTGTTTGGTGAGGGTGATCTTGGAGGTGAAACAAGTTGATGAGGAGTGAGAGGTCTTTGGGGAATGGGAATGAAAACTTCAAGAGATATATCTCTTAAGGGCTCTCCTTCTTGATGATCTCTAGGAAATTTAGAAAATACAGGAGAAGATTTAGGAGCAAATCCTTTCAAATGCACAAGAAGGTCCCTCACCTGATGGGGAATTCAAATCAGCAATAGATTTTCTGAATCAGATCCACTTAAAGAAGAATTGCATAGTCCTCAATAACAGGTTGCTCACTTTAAACTCAACAATAGGGATCTCCTTTCTTGCAGTCAAGTCTCCAACAACCTTCCACACCTTTCTTCCCTCTAGCTCTGAGTTTCTTGAATCTGTAAACAACTTCTTAGCAGAATCCTTGATGAAGAGATATCTTCTTCCTTCTAGTTTTGCAGGGATTAGCAACACAAAAGTAAATGACAGAAAGATAAGACAACTGGTATTTTCAAGATCAAATCAGCATGGAGTCACCACTAAGGAATTTCACCTTAGTTGTGCAAAGAATGCACTAAAATACATCTGTCAAGCATTTGATAGCACTAAGAAATTTGCAAAGCTTTATAAATTAGACCTTGTTTTTCTTAAATCAATCAGTCACAATGCACCCAAAGTGTATGAATTACTAGTAAATGGAAAATAGGCAGACAAAACTTGAAACCGTTGTTTAAAAACTTGCAGATCTGAAGCATAGAATGATATTTTAACAATGTAGCAGCTCAAATATTTGAGTACACAAATGTTCAAACTTTTCAAACACTTCAAAAACACCAAGAAATTCCAAGAAGTCCCAGGTAGCGGTGCTAGAAAGGTGTTGGTACCCAAATTTGTTCTCCTTTTCAGTCTGAGCAAGCATCAGAGATGTGGCATGAAGCTTGAAGTCATAATAGATCATTTATGTGTGTCATTTTGTAGTCAGGGATGTGATCTAACTGAAACTCAAATTCGGGGAGAGATGGATAGCACCTTCAATAGGATCTTGATCTAACCCTCACTATTCTAGGTTGTGCCTTTCAAACAAGGTAAGAGAACCTATATTGTAACCCCCAAATGGTGAAGGAGATGAAGATATCCTTCTCAATTTGTTTGCAATTCTATGTATGAAAAGGCCTTGATGAAAATATGATCAACACTCCTAAATCTGAACTTTCAAAAGTTATCACTCCTCAGATTATGGAGATATTTCTCAATCCAAGGCAAGGGTTACTAAAGACATTGTATAATCCCAAATTTCCTTGTGCATTTTTGTGAATGGATTATGATTTTATTTGTATGACACACAATGCAGATGCAGGAGATAGTATAAGATAGGATTATTTTGTTTGAATGAAATTTTTGGCAGGGTATTGATGAGAAAAAATGGGATATATCAGATCTTTGAACAACCTTTACAATACTTGAAACAACTGTGAGATAAAATTCTTCAAATAATCAAGATATTCCTTCAAACAAAAGAGGCATAAATGGAAGTCCAAGTTGCACTCTTCACACAATATTTGAGAATTCACCACAAAATCTTGAAGTAAAGAAATCAATTAAACACAAAAATCCATGATCAAACCATACCTAAGGTACCCCCAAAGGCTTACAAGAAATCTCTGCAGTCAAGGAAGATAAAGTGATTTTAAATTTTTTTTATCTCTTTATCAGATGAAGGCTCTTCTGAATTATGAGATTGAAAATGCCACAAAACTATAAACAAGAAATGGAGATTCTGTGTTATTTCTAAAGAATTTCAATGTAAGATTGCAACAAGAACAATGAAAACTATTTGCAGGCATTTAAAAATGATAACAGACATCATATTGCCCAAAGAACAACATAGATTTAACTCAAAAGCTTGTTAGATTCAATCAACAGGGGAAAGTTTCATGAACAATCTCAGAGCTATGTGATGGCTATACACTTGTAAATAACTGACATACATGAAGATCCAACATAGAAGAAATTATCCTGTTTCTTTGGTGGGCTTCTCAGAAAATGAGCCTTTTCTCATAATTTGCTCGTGATTTTCAACTCCTGACATTTTACAATTTCTCCAAAATGTATTATATACCTCATTCCACATTGGAGCCTTCTTTCCCAAGCAAAATAATATGCCATGCGATCAAGTTTGTCTATAACAATTCATCATGATTCAACGAAAATGACATCAAACAGAAAAACACTCGTAGGTCGCTAGGTGTGCCTGAAAGATTAAATTATTACAAATATCTAGATCATTATCCATCCTGGAGGCATTTTTTCATCATTGAGGCATGCAACCACCTTTTACTCATCATTTTTATCTTTTCACCTTTTAAAACTAACTCTGTAACTTTTGATTTAGACATTTCACATGTTTGCTCGAGGCTGGGGAAAAAAATTACTTGAAAAACACCTCAGATCAAAGATATTTAAGCCATGAAAGTGGTGCCAATCATCCTAGAAGGTGAAGACGACACAAAATTACTATAAATTTGATGAATGTTGATGCAAAATTCATGATTCCAAGCTTGTTAGAGGAAAAATGGCTGCCTAAAAATGAAAATGCATAGTTTCCCTTGATCTGCTACATGTCAAACTATGATTGGGAACAAATTCGGGCTTATTTTTTGACTTTTCCACATTTTTTGGAAAAATGGAAAATTTTGACCCTTTTCTCCACCCCTCTGCCTTTGAATTTTGAAGATGACACGTGGCATATGGTGGGTCCCATTGAAATCATGCTTCAATTCTATACATTGTGACCCTTTTTTGGAAATTTGGAAAATTTTCACTTTTTGCCCCGTGGGCCCACACCTCTGATTTTTCCCTTGCCACGTGTCTCCTTGTGATTCACTAGTGGGCCAGCGCATCAAATTTTGATTTTGAGTCCTTTTAGAAAAAGGGAAAAATTTCCTTCTTGCTACTTTATTGGCCCACTGATTTGCCTTGTCCTCTGCCACACGTGTCCTCTTGTTATTAGCCATGGACCTTTCACGGGCAAAAATTAATCTTTAATTTTTACTTTTAAGCCAATGGGAAAAATCTCAACGTTTTCATCTCCACAGGCCCACGCCTCTAACTTCTCACTTGCCACTTGTGGACACATGTCCCTATTCGCTGTGGGGTTTCAGGCTAGAACTTGACTTTCGGGCCATTCAAAGTTTACTTTAACTTCAAAATCACCAAAACCCCTTTTCCCTCTGCCGGCCCACCGACCCGCCTTTCCCTGTTGTGCTTCAATGTGTCCATCACTAATTGGTGTGCGGGAAAAACTAATTTTTAAACTTTATAAAATTAGAGCAAAAAAACTCTAAGTCCCCACTTGGCCCGCACTTCCGTTTTGAAACTTTTAGGACACGTGTCCTCTTGCAATTGGCTGCGGGGTTTCAGGGAAAAATTTTGAATTTTAGAAATTTTTACAAAGTAAGGTCTAAAAACCTTAAGGGAATCCGACCACCTGCCATCTCCCCTGCCAATCAGAGAATGCCATGTAGGAAAATTTGGAAAAAATGGGGCCTTGGGCCCGAAAATGCCCCTTTTGCCAAAAAATTAAAAAATGACAAGTTATAACATTTCCCCACCAATCCTTGGCCAATGAAAACCAGCCACGTTGCCAATGCATGTTTGAGGAAGAATTTGATGGGAAAATGACACCCGTATGATAGTCAAAATGCAAAAATTTCAAAGGATGCCCTAGAATTCAATTTTTTCACCAAGGATGGCAAATTTTTTATTTTGAATCAACTGAAGCATGATTTTACAACATTTTCGACCTTGGGATTGGATTTTCAAATACAAACAAGTATGAATTGATCAAATTCAATTTTTTTCATGATCTGGCAAAGGGAAAAATGACATAGCCCGTGAAATTGGAAAAACTAGGGCATAAAAGGGGTGAACTTGGAATATTCCTTTCAAATTAGGGCAAAACAACAAGTTTGTGAGCATTTTTAAAGCATCAAACTAGAGGGGAAGAATTTCAGACCATCAATTCAAAGGGTAAAACATTTTCGAGCAAATATAGATTTTAAAATTTTAGGGCAACATGGTGTAAGCTTAAAAATGGCTCCAACAAGACTGAGAAATGATATTCCAAACAAGGGTAGTTCAGTTGTTTGCTAATATTGAGGAAAAATATATGCTTCCTTATTTATTAAAAAAATATGAAACAGAGAGTATGAAAGAGAAATCACACCATAATATGGATAGGACTTATGGTCATCCCTACAAATGCTTGGAGCTTTCTTCAAAAGAATACCAAATACCAGATGAAGTGATCATTAAAGAGCCAAAAAAATAAGAATTCTAACCCAAAATTTTAGAGTTATATAACAAAAATGTTGTATGAAATTCCATAAGCCACATAAGGGGAGACCAGGCCGAGAAAAACATTGAGAGTGATCAAACTGAATAAAACCCTTGCAAGCTTCCTTTGATATTAACATTTTATTTTTTATTTCCAGCTTTGAATTAGATACACAATTTTCAGATTAACGGGTATCCCAATAAATTATCCGGTACCTCAATAAGTTACTACGCATACCCATTTAATAATTGGGTCCCTACATCAAGATTCAAGCATTTGGGAAGTCCCAAAGATTTTAAAATATTCATCAAATTGATATTCCAAGATTTAGGATAAGGATCACTATATTCAAACTGTATGGAAAAACCCAAAAACATAAGACACAAAAACCACCTCAATCTAGATTGACATAGTATTCCACATAAGTAACACAACATTAGAGTATACAGGGTTTCCACATACCTAAAGGATTATCAAATTCTGAAGTCATCATAATAATCTTTAGAAATCATAAATGCAAATCTTTCTACTAACACCATAGAAACAACATGAAGCATTTACCCATTATGCATAGATCTTGTTGGTATCCAAATTGATTATCCCTTGGAAGCCAAATAGCATCACAGATTTAGCAAGACACTTAGAGACAAACTAATCATATTATGAGTCATTTTGTAGCTGGGGAGGAGATTAAATTGGCTCTTTGTCACTCAGACATCGGAGAAATGGATAGCACCATATAAAAGGATTTGATCTATCCTCACTACTTTAGTTCGTTCCTTTTAACCAGGGTGAGAGGACCTGTTTTGTAACCTCTCTTGGTGAAGGACTTGAAGAGCTCCTTCTTTACACAATTTTTAGGGTAACCTTGAGAAAATATGATCAATGCCCCATGATTAAGCAAGATGAAGTTGATTTCACTAGATATTTGAGAACCTTTACAATAATTGGACAACTTAACAACATAAAGCTTCAGAATAGCCAAAATATTCATTCAACCAGAAGGTGTGCATCATTGGAGCCCCAAATCTACATGGTTTCACACGATCTTTGATAATTCCACAGAAATCCTCTGGATAAAGACTCAATTAAACATTAATGACCCCTGGTTCCTCATGCCTAAAATACACTCAAAGGCTTACAGATAATATTTATCAACAAAACAACAGTCAACTAATTTTAAATTCTTTATCTCATTAACAGATGAAGCGTCTTCTTGTAATGAAATTGTAAATTCCACTAAACTATCACAGGGATGAGATCCTGTGTGATTCAGAGGGATTTTAACATAAGATTGTAATAGAAACATCGAAACCTTTTGAATACATTCTGAAATAAAAGCAGACACAATTTTTCCCATGATCAGCACAGATTAATTTGAGATCTATTAGATTTATCAACAGGGGAAATTTTCTTGAAGAGTCTTAGATCTTGTCAATTACTGTACACGTGCAACCACCTTGATGCGATCAAATCTAAAACACAAGAGATTAACAGGTTTGTTAGATGGTCTCTCAGGAAGATGGGATTTATCAAATTTTCTCGTAAGAATCAAACCCCCCTCCTTTTTCATGACTAAATCATGCCCTTTATAGCACTCATGTACATTGAAGATCCGCCCCCCCCCAAACAAATAATATTTGAGGAACCTTTGTTTGTTACATATTTTATGATGATTTATAGAAAGTGATGTTTAACATATTTACTAAAAAAAATTCCCAAGTGTTCAAAAGATGAATCATTTCAATTATTTCCATCATTTTTTTAACTAGGGCATCCAGTCATCTCCTCTAGAAACATGTTGTTCATCCTTTGCACCTATAGCATCCTTCTCCTCATTCATTCGTTTGTAATTTGTTCTACTGGATCTAGTAATTCATTTTCTGTAGGTACTCGAGTAACTCTGCTTCAAAATATAAACTCTTTCACTTCCTTAGATTCAAAAATTTGAGCTCCACAACACTTCAATTACACTTTACTAATAGAAATAAGAAATCATTCAAATTCACAATGAAAAACGGTGCGTATTTGCATCCCCTAAAGTCGTGGAACATTAATGGCTACAAAACTAGATGCATCATGTCAGAACAATTGATTCTTCCATTTCACAACTTTAAATTAGAGTCATCCACATGGAATATTAGATCCGAAATGGGCCTGGGGTGCATTTTACATTTTATGACTTTAGGAGAAAATGCAAAAAAAATTAGATTTTTCCACACCCCTCCGCCTTTGAAATATGGGCTCGACACGTGGCTTAATCTAGGCCTTTGATGGAGTCATAGCTCATTTAAGTAATTTTACCCTTTTTAACAAAAAGGAAAAATTTCCAATTTTCCTCCGGTGACCTGCTTCCCTATGTTTGACTTTTGAATGCAAACTTCATTTGTTTCCTGGTGGGGCCACACTTCACTTTTATACTTTATACCTTTTCATAATAAATCAAAAAGTTCCAAATTTTTCTTGGTGCTCCGCCCTCCCAATTTCAATTTTCAAATCCTGACTCAAACATGTGACATCAATTTGTCCCCTGCGGGGTTGCAAATCCAGTAATTTTTGTGATATTAATGTGCATGTTTAACTTAGCAGTATTGTTGTGATACTTTCCCTTAATACACCAAAGTGTTTGCGCTTAATATTCTGGAGAAAATTGTTGACTTGTGCATCAAAAAATCTTTCCATATGAATCATGCATATACTTAGTCAAAGACCTCATAAAAATTTTGTGTATCACCCCAGTTTCAATCGTATTATAGTCTTCTTTTTACCCTTAAACCCTAGAAAATTAGTTTAGGATACATCAATAAGGAATTGGCCTTGATACCAGAGACTCACCTCAAAATAGGTATACCCACAGACCTGAGGTGATTCCATTATATCTATGAAAGAGAGAGATCCTTTTTTCAAGCTTAGAACACCTGCATCCACCTCTCTACAAGGTGCACTTTTGAGACAACAGTTTTTGCCATGCCCGGTGGGATAATGAATCATATCTACATGCAAGTTACAAATATCCACAGCAGATCTACAACAGATTTACAGTAGACAAAAGTTTCTTTTGGGACAACAAGATGCAAAAATTTATTCTAAAGATTTAAAGATCTGTTTGGTGACTCTGTAAAGATGATTTTAGACCAGTATTGCAACATGTTCCATGCCTAAAGTGACTACAAGATCATCAGTAAGAGGAACTCCTCCTAAGTTTGTTTCTTTACCATTGAATTCTGCAAGAAGGAGAAGATTTGGTAATACTTTACCTTGCAATAGGCATGGTTTTGATAACCCTCCTAATATTCCTTCACCACGTATCAGTTTCTCTATTTTGATCCTAGTCTTTTAAATGGCTATTCAAGCACCTAGGAATTTTGTGACCTTTACTGATGGTAACCCATTAGTAATTCAAGTTTATCATGATATCCGTAATGCTTCCATGAAAAGTTTACCATCATTCATTGGTGATAATCAGGTGACATCTACAGAGTACATTAACGATGTTGTAGCCTTATGTGCAGTTCATAATATTACCCATGAAGATGTGGCTTTGATACTTTTAGCTACATCCTTTAAATTACAAGCCCTATAATGGTATAGAAATCTAGATATTGGAAGCATTAGAACTTGGGATGATTTAGGTGAAAAATTGCTAAAATTGTTCCAAGATAATTTAGATCATTTGTCCCTCATAGAACAATTTTTTACTATGAAAAGATCTCCTCATGAATTTATGTCTAGTTTGAACATCCGTTTTTCAAGAACTTGGGAAATAATTCCAGCAAGTGCCAAGCCTCAAGCTGGCCATTTTTTCCTTTATCATCTACGAGATTTAAACAATGATATTTCCACTATGATTCAATCTATGGGAGGTAATATTCTTCTGAATGCTTATGACATTGCTATAAAAGCTGAAAACATCCTTATTCAAGCCGGAAAATTTGCATCAAGGCCTGTAATGCCCTTTTGGAAAAATTTAGCACCTATCCCACAGCCTATCACCATTGTGGAGCATGCTATTGTAGCCTTATGTGCAGTCCAGAAAGTAGACATGGTCCTTGGAACAATGGAACAAGATCACATCAAAGAAGTTAAATGGATGGTTCAGAAAGTCTTAAATGCTCATGACATCAAGAATCCACCACCGTTTTATCTATCACTAATTATTGGAGAACATCTTGTTCATAATTGTATGGTGGAAAATGGTGCAAGTGGCACAGTTATGCCAAAAGTAATTGCAGAAAAATTGGGCCTCCAGTATGAACCTACAGAAAAGAGTGTCCTACAATTGTATAGAACAAGCAACTAATACAGTTGGTGTCATAAGAAATATAGAGTTAACATTGCATGTTTTCCCAAATGTTTCCATTCTGCAAGATTTTATTATTGTAGAATTACCTCCTTACCAAGGTTACTATCAATTCAGAACCATTGGCCAGATTTCACATTGAGCCTCATGTTTCTATTGTAGTAGCTAATTATGCAGCTTTAGACCAGTCTAATTTTGATAATATAGCTCATGTTTCAGCATTAGATGGTGTTTCTAACCTATTTATGGATGAAAAGACACATGAAGAACATGCTCATGATCCTTTCAAAGAATTTGAAGAACATTTGTTTGGTGTGTATTGCTTACATGAAGAAAATACACCAATTCCCTTGCTGTCCAAAATAGAAAATGCAACGGAAGGGATTTGGAAGCTTCATTTTGATGGAGCTAAAAACAAGAAAGGACAAGGAGAGGGTTTGATGCTCACTTCCCCAACAAAAAAAGGTATTTCTCAGCTTTGAGTCTCCAATTTTCATGCACTTGCAATGTAGTTGAATACGAAGCATTAATTCATGGCTTACTTTGGGCCAGAAAGAGAGGTATTAGCATGTTACAGATTTTTGGTGATTCTGAGTTGGTTATCAATCAAGTAAGAAATTTCAATGTTTGTAAGAATCCATTAATGAAGTCTTACAGACATAGAGTTTCAGACTTAATGGAAGATTTTGAAGCTATTAACATCCAATCCATTCCTAGAATAGAAAATAAGCATGCAGATAGACTTGCAGCAATTGGTGCTAGTTTTGAAGTGCTGGAACAATTGAAAATAGAAAAATTCAGCCTCATATAAAGCTAATTGTTAGGCCTTCGATACCTGATAATGACTTGAATTGGCAGGTTTTTGAAAGTGATGATCAAATCTGTAGGTTTTTACAGCAAGAAGTTGAATTCTCTGTAGTAAATCAAGATAAATTACAACACTTATATGGTGACCAGATTGTTCAGTTAAAGACAAATAAACTACCCCGAGGTCTGGTCACATTAGAAGACATCTTCAGCACTGATGATCAGTTAAGGAAGGTCAAGACTAAGATGTCAACACATGCTGATAACTATGAAGAAATCTCAGTTGATGAAGGGAAAAATTTGTTTCTTGGAAAGGTATGTTCTTTAGCTGAAAAACATTCTTTTATTAATCTTTGCAAGGAATTTAAAGATGTTTTCGCTTGGAAATACCAAGACCTAAAAGGGTTTGATCCCAGTTTAGCACAACATACTATTGAATTACAGCCAAATTCCAAGCCAGTTAGGCAAAAATAGAGGCCTGTAAATCCTAAAATAGAGCCTCTAATGAGGAAAGAGTTATCTAAGTTGATTGAATCAGGTATTATCTTTCCAGTTAAGCATTCAAGTTGGGTAGCCAATCTTGTTCCTGTTAGGAAGAAAAATGGAGAAATTAGATTATGTGTGGATTTTAGAGATCTTAATAAAGCTTCATTAAAAGATCACTACCCACTTCCAAATATGGATCAGATTTTGAGAACAGTTTTTGGTTCAGATAGACTATCTCTTCTAGATGGCTATAGTGGATACAATTAGATTTTGTTTGCAGAAGAAGATAGGTACAAAACATCTTTTACCACTAAGTGGGGTACTTATGCTTACAAAAGAATGCCTTTTGGCCTTTCAAATGCTGGTGCAACATGTTTCAACATGCAATGGACATGGATTTTCACAGCTTGTTAAATAAATGCATCCTTGTTTATTTAGATGATGTTACTGTATTTTTTAAAAGTTCAGATGAATATCTAATACATCTTAGTCATACTTTTCAGTTATGTAGACAATTTGGAATATCTTTGAATCCCAAAAAGTATATCTTTTCAGTACATCAAGGTAAATTACTTGGCCATATTGTTTCTAAGAAAGGTTTAGCAATTGATCCTTTCATAATCGAAGCCATATCACAGCTATCATTGCCTCATCATAAGAAGGCATTACAAGTTTTCTTGGAAAAATCAACTTTGTTAGAAGATTTGTTCTAGATTTTGCAGCATTGGTGAAACCATTGACAACTATGTTAAAGAAAGAGAAGACTTTCTCTTGGACCAGTGAAGGGAGAGAAGGATTTGAAGCAATCAAAACAGCCATCTCTCAAGCTCCTACTCTTGCAAATCCAAATTTTGATAAATATTTTACAATGTATGCACTTGTAGGAGCTGAAACAATCTCAGCCATATTAACTCAGGTTAATGATGAAAATGTTGAATAACCAATTGCTTTCTTTGGATAGAGCTTGCATGATTACGAAACAAGGTACACATTTCTTGAAAAACAAGTACTTTCAGTAGTCAGAGGGCTAAAGAATTTCAAGTACATGCTTTCAAACAATAAAATTCATGTTCTTGTTTCTCATCCAAGTGTGAAAGCTTTCTTGTTAAATAAAGAATTGAATGAGAAAAGAGTAGGCTGGATAACGAAAGTTATGGAATATGATGTTGATATCCGGGTTGCGAAGACAGTTCGAGGAAAAGGCTTATGTGAGCACCTAATTGCTGATATGGAAAAACAACATGAACTAGAATCAGAAGATCCAAAACAACATGCTGAAGTTAAGCATCAACAATCAGAAATGTCATGGTTCAGCCAGAAAACCAACAACCTGAACTTGCTCAAGAGGTCTAAGAATCAAGATGGATGACTGATTTAGTTAACTATCTATAGCATGGTATTTATCCTGGAAGGTATGGACAAGAATAAATGAAGGTATTTCAGATTACAAGTTGTACCCTATGTTTTCATTGATGGTGTATTATTCAAAAGGGATATAAATGGAATCTTGCTGCGATGTGTTGACTATGACAAAATTCAGCAATTATTATCAGAATTCCATGAAGGACCTGTAGGAGGTCATTTCTCAGCATGTACCACAACCTTAAAAATTATGAAAGCTGGTTACTATTGGCCCAACATATTCAAGGACTATTTTGAATGGATCAGAAAGTGTAAGAAATGTGCTTTCTTTGTTGGAAAAGAACGTTTGGCTTCTCTTCCTTTACAACCTATTTCAGTTGATCATCCTTTTATGCAGTGGGGTCTTGATTTTATTGGCATGATAAACCCACCTTCTTCACAAGGACACAAGTGGATTTTGACTGCTACAGATTACTTTACATGATGGACTGAAGCAATAGCCTTGAAAGATGCTAATGAAACTTTGATACTATCCTTTTATGAAGGTATAGTTTGCAGATTTGGTGTTCCAGCAACTATCATATCAGATAATGCTTTAGCATTTCTTGGTGCAAAGGTAACAGATTGGGCTGTTAATCATGGAATTTATCTAAGTTCTTCATCTAACTATTACCCACAAGGTAATGGGTTAGCTGAAAGTACTAACAAGAATATTTTAAGGATCATCAGAAGAACACTCAAAGATAACCAGAGAGCTTGGCATCTAATGTTGAATTCAACACTTTGGGCTGATAGAGTGACTCCTAAAAGATCAGTTGGCAATTCACCATACAAGCTTGTTTATGGAAGAGAAGCAAGAATGCCTATTTCAGTTGAGTTACCCGCATTAGATTTGCTGCATCAAATGGAGCTGCTTGAAAATGAACCATTGCAGGTTTGTTATGCAGAATTAATGGAATTACAAGAGCTAAGAGATCAAGCTCATTCAAACATGGAAAAGAATCAGAAACAGATGAAGAAGACTTTTGATAAGAAAGCCAAATTTAGAATCTTCAATGAAGGAGATATTGTGTTAAAGTGGGATGTTGATTGTGCAAAGCCAGGAAGACACACGAAGTTTGATACAATCTGGAGTGGTCCTTACATGATTTCAGCTTGCAAAGAACACAATGCTTTTCAGCTCTCGAGGCTGAATGGAGAGGAACTTCCCATTCCTATGAATGGTATGTTTCTCAAACACTATTATTGAAAATCCTACAGTGTCTGTTTAGAGTAGGATTTCCCTTCAATAAGTGCAGTCCCTAGACATTGCAATGTTTTTCAATTCAATAAGTGCATTTGTGCACATGTGATCTGGTTTACCAGATCCTTTCCCAGTTTTAGTTCATTTTGGAAGGGTTGGACCTTCAGGAAGGTAGATTTTGGTTACATGCTTTAGACTCCATGCCCAATGGACAAGAGCAAGGCACTGGTTTACAAGCTAGTAGGCAGCTTTCCCCACAGGATTGCCAGAAATGTTGAAAATTTTTCTAGTTGTGCAAAAATGGGCAACTTGAAACTTCGTTACGATGGATAAAATTGGTGAAGTATACCTAAGCTAGGGGAGTTTTATTTCAGAGAATATTGTTACTGTTGAATTAATTAATGATTACATGAAATCTGCAGCTATGTGTGCTGTTACAAAATATAACAGATCACATAGTCTACAATTTCATGACTATCTTCAGCAAAAGAACATAAAGCCCTGAAGGAAGTTGTGTTGTCTTGATGAAGACATATAATTGTAGAATAAATGAAATGCTAAGTTCTGGAACAACAAACATAATTGCAGATTGCAAAGAAATTAGAGTTCATTACTGGATGTTACAGGTATTCTTTAATGTTCTTTCCTTCATGATTAAGACATTCAATTATATTATTGAGTTGTTTAGTTCATCATACAATCCATATCAGAAAGCTGAAATGCAGAAAGAAATACACAACTCAATTTCACAATTCAATGTCTTTATTCATAAGGAATTTCAAATGTTCCCACACAAGTTGTGGGATGTAACTGGAAAGTAAAGTACAACTACTGAAATAAGAGGTACACATGCATGAAAGAGAAAATAGAGGTGTATGAGTGAACCCATCATTGCCTTGGGTCTTCTCCTTTGGTTGATGTATCTTCATCTTCAGCTTATTCCCTCTTCATCTTCATCACTAGAAGTATTGTACCTAAAAAGAAGAAAAGAGGAATATTATCAGTTAAGAGCTCAGGGTTAATCCATATTCCTACATTGTCCTTTTTCATGCATATGGATCTCTTAACAACATGATATATAGATTACTTGAAGATCATACTGCATACATGATTTTCTCACTCAGGACGATGGAGGAAAGAGAAAAGAAAAATATGGACATAAGAGAGGCCATAAATCCTATATATTTTTTAACTATTTCCTTAAGTGTGCAGGTACAGGTTGCAGTAAAGAAAAAATAAATCATGTCTCACAATCCTCACTATGGATAAAGTTGTAAAATTCAAATAACTTCTATCCTATGGTACATGAAGCAGATGAGTGACAATAATTCATATTGGAATAAAGGTTAATACAACTCAAATTCAGCACTAAAGAAGAAAAGAAATTGCATTACTGAGGAGAAATTTTGACAAAAGTGCATGTGAAAGATTGTAACTTTGAAGAAAATTTCTAGCATAATTTAAAAGATATAGTTAACTAGAAAGAAATATTACATATGAACAGAAAATCAAGAAATGAAATAAATTTTGAATGCCCATATCAAAGGAGGGATATTTTAAATTGGGTTCAAATACATACTAAAATTGAGACCCAAATGATGGGTAAATACATGTTATATACAATTTTGGAAAAAATAATTCAATGGCAGTTCATCCATTAAGATTTAGCAATACAAATGGAAGGAATACACCAAGGAAAAAGAAAGAAAATCACCAGTTTCATCAATTAAAGTTCACTACTAAAGAAACTCATGCAAGGTAAGATGCTTACAAGGTTCAAAATAAAATCTGAGTATATTTTCAGAGTCAGAAATAATAGATATCAAGCTTGAATGCTCAAAGAATTTTTCTAAAGATACAATCACAGAGTAAAGAGAAGAAATATTTCCAAGGCATTATAGAGCCAAAGTTTATAGAAGAGTCACAACTAGAAAATGAATCATGAGTAAATTTACAGTTAAATATGGCCATTTTAAGAATTTTCAAAAACTTATAGAAATGTACAAATCAATATTTGAAGGAAATGACTATACATATGGCAATGCTCAAAATCAGAAGAAAAAATCTCAGAAGAAAAACAGAGAAAACTAAAATTTATGAAAATTTGCCCAAATCTAAGGATAAATATCAAACAAGCTTTCAACCAGATTTCAATGGCCATAAAATTTACAGATTACACTTCAAGAAAAGTTCCATATCCAGAATTTGATATCAATAAAACTCATAAGAAGACCCAGCTGCGGATCTAAGGATAAATCAACCTGCCCAGATAGAAATTTTTAGGTTGAAGAAATGAGACTCAAATAGAAATTCAATCAGTAAAATCAAAGAGGAAATTCACAGATAAACATCATAAAGGAAAAGTCCATGTCAGGAATATAGAAAGTAAACCCAGATGGAAATCATAAGACTCAGATCTATCCTCAAGGTTTCAAGAAAAGAAAATAAAAATATGGAATAACCAGAATGGAAATTACCTAGCAAATCCTCCATAGTCAGTTCAAAGAAAGATAATAGTAATAACAATGAAAACTATGACAATATAATCTTATTAGCATCAAGCAAAGCAGAACATTCATATTACTGAGACATTTAGAGAAGGATGAATCCAGAGTTACCTCCATGTGTTAGGAAATGAATGTTCCAATGGTAATAGCTGATCAAAATTGAAGGAGCCATCACAAAATTCCCACTTCAAAAGAGGTTCATCAAGAAAAGTGATTAAACAGGCCAACATAGAAACCATGGTGTCCAACTCATAGAACTTGGTAAATATATAGCTAGATCAAACTCAAGAGTTGAGCTTTAGGACTCCAATAAAGGCCATTGTCTAGGGGCAATTTTTTTTGCAGAGTTCCTTTAACGAGACAGAGCTTGAGAATGAAGATATGAAAGTCTTAGGGTTTCAAGTTTTTTTATTCATCAAACCAAGTAACTTAACTCATTGGATGAGTTGGAGATCAACAGCCGCAAATAAAAAGTACAGAGATCAATGCTCAGAATTGATCACAAAAATTGATACAAACCCAGCTTGATAACATTAAAATGGCGGGTCTTTTTCAAAACTTAGCATTTTTTTCATCATTTTGTAAAAGTGTCAAATTGACCCGCGGGCCCGAAGAAATCTAATTGGATGTGGAGGGTGGGTCCTTTTTGTGTTTTGAACATTTTTTTCCAAAAGGGAAAAACTCAAATGTTGAGCCCACATGCCAAAAAATCAAAGTGGAGTCAAAGCGGATCATTAGAATTTTTTTTTTTGAAACTTTTTTCCAAAAGGGCGTAAAGTTGTAAAATGACCCCATGGCCCCACTGAAGGAAAAATTCAAATGTTGATTGCATCAAAAAGTCAAAGAAGATCAAGCGAAGTTTGAAATAATGTTTTTCCTTTGAACCTTTTTTTGAAAAAGGAGAAAAGTTTAAAAGTGCCTGCACCCCGCTAAGGACCAAACAAGGCCACATATTCAATAAGTCAAAAGCGGAGCGTCAGGTCAATTTGATATTTTGAGCCTTTTTTGAAAAAAGGAGAAAAGTGATAAAAGTCACCCATGACCCACTAAGGACCAAACAAAGCCACGTATTCAATAAGTTCAAAAGCGGAGTTCGTCAGGGCATTTTAAAATTTTGAGCCTTTTTTGAAAAAGGGAGAAAAGTGATCAAAAGTAAGCCCAATATTGACTCTGACCAGACAGACCATGTAAGGCCCAAATTAAAAGAAAATGGGTGGGTTGAATATTAAAAAATGTCAATTTCTATCAGAAACACGAAAAGAAGGATTTTCTAGGCCCGTTTTTGATCAGTTCAAATCTGTCCTACATGGACAACTTTTCAAGAAATAATGAAAGACAAAGTTCTTTACAAAAACCTTCACTTCAAGCTTGAACAATCAACAATGGCAGCCAGGGGAAAATTTAGCAGAGCTTTACTAGCTTGAATGGATCTCAACAATGCAAATACCAAAAAATGATTAAGTTTGCAATACTTTTGCACCTTAATTCGAGTCTTGAGTTCACCAGATTCAACCATGGTTAGAAAGTGCTAATATTATCACTACAAATGGATAAGGTCACATACCTTCACAAAATAACAAACTAGAATATATGAATTTGCATGCACAAAGAAGAAAACTTGCTCATCAAGAAAAACTTATTTTTAGCAAATTATCACTCATGCTTTTCTTAAAAATAGAACAGTCGACTGCAGTTGACTGAGTTGTAACCAATGGCTGTTAATGCCTCTTTGTATTTGCATGTTCTTTTTTTTATTCCTTTATTTATTAATAGATGAAGGATAAAAATAGGATGCATGGGCGAGTACAATTTTAGCCTATTTTTAGGAAGGGTGGGAAATAATTTTGCTATATATTGTGTGCTTTGGCAAAGCATAAGAGGAGGAATTTTAGATACAGGAGTGCTGAAGCAATTTTTTGCCAGTTTTTCCCTTTGAATGTGAAGTATTTTCTACCTTTCCAATTATTTGTAGTCTTGTGTATGTTTCCATTAATCTTGTGAATTTGAATTCCCTAATTAATCATCTTACCCTATTGCAAATTCAGTAATTTCTGCATGATATTAATGTGTATGTGTAACTTAGCAGTATTGTTATGATTTTATCCCTCAATACACCAAAGTGTTTACCCTTAATTATTCTTCAGAAAACTATTGGCTTGTGCATCAAAAATCCTTTCCATATCAATTGTGCATGTACTCAGTCAAAGACCTCATACAAATTTGGTGTATCACCTCAGTTTTAAATCCTTTTACAGTCTTCTTTTTACCCTTAAACCCCAAAAAATCAGTTTAGGATACATCAATAAGGAACCGGCCTTGATACCAGAGACTCACCTCAAAATAGGTATACCCACAGACCTGAGGTGTTTCCATTGTATCTATGAAAGAGAGAGATCCATTTTGCAAGCTTAGAACACCTGCAACCATCTCTCTACAGGGTGCACTTTCGAGAGATAATTACTAAATTAACACCTAGAGAGAATTTAACCTTACTTGGACTAATTATTCTCATTAGATTTTAATGTGGGCTTAATATTTTGTTATAACATGGAAATTATATTTATTACATATAATTTATTTTGAAACATTATTGTGACAACTGTAGTTTCAAAGCCTATATGTGGGCACGTTTTTTTTAAAAAATCATTCCATAATTTTTGTAACTAAACCTAGGTTATTCTTGGATCTCGTGCATGCATTTTTAGTGGGCGTTATAGTTTTAAGAAGAAAACTTGGAGGAGTTGTGGTTTTTTCAAGTAGGGAAAAATGATGTGCCAAAATTAGTAAGAACTTGAAAAGGTCATAACTTGTGATTCGGTTTTCCGTTTGAGTCTGTTTGTTTTTTGAAACCACCTATTGTTAGGATACGTTGATTTCTAACTATAGGATACGTTGGTTTTAGAATAGCTGTCAATTCTTATCTTCTGTTTCTTATCACATTATTCTCTGCTGGCTTTGTGGATCTTCCCAGCATTGTTAGGAGTCAGTTTAGTTTCTTCTGTCCTATATAAACTGGACGTGTGCATTGTTATAATCAGAATAATATGAGATAAATAAATCTATCTCTTCTTATTTCTCTCTGTTGCTCTCAGTTTGGTATCAGAGCGACTGAAGCTGTCCTGCGATCACTGAGAAAACGTCCCCTTGCTTGAGTGCGTCACTTTGTGCTGAGTGCGGGAAGCTCATAGGAGGTCGAGGCTGAAGAGTCTGTTTTGCTAACTGAACTATCTCTGGTGGCTGTAAATCCAGTAAACCGTCAGATCCGCGCAAGCTGCCTGAGGTTCAGAATTCCTCCCTTTGCTGGCGTGAGGATATACTCTTGCTTTGAGAGAGGCTGCAGACAGGCGGCGGCAATCCGCACGCCCTCGTGAAACATTTTGACGAGAAGTTTTTTGAGCAGGGCGTTCGGAGCAGCGCTGGCTCCAGAGCCACGGAAGTACCTGCTGACGAGCGTTTACGTTGGCGTTGCTGTTCCGTTTGAAGGTTAACCGTCCAGACGTGGAAGCTCCTGTATTCTGGAAAATCTGTGCCGGTTTTTGAGGCATCGTACATGTGCGGGAATGGGTTGTTGGTGAGGAGTGAGGACGAGGAGACTATGAGCCAGTTTTTTTCAATAAGCTGGGCTATTGCAGAGTGCCTGTTCTTTTGAGATTCATGCACCGTTCTAAGAAACATGCGATTCTGGATGGGGCAAACTTCATGAAGCCTTGAATAGCGGCCGGTGTGATTGATCCAGCTGAAGATCAATCCAGAACTTGGAGCCAAAGCCTGAAGCTTTTACAGCACAGACACCTGCTGTAGCGTGAAGACAATCTTGCTGCCAGAGTGTGGAAAAGAACAAGCCGACTGGAGTCACCTGCTAAAGGAAGGCAGCACATGCACGTTTTTCGAGGTAATTTTGAGTCTACAACAGTCTCTTCTACACTACATCGAATGTCGAGTGTAGACAACTCGATTGAAAGTGTCAACAACACGGTCGCCACAGCTGAAAGTCACAACATCAACTCGCCAGCCAGAGAACACCGTGGAGAAGCTCCTGAGAGCTCCGGGTTCTACTTTGCCTTGCTGAACGAGCTTAAAAATTGCGGCAATCTTGCATTCGACAAACTTGTTCGAGAAGGACTCCTTGAGTACTTTCTTTTCGACGTCAGCTGCCAAGCAAAGCGAGTACGGGAAGAATTAGAAGCCGGATACGACGCAGATTGTGACGACGAAGAAGAACGCCCTGCAAAGCGTCGCCGTCTCACAGCACGCGAATATTACGAGCATCTACGAGCAAGTCATTCTCGACAGTGAGTCCAAATTGTAATACCTTTTTCAAATAAATAAATATATTTTTTTATTACAATGTCTGCTCCGAAGTTACTTCTGTCTGACGCTCAGTTGCTCAAAGGGCCTAATTTTGCGGCCTGGAAGACAAAAATGAAGACAATCCTTCAGTTTGAAGGATTATGGGGAATTGTCACAGGGTCTGTGCCTGCTCCCACAGCCCCTGATGAACTAGTAAAATATGACATGGCTAGTGCTAAAGCCTTGATGCTGATAATGCTCAGTATCAGTGATGACGTGCAACCGCATGTTCGGAATGCGGAGAAACCCAAGGAGGCCTGGGACAAGTTGGCAACCATTTATGAAGCCAAAAATCAGACAAAGATTCTTCATCTTCAGTCGAAGCTGCACACCCTCTCTATGGGGTCTGACGAGAAAGTGGAGGAATTCCTGCGTCGCGTGGCTGAGTTGAGATCGGAGTTATTGGCGCTCGGTGAAACGGTAGACGATAAACTACTCGTCCCAATCACCTTGAGAGCACTCCCTTCTCAATTTCGAGTGTTTGTTACAACACTGAATGTGTCTAAACAAACAGTGACATTCGAAGAGCTTGTGAATTTGCTGCAGCAGGAAGAAGCTATCACTTCATCGAATGGGGAGACTCAGGACAAAGCCTTGTTCTCAAAGCCTAATCGTGGCCAGAAGAATCGGAAAGGTCCCCCAGAGAAGCCAAATCCAGCGCAATCCAAACAGAAAGATCAAAAGTCAAAGAGATGGTGTCACATTTGCAGAACCAATACTCACGACACTGATCACTGTTGGCACAACAGCCTGAAACAAGGGTCTTCAAGCCATACAAGCACATCTGGGCGAGAAGATTTTCAAAAGTCTAAACGACGTCCCCGCTGGAGAAAGCAAAAAGGACATCTTGCAGCCCAACAAGAGGATGATGAATCTGATGACGAGACATCAGAAGGAGCCCATTGTAGTAAGAATCTTGTACTCGTCTCTCAAACTTCTCAGCCCACGAAGAAAGTCTGGTTGATAGACTCTGGTGCAAGCAAGCATATGTCAGGTGACAAGAAGCTGTTTGATTCACTACGTGAAGAGCCAACTGGAGATCGAGTTCGGATAGCGGATGACAAAGAGTACATTGCAGAAGGAATAGGGAATGTGACCATTCCTCTGGGGCCACGAAAATGTACACTTACAAAGGTACTATATGTTCCTGGCTTGACTAGCAATCTTTTGTCAGTTACTCAGCTCTTGAATCATCACCTTAAGGTTGAATTTCTTGTTCAAAATGGCATTAAATCATGCTTAATCTCCCGACAAGGTACGGTTCTTGGTAAAGCCTTTGTAAAAGATAAGTTATTTGCTTTAGATACTGTTTCATCTTCTGCAGTAGCATTATCTGCTTCAAACATAGAATCAACTGCCTTATGGCATTATAGATATGGACACTTGTCGGTCGGTTCACTGCACCAGATGAGTTCAAAAGCAATGGTCCGTGGACTACCCAAATTGTCCAGTTCCTTGCCTATTTGCCCTGGTTGTCTTGCAGGAAAACAACATAGAGATCCGTTTCAAGCGAGCACCTTCCATGCCAAGAAGTGTCTGGAGATAGTTCATACCGATCTGAACGGCCCATTGCCTGCTTCGTTTTCAGGATACAAATACTTCCAGTTGTTCGTGGATGACCACTCTCGCAAGATGTGGGTATACTTCCTAAAGCAGAAAAGTGAGGCTCTTCAACACTTTCAGAACTTCTATCATCGTGTTGTCAAAGAATCTGGACAACCACTTCTTCTACTCCGCTCAGATCGAGGGGGGGAATTCACATCAAAGAAGTTCTTGGCCTTCCTCAACCATCACGGCATTAAGCAGCACCTGACAGCTCCCTACACGCCCCAGCAAAATGGCATTGTTGAGCGTCGCAATCGCACAGTGATGGAGATGGCTCGCTGCATGCTATCAACTGCAAAGCTAGGAGAACGCTATTGGGCTGAAGCAGTACAAACGGCTGTATATCTTCTCAACAGGGCACCAACAAAGATTCTACTGAACAAGACGCCAGAAGAGGTATGGAGTGGTAAAAAGCCATCAATTTCTCATTTGCGAGTATTTGGTTGCACAGCATACATGCATGTCCCAGCTCAGAAGAGAAAGAAGGTAGAGCCAAAAACACTCCCGTGTATCCTTCTTGGCTACAGTACTACCTCGAAGGCGTATCGTCTCATGGATCCTGAGACAAAGAAAGTATACGAGAGTCGGGATGTGGTTTGTGACGAGTCATCCTTTGACTCAATAGTATCAACAGAAGATCCACTTCCAAACACATCTCACCGATTAGTCTCTGAATCAGATGATGAGCTGGAGGAGACTACTCAGAGAAAAGAAATGCTACCAGGAGAACTATTTGTTGACCTTGGAGAACTGCAGAATGTGACTCCACATCAATCCTCATGGCAACGACACAGTTCTTCTCAAAAGCAGTCAAGTTCTCATCCGAAGTGGGTACAAAGAACTATCAAGGACTCAAATTTGCAACAACTCCCAGATACATCATCCGGAGTCAAAACAAGGAGTCAAACAAGAAATGAGGTAAACTTTGCACTCATGAGTTCACTGATGAATAGCTCCGAGCCAGATAATGTTCGTGAAGCACTCAGTCAAACTCAGTGGAAGGAAGCTATGGAAACTGAATATGACTCACTCATGAAAAATCAGACATGGGAACTTGTCGATCTGCCTACAGGAAAGAAACCCATAGGCTGCAAATGGGTCTTCAAGACAAAATATAAGGCAGATGGATCCATCGACAAACATAAAGCACGACTTGTAGCCAAAGGATATGCTCAGAAAGAAGGCATCGACTATGAAGAAACCTTTGCACCCACTGCGAAGATGAAGACCATCAGAGTAGTTTGCGCACTTGCAGCACAGAAAGGATGGAGACTTCAGCAGATGGACGTCAAGAGTGCTTTCCTAAATGGTGATCTGAAAGAAGAAGTATACATGACCCAACCTGAAGGATTTGTTGATGAAAATCAGCCTAAAAAGGTATGTCGTCTCATCAAATCTCTTTACGGACTGAAACAAGCTCCCAGGGCATGGTATATCAAGATCAACGATCACCTTCTGCAGCATGGGTTCACTCGTAGTCCCTCAGATTCAAATCTGTATATAAAGAAGGTAGGCAAAGAAATTATCATTCTGGTTGTTTATGTAGATGATCTTGTGATCACTGGTAGTTCAGAAGATCAGGTTGATATTGTAAAGAATGATCTCAAAAGAACCTTCGACATGACAGATTTGGGGCTACTACATTACTGTCTTGGCTTGGAAATATGGCAAAAGGAGCATCACATCTTTGTCTCCCAGAAAAAGTACGCCAAGACACTCCTGGAAAAGTATAGAATGTCTGATTGTAAACCCATATCCACTCCCATGGAAAAAGGCTTGCAACTTTCAAGATTCCAAGACTCACCTCAAGTAGATGCTACTCTCTACAGGCAATTGGTTGGAGGGCTCATCTATTTGACATACACCAGACCAGATCTCTGCTATGCTGTCAGCTATCTTTCCAGGTTCATGCAAGAGCCAAAGAAATGTCACTGGAATGCAGCAAAGCATGTTTTGAGATATGTCCGAGGAACAACTAATTATGGTCTGGAATATAAAAAGAATGATCAATTCTTCCTACAGGGATATGTCGACTCGGACCATGCTGGATCTGTTGATGATAGGAAGTCAACTACAGGATACATATTTCATCTCGGATCTGGACCAATCTCGTGGATAAGCAAGAAGCAGAATGTTGTTTCTATCTCATCCACAGAGGCAGAATATCGCGCCGCACGAGGAGCTGTGTGCGAAGTGATATGGATACGTCGCATTATGGATGACCTAGGAATTCCTGAAAAATAGTCACCTATTCTCTATTGCGACAATCAGAGTGTGTTGAAGCTCGTGCAGAATCCAGTCTTTCATGAACGAACAAAGCATATTGAAATTGACTGCCATTTCATTCGAGAGCACGTCTTGAACCATCAAATTCAGCTCCAGTACTGTCCTACTGAAGCACAAGTTGCTGACATTCTCACTAAATCTCTTGGAAAAGTGAAATTTGAATCTTTCAGAGGTCACATTTGCAAGAATAATGTAATAAGGGGGGGAATGTTAGGATATGTTAGGATACGTTGGTTTTAGAATAGCTGTCAATTCTTATCTTCTGTTTCTTATCACATTATTCTCTGCTGGCTTTGTGGATCTTCCCAGCATTGTTAGGAGTCAGTTTAGTTTCTTCTGTCCTATATAAACTGGACGTGTGCATTGTTATAATCAGAATAACATGAGATAATTCAATCTCTTCTTATTTCTCTCAGTTGCTCTCACCTATTTCAATGATACGAACATACTAGTCTACCCATTATTGAATTTTGATCCTTTTCTGGAACATTTTCAGGCCCAAATTCAACCAACTGAGGTCTGAAAATTATGATTTAATTCATAACTTTGGTTTTTCCTAGTTTAGGGCCCCGCCACCCCACAAAGGACCAAACAAGGCCAGGTATTCAATGATTCAAAAGTGGAGCGTCGGGGCAATTCGAGATTCTGAGCCCTTTTTGAAAAACGGAGAAAAGTGATAAAGTAACCCATGATTCCACCCATTCATCAAAATTTAAAATCAGGGAAGTTGGCCGCCGAGGGATTTTAAAATTTTAAGCCTTTTTCATAAAAAGTAGTAAAGTAGCAAAATTAAGCCGTAATCCCAATGTGACAAGATTCAAACACGTGTAAGGCCTAGATTAAAATCAAATGGGTGGGCCGAATACTTAAAAAATACATTTTCTATCAGAAACACGTAAAGAAGGATTTTCCAGACCCATTTTTGGATCAATTTTGACCTATGTGGATGATATTTTCGAGGTAATAAAAGAAAAATTTCTTCATAGAACCTTCATTCGAGCTCGGTGTCTGCATCAATGGTAGAATTTTAAAAACTCACACATAAAGCTTGAAGTTATCAAAGTTGGCCACGAGAAAATTTTTGCAGAGCTTTGCTATCTTGAATAGAGCTTAATAATTTAATTACCAAAAAATGATTAAGTATGCAATATCTTACATCTTAATTCAAGTCCTAAGTTCACCAAATTCAACCATGGTCAAAAAGTAATTAATTTTGCTCACCCACAGAGAGTAAAGTTGTACACCTTCGCAAAATTCAAAAAAGGACAGATCAACAAGAAGACAAATCTACGTTCACAAGAAGGAAATCTTGCTCAACAAGTAATTTATATTTTTAGCAAATAATCCACTCATGTTTTTCTTAAAAAAGGCCATGCTTTTCTTAATAATAGAATAGTCAACTATAGTTGACTAAAATGTAACCGATGGCTATTAATGCCTCTTTGTATTTGCATGCTTTATTTTTATTTCTTTGTTTATTAATAGATGAAGTATAAAAATAGGATGCATGGGCGAGTAGAACATTAGTCTATTTTTAGGAAGGGTGGGAAACTAGTTTGCTATATATTGTGTGCCTTGGCAAAGCACAAAGGGAGTTAAAGGAAGACTTTTAGATACAGGAGTGCTGAAGCAATTTTATGCTAGTGTTTCCCTCTTAATGTGAAGTATTTTTTGCGTTTCCAATTATTTGCAGTCTTGTGTATGTTCCATTAATCCTGTGAATGTAAGTTCCCTTATTGGTCATCTTACCCTATTGCAAATTCAGTAATTTCTGTGATATTAATGTGCATGTTTAACTTAGTAGTATTGTTGTGATACTTTCCCTCAATACACCAAATTGTTTGCCCTTAATTTTCTATAGAAAACTATTGGCTTGTGCATCAAAAATCATTTCCATATCAATTTTGTATATACTCAGTCAAAGACCTCATACTAATTTTGTGTATCACCCCAGTTTCAATCCATTTATAGTCTTCTTTATACCCTTGAACCCCAGAAAATTAGTTTAGGATACATCAATAAGGAACCGGCCTTGATACTGGAGACTCACCTCAAAATAGGTATAACCACAGACATCCAGTTTGCAAGCTTAGAACACCTGCTTCCATCTCTCTACAGGGTGCACTTTCGAGAGATAATAGTCTCTTAAATGCATAGTGAGTTAGAAATTAGGAGATTCCTCTAATTTATGCATGTACAAGATGTGTGAAAATTTCTTTTCCCTTACAAATAAGCATGTGGACTTTCTAAGAATAAAAGGTTCTAGTAAACTACTACAAATAGTAAAATCTGCCCCTAGAGTAGATTTAGTCAAAGATAGTTAGAGTTTAGTGGGAAAATTGAGTTGGGAGTTACTTTGTTATTTTCCAAGCATTGTTATTCATTGTTGGATAACGAAGAAGGAGATCTATTTTATTTTGGAGTTCATATTATTTGCAATACATTGATTTTTTTTTAGAATTTGGCTACATTCCATTCCCAAAGACAATGGCTTATCCATAATACTCTATGAAGAAACCAAACCATTCTCATCTAGCATCTCATCTTCCTCAAGTTTCAAATCTTTCGAGGAATTATCAAAAACATTCTCCACAAGCAACATATTAGGCTAAACATCCTTCCACCAAGAAACTTTCCCATCCACCTTGTGTTTCACACTTTTACAGTTTGAAGCTAAGTGACTTAGGCCAAAGAATTTCCTACATCTGAAGGGTAGCCCTTCATAGTCCAAATGTTAGGACCAAATCTTATCCAACACCTTAAGATCAATTGAAGCTGGTAGATAAACCGAGGTATCCAAAAATACCAAAATACAGGCATATGTGGTATGAGTATCCAATTCATTTTTAGTATCAATGTTTGGACATTTCCCCAAAACAATTCCAGTCAAAATCAAGCTCTCCTCCCCCCAAAATTACAATGGAAGATGAGGAAACCTAATGAAAACTAGCTTAACATGGAAATTTTTAGTGAGTGGATTGGAGGAAGGGAACCCTGGTTTCATGAAGGAGATGGTCATGAAGTTCCCAAACCATAGAAAACATTCTATCTCTATCTTCAAGCAAATTAAAAACCACAATAAAAAACATCTGGCACAGGGATAAATATCATCTCTACCTAACATGATGGGCCACCATTATGTAGAGATCTAGGCATGAAATTGCAGGAGGCCTTGCCACAGTCCATAAAATCTATAGATGAGGCATTTTCTAGTGAATTTTTCTTTAGCTTCAATCACCTGAGTGCCAAAGGTAATTGAAGGAGTGTTAATAGCCTCTTTGAGGCTTCATTGTCTAGATGTCTCAAAACAACTCTCAACTTGTTCAAAATCATGCTACTTGAAAGGGGAGCAGTGAAAATATGGGAGGATCTACTCAACCATAGCATGTTGTTGCTACCACCGCATAGAGTCCGGTCGTTACAGTCCTCGATGCTCTTCGTAGGGAGACCTCCAACACTCGCCACAGTGTCATTGAGCCCCAAAACAACTCTGTCATGATTCCAAGGTGAAAGATTGGGGCTCGTAGTTATTCTATTAGGGTTCAAAGAAAAGTTTTGGCTAGGGATCCTGATCACTATATTTATTAATGGTTCCAGTTACTATAACTTATATGTTAAAGATCTAATTTTTCTATCATAGTTTTAATTTATATTCATATTCATTTATAATAATAAAGATTTTCTTGGATATTTCACCTTGCACAATGATACACATTCGTCTAGATTACTCATAGTTGTTTCATGTCCCTCTATGCATTAAGGGAGATATAGTTAATGTTTACATCTGTTACCATGATTTGTTCTTGACCATTTATAAGAATGTCGTACTTTTAAGAGAAATTAGAGTTTTCCACCTTGTGAAAAGGTTTCTCCTCCCTCTCAATGTCCATCACTAACAAAATGGCACATCACGTTTTTTTGGTTCTTTAGTACCAACATGGTGGATCATGGTGTCTTTTTCTATCGAAAATTATTTGCAACCATGAGAAAGAATGCAAACTATATATTTACCTGTAGTAAAGCCATTTGTTTTGGAAACCATTCCTTTTAAGTACAATTCATTGACTTCCCTTAGTTTTGTCACTAGACGAGAATGACTTTCCCTCTCCTTGTGTTATATTAATGTGCTTGTTGGATTCCAATTTTAGTATCCCTTACATGCAGTGTTTGTTTTAACTTTTAATTCATGTGTTATTATTGCATAGAAAAGAGTTATTTATTTTTTTAGGCACCTTTTTTATTATAAAAATCTTCATTTGATATTTTGATTAATATATTGATGCATTCCAATGTAAGTAATCTAAATTAAAATACATGGGTCAATCTTATAGAGATGCAATAAACTTATTTAACCCATATATATATATGCAAACATTTCAACATAACTAATAAGTGAAATATGTGATTAGGAAATGAAATATTAAATAATTTTTTTGTTTTTTTTTTGCATAGGCCCACACACATATATAAAAAAATTAATATGACTAGCTAGGAAGTGAAATATGTAAAATGCAACCTTAAACAAGAACTTATGTCTGAGACTAAAGTGAAAGATATAGAGTGCAACCTTTGTTAATCAAGAACTCAAGGGTGAGACTAGGAAGTGAAATGTTGAATAAAACCATGCTTGGACATAGGATAAGTTCACAGCAAAGTAAAATTAAGTTAAGTATGTGGTTTAGTAAGATTACCATTTTGAAGATTAAGTTTTCGGATTGAGCTTAATGAAGCCAAGTTTATGAACTATTGAAACGTGGTAACTTACATAAACTATGACAGATAAGTTAGTAACATTAACATTGATATGTTCGGAAAGTGAGAACGTCAAATGATGAAACAAAGTCGACAGAAGTGTGTGGTGTTCTTTACAAAAATTGAGAAGTTTCACTATTTCCTATTTGCTGCTATGTACCAAACAAAAAACTACAAATCGAAGGATGTGGTCATCGCTATTTGCTGGTATGTACCATGGAAGTGAAGAAAGATTTCACACATTTAAGGAATATGTTTACTTATTTAATATTTTTTTAAAAAATCTGGATAGAATAAGTTGGAAGAGCTTTATCATTGACGAGTTTATTAAGCATTGACGTGTAATAATGTACACATGATTGATTACTGATTCAAATATTTTTTGATCTTTTCTAATGATAAATACGATGAAATCAGTGCCATTCAATGTGAATGCACATGTTGTTGAGGGAGCGCTCATTAATTTACTGGGTTCAGACAGGATAGGGCTGTTTAGGCAGCAACGTTTCTCGCTATAAAACAAATGCAAAATTCAAAGATGCAAGCAAACTCTGAGTGGTTGTTTTCCAACAGGACAAATCTGTAATGAGTTATATATCTTGAAATTTGCAAGTATGCGGACGTCAACCAAGACGCAATGTGAAGGTGCTTTCAATAGTTAATGTGATGTCCCATCCCTGTAAAGCGCAAGGTTTCTGTTCCCCCGTTGGTTGAGGAAAGGGGCAACATATTCTGTCTTCTTTGCAGAGTGAAATTGACATTACATTGCGAGTTTGGTCTCACACAACAACTTCTCGATGCCGAAACCGTACATAATATAATCGACTGGCAAACCCTAGGACCAATACCTCGCTTCTTTGATTATAAATCTGATTTATTTCGGTTGGTGGATTAATGTTTCAGAGATATCTACACAACTAAATGTGTTTCTGACAACATATTCCGACATTTTATTTTATTGTGGAAACTTGGAATTTTTTTTGAGTTTATGTAAAAATTATTAGTCTTTATTGAATGGGTTGTGGTCCATTCTATAGAATGATATAAAAAGTGTTACCTAACAATCTACAAAAATCCAATCCAAAAACAAAAATGTTTGACCACCATAATCAATACAGTGTGTTTTAATATAACCACTACACAATAATCATTTCTATATTTCTGAGTGTCATTTATGACCACATGCTCATATGATTGCCACAATTTCCTGGCTTCCCCCACTTCCCTACAAATAAACATTTCTCCATATATCTAGATCTTCCACCACTAGGGGGCGGGACATAATTTAATTTTGGAGGCAATAGGGTCTGGACGATGTATATTGGAACACTTAAGTTACATTTGTTGCCGCACACTTCTTGCGGTACAAAACTCTCAAATCAAATCTTATGTCCTAAAAATTTTGCACTTGTCCAGTGTTCTTTGTGTGACCAGTGTACTAACATTCTACGCCTTCGAAGAAAAGACTCATCGGAAGATTTTAATCTTTATAAGATCTGTGAAGAAAATTACGCATTTGTTTTAACAATTTTTGTTACACGATACACATAATCTAACTGTTACAAAATGTGATCTGGTGAGCGTTCCATGCAAGTGTTTATTCAACGTGGTGACAGTACAATGTGGACACTGCAATGAACTTCTCTCTGTTAACATGAAATCCTCGGGGCCTCAGCCTCCCTTACAACTTAAATTAGGTCATGAGATTTACTGTATTGATAGATATGTTGAATTGTAAATAACTTTCAATCTTACATTGGTGTTAGACAAAATAATCTGAAAAGTCGTGATGCAATTTGATGGTGGTTTGAATTCTCTAAAAAGATTGCTTACCTATGCAAAAATTCAGGACTTGAGCCCCTCTTCTGAAAATGTCCATGATGAGGTAATTTCATCCAACAATGATACCAGGAAAACAAACACAGGCAACTATATTACTAGTTACAAAAAAAATGAACTCTTTTTGTAGAGCAAGCGCATGTAATTATTTCTGTAGTTTATAACATGTTGAGAATAACTGATTTTTTAATTTCCTCGGAAATGAAATCGAACTCCATCTGCCTACAAGTGCTTTATCAAGTAAGCTTTTCTGCGTCTCAATGTTCAGTATTACACATGGAAACATTTTCTCCTAATCTCAAATAGATAAATTTCTCTACATTGATATTCTTTCGCAGTGAGGAAATTCAAAGGATTAAGCCTACAAATCCTCATCTGTGTCACACGCAAGTTTTCCGTACAGCTGCCAAAAATGTGAGCCTAACTGTAATACATTAATCATGAACATATACATATTTTTCTTACCACTCCACAAGATAGCATTTAATAACAGGTAAAAGGCTTTTCATAAAAAAAGGTTTTTTTGTATAATAATTTGAAATCAGCAGAATAGAGAAAAGAAATTTATAGGTACGAGAGAAAACATGTAAATAGCTGTGAACTGAAAAAGGGGGAAATATATTGTGAAACTCTTTGAAATCGCCATATTTGGAATCTATGTTCTTGACATATATTTCATACAGCTGATATATTGTCATTATTTCTCCTTACATGCCCTTTGGACTATCTTTTGACAGAGGGGGATTAAGCCTTAGGCAAAGTAGGCAGTTGCCTAGGGCGCCAACAGTCAAGGGACCCCTGAATCTAAAAATTTCCTTTTTTTCATTTAATTTTAGAACTTAACTTTAAAATAATTTATCTGAAGATTTATTATTGATAAACCCATTTATAGATATTATTGTATAGTAACATCAATTTCACGCATATACATAAAAAAAATTTGTAATATTTTTGCAAGTAAAAAAAAATATCACATATTTATAAGGACATATGATTTTGTTGGTATTGTTACCCATTCTCTATATAGCTTCAGATTATGTAGGTGTGTATTTTGTTCTAAAAAAAGGTTAATGTTTTGTTTATAATGTCGCTACTGTATTTAGTAGAGGTGAATATAATTGAAGGAAAAAAGTATTATTTTTTCTATTCTTAATTTTTTGGGGGAAAATTTTACTATTTTGTTATGGAGGAATTCGTAGGCCTGGTCCAAATATGACTCTTCACAAAACCATAGGAGCTACATAAACATTTTTATTTCTTTGCAAAGAAATGGTGGTTTATTTCAGGATAGAGTTTATGTCACCTACTTGATATGGCTAAATCACAATTGTAAGAAGCCTGGTATAAAATATTGAATTTTTTGCATTATGAGCATCCACTACGATTAATGTTTTCCATCCACGAAATATTTTTCATCCTTATATGATAATTTATTAATATTTTTTTATTGTTATTTTAGTATGACCATGATGTAAATTTAAAAATAAAAGAATATAGAACTATTTTATTTATTTACTTTATGGAAAAAATATACTAACTAAATTTGTGAGGAGAGCGTCCACTCAAACTATTGCCTAAGGTGCTCCCAACCTTTAATTTGGCCATGTTTCTTGATAGTAACAACCATGCTTAAAATTGAGGTAATGATTAATTTTAATATTGTGAACATTATTATTGTGCAAATAATGAGTTGGTGACAACTCGTAGAGATCTCTTAGAGAGATTCTAGGTTTGTTGAGTGAGAATAGGTATTGGGAGAGATAAGTGGGATGCTGAGTGATCATGAGAGAGATATGAGGGATAGAAGTTGACTCCTTACTTTAAGGATGTCATTTACCTATATATGTATGTAATCCCTTCAGTGTAAATGATCCCGGAAGTTTTCAATATCAAAACTCCATTATTCTATTTCCGGTGTATTTTTCTTATTAAATCTGGTTCAAGCTCTATATTTGGTATCAGAGCATGTTATGGTCCTGATTTTTGTAATGAGGGAAACTCCATTGAAATTCATGGTTTCCCATATATGAAGTCTTTTGTTCAAAAGTGGAAGCATGGTATTTATCCTGCAAATTTTAAGATCAATGCAAGTCCAATCTACAGTTTTTAGAATTGTCTACCACAGATCTGTCCATTCGTGATCTGATAATATACTGTCTATTATTGCAATGCTTATCAAATTTCAGGAATAGTGCATCTCCAATCGTCATCACCATGTCTTTGAGGAATTTTATAGCAATTGACTTCTTCCTATGAGTCCAACTGTATGTTATTCCACGATATCCATCCAGAAAGCATATGCCAGGATGGAAATATTTTTTTGCTCGACCAAAGAAGATTCCATCGGTCTATAGTTTCTCGGCATCTAGGTTGAAGAATTGGTTTGGTTTGACATCTTTTGGATGATTGGGAAGTACATGATTTCGTAGATCCATTGACATCTCTGAAACGTCTGACAGATTCATGTAGTCTTATATATACCTGTTAACAATTGGATTCCATACAATCAGATGTATGTGCACTTTATTGATCAACAATATCCATATGTATTTGACCAGTGTTTTGAATAATTGGCATCTCCATATCACTAATCGGTGCTGTATTATTTCTTCGAATGCAGGACTAGCTCCATTTTATTGTTTCCAACTGTTGATTTGCAGCATTATTTCTCCTCGTTGCACCAAGTATAATTGGATCAGTCAAAGATTTGATGCAACGGATTCTGATTTCCAAAGGCTGGTGCATGCGAAAAGCCATATCCATACTCATTCACATAAAATAGATCTCAAAGTTTGATGCGTCCTAGGTGGAACAGTTCTCTTTGAGAATCGTGTTGAGTTTCCCATACTTTCGTAAGCGATAGACTTGGATCTCATATCTGACAAGTTTTAGAGGTGATGGGATTTAATAATAATTTATTTGACCAGTCCTTTTAATTTCCTTTATTGGATTTAGTCTATCCACATGTTAGCAAATTGTTTAAATATGGGTCCATGTCTTATGTAGAAAGTGATAGTCTTCATCAGAAAGTGTATTAGTATTCATGTTTGTGATCTTACGTGTCTTATAGTATATTGGGTGTATGTCATCGGTCATAGTCATCATTTTATGTTGGAGGAACTATGTCACTATGAAAATAGGATCGATATGTTGCTTTATGTCGATTACAAGTTCTCTTGAAGAATTGTTCTGAGTTGTGAGTCAATACATTTTTGTAATTGTCACAAAAATGTCAAAATAGTGTCATTTTAGTGTCATATCATCAAAATTGTTTATTCTAGTTGTCGTCAAAATTGAGTAAAAAAGTTGTTCAGTAAAAGTCCAAAATTAAAAAGTTACAAAAAAGTGCCTCGGTTCAATCGACATGCATTTTTGCTTGAACGCGAATCAAATGAAAAGTGAGGGGGTGCACTTCGGGTTGAAATCGACACCCAGTTGATTGTAATCGTGACAGGGAACTTTATTGTCAAACATATTTCTAACTGAGTTAGCAGGACAGATGGAGGAATGGAGGCAACGGAGGAAGGAGGTTGATCAGCGACCTCTCGTCAGGCACCATCGATGAGGCCGCGGTATTGATTTGGTGGCCAAGTATTTTAGTTGTGTGTTTGATTCCATTATTGTGTGTTTATAATAAGAACAGATGTCACATTCCTGTTCAGAATTGTATTTCCTTTTATAACCTCCTGATGTAAATATGTTATAGTAGAAAGAAGAAAACACAAGTACAAAGTCGGCATCATGATACTTGAAGAGGATGAACAGAGGTTCATGAGCAGGGGCTCGTACCTAGGACAGAGGTCCGTTATTGTCGAATAGGGGTTCGTATTGATGAACAGAGGTTCATGAACAGGGGTTCTTACCTTGGACTAAGGTCCATATGTTTACCAAGATCATGAGCAAATAGGGGTGTGCAAGCTGCAGAGAAAGTGTAACTATTCTTTTCTACATTGTTCACATTAGGGGAGTGTATGTGTGGAAATAATAATGTTAACAATAGGGGAGTGAATGTTAGGAATATTTTAATATTTGTGAACATTATTATTATTGTGCAAATAATGAGTTGGTGACAACTCGTAGAGATCTCTTAGAGAGATTCTAGGTTTGTTGAGTGAGAATAGGTATTGGGAGAGATAAGTGGGATGCTGAGTGATCATGAGAGAGATATGAGGGATAGAAGTTGACTCCTTACTTTAAGGATGTCATTTACCTATATATGTATGTAATCCCTTCAGTGTAAATGATCCCGGAAGTTTTCAATATCAAAACTCCATTATTCTATTTCCGGTGTATTTTTCTTATTAAATCTGGTTCAAGCTCTATAATATGCCCTGGAGAATATGCGCCATCCTTAGAAAGGATAAAAATAAACCTGATTTATAAGCAAACCAAAAGATCCACCTTGAAAGACATTGTCTTAAAATGAATTTTTGAGCTTGTTTTCCTCTTTTCACCACATGGGTGAATTTATGACCATATGCATGAACATTACATGTATGGGGATAGGCCTGGCATGTGGAATGGACTAACCTAGATGGGTTTGACAGCAACATCAGAAAGGTTTACAATGAATAGTTTTTGGTCTTCCTGGGTGATAAGTTGTCATTTAGCAAATTAAATCAAATTTTTCCTTTGCAAAAACACAGGAAAATATGTTATATTTGAGTGTCTACAATATTTAACTTTATCCAATAGGTTCTAGGTATCCTAAGATTTTCTAATCACCTATTCCATCCTAAGAAAGTAATTGATTAGTAAAATCCAATACTAAAGTACATCTATAAAATTTCACATAAGATAATTAAATTAAATTTTATTCTAAAATAAGTAGAAATTGCAAAAAAATAAAAAAATATTATGAATTTAGTGGCATTTCAATAAAAATGAATTATATTAATGTGAATATAATAATAAAGAATTGAAGGATACTTTATCATATCTAAAGTATGTTACAAATAACAATTATGCACTAAATTATTAATGTCCACCTTTAGCTTATAGAACCATGTAAGAGATTGTTATGGGTGAATCCAAGATGGATAGATAAAATACTGTAGTAAATCATAAGTTGGTTTAGCTCCAAACCAATAGAATGAGCATACCAATCTTCCAAGAGGAATACAAGAATAACTGTCAAATATTGCCGACCATTAAAATAGACTATGTTCATTAGAAAAGACCAAATATGCTTCAAGGGAAACATAAAACTAAGGGCATTCGAAAAAAAGATCAAGGAGTTAATCGTGGTTTGTACATAGGATAATAATGGGAACCACGTTGAAAGTCAAATAAATTTAAGGAATTTGAGCTAACAAGAGCCTAATTTTGAGAATAATTCATAAGTACACAAATATATTAGAACTATCTTAACTAACTTGTGTCATTATAATATTCAGTATTTGGAGTTTGGAATGTCATTAGAACTTTTATTATTATTGGAAAATAGCTTTTTGAAAGGGACTATATACCCTTGAACAGAAAGGCTTGACATCCAGATGTAACAATTATACCAAAACAAAAAGTGATCAAAATTAGGATTTTCCAATAAATAACAACAACATAAAAACAAAAAATTAGTGATAAAGTAGCAATTTAGCAACTTATTTTTGTGCGACCAAATTTATTCTTGTTAAGAAATGTAATCCATTCATAAGAGTCTTTCTCTAGAGGAATAAAAACTTCCAAATCTGTGATCAGTTGATGTGTATTTTTTGAGAAAGAGATCATGATTTTAAATGTCCTTTTCTTTTCACCCCCTTGAAACCATTCTATAGATGCTACAGACAATTTGGTTCATTTCTGTCCCTCCACCCCCTAAATTCCATTATTTACATATGGGATCTAGTCAGGGAAAATTTCTTCATGTATCTTCTCCAGTATTAGAAATAGTTGATATCCTTAGGAAAATATCAAATGTTTTGGGAGAGGAGATTTTTCCACCAGTTAGCATTAGTTTTTACGTGGTGATCATTCATAATTAAACAAAAGAATGACCCAATGAGAAACATCTCTTGCATCTAAAACAAAAACCCTCATAGTCCAAAGGATGATTCCAAGTTCAATTTTGAACCTTTAGCTCAATTTGAGCTAAAATATCCTTTGAACTATCAATCTCAACAAGAATTCTTCCATAGGTTGTATGCGTGAAATCAAAGGTTTGAGAGTCAATGTTAATAATGTTTCCCAAGGTATTAATGCCTATGGATATCAGATGATTTTGATCCCAAAATTGGCTTAAAGGTGGGGAATCTAATCTAGATCAGTTTGAGGGAGAAATATTCAATAAGATGGTTCAATATTGATGGGAACTAGAGTTTTAAAATAAGGTATCTGGTTATTGCCCACTTCCCTACGACACTTAGTTGATTTTCTTTTGAGTTATGCAGACTTTGGATATGGACATGACTTATACTTATGTTGATTAGCAGGATGTTTTGCGTTGTGATTTAGACCTAGAAATAATGATTGATTGAATTACGTATAGATGTTGATAAATTTCATGCTTATGATTATTTTGGATATTTTGACATGGCCGCAAGGCCGAAGAGAGGTATTTTGCATTCTGTAGGAAACACAACATGATCACAACCATGAGGGGGATTGGGGACCAAACACAACAGAATGTCGGGTGGTTACAACATTGGTCGTCAAGGCAACTAGTATATTGTATTATGTTACCTTTGTTCTTGTATGTGTTGAGAAAATTTTCATGAGGGGGAAATGTTCTAATGTGACCATGGGGTTAAGAATTTTATTTAATTGTTTTATTTACTTTAGTAGGTGATTTCATTGGTGATGTCTTTTCTTTTATTACTTTTGCTAAGTATGTTTAGATTAATTTAATATCTTGTTTTAATTTTTAAGTTTTGGAGGGAAGTCAAGTGGGTGTAATAAATTTTGATGGTTGGCTCCTTGAGCCTTGTGTTGTCCTCTTGTATTGAATGCTTGGTTTTGAGTGTTGACCACTCCAAATCTTTGAATCTCGAATTTGAGATTGAGGGCAATTTTGGGGGACTTGTGGGACAAGTTAAACTTGTCCCACACTTCCCAAAACCCCTTACCAACCATATCTATGGGTTGGGAATCCAAAAAGGGGATTATTTATTGTTTTGGGAAGGGAAATATGACTTTGGAGTGCTCTTTTCTTCATTTTGCATTTATTGTGCCTTAAGGCACATGGGAAAGGGTTGGATTGTGGAAGAGAGTTGTCATTCAACCCAACCACCCATTTATGGTGTTTTGGGATTTGAGTTGACCTTAAGGGAGGTGTTCTTGAGGATGTGTGATGTGGCATCCTACATGGAGCCACATCACCCTCACCCTTTCCTTTGTCTATTTATTGAAACTTCCTCTCTTGTTGAGGGGGTTGGAGTTTTTTTTTGTTTTGGTTGAAGAGTTCTCTTTTGTTATTTTGGGAGAAAAAAAAAGGAGAATTGGGAGGAAAAAAAAAAAAAGAGTGCTTGGACTTGCATGCTTGGATTGATTTGGGAAGGAGCTTGGACAAATTTCTTGGTTTAGGCTTCTCCAATGGAGAGGTAGGAAACCCTCTCCTTTGTTTTTGCTTTCATAGTATTGTTGCTTCGATGCTAAAATTGTGAAAAATGCATGTTTACTTTGGTGTATTGTGAAAATGGATAGAATGCTTATTGTGTAGTATAGGAGAGGTCTATGGGAATACTCATGAGGGAGGCAAAAGAGTAGATTAGGATATTGTGGAGGGAGTTTGAGAGGGATGCCCATCTTGGGTAGGAATGTTTACATTCTACCTTGTCTTTGAGGGAGCCATAAGAGGAGGGAGGCATAAGAGTATGGGAGGAAAAAGGGGTACTTGAGGGAGGCATAAGAGTCATAGGGGCTTGTGTTATATTGTGGAGGGTTTTGGATGGGCATCTCATCTCATTTGGGAGGCATAAGGAAAACATTCCCATAGTTCCTTCTCTTGTTGGCTTGGATGCAAGCCTTGTTGTGTAATGTTTGATGTTATTGTGTGTCTCCTTGTTCTTCTATTTTAGCTTGAATGTTGTGAAGAACTTGTATTGTGGAAGCATGTATTGTTGCCTTGAGTTGGAGACCACCCCTTCATTGTGTTGTGTTTGGGGCTCGGGGGTCAATGGAGGAGATTGCTTCTCTTCTCCATTGAGATTTGGTTGGGAGGAGAGTGTTGCCTCTCCCCCTATCTTGGTTGTGATTGGAAATGCTTGGAATTTGGAGCATGAGTGAAGAACACTTTGGAGCACTTGAATCTTGTTGTTGACAATGCTAAAACATCATGTAATTAACCACCTTGAGTGGAGAAAGAAATGTAATATTGTTTTGCTTTTCTTAGCTTCTATCATTGTAAATCGGTTTCCACATGAAGTAGAATATGTTGTAATAAGATTTGAAGGAAAGTTGCATTGAAATGATAGTATTTCTTACTCTAAAGCTTATTGAGAATGTTGTTGAATTCTTGTGGAAGGTTGGAAAGAAAATTACAAAGACTATACATGTTAGATCTCATTTTGTTGCCCACAAGGAGATGTATTAATAGTGGAATGATAGTGTAATTCCCTTTATTTTATGGAGAAAAACAATTTTTCAATGGGCTCAAAATAAGAGGAGTTTGATCCATTTATGTTTATAACAATAAGGCACAATATCAATCTTTTCAAAAGGAAGGAAGCACCAAAATCAAATATGGTTTTAATGTATTCCAAATGTTTTCCATTAGAACATCCTTGTACATTTTCGATTTGCAACAAAATTTCAAGTTCTATCCCCTTTATGTTTTCCTTTCCAAAATGAATTTATTGTTAAATCCATTGCAAATAATTAAGAAAATGAAATTTACGAATCTCTTAGAATACCCCTGCTATATTAATTGATTTGTGTGGAAGTGAGATTTTAATACAAAATTCTAAATTAATAAGTTCATTACCATTTTTCGTCGTTTAAAAGGGAACTAGGTATTTTAATTGCAACCCATGAGAATTTTAATTAATATGAAAATGTAACGGATAAGACTGAGAACTTGATCACAAATTATAGGATCACACAATAATCTCATAAAAAAATTGTGTAAACTATGTATCATAAAGCTTGGTGCCACTATTTAAATTACTAATCATTATCATGTTTTTATTAAAATATGAGTATTCCAAATTACCACATTAACTGTCAATAATATTGCAAAGAAAATTTAAATTTTCTAAAGATTAATCTTGTTTATAAAAATTATTGATGGTTTTTATAGTTCAAGGCAGTCAAAACTGCCATGGCGCTTACAAGAAATATTTTGAGTTTGAAGTCAATACAATTAGGAATTTAACAGCAATTAGTAACTTATGGTCTTATTGACGAACCCCTTGCAAGTACGTGTAGTATCAAAACTGTAGACCTTGAATCCTGTTTTTTTTTCCAACTTGTGGACTTTTATCAAGCAAAATGCGTTGCTAAAGTACATCTATCCCTATGTTATTCGAGGCAGCGTGACGCTTACAAAGAGATTTTTTCAGAAATGTACAACTATATTATGAAAATTAACTCATTATCTGTTTATCTCGAACATCTTAACGTGTATTTTCTGAAACCAGTGAAGTTCACGTTAACACCTCCAAGAGATGTCAAACAATTATCAAATCTGTGTTCTATCGGCAGTCATTGATCAATGCGATGTTTACAAAGTGACAGAAATGATGAAGGGTGCAATCGATTTTGAAAGCAGATAACAACGTTGGACAGCCTGCTCGCTGTTGAGCACTCTCACTGGTTCGCCTCTCTTCATGCAGCACCCAATGAAACAGGCAGATAACCATTTACAGTCTTCCCTTTTGCTGTCCACGCGGCCAGGCTGAATCTTGATCACGGCCCAAGACTTTGCCATTTCTACACTGTCCCAATTAAACTTTGCAAGACGCACTGTCTCCTCCTCTAGAACTTGTTAAACGTCCTGGAAGGCGAGCCCATGTTTGAGGATGCATTCGATACTGAACTGATAACAACATAGTTGGACGCCTTTTCCTTGGTGCCACTGGTGCGCCACCTCTTCTGGCCTGTACACGCGCCCAAGATCTTTTTTATTTCACCTCCTTGCACCATGCGCGGCCATGGGCGAATGAAAGAAAAAAGGAAAAGAAACGCCTGCTGCTTCCACTCTGCCTGTTCTTCACGCGGATGGGGCCGTTGAATGAAGTAACACGCCTATCTTGGTATTTGTAGCTACGTCCTTAACCTCCTCGCCTTCCTTCACACGGCTCAGGTCAAATCGTGCGGCAGAACAGACCTGGTAGATGTTGATTTGAGCAATAAAAATCTTGAGAGTAAATGTTATGCGGCCGTACTTGAATGGATGCACGCCAGACAGGGAGTTTAATGTTTATGACAGCTGGTGGTTGAGGACCACCGCCCCAAATCCAAAAGATTTAAACATGGCTTAAAATTTTTTTTTCCACCCTCCTTATTTGACTCTTATGCATTTAATTTTTTTATAAAATTTCCAAACGTATGCCAAGGATATAGTCTTGTTTAAGTGATCTTCTAAATCTTCATGAGTGTGAGTTGTTGGTTAGTGGGTGAGTGGAGTTATTTTGGAAATAAGCAAGAAAAGTGTTAACAAGGGGGTCAACACCCTTTTTACCAATGTCCGTTTTTTATATATATAAGCAAGTGTCAATGGATAATGGCTAAGAATTATTAGAAGACATCAAATAAGGTAAAATTGTGAATAATGCTCAAAAGGGTTTCAATTGTCACAAATGTTTCAAATTTACTTTCAAGTAGTATTATTGAGACACATTCTAGTTATCATTAAATTTTTTTATCTTCGGACTTTATTATTGGTTATATGTTTTTATATTGTTCACCTTGCAAGGCAATGTAGAGTCCTTTAAGTGCAAATCTTGAAAATACACATATTTACGATGTCGGTTGAATGGACTCTTATTCCTTTACTTTTTTTTAAAATTTATAGGAACGTAGGTTCATTTGAGAATAAACTTGATAATATATCTATATATATACCACTTAATTAAAAGTATCTAATCCCTTTTAAGGGATATCTAAGAATCTATCTTGAAAGATTTCTAAGCGTCAACGAAATAACGATATTTGTGTTATCCTGATGAATATATCTCTGCAAATATATATATTAAAATATATAAAAAAATCAATAAAATTATAATGCATATTTTACCCTGGTCACCCTCATCCTATTATACATTGGCTCATAAAGTGAAAACGGGGTCAGCAGTCAACTACCCCTATGCAGTCTTGTATCCCCATTCTTGAAACTCGAAATTCATCTGCTAAGGATAGAGGCGAATACAACGAATATTGAAGTGAATCTCGAGTAGATGGAAATGCGACAATGGCATGTAGTTTTAGTCTTGCGAGCGGAATACAAAGTAATAGACTGAAGCTTATCTGTTCCCAAGGTCAAGCAGGTCTCAAAACTTGCAGATAAAATAAATCAAACAAGAACCATTATTTTAAAAAAAAAAAAAATTGTCGCATTTTCGGGTCGCTTGGTGATTGTGTCATCGTTGTTGCATCGTCGTCGTCGTCGTTGACGTGAGTGTGGCGTCGCCTTTTCTGGGCGTTACATTTTGGTATCAGAGCGAGGTTGTCAACACTTGGACCCTGGGCCAACTTCGAAACCCGAAAACCAGTTAGTAAAATTTAATCTCTGTGTTTTAAAATAAAAATAAAGTAATAAAATTCTTCAAATTGCTGAACTCGCCTAGTGGCGTTTTGTCGAACCTAGATAACTAAAAATGTTAAAATTAAATGGATACTCTTATGAAATTCTGATGTAACAAGAACTTGTCTTACATTTAAAAATATGTTGTTGATGCATACTAACTTTTTCTTTAGTTGTATGATGTGATAAACCCGTAAGATTCTTCCTTGTTGGAATGATAAATTATAAGCTGCGATTCTTGTAGTTTAACATTAGTGGTTGTGTTCTGGGGTCAGACATAGTAAATTAGAAGTTGTTTAGTCACCCAAAGCTTCCCTTTTTCTCTTAGTTGTTAGATGAGTTAGTTTTGGTCGCCACTATGGAAAACTAAATCCCCGTATGAGTAAGTGGATATTAGGCCTTGGTGTCGTTTTTGATCCAGCTTAGCGTATGCATTATTAAAACGGAGCTCGAGGCATAGTACCCCTATTAGCAGCCATAAAGGGCTGCAAAGTGATTGTGATGTTGACTTTCTGTATTTTATATATTTGTAAACTGGTTTTATTTTATCAAGGACCAGCGTTTTATTTTATGATTTGATTGAGAAGCTCTGAGGCTCTTTTAGTAATTATATTTTTGCGAGATTTCAGACTTTGCAATGCGGATGCTTATCCACTTTCCTTGATTGCCAATATTTCTTGGATTTTAATTTGACTGGTGACTCAGAGCTCGTTTATCTGTTGGCTACTTAGCTAAACGTTACGTGATTCCTTCCTGCATGTTGTTGAGCTGGTTCTACACTGGTTGTATTGTGACATTTTGTCGTATGGGGGTACACCGTAGGAGCCTTGAATGTCATCTTAGGTGCTTTAAGTTATGCCTCAGTTTTAGAAAGACGAAACCTTGAGTGTGTCTAGGATCCTGGAGAGTTCGTTGTGTAGTGCATTCTAGTTGGTAGCTTGATAGCGGTGACAGTGACCCTCTTACAACCTAGTAAGAGATTTTATCCTCGTCAGAGTAGATGTGTTTAGTTATGGGCTTATGGATTGTGTTAGGATCGGATTGACTCTTGGTTGACTGTATATTTTAAGTGGATAAATGTTTGGTTGGTAGTGAAATCCCATCGATGGCATGCTAATTTGGATCATGGTTTCCTTATTTCTTTATAGAAGGTATTGACTGATGGATTGTATGTATCTTGGTAATTATGATTAGACGTAAGCCCATCCGGGAAATGTGATTAATTAAGTGTGCTTGTTTTTCCTCTCATTGACCTATTAGTCTTTGGATTACGTGGAGACACTTATGGATGTTGATGGATCTTTTTGTCCTTGCTCTAAGAGATGTTAGTTTGGTGGATCTTAATATTTTAATCTCGGTGGTGGTTATATTGTGTTTCTTCTTTTAAAACTATAACCCTTGGTCATAGAATCCGTGGTTGGATAGATTAGTCGATTGTCCTCTTACATTGATGATCTCTAATGGGAATGTGGAGTCCTTGGAGTAAGATTTGCATTGTCATCTTGTTTCTTGGTTGGTGGTATCTTGTGGAAATATAGGTGTTGATTTGAAAACTTTCCTTGTCTTATTATGCAAGTAAAATGTTTGAGCCTAAACAACAAACATTGTTAAACCTCATAAATTCGTAAAAGTAAATATGCCTCTTTAATGAGTCTTCCTTGTAAGTTCATTTGAAATTGGTAGAGACCCACTAGAAATGTTTAATGATGCTTGTAATCCTTTGGAAAACCCTTGAAATATTGGCGTGGTACATATTGAATTATGGATTCCTAGTTCTTAGGAAATTAAAAATGTGTTTGCTATGTTGATTGTCTCTTGTTCCTATAGAATTAATAATGTGATGTGTTGATTCACATCTCTCTCCCATAAAAATAATAATGTGATATGTTTGACTTTTGCTTTCCATTAAAACTTTAACTGTTAAGATGACTCACCCAATTACTATATAATTATAATTGAGAAGATTTGACCTTGAAACTTGAAAAATAAGTTGGGACATAGAAAAAGGAAAATGGTCCTGGAATTAGCCTCAGTAGATTATAGAAGAAATATAAGCTAGGTAGAAGAATAGAAAGGAACTTTATCCATCTACCTTCCCTAGGAGTAAAAATAAATGTTGTTTCCACCTATTCGGAATGGCAAGATATCATGCCACCTTAGTGGCGCTCCTTATAACACAACTTGTGATATCATAATAAAAGGAAGTTTTAATTAAGAAAACTTGTAAGGATTGTGTTTAACAAGCAAAACTATAACTTTGAACTTATTAAGTTAATTTATAAAACCAGTAAGATTTATGTATTGAGTGCAATGTATATTTGAACCTTTAGTTTTGTCTCCTACCTAGATTTGTGAAACATCTTGTTGATGGTTATGTGTTCTAGTTGTGTAGTACTACTCCCTTGATCGTAGACAGGTAATTTTTTTTTCCCTTGTAGGAGTTTGGGTCATCGTACCCTTGTTGCCTCGTAGCTCGACGAATGTGAGTTGCGGCCTTCTAGGATTGGATCTTATATTTTTTTTTCTTTTAAGAAAAGCAACCTCCTTGTGTGTTTATTTAATCCTTAGTGACCTAGGTTATTGTAATTTTAAGGCAACATATGTTAAGGATATGACATAACTTTGGGAAGACATCTTTTCTTCTTATTTTCTGACACCTTGTGACTTTTGGGAAGGAAAGTGCCTTGTTGATGTTGCTCGCTTTTGGTACGATGCACCCCCCCCCCCTCTTGTTGCCTATTCTTCTATTCTAGCTCACCTGAGTGCTCTTTGGTGTTACGACTTATGCATGTGTTTCTCCTCATGATTAATTTGAGCTTGAGAAGGATTTGAGATAAATAAATCCCATTGTGTTATGTAGAGTGAGTGGTGCCTCTTTTATTGGTATGTTAGTTTCTAGTAGAAATATTATCTAAATGTTTGACATTTCTAAATCAGGTTAGTGTTTTGTGTTCGATCTTGAATGTAAAATAAAGTTATAGAAACCTTATGGTCACGTTTTTCCTTAGTATTACCATGAAAATTTGATTGTGCCCTCTTGAGTTATATAAGTGCTTCCCATGAATAGTTTTCTTAATTGTAAATGTTTTTGCTAATTCTGGTGTCTTCCTTGTTGTTAAACCTCACCACGTGTGATCTCCAAATTGTGATACCTTTGAGTACAAATGTTATTGTACTTGGTGGTTATTCTTGAGACTCCTCTGACCTTTTCATGTTGTGATGCTATGTTTTGTAGCTTGGTTGAGCGCGTAGAGTTACTCTATAGAATTTCATGTTTGTAACCTTACCTGAAGAAAATTTAGAACTCATTCCTTGCAATCTTACTTCTTCTTGTTAAATTACATTGGACCAAACTCGAGTTCTGTAGATCCACACTTGTTTGAAGCAAATGAATTCCACAAAGGGTGTGATCCTATTTTCTTTTGCATTTTTTTTTTTCCTATCTCTTTCTCCTTGACTTCCAGGAGGAAGTCAAATCCAAGGGGAGGGGGATGTAATGCCCACTTCCCTTCGATACTAAATAAACCATGAGCATCTTTTCTAAATTCAGACTTTACATATCGTAAACATGACTGCTGTGTTCTAGTTAGCATGAAAATTAAAAGGTGTGGACACCAAGATTTATATGGTGTTTTGATTATTATTACCTTGACTCTATGTCATATCGTGGACCTTGATGTTAATTTAAGGATATGATGATTATCTAGAATAGTTATCTTGTTGACTTATTGTTATGTCATTACTATTGTTGTATTGTTTAGGCTCTGGTCACTCTTTATTGGATCCCTAGACCTTGATATCGTAATAAAAATAAAACATTTCTAGATGGAAATTGATACACTCATTTTACTTATTGGATAGACAGTACATACATGTTATACTTGTGACACGTTGTGACTATTGCAGTAAATTTATATGCTTGATTCCTAAATCAGTATTCGATGTTCTAACTGTTACTACTGTATGGATGTATTAGACATAAATTATGGATATTTCTAGATGATTGTTGATGTTGTGATTTAGACCTAGAAATAATGAAATGTTAGAAAATTACAATTGGTATAGATGCATTGGATAAATTTCATGCTGTATGATTATTTACGGATATTTTGACATGGCCGCAAGGCCGAAGGAGGTATTTTGCATTTTGCAGGAAACACAATTGATCACAACCATGAGGGGGATTGGGGACCAAACACAACAGGATGTCGGGTGGTTACAACATTGGTCGTCAAGGCAACTAGTAAATTGTATTGTGTTACCTTTATTCTTGTATGTGTTAAGAAAATTTTCATGAGGGGGAAATGTTCTAATGTGACCATGGGGTTAAGAATTTTATTTAATTGTTTTTATTTACTTTAGTAGGTGATTTCATTTGTGATGTCTTTTCTTTTATTACTTTTGCTAAGTATGTTTAGATTAATTTAATATCTTGTTTTAATTTTTAAGTTTGGAGGGAAGTCAAGTGGGTGTAATAAATTTTGATGGTTGGCTCCTTGAGCCTTGTGTTTCCTCATGTATTGAATGCTTGGTTTTGAGTGTTGACCACTCCAAATCTCTTTGAATCTCGAATTTGAGATTGAGGGCAATTTTGGGGGACTTGTGGGACAAGTTAAACTTGTCCCACACTTCCCAAAACCCCTTACCAACCATATCTATGGGTTGGGAATCCAAAAAGGGGATTATTTATTGTTTTGGGAAGGGAAATATGACTTTGGAGTGCACTTTTCTTCATTTTGCATTTATTGTGCCTTAAGGCACATGGGAAAGGGATGGATTGTGGAAGAGAGTTGTCATTCAACCCAACCACCCATTTATGGTGTTTTGGGATTTGAGTTGACCTTGGGAGGTGGTTTGAGGATGTGTGATGTGGCATCCTACATGGAGCCACATCACCCTCACCCTTCCTTTGTCTATTTATTGAAACTTCCTCTCTTGTTGAGGGGGTTGGAGTTTTGTTTTTGTTTTGTTGAATAGTTCTCTTTTGTTATTTTGGGAGAGAAAAGAATTGGGAGAAAAAAAAGAGTGCTTGGACTTGCATGCTTGGATTGATTTGGGAAGGAGCTTGGACAAGTTTCTTGGTTTAGGCTTCTCCAATGGAGAGGTAGGAAACCCTCTCCTTTGTTTTGCTTTCATATTATTGTTGCTTCTATGCTAAAATTGTGAAAAATGCATGTTTACTTTGGTGTATTGTGAAAATGGATAGAATGCTTATTGTGTAGTATAGGAGAGGTCTATGGGAATACTCATGAGGGAGGCAAAAGAGTAGATTAGGATATTGTGGAGGGAGTTTGAGAGGGATGCCCATCTTGGGTAAGAATGTTTACATTCTACCTTGTCTTTGAGGGAGCCATAAGAGGAGGGAGGCATAAGAGTATGGGAGGAAAAAGGGGTACTTGAGGGAGGCATAAGAGTCATAGGGGCTTGTGTTTTATTGTGGAGGGTTTTGGATGGGCATCTCATCTCATTTGGGAGGCATAAGGAAAACATTCCCATAGTTCCTTCTCTTGTTGGCTTGGATGCAAGCCTTGTTGTGTAATGTTTGATGTTATTGTGTGTCTCCTTGTTCTTCTATTTTAGCTTGAATGTTGTGAAGAACTTGTATTGTGGAAGCATGTATTGTTGCCTTGAGTTGGAGACCACCCCTTCATTGTGTTGTGTTTGGGGCTCGGGGGTCAATGGAGGAGATTGCTTCTCTTCTCCATTGAGATTTGGTTGGGAGGAGAGTGTTGCCTCTCCCCCTATCTTGGTTGTGATTGGAAATGCTTGGAACTTGGAGCATGGAGTGAAGAACACTTTGGAGCACTTGAATCTTGTTGTTGACAATGCTAAAACATCATGTAATTAACCACCTTGAGTGGAGAAAGAAATGTAATATTGCCTTGTTTTCTTAGCTTCCATCATTGCAAAATCGGTTTCCACATGAAAGTAGAATATGTTGTAATAAAATTTGAAGGAAAGTTGTATTGAAATGATAGTATTTCTTACTCTAAAGCTTATTGAAATGTTGTTGAATTCTGTTGTGGAAGGTTGGAAAGAAATTACAAAGACTATGTATGTTAGATCTCATTTTGTTGTTTACAAGGAGATGTATTAATAGTGGAATGTTAGTGTAATTCCCTATTTTATGGAGAAAAACTTAATTTTATCAATGGGCTTCATAAATATGAGAGGAGTTAGATCCATTATGTTTATAACAATAAGGCACAATTTGTATCTTTTCAAAATTGTAAGGAAGCACCATAAAAAAATCAAAATATGGTTTTAATGTATTCCAAATGTGAACCATTAGTCTATCCTTAATATTCGATTTGGTAAAACAATAAAACACTTTCAAGCTCTTAATCCCTTTTATTTTATTCATGAAAATGAATTTATTGTTTAACTCTAATTGCAAATTAATAAGAAAATGAAATTGAATCACTTAAAATACCACTAATTATATTATTGATTTGTAATGGAAGGAGATTTTAATTAAAATTCTAGCACAATCAAGTTACAATTACATTTTGTCGTCGTTTCCCAAAGTAGTTAGGTACCCATATATTTGCAACCGAATGATTTTTTAAGAGAATTCAGTGGCATACTTTAATACATTTGAAAGCAATTTTTAAATAAGACAAGAGAAGTCTGGATCTAAAAATAAAAACCAGCGGAAAATATTAAGATTTGCTACCGCTAAATCACATTTTTGGTGGTATACTGACCATTATTGACACCCCTTTCAAGTATTTTGGTGAAATATGCAAAGACCATATTTCATTACTTTATTTTAATGTCAAAGGAAAAATCAACTTCATAGTACTTTTAAAAAAATGGGTACTTGAGTACATCTATCCCTATGCTTATTCAAGGCAACGTGACGCTTATATTTCTTCGAAATATACAACTATCCAACTCATTATCTGTTTATCTCGAACATCTTGCAACGTGTATTTTCAAAACCAGTACAAGTTCATTTTGGGAAAAGTCCAAGAGATGTCGAACAATTATCAAAGGCCTGGTCCGTTGCTATCGGTAGTGTTAATGTTTGATGTTTACCAAAGAAAAACCTATGATGAAGGGTGCAATCGATTTTGAGCAAATAACAACGTAACTGGACAGCCTGCTCGCTGTTGAGCACTCCACGCCCCGCCCACACCATGCAGCACCCAATGAAAGCGGAGGAATTCGCCCTAACCATTTACAGTCTCCCTTTTGCTGTCCACGCGGCCGAGCTGTAAAATCTTGATCAGGGTGACTTTTTTCTATCACTGTCCCAATTAAACTTGCAACTTCACATTGTCTCCTCCTCTATCGAACTGTTAAACATCTCGTGCAGGCAGAATCCCGTGTTTGAGGATGCATTCGATACTGTACTGATAACAACATAGTTGGACGCCCTACAGGCCGCCTAACTGGTGCGCCACCTCTTCTGGACTGTACACGCGCCCAAGACCTTTTTTATTTCACCTCCTTGCACCATGCGCGGCCATGGGCGAATGAAAGAAGGAAAAAGAAACTGCTTGCTGCCTTCCACTCTCTGCCATTCTTCACGCGGATGGGGCCGTTGAAAGAAGTAACACGCCTATCTTGGTAGCTGTAGCTACGTCCTTAACCTCCTCGCCTTCCTTCACACGGCTCAGGTCAAATCCCTTTTGTTGTTTGGCAGACCGACCTGGTAGATTTGATTTGCAAAATCCTTGAGAGTAAATGCTTATGCGGCCGGCTGAATGGATGCACGCCAGACAGGGAGTTGTTGTTTATGACAGCTGGTGGTTGGACCACCGCCCCATTATCCAAGTGATTTTTAATTTGGCTTGTTTTTTTTCTCTATCCTTATTTGACTCTTATGTCTCTTTAATTGATGTTTTTATAAAATTTCAAACGTATGCCAAGGATATAGTCTTGTTTAAGTGATCTTCTAAACCTTCAATGCGAGTTGTTGGTTAGTTGAGTATCCATCAAGAAAAGTGTTAACAAACAAACCAATGTCCGTTTTTATATATATAAGCAAGTGTCAATGGATAATGGCTAAGAATTATTAGAAGACATCAAATAAGGTAAAATTGTGAATAATGCTCAAGAAGGGTTTCAATTGTCACAAATGTTTCAAATTTACTTTCAAGTAGTATTATTGAGACACATTCTAGTTATCATTAAATATTCCTTTTTATCTTCGGACTTTATTATTGGTTATATGTTTTTATATTGTTCACCTTGCAAGGCAATGTAGAGTCCTTTAAGTGCAAATCTCGAAAATACACATATTTACGATGTCGGTTGAATGGACTCTTATTCCTTTATTTATTTTTTAAAAAATTTATAGGAATGTAGGTTCATTTGAGAATAAACTTGATAATATATCTATATATATACCACTTAATTAAAAGTATCTAATCCCTTTTAAGGGATATCTAAGAATCTATCTTGAAAGATTTCTAAGCGTCAACGAAATAGCGATATTTGTGTTATCCTGATAATATATCTCTGCAAATATATATATTAAAATATATCAAAAAAAAAATCAATAAAATTATAATGCATACATTACCCTGGTCACCCTCACCCTATTATACATTGGCTCATAAAGTGAAAACGGGGTCAGCAGTCAACTACCCCTATGCAGTCTTGTATCCCCATTCTTGAAACTCGAAATTCATCTGCTAAGGATAGAGGCGAATACAACGAATATTGAAGTGAATCTCGAGTAGATGGAAATGCGACAATCATGTAGTTTTAGTCTTGCGAGCGGAATGCAAAGTAATAGACTGAAGCTTGTCTATTCCCAAGGTCAAGCAGGTCTCAAAACTTGCAGATAAAATAAATCAAACAAGAGCCATTACCTTTTAAAAGAAAAAAAAAATTGTTGCATTTTCGGGTCGCTTGGTGATTGCGTCATCGTTGTTGCAAATTTTTTTTCTCAAGAATATTTCTCAAGCCTAGTGGGCACTAGGCATTCTCTAAGTCAAGAGGAGAAAAAAAAATTCAAGGAGGTTCCTACACCTAAGTGGGTGCTAATGTTCCTCTTAGCCTAGAAATTCAAAACAAATCTTCAATAAATTTATTTATGTCAAGTGTAGGAGGTAATATTTATTTCTATCAATGGTCAACGTGAATGAATCAACATCTCAAGTAGGATTTTCCTATCCTAGTGGGTTGCTAACTCTAATTCTATATGCTGAATTTTGAGCCCTCACGTCAAGAGGATTCTCTATAAACACTTATTGATTCATCTACTTATATGTACTATAATTGACTAAGAAAAATCATGCTGGGGTTTAGAACATTATTGGTAAAAAAATGGGGTATTTAAAACCAAAATTGCCAATATCTTAATCATGATCTGCAAATTTGTGTTCTTAAATATTTTGTCTCAAAATGTGGTCATTCTATGATTCTTAATACCTCCACTTGAAATGCCTCGAATTGTTTACAAAATCCAATGTCATCTAGATAGCAGACATGGTCCTTGGAATAATGGAACAAGACCACATCGAAATTGAATTATAAATGTGATGTGTGTGTATATATAGCCTATATACATGTGACATACATACATAGAAATAAATATTTACCAGAATATGCCTTTAACTAACTATGTCGGGAATGTTGGTAACTAAGAGCCATATAAACTCTGCTGGAGGAAGGAGGATTTGATACTGGCCCAATAGTTAAATAGGTTGTGCACGAATAGTATAATGAAAAAAGGTAAAACAACGTATTCACTACATCCAACTAATGCTAACATTCCCCCCCTTATTACATTGTTCGTACAAACATCATATTTCTTGATAATGCGTGCCCCCCCGCCCCCCCCGCCCCCGCCCCAATGTCAGAACATCACAGATAGAAGGTCTTCACACGACTTCATGTACCTACATGGTTTCGATACACATGGTTTTTCTAAGGTGGACCATGGCATCTTTATGGATTCATGAGTATTTGTGAAACCTGTTCACCTCAGTGGTCTTACAGGATTACCATGAACCAAGAGGATGATACCTCGGTGGTTTTATAGGTTTACCATGAATGAATCATATTTTACCTCAGTGGTTTTACAGGTTTACCACAAACCTAGTGCGAGTACCATGCGTTGCTTTCAGTTCTTTTCTGGTCCCCATGACATTCTTCAGTTTGGAGGTCCCAAACAGGAAACTATGCGCCATTTGCACTTTATTTAAAAACAACAGAACAACCAACACAAAATTGAAATAAACAAAAAATAATTGAGGAATTGGTCCTGATCAATACCTTATTCACCACATTATCTGTCAGCGGCCTCGTTGCTTGCGGCTTGCAAGAGGTCACTAGATTTCCTCCAGCCTCCATTGTCCTCCATCCTCCTTCGACAACATCATCTTTGTTATGATAACCCCTAAACATGAAGGATGAGATGCAGTCTTTGGTCGAATTTATATTTAAAGTGGAAAGACAAAAGTGTATACATCAATCAGAACATGCTAATACTAGAAACGATCCGCTCATGTCACTTTTACTGTTACATACACCTACATCACGATTTTTCCTCCAAATAGTCTATGCTCTGATTTACCGCACTGGTCAAGTGTTTATTACTTTCATGGATGTGTTGATAACTTGAGTAAGAGCATTAAATAATTCTAGGAATGCAAGACTGACATGCCTTATCGGCTCTGATTTTAACGTGTCACAAAAATCTACAATGCAGGAGGCAAAATATTTTGGTTTCTTTCACACGTTTCCTTCACATGCTCTAACTTAGTGAACGATGGTCACTAAAGATTTCCAGAAAAACACCAAAGGAGAATTCTATGCTCCAAGAAAATGTAAAACCAGTATAGTACAATGAAACCGTTGTTGTCAGGAAAAACCACAGGTCTTAGATCTTTAAAGCTCTGATACTAATGAAGGTAGAGATAGAATAAAAATTCATAGAATTCCTTTCAATAATATACAATGAATAGAGCCTTATAAAGGCTGTGGGAGGAAGGAGGAATAGAGGAATAGTTAAATAATTGTTCACAAACAAATGAAAATACCAATGTATTAAAACACCATTTTATCTATCACTAATTATTGGAAAACATCTTGTTCATAATATTATGTTGGACAACAGTGCAAGCAACACAGTTATGCCAAAAGTAATTGCAGAAAAATTGGGACTGCAGTTTAAACCTACACAAAAGAGTGTCTTATAGTTGGATGGTACTCCAACTAATTAGGTTGGTGTCATTGCAAATCTAGAGGTAACATTGCATGCTTGCCCAAATGTTTCCATTCTGCAAGATGTTACTATTGTAGACTTACCTCCTTACTTTGCTATCTGTTTATCAAGAGACTTCAGAGCAAAAATAGGAGGATATCTCTCTTCAGATTGGTCTTTCTTATTTTTCACTACTTGTTATGGGACCAAGGTTACTATCAATTCAGAACTGTTGGCCAGATTTCACATTGAGCCTCACGCTTCTAATGCAGTAGCTAATTATGCAGCTTTAGACTAGTCTGATTTTGATAATATAGCTCATGTTTCATCATTAGATGGTGTTTCTAACCTGTTTATGGATGAAAAGACACATGAATAACATGCTCATGATCCTTTCAAGGAAGTTGAAGAACATATGTTTGGTGTGTATTGCTTGCATGAAGAAAATACACCAATTCCCTTGCTGTCCAAAATAGAAAATGCAACAGAAGGGATTTGGAAGCTTCATTTTGATGGAGCTAAAAAGAAGAAAGGACAAGGAGTAGGTTTGATGCTCACTTCCCCAAAAAATGAAAGGTATTTCTCAGCTTTGAGTATTAAATTTTCATGCACTTCCAACATAGCTGAATATGAAGCATTAACTCATGGCTTACTTTAGGCTAGAAAGAGATGTATTAGCATCCTACAAATTTTTGGTGATTTTGAGTTGGTTATCAATCAAGTAAGAAATTTCAATGTTTGTAAGAATCTATTAAAGAAGTCTTACAAACATAGAGTTTCATACTTAATGGAATATTTCAAGGTATTAACATTCAATCTATTCCTAGAATAGAAAATAAGCATACAGATAGACTTGCAGCAATTGGTGCTAGTTTTGAAATGCTGCAACATATTGAAAATAGAAAAATTAAGCATCATATAAAGATAATTGTTAGGCCATTGATACCTGATAATGACTTGAATTGGTAGGTTTTTGAAAGTGATGATCAAATCTATAGGTTTTTGCAGCAAGAAGCTAAATTTTCTGTAGTAAATCAAGATAAATTACAACACTTATATGGTGACCAGATTGTTTAGTTAAAGACAAATAAACTTCCTTGAGGTCTGGTCACATTAGAAGACATCTTCAACACTGATGATCAGTTAAGAAAATACAAAACAAATATGTCAACACATGCTGATAACTATGAAGAGATCTCAATTGATGAAGGGAAAAATTTGTTTCTTGGAAAGGTATGTTCCTTGGCTGAAAAACATTCATTTATTAATCTTTGCAAAGAATTTAAAGATGTTTTTGCTTGGAAATACCAAGACCTGAAAGGGTTTGATCCCATTTTAGCACAACATACTATTGAATTACAGCCAAATTCTAAGCCAGTTAGGAAAAAACAGAGGCATGTAAATCCCAAAATAGAGCCTCTAATGAGGAAAGAGTTATCTAAGTTGATTGAATCAGGTATTATCTTTCCAGTTAAGCATTCAAGTTGGGTAGCCAATCTTGTTCCTGTTAGGAAGAAAAATGGAGAAATTAGATTATGTGTGGATTTTAGAGATCTTAATAAAGCTTCATTAAAAGATCACTACCCACTTCCAAATATGGATTAGATTTTGAGAACAGTTTCTTGTTTAGATAGACTATCTCTTCTAGATGGCTATAGTGGATACAATCATATTTTAGTTTGAGAAGAAGATAGGTACAAAACAACTTTTACCACCAAGTGGGGTACTTATGCTTACAAAAGAATGCCTTTTGGCCTTTCAAATGCTGGTGCAATGTTTCAATGTGCAATGGACATGGATTTTCACAACTTGTTAAATAAATGCATCCTTGTTTATTTAGATGATGTTACTATATTTTCAAAAAATTTAGATGATCATCTAATATATCTAAGGCAGAATTTTTAGTTATGTAGGTAGTTTAGAATATCTTTGAATCCCAAAAATTCTATCTTTCCAGTACATCAAGGCAAATTACCTGGTCATATTATTTCTAAACAAGGTTTGGCAATTGATCCTTTCAGAATCGAAGCCATATTATAGCTATCATTACCTCATTATAAGAAAGCATTACATAGTTTTCTTGGAAAAATCAACTTTGTTAGAAGATTTGTTCCATATTTTGCAGCATTGGTGAAACCATTGACAACTATGCCAAAGAAAGAGAAGACTTTCTCTTGGATGAGCGAAGGGAGAGAAGGATTTGAAGCAATCAAAACAACCATCTCTCAATCTCCTACCCTTGTAATTTCAAATTTTGATAAATATTTTATAATGTATGCACTTGCAGGAGCTGAAACAATCTCAGCCATATTAACTCAGGTTAATGATGAAAATGTTGAACAACCAATTGCTTTCTTTGGATAAAGCTTGCATGATTATGAAACAAGGTACACATTTCTTGAAAAACAAGTACTTTTAGTAGTCAGAAGGCTAAATAATGTTAAGTACATAGTTTCAAAAAATAAAATTCATGTTCTTGTTTCTCATCCGAGTGTGAAACTTTTCTTGTTAAATAAATAATTGAATGAGAAAAGAGAAGGCTGGATAACAAAAGTTATGGAATATGTTGTGATATCCAGGTTACAAAGACGGTTCAAGGAAAAGGTTTATGTGAGCACCTAATTGTTGATATGGAAACAAAACATGAACTAGAATCAAAAGATTCAAAACAATATGTTGAAGTTAAGCATCAAAAATCAGATGTCATGGTCCAACCAGAAAACCAACAACCTAAACTTGCTACAGAGGTCCAAGAATCAAGATGGATGAATGATTTAGTTTGCTATTTGCAGCATGGTATTTATTCGGAAGGTATGGACATGAATTAAGGAAGGTATTTCATATTACAATATGTACCCTATGTTTTCATTGATGGTTTATTATTCAAAAGAGATATAAATGAAATTTTTCTGTGATGTGTTGACTATGACAAAATTTAGCAATTATCATCAGAATTGCATGAAGGACCTGGAGGAGGTCATTTCTTAGCACGTACCACAACCTTAAAAATTATGAAACTTGGTTACTATTGGCCCAACATATTCAAGGACTATTTTGAATGGATTAGAAAGTGTAAGAAATGTGATTTCTTTGTTTGAAAAGATCATTTGGCTTCTTTGCCTTTACAACCTATTTCAGTTGATCAACCTTTTATGGAGTGGGGTCTTGATTTTATTGGCATGATAAACCCAACTTTTTCACAAGAGCACAAGTGGATTTTGACTACTACAAATTAGTTTACACACTGGACTGAAGCAATAGCCTTGAAAGATGCTAATGAAACTTCAATACTATCCTTTTATGAAGGTATAGTTTACAGATTTGGTGTTCCAGAAACTATCATATCAGATAATACTTTAGCATTTCTTGGTGTAAAGGTAACAGATTGGGATGTTAGTCATGAAATTTATCTAAGTTCTTCATCTAACTATTACCCATAAGGTAATGGGTTAGTTGAAAGTATGAAAAAGAATCTTTTAAGGATCATCAGAAGAACACTCAAGTATATCCAGAGAGCTTGGCATCTAATGTTGAATTGAAAACTTTGGGATGATAGAGTGAATTCTATAAGATCAGTTGACAATTCACCATACAAGCTTATTTACAGAAGAGAAGCAAGAATTCCCATTTCAGTTGAGTTACCCACATTATATTTGCTGCATCAAATGGAGCTACTTGAAAATGAACCATTGCAGGTTTGTTATGTAGAATTAATGGAATTATAAGAGCTAAGAGATCAAGCTCATTCAAACATGGAAAAGAATCAGAAATAGATGACGAAGACTTTTGACAAGAAATCTAAATTTAGAATCTTCAATGAAGCAGATATTGTGTTAAAGTGGGATGTTGATCGTGCAAAGCTAGGAAGACACAAAAAGTTTGACACAATACGGAGTGGTTCTTAAATGATTTCATCTTGCAAAGAACACAATGCTTTTTAGATCTCGAGGATGAATGGAGACTAACTTCCCATTCCTGTGAATGGTATGTTTCTCAAACACTATTATTGAAAATCCTACAGTGTCTGTTTAGAGTAGGATTTTCCTTCAATAAATGCATTCCTTGCACATTGCAATTTTTTTCAATTCAATATGTGAATTTGTGTACATGATCTATTTTACCAGATCCTTTCCCAATTTTAATTGATTTTGGAAGTGTTGAACGTTCATGAAGGCAGATTTTGGTTACATGCTTTAGACTCCATACCTAATGGACAATAGCAAGGAACTGGTTTACAAGCTAGTAGGTAGCTTTCCACGTAGGATCACTAGAAATATTGACAATTTTTGCACTTGTGCAAAAATAGGCAATTCAAAACTTCGTTACAATGGATAGAATTGGTGAAGTATACCTAAGCTAGGGGAGTTTTATTTCAGAGAATATTGTTACTGTTGAATTAATTAATGATTGCATGGAATTCCCAGCTATGTGTGCTGTCACAAAATATAACAGATCACATAGTCTACAATTTCATGACTATCTTCAGTAAAGAACACAAATTCACAAAGGACAGCTGTGTTGTCTTGATGAAGGCATCCAATTGCAGAATAGATGAAATGCTAAATTCTAGAACATCAAATATAGTAATAGATTGCAAAGAAATCAAAGTTCATTACTGGATGTTACAAGTATTCTTTAATGTTCTTTCCTTCATGACTAAGACATTCAATTATATTACTGATTTGTTTAGTTCATCATACAATCCATATTAGAAAGCATAAATGTAAAAATAAATACACAACTCAATTTCACAAGTCAATGCTTTATTCATAAGGAATTTTTAATTTTCCCACACAAGTTGTGGGATGTAACTGGAAAGTAAAGTATAGCTATTGAAATAAGAGGTAGACATGCATGAAAGAGAAATTATAGGTGTATGAGTGAACCCATCATTTCCTTGGGTGTTCTCCTTTGGTTGACGTATCTTCATCTTCAAATTATTCCCTCTTAATCTTCATGACTAGAAGTATTGTATCTGAAAAGAAGAAAAGAGGAAGATTATCAGGTAAGAGCTCAAGGTTAAGCCATATTCCCACATTTCTCTTTTTTGTGCATATTGATCTCTTAACAACAAGAGATATAGATTACTTGAAGATCAAAATTGCATACATGATTTTCTCACTCAAAAAGAAGGATAAATAAGAAAAGAAGACCATGGAAATAAGAGAGGAAAATAATCCAAAATATTTTCTCAAGTATAAAGGTACAGGTTGCAGCCAAGAATAAATAAATCATGTCTCACAATCCTCACTATGGATAGAGATCACAATATTCAATAGCTTCTATCCTATGGAAGTAGATGAGTGACCAATACATATTGGAATAAAGGAAGAATGTAGCTCAAAGTTCAAAAACAATTATAGAAAAAGAAGAAGTTGCATTACAGAACAGAGGAGAGAATTACAAACAAAAACTACATGTTTTGGGTTACAACTGAAGAAGAAGGATCATAATTTAAAATATGTAGTTAATTGGAAAGATAAGATTACAGTTGGAACAGAGAATGAGAAAGAATTCTAGGGAAATTTTGACAGTGCTTCGCCATGAAAAATGGATATTTTAAATTTTCCTAATATATATATTAAAGTTGTAATGAATATTAAATACAGTATTTAAGTAGAAAATAAATGGAACTATAACATTTCAACAAAATTTCAATGTTTAGCATGTAGGAATTTATGAACAAAAATTTCTAGAAATAATATGTTCTTTCTAGGTTCTCAAATAAAAAGTTGCAGAAAGGTCAAAAAATTGATATCAAGTCTAAAAAGGTACAATGCAAGCCCCTCAAGAAATCAAATACTATCAGCTGAAGCAGTAAATGAGAGGGAAAATATTTCCATGCTTTTATTATAGCTTGTACAGGGTTGTATAGTCAGGGGAGAAGTAAAATCCCAACTAGATCAAATGTAAATCAACATGTTTCAAATAACGATTACAAGTTCATCCATGCCATTTTAATGAATTTCAAAAACTTATGAAGGAATCCAAATATACATACAATATTTGACTAATGACTATACATGTATGGAAGCCATGAGCTCGAAATCAAATCAATAAATCTCACAATGGTTTAAAAAAGAACAGAGAAAACTGAAAGCAAAACGTGCCCGAATTAAGGATAAAGGTTTGAAATTTTAGGTGTATACCAAGCTTTCGAACCAGGTCAATGGCCAACAAAATTTACAGATCTACATTTCAGAGACAACATGCAAGGGAGAATTTCATAACAACTGTGTTTTGAACTCACGAATCAAGACCACATTTGTAATTAAATATCTGATAAGAACTCAAATCTTTGAGTGCCCATATTATAAAATGTAAATGGATGAAGAAATGATGGAAACCATATTCAAGTGCACAAAAATCACATCTGTAAAAGATATATAGATAAACCGTAAAGGAAAATTCCATATCCAGGGATATCGAAAGTAAACCCAGATGGAAATCATAAGGACTCAGATCTATCCTCATTTTAAGAAAAACAAAGTAAAATATGGAATAACTAGAATGGAAATTATCTAGCAATTGCTCCACATTTAGTTCGAAGAAAGCTAACAGTAATAACCATGAAAACTATGACAATATGATCTTATCAGCATCAAGCAAAGCAGAATATTCATATTACTGAGCCATTTAGAGAAGGATGAATCCAGAATTACCTCCATGCATTAGGAAATTAAGTTCCAATGGTAATAGTTGAGTCTTCAAATTAGAGGAGCCATCACAAAATTCCCACTTCAAAAGGAGGTTCATAAAGAATAGTGATTCAATAGGCCAACACAAAAACCATGGTGTGTAACTCGCAAAATTTGGTAAATATACATCCAGATCAACCTCAAGAGTTGAGCTTTAGGAATCCAACAAAGGCCATCGTCTAGGGGAATTTTTTTTGTAGAGTTTCTTTAACAAGACAGAGCTTGAGAACAAAGATATGAAAGACTTAGGGTTTATAGTGATTTTATTCATCAAACCAAGTAACTTAACTCATCGGGTGAGTTGGATATCAGTAGCCATAAATAAAAAGTATAGAGATCAATGATCAAAATTGTTCATCAAAATTGATACAAACCCCAGCTTGACACATTAGAATGGTGGGTTTTGTTTGGCAAACTTAGCATCTTTTCAGCATTTTGTAAAATTTTCAAATTGACCCACAGGCTCGACAAAATCTAATTGGATGCGGAGGGGTAGACCCTTTTTGTGTTTTGATACATTTTGGAAAAGGGAAAAACTCAAAAGTTGAGCCCATATAAAAATAGTCAAAGCAGAGCATCAGATGCTTTTAAGTTTTTGAGCTTTATTTCTAAAAGGGCGTAAAGTTGTAAAATGGTCTACGGCCTCACTCATGCTAAAGGAAAAATTCAAATGTTGGACTCGCATTAAAAGAGTCAAAGCAAAGAAGAAGACCATCGGAATTTTATTTTTCCTTTGAAACTTTTTGAAAAGGGAACAAAGTTTAAAAATGCCCACGGCCCCGTTGAAGCATCGAAATTCAATCATATTAAAGTCAGTCAAAAGTGGACCACCAGGACATTTTAGAATTTGAGCCTTTTTAAAGGGGAAAAGTTTAAAAGTGCCCTGCGACCCCGCTAAGGACAAAACAAAGCCACGTATTCAATATGTCAAAAGCGGATTGTCAGGTCAATTTGAGATTTTGAGCCTTTTTGAAAAAGGGAGAAAAGTGATAAAATTGCCCGCAACTCTGCCCGCGCCATCAAAATCCCAAATTAGAAGCGGAAGGGTGGGTCGAATGTTTAAAAATGTGTAATCTCTATCAGAAATGGAAAAAGAAAGTTTTCTAGGCCCGTTTGCAGTTCAAATCTGTCCTACATGAACAACTCTTTTTAAAAATAATGAAAGACAAAGATCTTTACAAAAACCTTCAGTCAAGCTTGAATAGTCAACAATGGCGGCCAGGGGAAAATTTAGTAGAGCTTTACTAGCTCGAATGGAGCTCAACAATGTAAATAAAAAAAATGATAAAGTTTGCAATACTTTTACACCTTAATTCAAGTCCTAAGCTCACCAGATCCAACCATGGTTAGAACGTGCTAATATTATCACTACAAATGGATAAGGTCACATACCTTTAGCAAGAATACAGAATCTTCATGCACAAGGAAGAAGACTTGCTCATCAAGCAAAACCTATTTTTAGTAAATTATCACTCATGCTTTTCTTAAAAATAGAACAGTCGATAGTAGTTGACTGATTTGTAACCAATGGACGTTAATGCCTCTTTGTATTTGCATGTTCTTTATTTATTCCTTTATTTATTAATAGATGAAGGATAAAAATAGGATGCGTGGGTGAGTACCATTCTATCCTATTTTTAGGAAGGATGGGACATAATTTTGCTATATATTGTGTGCTTTGGAAAAGCACAAAAGGATGACCTCTAGATACAAGAGTGTTGAAGTAATTTTTCAGCCAGTTTTACCCAATGAATGTGAAGTATTTTCTTCCTTTCCAATTATTTGCAGTCTTATGTATGTTCCATTAATCTTGTGAATGTATGTTACTTGAATGATCATCTTACCCTATTGCAAATTCATTTATTTCTATGATATTAATGTGCATGTTTAACTTAGTAGTATTGTTGTGATAGTTTCCCTCAATACACCAAAGTGTTTGCCCTTAATATTCTGGAGAAAATTGTCTAATTATGCATCAAAAATCCTTTCCATATCAATTTTCCATATACTCAGTCAAAGACCTCATAAAAAGTTGGTGTATCACCCTAGTTTCAATCCTTTTACAGTCTTCTTTTTACCCTTAAATCCCAAAAAATCAGTTTAGGATACATTAATAAGGAACCATCCTTGATACCAGAGACTCTTCTCAAAATAGGTATACCCACAGACCTGATGTTCTTTCATTGTATCTACGAAAGAGAGAGATCTTTTTTGCAAGCTTAGAACACCTACAACCATCTCTCTATAGGGTGCACTTTGAAGAGATAACAATAAGGAAGTGTTTATTATCCTAACCCAAAATTAATGAGGGACCTTGCTAGTGTTTTCAACATTATAGAAATCAAATTGCCTTGGTATTTAATTACTTTGGAAACTTTTACCCTTGACATCCCATGTGGAATATTTAACTATACTATGATTTTAAATGTTTACTAAATTAACACCTAGAGAGAATTTAAACTTGCTTGGACTAATTATTCTCATTAGATTTTAATGCAGGATTAATATTTTGTTATAACATGGAAATTATATTTATTAAATATAATTTATTTTGAAACATTATTGTGGCAATTGTAGTTTCGAGGCCTATATGTGGGCACATTTTTTAAAAAAATCATTCCATAATTTTTGTAACTAAACCTAGGTTATTCTTGGGTCTCGTGCATGCGTTTTTAGCGGGTGTTATAGTTTGAAGAAGAAAACTTGGAGGAGCTGTGTTTTTTTCAAGCAGGGAAAACTGATGCGCTAAAATTAGAAGGAACTTGAAAAGTTCATAACTTCTGCTTTGGTTATCTGTTTCAGTCCATTTGTTTCTTGAAACCACCTGTTTCAATGATACGAATGCACTAGTCTACCCACTATTGAATTTTGATCTTTTTATGGAACATTTTTGGGCCCAAATTCCACCACCTGAGGTCTAAAAATTAGGAGTTAATTTATAACTTGGGTTTTTCCTAGTTTAGGGCATTAGTAAATATTAGTCTCTATTGACAAGTTCTGCACTTTTGCAAAAATGGGCAATTCAAAACTTCATTATGATGGATAGCATTGGCGAAGTATACCTAATCTAGGGGAGTTTTATTTCAGAGAATATTGTTACTGTTGTTTTAATCAATGATTGCATGGAATTTACAGCTATGTGAGCTGTCAAAAAATATAACAGATCACATACTCTACAATTTCATGACTATCTTCAACAAAGAACACAAAGCCCTGAGGGACAATTGTGTTGTCCTGATGAAGGAATCCAATTGTAGAATAGATGAAATGCTAAGATTTGGAACATCAAACATAGTTGAAGATTGTAAAGAAATAAGAGTTCATTACTAGATGTTATAGGTATTCTTTAATGTTCTTTCCTTCACGATTAAGACATTGAATTATATTACTTAGTTGTTTAGTTCATCATACAATCCATATCAGAAAGCAAAAATGCAGAAAGAAATACACAACTCAATTTTAGAATTCAATGTCTTATTCATAACGAATTTCAAATTTCCCCACACAAGTCATGCGATGTAACTGAAAAGTAAAATACAATTATTCAAATAAGAGGTACACAGACATGAAAGGGAAAATATAGGAGTATCAGTTAAACCATCATTGCCTTAAAGTTTATCCTTTGGTTTATGAATTTTCATCTTTAGATATTTCTCTGTTCATCTTCATCACTGGAAGTACTGTACCTGAAAAGAAGAAAAGAGGAAAATTATTAGCTAAGAGCTTAGGGTTAATCCATATTCCTACATTTTCCTAAGCTCACCAAATCCAACCATGGTTAGAAAGTGCTAATATTATCACTACAAATGGATAAGGTCACATACCTTTAGCAAGAAAACAAAATCTTCATGCACAAGGAAGAAGACTTGCTCATCAAGCAAAACCTATTTTTAGTAAATTATCACTCATGCTTTTCTTAAAAATAGAACAGTCGATAGTAGTTCACTGATTTGTAACCAATGGATGTTAATGCGTCTTTGTATTTGCATGTTATTTTTTTATTCCTTTATTTATTAACATATGAAGGATAAAAATAGGATGCATGGGTGAGTACAATTCTAGCCTATTTTTAGGAAGGATGGGATATAATTTTGCTATATATGGTGTGCTTTGGCAAATCACAAAAGGATGACTTCTAGATACAAGAGTGTTGAAGTAATTTTCAGCCATTTTTACCCTATGAATGTGAAGTATTTTCTTCCTTTCCAATTATTTGCAGTCTTATGTATGTTCCATTAATCTTATGAATGTATGTTACTTGAATGATCATCTTACTCTGATGCAAATTCAGTTTTTTCTATGATATTAATGTGCATGTTTAACTTAGTAGTATTGTTGTGATACTTTCCCTCAATATAACAAAGTGTTTGCCCTTAATAATCTGGAGAAAATTGTCTAATTATGCATAAAAAATCCTTTCCATATCAATTTTCCATATACTCAGTCAAAGACCTCATAAAACGTTGGTGTATCACCCTAGTTTCAATCCTTTTACAGTCTTCTTTTTCCTCTTAAATCCCAAAAAATTAGTTTAGGATACATCAATAAGGAACCATCCTTGATACCTGAGACTCTCCTCAAAATAGGTATACCCACAGACCTGATGTTCTTTCATTGTATGTACGAAAGAGAGAGATCATTTTTGCAAGCTTAGAACACCTGCAACCATCTCTCTATAGGGTGCACTTTGAAGAGATAACAATAAGGAAGTGTTTATTATCCTAACCCAAAATTAATGAGGGACCTTGCTAGTGTTTTCAACATTTTAGAAATCAAATTTCCTTGGTATTTAATTACTTTGGCAACTTTTACCCTTGACATCCCGTGTGGAATATTTAACTATACTATGATTTTAAATGTTTACTAAATTAACACCTAGAGAGAATTTAATCTTTCTTGGACTAATTATTCTCATTAGATTTTAATGCAGGATTAATATTTTGTTATAACATGGAAACTATATTTATTAAATATAATTTATTTTGAAACATTATTGTGGCAATTGTAGTTTCGAGGCCTGTATGTGGGCACATTTTTTAAAAAAAATCATTCCATAATTTTTGTAACTAAACCTAGGTTATTCTTGGGTCTCGTGCATGCGTTTTTAGCGGGTGTTACAGTTTGAAGAAGAAAACTTGGAGGAGCTGTGTTTTTTTCAAGAAGGGAAAAATGATGTGCTAAAATTAGAAGGAACTTGAAAAGGCAATAACTTGTGCTTCAGGTGTCTGTTTGAGTCCATTTGTTTTTTAAAACCACCTGTTTCAACGATACAAATGCACTAGTCTACCCACTATTGAATTTTGATCCTTTTATGGAACATTTTCGGGCCCAAATTCCACCACCTGAGGTCTAAAAATTAGGATTTAAGTTATAACTTGGGTTTTTCCTAGTTTAGGGCATTAGTAAATTTTAGTCTCTATTGACAGGGTTTGCACTTTTGCAAAAATGGGCAACTCGAAACTTCATTATGATGGATAGCATTGGCGAAGTATACCTAATCTAGGGGAGATTTATTTCAGAGAATATTTTTACTGTTGTTTTAATCAATGATTGCATGGAATTTACAGCTATGTGAGCTGTCAAAAAATATAATAGATCACATACTCTACAATTTCATGACTATCTTCAACAAAGAACACAAACCCCCGAAGGACAATTGTGTTATCCTGATGAAGGAATCCAATTGTAGAATAGATGAAATGCTAAGATTTGGAACGTCAAACATAGTTGAAGATTGTAAAGAAATAAGAGTTCATTACTGGATGTTATAGGTATTCTTTAATGTTCATTCCTTCACAATTAAGACATTGAATTATATTACTTAGTTGTTTAGTTCATCATACAATCCATATCAGAAAGCAAAAATGCAGAAAGAAATACACAACTCAATTTTAGAATTCAATGTCTTATTCATAAGGAATTTCAAATGTCCCCACACAAGTCATGGGATGTAACTGAAAAGTAAAATACAATTATTGAAATAAGAGGTACACAGACATGAAAGAGAAAATATAGGAGTATCAGTTAAACCATCATTGCCTTAAAGTTTATCCTTTGGTTTATGAATCTTCATCTTTATATTTTTCTCTCTTTATCTTCATCACTGGAAGTATTGTACCCGAAAAGAAGAAAAGAGGAAAATTATCAGTTAAGAGCTTAGGGTTAATCCATATTCCTACATTTTCCTAAGCTCACCAGATCCAACCATGGTTAGAACTTGCTAATATTATCACTACAAATGGATAAGGTCACATACCTTTAGCAAGAAAACAAAATCTTCATGCACAAGGAAGAAGACTTGCTCATCAAGCAAAACCTATTTTTAGTAAATTATCACTCATGCTTTTCTAAAAAATAGAACAGTCGATAGTAGTTGACTGATTTGTAATCAATGGATGTTAATGCCTCTTTGTATTTGCATGTTCTTTTTTATTCCTTTATTTATTAATAGATGAAGGATAAAAATAGGATGCATGGGTGAGTACAATTCTAGCCTATTTTTAGGAAGGATGGGACATAATTTTGCTATATATTGTGTGCTTTGGCAAAGCACAAAAGGATGACTTCTAGATACAAGAGTGTTGAAGTAATTTTCAGCCAGTTTTACCATATGAATGTGAATTATTTTCTTCCTTTCCAATTATTTGCAGTCTTATGTATGTTCCATTAATCTTGTGAATGTATGTTACTTGAATGATCATCTTACTCTGATGCAAATTCAGTTATTTCTATGATATTAATGTGCATGTTTAACTTAGTAGTATTGTTGTGATACTTTCCCTCAATATAACAAAGTGTTTGCCCTTAATAATCTGGAGACAATTTTCTAATTATGCATAAAAAATCCTTTCCATATCAATTTTCCATATACTCAGTCAAAGACCTCATAAAACGTTGGTGTATCACCCTAGTTTCAATCCTTTTATAGTCTTCTTTTTCCTCTTAAATCCCAAAAAATCAGTTTAGGATACATCAATAAGGAACCATCCTTGATACCTGAGACTCTCCTCAAAATAGGTATACCCACAGACCTGATGTTCTTTCATTGTATGTACCAAAGAGAGATCGTTTTTGCAAGCTTAGAACACCTGCAACCATCTCTCTATAGGGTGCACTTTGAAGAGATAACAATAAGGAAGTGTTTATTATCCTAACCCAAAATTAATGAGGGACCTTGCTAGTGTTTTCAACATTGTAGAAATCAAATTGCCTTGGTATTTAATTACTTTGGCAAATTTTACCCTTGACATCCCATGTGGAATATTTAACTATACTATGATTTTTAAATGTTTACTAAATTAACACCTAGAGAGAATTTAAACTTGCTTGGACTAATTATTCTCATTAGATTTTAATGCAGGATTAATATTTTGTTATAACATGGAAATTATATTTATTAAATATAATTTATTTTGAAACATTATTGTGGCAATTGTAGTTTCGAGGCCTGTATGTGGGCACATTTTAAAAAAAATCATTCCATAATTTTTGTAACTAAACCTGGGTTATTCTTGGGTCTCGTGCATGCGTTTTTAGCGGGTGTTACAGTTTGAAGAAGAAAACTTGGAGGAGCTGTGTTTTTTTCAAGAAGGGAAAACTGATGCGCTAAAATTAGAAGGAACTTGAAAAGGTCATAACTTGTGCTTCGAGTGTCTGTTTGAGTCCATTTGTTTTTTAAAACCACCTGTTTCAACGATACGAATGCACTAGTCTACACACTATTGAATTTTGATCCTTTTATGGAACATTTTCGGGCCCAAATTCCACCACCTGAGGTCTAAAAATTAGGATTTAAGTTATAACTTGGGTTTTTCCTAGTTTAGGGCATTAGTAAATTTTAGTCTCTATTGACAGGTTTTGCACTTTTGCAAAAATGGGCAACTCGAAACTTCATTATGATGGATAGCATTGGTGAAGTATACCTAATGTAGGGGAGATTTATTTCAGAGAATATTGTTACTGTTGTTTTAATCAATGATTGCATGGAATTTATAGCTATGTGAGCTGTCAAAAAATATAATAGATCACATACTCTACATTTTCATGACTATCTTCAACAAAGAACACAAACCCCCGAAGGACAATTGTGTTGTCCTGATGAAGGAATCCAATTGTAGAATAGATGAAATGCTAAGATTTGGAACGTCAAACATTGTTGAAGATTGTAAAGAAATAAGAGTTCATTACTGGATGTTATAGGTATTCTTTAATGTTCATTCCTTCACAATTAAGACATTGAATTATATTACTTAGTTGTTTAGTTCATCATACAATCCATATCAGAAAGCAAAAATGCAGAAAGAAATACACAACTCAATTTTAGAATTCAATGTCTTATTCATAAGGAATTTCAAATGTCCCCACACAAGTCATGGGATGTAACTGAAAAGTAAAATACAATTATTGAAATAAGAGGTACACAGACATGAAAGAGAAAATATAGGAGTATCAGTTAAACCATCATTGCCTTAAAGTTTATCCTTTGGTTTATGAATCTTCATCTTTAGATTTTTCTCTCTTCATCTTCATCATTGGAAGTATTGTACCTGAAAAGAAGAAAAGAGGAAAAATATCAGTTAAGAGCTTAGGGTTAATCCATATTCCTACATTTTCCTAAGCTCACCAGATCCAACCATGGTTAGAACGTGCTAATATTATCACTACAAATGGATAAGGTCACATACCTTTAGCAAGAAAACAAAATCTTCATGCACAAGGAAGAAGACTTGCTCATCAAGCAAAACCTATTTTTAGTAAATTATCACTCATGCTTTTCTTAAAACTAGAACAGTCGATAGTAGTTGACTGATTTGTAATCAATGGATGTTAATGCCTCTTTGTATTTGCATGTTCTTTTTTATTCCTTTATTTATTAATAGATGAAGGATAAAAATAGGATGCATGGGTGAGTACAATTCTAGCCTATTTTTAGGAAGGATGGGACATAATTTTGCTATATATTGTGTGCTTTGGCAAAGCACAAAAGGATGACTTCTAGATACAAGAGTGTTGAAGTAATTTTCAGCCAGTTTTACCATATGAATGTGAATTATTTTCTTCCTTTCCAATTATTTGCAGTCTTATGTATGTTCCATTAATCTTGTGAATGTATGTTACTTGAATGATCATCTTACTCTGATGCAAATTCAGTTATTTCTATGATATTAATGTGCATATTTAACTTAGTAGTATTGTTGTGATACTTTCCCTCAATATACCAAAGTGTTTTCCCTTAATAATCTGGAGAAAATTGTCTAAGTATGCATAAAAAATCCTTTCCATATCAATTTTCCATATACTCAGTCAAAGACCTCATAAAACGTTGGTGTATCACCCTAGTTTCAATCCTTTTACAGTCTACTTTTTCCTCTTAAATCCCAAAAAATCAGTTTAGGATACATCAATAAGGAACCATCCTTGATACCTAAGACTCTCCTCAAAATAGGTATACCCACAGACCTGATGTTCTTTCATTGTATGTATGAAAGAGAGAGATCGTTTTTGCAAGCTTAGAACACCTGAAACCATCTCTCTATAGGGTGCACTTTGAAGAGATAACAATAAGGAAGTGTTTATTATCCTAACCCAAAATTAATGAGGGACCTTGCTAGTTGTGAGTATTTTCAACATTGTAGAAATCAAATTGCCTTGGTATTTAATGAACATTTGGCAACTTTTACCCTTGACATCCCATGTGGAATATTTAACTATACTATGATTTTAAATGTTTACTAAATTAACACCTAGAGAGAATTTAAACTTGCTTGGACTAATCAAATTCTCATTAGATTTTAATGCAGGATTAATATTTTGTTATAACATGGAAATTATATTTATTAAATATAATTTATTTTGAAACATTATTGTGGCAATTGTAGTTTCGAGGCATGTATGTGGGCACATTTTTAAAAAAAATCATTCCATAATTTTTGTAACTAAACCTAGGTTATTCTTGGGTCTCGTGCATGTGTTTTTAGCGGGTGTTACAGTTTGAAGAAGAAAACTTGGAGGAGCTGTGTTTTTTTCAAGAAGGGAAATCTGATGCACTAAAATTAGAAGGAAGTTGAAAAGGTCATAACTTGTGCTTCGGGTGTCTGTTTGAGTCCATTTGTTTTTTAAAACCACCTGTTTCAACGATACGAATGCACTAGTCTACCCACTATTGAATTTTGATCCTTTTATGGAACATTTTCGGGCCCAAATTCCACCACATGAGGTCTAAAAATTAGGATTTAATTTATAACTTGGGTTTTTCCTAGTTTACGGCATTAGTAAATTTTAGTCTCTATTGACAGGTTTTGCACTTTTGCAAAAATGGGCAACTCGAAACTTCATTATGATGGATAGCATTAGAGAAGTATACCTAATTTAGGGGAGTTTTATTTCAGAGAATATTTTTACTATTGTTTTAATCAATGATTGCATGGAATTTACAGCTATGTGAGCTGTCAAAAAATATAACAGATCATATACTCTACAATTTCATGACTATCTTCAACAAAGAACACAAAGCCCCGAAGGACAATTGTGTTTTCCTGATGAAGGAATGCAATTGTAGAATAGATGAAATGCTAAAATTTCTAACATCAAACATAGTTGAAGATTGTAAAGAAATAAGAGTTCATTACTGGATGTTATAGGTATTCTTTAATGTTCTTTCCTCCATGGTTAAGACATTGAATTATATTACTTAGTTGTTTAGTTCATCATACAATCCATATCAGAAAGCAAAAATGCAGAAAGAAATACACAACTCAATTTTAGAATTCAATGTCTTATTCATAAGGAATTTCAAATGTCCCCACACAAGTCATGGGATGTAACTGAAAAGTAAAATACAATTATTGAAATAAGAGGTACACAGACATGAAAGAGAAAATATAGGAGTATCAGTTAAACCATCATTGCCTTAAAGTTTATCCTTTGGTTTATGAATCTTCATCTTTATATTTTTCTCTCTTCATCTTCATCACTGGAAGTACTGTACCTGAAAAGAAGAAAATTATGAGTTAAGAGCTTAGGGTTAATCCATATTGCTACATTGTCCTTTATCATAGATATGGATCTCTTAACAACAGGATATATATATTACTTGAAGATCATACTGAATACATGATCTAATCACTCAGGATGAATGAGGAAAGACAAAATAAAACTATGGACTTAAGAGAGGCCAAAAGGCCTAAATATTTTCTAACTATTTCCTTAAGTGTGTAATTACAGGTTGCAGTAAAGAAGAAATTAAACCATGCATTACAGTCTTCACTGTTAGATAAAGGTTGCAATTCTCAAATGAAATCCATCCTATGGTACATGAAGTTGATAATTCATTAGTATATGTTCCTGATTGCAACTAAAGCAGAAGGAAAACTAAGGAAATTTTGACAGGGCTTCACCATGTGAAATGGACTTTTTAAAACATTCCAGCATACATATCAAAGTTGTAATAAAATGAAATGCAGTATTAAATAGATTACAGAATCAAGAAGAAATAAAGAAGTTTGAATGCCCATATCAAAGGAGGGATACCCAAATATGGGTTGAAATACCTCAAGTCACAAATTGAAAAATACATGGGTATATATAGATTTTGGAAAAAGTAATTCATTCATGCAGGACAATTAAAAGTCCATATACAAATTTATTGCAATACAAATCCAAGGAATACACCAAGGAAACATGAAAGAAAAGCACCATTTTCATCAATTAAAGTGCACTACTAAAGACAACTCATGCATTATGGTAAAGATGGTACAGAGGTTTAAAACAAAATCTGAGTATATTTTCAGAGAAAAATAATAGATATCAGTAGCTCGAATGCTTAGAGAAATCTCTAAAGTGGGGATCACAGAGTTTAGGTAGAAATATCAAAGGCACCAAGAGCCAAAGTTTTGGAAGAGTAACAGATCACATAGAAGAGAATCAATCTAGTAAAAAACATAGCTTCCTTTTTTCATCAATGGCCGAAGATAGAAATTTTGCAGAGCCTGACTGAGACAAATGGAGCTACAATATGCAAATACCCACATCTCACAATGAGATCAAAAGTTCAAAGCTATATAGATAAAGATTCAAGGAAAATTCCAAATCCATGGATATCGAAGCTTAAAAGACAAATACCCATAAACTAAAATATGCGGTTTTAAATTTCTAGATAGAAAATAACCAATACCCACATCGATAACAATGGCAGTATTGAAGAAAGAAGACTTAAATACAAAATACTCAGGGAAATCTTCATGAGAAACACTTTTCCATGATAAAATTGACAAGATACTTGTAAAATATAACCAAGTGGGTCTAAACATTGACCTGCAAGAACAAGAAAGGAAAATCATCACGATAAAGATCTAACTCGAGCCACTTTAAAATCATCAAAATCAGAGATTGAACTTGAAAAGTGAATTGACAAAACTTCAAGAAGTCCTTCATCAAGCCACCAAGCACCATGAAATGTAGTGAAGCTTCAAGTTCTCAACATGGAAGATAAGATATCACACATAATTCCAATCCCAACAAAGAACCATTTTATAGAAGTAACGAGCTCGACGTTTTCAATAATGGTGGCAAATGCCTGTAACTACCTTGCTCGAAAAACAGTAGAGAGGAATGACTACAAAAATGGAGGATAAAACGAGCTAAGAGAATCGATCTGGTAAAGAACAGAGCACAAAAGTATTCTTCAATGGTGGCTGATGAAATTTCCACAAAGTTCACTTAGCTCAATTGGAGCCCAAAAAAAATATCAAAGTTAGGGGTCAAGTTACCGTTTACTATACAAACTTAAGAAGCAGTTCAATAGAACTCAACCACAATTGAAGCATCAATGATCAGAAATTGAAAAGTACATATATCAATGTCTCCAGATTGATCCCCAAATTCGAAGCAAACCACCATGGTTAAAGTTTTACCGATGACATTTAATGCAATTCAGAAACGTAGAAGATCAACGAATGAAGTTACATCGTGCAAAGGATCGAATAGATGAAATCAAATCACCAAAATCGATGCAAACCTCAGATTGAATCATAAAAATGGCGTGTCTTTTGGGTGACTTAGCATCTTTTCATCATTTTTTAAAAGTGTCAAATTGACCCGCAGGAATGAAGAAATCTAATTGGATACGACACAATGGGGTCATTTTGCAAAACTTGCCACTTTTCCTTTTTTTTTAAATATTCAAATTGGTCTGGAGGCCCGATGCGGAGGGGCAGGCCCTTTTTGTGTTTTGAGACATTTTGGGAAAGGGCGTAAACTCATAAAATGACCCGCGGCCCTGTTCCTGATAAAGGAAAAAGTCAAATGTTGAGCCCACATCAAAAATTCAAAATAGAGAAGTGGATCATCAGACTGTTTTTTGCCTTTGAAACTTTTTGAAAGGAGTAAAGTTTAAAAGTGCCCCGAGACCCAAAAAAAAGGAAAAAACAAGGCCAGGTATTCAATGAGTCAAAAGTGGAGCGTTGGGTCAATTTGAGATTTTGAGTCCTTTTTGAAAAAGGGAGAAAAGTGATAAAATCACCCACGACTCCGCCCACACATCAAAAGCTAAAATCAGGGAAGTGGTCTGCCAGGGCATTTTAAAATTTTAAGCCTTTTTTAGAAAAAGTAGTAAAGTATCAAAAGTAAGTTGCAATCCCGATGTGACCAGATTCAGACACGTGTAAGGCCCAAATTAAAATCGAATGGGTGGGCCGAATACTTAAAGAATGCAATTTCTATCAGAAACACAAAAAGAAGGATTTTCCAGACCCATTTTTGCATCAATTTTCTCCTATGTGGATGGTCTTTTCAAGTTAATAAAAGACAAAGTTCTTCATAGAACCTTCATTTGAGCTTGGAGTCTGCATCAATGGCAGAATTCTAAAAACTCGGGCATAAAGCTTGAAGTTATTAATGGTGGCCACGGGAAAATTTTTGCCGAGCTTTGCTATCTCGAATAGACCTTAATAATATAATTAACAAAAAAAGATTAAGTCTGTAATATCTTACGTCTTAATTCAAGTCCTAAGTTCACCAAATTCAACCATGGTCAGAAAGTAATTAATTTTTCTCACTTATAGAGAGTAAAGTTGTACACCTTCACAAAGTTCAAAAAAGGACAGATCAACAAGAAGACAAATCTATGTGCACAAGAAAGAAATCTTTCTCAACAACTAAAGATTATTTTTAACAAATCATCCACTCATGTTTATCTTAAAAATAGACATGCTTTTCTTAAAAATATAACAGCCAACTATAGTTGACTAAAGTGTAACCGATGGCTATTAATGCCTCTTTGTATTTGCATGCTTTATTTTTATTTCTCTATTTATTAATAGATGAAGGATAAAAATAGGATGCATGGGTGAGTACAACCTTAGTCTATTTGTAGGAAGGGTGGGAAATTATTTTTCTATATATTGTGTGCCTTGGCAAAGCACAAAGGGAGTTAGAGGAGGACTTTTAGATACAGGAGTGCTGAAGCAATTTTATGTTGGTTTTCCCCTCTGAATGTGAATTATTTTCTGCCTTTCCAATTATTTGCAGTCTTGTGTATGTTCCATTAATCTTTTGAATGTAATTTCCCTGATTGGTCATCTTACCCTATTGTAAATTCAGTAATTTATGTGATATTAATGTGCATGTTTAACTTAGCAGTATTGTTGTGATACTTTCCCTTAATACACCAAAGGGTTTGCCATTAATTTTCTACAGAAAACTGTTGGCTTGTGTATCAAAAATCCTTTCCATATCAATTTTACATATGCTTAGTGAAATACCTCATACAAATTTGGTGTATCACCCCAGTTTCAATGCTTTTACAGTCTTCCTTTTACCCTTAAACCCCAGAAAGTTAGTTTAGGATAAAAGCCTTGATACCAGAGACTCACCTCAAAATAGGCATACCCACAGACCTTAGGTGTTTCCATTGTATCTGAAGGTAGAGATAGAATAAAAATTGATAGAATGCCTTGAAATAATATAAAATGAACAAAGCCATATAAAGTCTGTGGGAGGAAGGAGGAAGGGAGAAACAGTTAAATAACTGTTCACAAACAAAGGAAACTAACAATGTATTAAAAATAACTAATGCTAACATTCCCCCCGTTATTACATTGTTCATATAAACATACATTTCTTGATATTGGATGTCCCCCCCTTAATGAGAACACAATAAAGAGGGTCTTCAAACGAGCATTTTCCTACATGGTCTCTATACACATGGTTTCTCTAAGGTTGACCATAAACCTAGAGGGACAGGAACACTTTTTGACTATTCACCTCGGTGGTTTTATAGGATTACCACAAACCAAGAGGACGATACCTCGGTGGTTTTATAGGTTTACCACGAACCTAGTGCGAGTACCATGTGCCACTTTCAGTGCTTTTTTTTCCCATGACGCTTTTCAATTTCAGAGATCCCAAACAGGAAACTATGTAACATCTGCACTTTATTGAAAAACAACAGAACAAACAACACAAAACTGAGATAAAAAACCAAAATTGAGCAATTCATCCTCAATACCTTATTGGCCAAAATATTTATTAGTGGCCTCGTCGCTTGCAGCTTGCAAGAGGTCACTGGATTTCCTCCAGCTTCCGTTGTCCTCTATCATCGTTCTCAGTAGTAATTTATAACCATCAATTGATGTCTATGTTTTGGACATCAGAGGCATTAGAAGGTTGAGTCATGATCTTGGGCACATTCACACTAAGCAAGCCATTCTCCAACCTTGTAGAGATCTGATCTGTGTTTACATTATTTGAAAGTCTGAATTGCCTCATAAATCTCCCACTCGACCTCTGCATTCGATGCCACACATTATAATTTTCAATCTCCTCTTTCACCCGCTCTCCGCTTATCCTCATCATTTGCTCGTTAATCAACTCAATCTTCACCTCCTCCTTGTTTAACCTGGGAAAATTTGCAGTGAAGAGGTGGGCATCTAATGTTTCCTTCGAGTCGACTTTGATGTTGGTGAATGAAAACACTAGAATATTTTCTAAAGCTGGGGAATCCATGGTGTCCCAAATTCTTCTCGAAAGAGGAAGGAAGGTGATGAATAAGGGATCCCTGTCACCAAACTTTGTAAATGGTGTCATAGACATTATTAATATTATGTGCAAGTATTTTGATTAAAGAGATGGCACAGATTATATGTCTAAATAGAAACATATAGCAACAAAATGTATGATCTAGTATAGTTTTGTTTGAGAAGAGCTAGTACGTTTAAAACTATATTACAGGGGGACTTATATTTACGTTTTTAAAAGATGATTGCCTCTACCTTAAATTTTGTGAGGAGAGAAGGATAATCAATTATACAACCGCTCGTGAGTTGTTGGAGTAACAAAAAAAACATGTTGGGAATGTAATCTCTTCACACACGCCTGAGGGTGGTAAAACGCTTCATTGCCAAGTGAACACACTATCAAAAGAAGTTTGCTCCACTTCATTATTTAATGAAGACTCCAATCCACACCAAAGCCAAACACATCCTCCTGATAGAAAACGCAGGTCTCCAATTACAAGTTGCTTTGTCAGATACTCTTCATTAATCACATGCATCGTTCAATACATACCATTATGATAGGCTAATGATAAAATAAAAATCCTTACAACATGCCTTGTCTTAATATACAATGAATACAGCCATATGGTTTCAACCTCTCACGGGAATTAGTTTAGGAATAAGAGAGGAACTAAGTTTTATTATTTAACTGTTCACAAACTTATGAATACTAACCTTGATGTATTACATTTACTATGCTAACATTTGAAAGAGAGATGATCCATTTTGCAAGCTTAGAAACCTAATAATCTCTCTACAGGGTGTACTTTCGAGAGATATTCAGTCTCATACAATGCATAGGAGTTATAAATATATATTTCCTCTACATTCCCCCCCTTGTGCGAACATGTGTGGAAACCTTCTTTGTCCCTTACAACGTAAGCACGTGGAATTGCTATGAATAACTGGAGGTTTCAAGGACAATACTAACAACCTCTGGATGGTTTTCCAAACTCTGCCCCTAGAGTAGATTTAGTCAAAGATAGTTAGAGTTTACTAGGAAAATTGAGTGGGAGTTGTTTGGTTATTTACCAAGGATTGTTATTCATTGTTGGATAATGAAGAAGGAGATCCATTTTATTTTGAAGTTCATATTATTTGCAATATATTGATTTTTTTTAGAATTTGGCTACATTACAGTCCCAAAGACAATGGCTTATCCATGATACTCTCTGAAGAGACCAAACCATTCTCATCTAGCATCTCATCTTCCTCAAGTTCCAAAGCTTCTGAGGAATTATTGAAAACATTCTCCACAAGCAACATATTAGGCTAAACATCCTTACACCAAGAACTTTCCCATCCACCTTGTGTTTCACTCTTTTATAGTCTGAATCTAAGTGACTTAGGCCAAAGAATTTCCTACATCTGAAGGGTATCCCTTCATAGTGCAAATGTTGGGACCAAATCCTATCCAACACCTTAAGATCAATTGAAGCTGGTAGATAAACTGAGGTATCCAAATATACCAAAATATGGGCATATACATTGGTATGAGTATCTAATTCATTTTTAGTATCAATGTCTGGACATTTCGCCAAAACATTTCCAGTAGAAATCAGGCTCTCCTCCCACCAAAATTACAATGGAATATGAGGAAATCGAATGACCTCTGTTTCTCTAGCTTAACATGGAAGGTTTTGGTGAGTGGATTGAAGGAAGGTAACACTGGTTTATGAAGGAGATGGTTATGAAGTTCCCAAGCCATAGAAAAAATTTCATCTCTATCTTCAAGCAAATTAAAAACCACAATAAAAAACCTTTGGCACAGGGATAAATATCATCTCTACCTAACATGATGGGAAATTACCATTGATCTAGAGATCTAGGCATGAAATTGCAAGAGGCCTTGCCACAATCCATAAAATCTTTAGATGAGGCCTTTTCTATTGAATTTTTCTTTAGCTTCTGTCACCTGAGCGCCAAAGGTAATTAAAGGAGTGTTACAACAACAATGGCATATACAACCATGACCCATATCATTGTCTAGACGTCTACCAAAACAACTCTCAACTTGTTCAAAATAGTGCTACTTGAAAGGGGAGTAGGGAAAATATGGGAGGATCCACTCAACCATAACACGTTTTTGCTACCACCGCACAGAGTCTAGTCATTAAAGTCCTCGATGCTCTTCGCAGGGAGACCTCGAATTCTCACCACAGTGTCATTGAGCCCCAAAACATCTCCACCGTGATCCCAAGATGAAGGATTAGGGCTCATAGTTATTCTATTAGGGTTCACAGAAAAGTTCGGGCTAGGGATCCTGATCACTATATTTATTAATGGTTCCATTTACTATAACTTATATGTTAAAGATCTAATTTTTCTATCATAGTTTTAATTTATATTCATATTCATTTATAATAATAAACATTTTCTTGGATATTTCACCTTCCACCATGATATAAATTCATCTAGATTGTTCATATTTGTGTCATGTCCCTCTATCCATTAAGGGAGATATAGTTAATGTTTACATCTGTTACCATGATTTGTTCTTGACCATTTATAAGAATGTCGTACTTTTCAGAGAAATTAGAGCTTTCCACCTCGTGAAAAGGTTTATCCTCGCTCTCAATGTTCGTCACTAACACAATGACACATCACATTTTTTTGGTTCTTTAGTACCAACAATGGTGGATCATGGTGTCTTTTTCTATCGAAAATTATTTGCAACCGTGAGAAAGAATGCAAACTATATATTTACATGTAGTAAAGCCATTTGTTTTGGAAACCATTCCTTTTAATTACAATTCATTGACTTCCCTTAGTTTTGTCACTAGACGAGAATGACTTTCCCTCTCCTTGTGTTATAATGTGCTTGTTGGATTCCAATTTTAGTATCCCTCACATGCAATGTTTGTTTTAACTTTTAATTCATGTGTTATTATTGCATAGAAAAGAGTTGTTTATTCTTTTAGGCACCTTTTTTATTATAAAAATCTTCATTTGATATTTTTATTAATATATTGATGCATTCTAATATAAGTAATCTAAATTAAAATACATGGGTGAATCTTATAGAGATGCAATAAACTTATTTAATCCATATATACATGCAAAAATTTCAACATAACTAATAAGTGAAATATGTGAAATGCAACCATACTTGAAACATGTGATTAGGAAATGAAATATTAAATGAGTTTTTTGTTTTCTTTTTTTCTGTTTTTTGCATAGGCCCGCATACATATATAAAAAACTTAATATGATTAGCTAGGAAGTGAAATATGTAAAATGCAACCTTAAACAAGAACTTACATCTGAGACTAAAGTGAAAGATATAGAGTGCAACCTTTGTTAATCAAGAACTCAAGGGTGAGACTAGGAAGTGAAATGTTGAATAAAACCATGCTTGGACATTGGATAAGTTCACAGAAAAGTAAAATTAAGTGAAGTATGTGGTTTAGTAAGAGTACCATTTTGAAGATTAAGTTTTCAGATTGAGCTTAATGAAGCCAAGTTTATGAACTATTGAAACGTGGTAACTTACATAAACTATGACAGATAAGTTAGTAACATTAACATTGATACGTTCGGAAATTGCGAACGTCAAATAATGAAACAAAGTCGACAAAAGTGTGTGGTGTTCTGTACAAAATTGAGAAGTTTCACTATTTGCTATTTGCTGCTATGTACCAAACAAAAGAACTACAAAACGAAGGATGTGGTCATCGCTGTTTGCTGGTATGTACCATGGAAGTGAAGAAAGATTTCACACATTTAAGGAATATGTTTGCCTATTTAATATTTTATAAAAAAATCTGGATAGAGTAAGTTGGAAGAGCTTAATCATTGACGAGTATATTAAGCATTGACGTGGAATAATGTACACATGATTGATTACTGATTTAAATATTTTTTGATCTTTTCTAATGATAAATACGATGAAATCAGTGCCATTCAATGTGAATGCACATTTTGTTGAGGGAGCGCTCATTAATTTACTGGGTTCAGACAGGATAGGGCTGTTTAGGCAGCAATGTTTCTCGCTATAAAACAAATGCAAATTTCAAAGATACAAGCAAACTCTGAGTGGTTGTTTTCCAACAGGACAAATCTGTAATGGGTTATATATCTTCAAATTTGCATGTATGCAGACGTCAACCAAGACGCAATGTGAAGGTGCTTTCAATAGTTAATGTGATGTCCCATCCCTGTAAAGCGTAAGGCTGAGGAAAGGGGCAACATATTCTGTCTTCTTTGTAGGGTGAAACTGACATTACATTGCGAGTTTGGCCTCACACAACAACTTCTCGATGCCGAAACCGTACATAATATATTCGACTGGCAAACCCTAGGACCAATACCTCGCTTCTTTGATTATAAATCTGATTTATTTTTCGGTGGGTGGATTAATGTTTGAGAGATATCTACACAACTAAATGTGTTTCTGACAACATATTCCGACATCTTATTTTATTGTGGGGACTTGGAATTTTTTTTGAGTTTATGTAAAATTATTAGTCTTTATTGAATGAGTTGTGGTCCATTCTATAGAATGATATAAAAAGTGTTACCTAACAATCTAAAAAGATTCAATCCAAAAACAAAAAACCATCATAATCAATACAATGTGTGTTTTAATATAACCACTACACAATAATCATTTCTATCTTTATGAGTGTCATTTATGACCACGTGTTAATATGATTGCTACAATTTCTTGGCTTCCCCCACTTCCCTACAAATAAATATTTCTCCATATATCTAGATCTTCCACCACTAGGGGGCGCGACATAATTTAATTTTCGAGGCAATAGCATCTGGACGATGTATGTTGGAAAAATTAAGTTACATTTGTTGTAGCACACTTCTTGCGGTACAAAACTCTCAAATCAAATCTTATATACTAAAAATTTTGCACTTGTCTAGTGTTCTTTGTGTGACCAGTGTACTAACATTCTACGCCTTAGAAGAAAAGACTCGTTGGAAGATTTTAATCTTTATGAGATCTGTGAAGAAGAAAATTCTGCATTTATTTTAACAATTTTTTTAACACGATACACATAATCTAACCGTTACAAAATGTGACCTGGTAAGCATTCTGTGCAAGAGTTTATTCAACGTGGTCACAGTTAAATGTGGACATTGCAATGAACTTCTTTCTACAAACATGAAATCCTCTGGGCCTCAGCGTCCCTTACAACTTAAATTAGGTCAGGCCTCTAGTTCTGTTTGCAATACCAATCCCCTTTTATTCAAGGTACCAAAAAGTTAGGATTGTTTAATATTCTCATCTTTTTAAGCTGAATGTAAGATATTTTTTACCAATTTTCCAGAGTCATGACTTCTGCTGTATTGATAGATATGTTGAATTGTAAATAACTATCAATCTTACATTGGTGTTAGACAAAGTTATCTAAAAATTCGTGATGCAATTTGAAGGTTGTTTGAATTCTCTAAAAAGATTGCTTCCCTATGAAAAAGTTCAGCTCTTGAGCCCCTCCTCTGAAAAAGTCCATGATCAGGTAATTTCATCCAACAATGGTACAAGGAAAACAAACACAGACAACTGAATTACTAGTTTCAAAAACAATGAACTATCTTTGTAGAGAAAGCCCATTTAATTATTTCTGTAGTTTATAACATGTTGAGAATAAATAATTTTTTTAATTTCCTTGGAAATGAAATCGAACTCTATCTGCCTACAAGTGATGTATCAAGTAAGCTTTTCTGCTCAATGTCCAGTATTACACATTTAATGTTTTTTGCCTAATCTCAAATAGATAAATTCCTATACATTGATATTCTTTCGCAGGGAGTCAATTCAAAGGATTAAGCCTACAAATCCTCTTGCTTTTCCAATCCATGAGATGATTCTCCCCTACCTTGGCTGAAACCAACTCGTCCCCGAAAGGAAGATGAGGCCCCCCTATTCATTCCAGGTGATCTTCTAAAAATTTGAGGATTTTGTTTTTCCTCGGTCTTTAATGCTAGTTTAGGCATCCTCCATCCTTTTAATCCTATGCATACTTATCTCATCTTGAATAGAAAATTTTAATCCATAAACATACCTTGTAGTCATTTTTTCCTCAGTTTCTTCATGCTCTATACGAATGGACAACTCGTAGAACTCATCTATGTATTCTTGCATTATTTGTAAGTTCTGTCTGAGATTCTGAAACCTCATGTAAAGGGTTTGTGTATAATCCACAGGGAGAAATTTATCTTTCAGCTTCTTCTCCATCGTACTCCACGTCCTAATTATTTCTTTCCCCTTTCTTGACCGCTCTTTCTGTAGGTGATCCCACCATAACATAGCATGACCTTTCAATTTCATGCATGCAAATTTTACCTTCTTTTCTTCTGACATAGCCTTCAACTCAAAAAAATTTCTCATGTTAGTCAACCAGTCTATCAGCTCCTCTGGTTTTAGACTATCACCATACTTTGAAACATCAACTCATATCCCATCATTATTTCCTTCTAATGATCAAAGTATCCTTTCTTCAATATCTAATGGTGGTGCTTGCATTTCCTTCTCTTCACAAACTTCTTCTTCATGTGTGTCATCTCCACCTTGATTTCCTCTCTTGGTTATCATTGTAGCAAGCGCAACAACTTGTCTCTGCAGATCTTGCATATTTCTATTCATTTGGGCAATACCGCCTCCTCTTCCTCTTCCTCTTCCTGCCATTTTTTTAAAAAATACTTCGAACCAGCTCTGATACTAGATAATGTAGCCAAATTATGAACAAACCTGATATACTGCAAATAATATAAACTCCAAAAGAAAATAGATCTCCTTCTTTGTTACTGAATAATGAATTACAATGTTTCCTAAATAGGAAAAAAACTCCCAACTCGATTTGCCAAGAAAACTCTAACTAACTCTAACTAAATCTACTCTAGGTGGCGGAAATTAATATTTTTAATAGTTTACTCGAACTTGCTATTCTTAGTAATTTTGCATGCTTATTCGTACGAGCACAAAAGTTGTCACGCAACTTCTACATCCCTAAATTAGAGGAATTGCCAACTCTCTAACTCATAATGCAACTAATAGACTAAAATTAACTAATGCCCAAAAATAGGAAAAAACCAAACTATAACTTAAATCCTAATTTTCGGCCTGAAGATGGCAGATTTAGGGCCCGAAACGTGTTGAAAACTTGTCCCAATTGGTAGGGTGGGTTATCTCTGTGATTTTCTCATCGAAACATGTGGTTTTAAAAAAAAAATGGACTCAAACGGATACCTAGAGATCAATTTATGTACTTGTCAAGTTCCTGCTAATTCTGGAGCATCAATTTGTTTATTCATTTATTTTTTGGTTAACTTTTAAAAGGATTGCCAACCCGCTTAATTATACGTAGAATTGCATTGATACCATGACCTAGAAGGGTTACTATACAAAACTATAACTTCACAAGAAAAGTTTACCATTACCTTTTTTTGAAAACTCTACATGGTTACATCATTTGTCTCCAACACAGAACACAATCCATGCTAGGAAATTAATATTAAGTGCTCACATATTTTTATGTGTGAATTATTTTAATGTTGCATGGTAGAAGTATTTTTTGTTAAATGGGTTGTTTAGAACAAACTCTTATATATGTTTTGGTTGTTGTGGTTTGTTTACAGGTCTAACATCAACACTATTCTTGGAGAGAGTCACAGGTTGACTCCATATTTATAGGTTATACTTTACCTATATATTTGTATATATACCTACATGCATGAGCAATGAAATATATGAAGTGGTTACTATATTGTCTATTATATTTGGTTTATTTATTTTCTGTGTTCAGCTCTCTGCTGATTAGAACTTGCTCAGAATTTTTATTTGGTATCAGAGCGTGTTTGGTTCCTCTCAAATGATGGATGTTTTATGAATTTGGAGTGTGGGCTGTTCTAGCAAAGGAGATATCTCATTTTTAATGCAAACTATTCTTCCTTGGAATATATGCGAGCCTGTTTTTAGCGCCATCTACATTTATTCAGAGCATACATTTCATAACACATTCCAATCAGAGTTCTTTGTCATACATCATGTTTTTATTCTCTTCGGGGTCGACGACATAGATATTGATCATTGTACAAGCCCATGGTATCCTGACTATTTCTATATGTACATCTGGAAATTGGCATTTTGTATTGAAGTATTAAAAAGTTGCATCTCTTTATAGATCACGACTCATGACTCAGCTGGTAGTCTACATAGCGCTGCTCGTAGTTGATGAGGGAATCTAATTTTGCATTCAATCCTATTCTCCACTCTCATTCTAGTTGATGCAACTTGGCGAATGACAGATTCGCCATATGGCTCATTCAGCGATGAGATATATATATATATATATATATATATATATATATATATATATATATATGTGGCTCATTCAGCGATGAGATATATATATATATATATATATATCATTCCACTTTTATCAGGCGTACACAAAAGCTAATTTCAAAGTTGTGATTTCCAACACCTCCACGCCAAGAACCGTAGTTATCCTGCTCAGATGAGGCGTTCAATTATTGAGCATGTTGTTGTTCTTCGATGCATCTCATTAACTATGCCATCTAATTTGGCCCTCGGATTGGATTATATGCACATTTATCCAGTCTCTTGACAACTCTATCATGCTCTATTCTTTTCAATCCACATGTAGCATTCAAAATTCAGCTCTAAATTTGCATGTACACATCTTACGTAGGAATCAAAGACTCACTAGAGACAAATATTCGTGATCCGTAGAGCAGTGCACGTAAATTTAATTCTCTAATTTTTTATTATTTTGAGTCGGCAATAAGTCAAAACATATTCTACATATTAGATTTTAGTGTTTTGTACTTATTCTATAGTCTATATTCGAAATGTTAAACATCTTTACGATCTTTAAATATGTGAAAAAATATAGTTTACATACCTTTGTCGATGTTAATGTGTTAAATTATTCTAAGTCCCTAAATTATCATAAAGAGTCACAAGTGTCAAAAAAATATTTGTGTCATTTTGATATTATCATTTAGGTGATTATTAGGAAAATTGTCAAAATTGTAAAAAAAAATTCTTTACGAACACATTTTTGATGGAATCTAACCTTCAAGGCATGCTATTGAGTCTCATTATCACATCCCGCTGAGTTAGCAGCCATCTACTAGAGGATGGAGGTCAATCAACGACCTCTCATCAATTACCAATGACGGGGTCGTACGAAGTTGTGGTGACATTTTATGGTGTAAGTTTTCTTTCTATATTTGATTTCAAGTGTGCTTCTTTTCCAGAGTTCCAGTTTCAGTTGTGTAAAGTATGATTTTAGTGTTCCTGTTTTTAATAAGTGGAAATTTCACATTAAGGGGGGAACATTATTCAATGTTCCATTTATAATTTTCAGTTTGTGTTTATGAGCAACAGATTTTAGTAGATTTTCCTATGCTATTCCATCAAGTGAGATATTGATGAGAACTGATGATACTACTGCAACATCATGATATTGTGGTTGTTAGTAATGCACTAGAAAAACTATCCAGAGGTTGTTGGTTCTATCATAAAAAACCATCCGTTGTGTGGTTGTTAGTTATCCACTCGAAAAACTATCCATAGGTTGTTGGTATTGTCCTCCAAAACCATCCGTTGTGTGGTTTTTGGTTAACCACTTGGAAAACCATGTAGAGGTTGTTGGTATTGTCCTTGAAACCATCCAGATCATGAGAAGGCTACGTAGCAACAAGTTGCAGTACAAGGAAGGTTTTCCCCATGTTTGCACTAAGGGGGGAATGTTAGGAAATTAATATTGAGTGCTCACATATTTTCAAATGTGTGAATTATTATTATGTTGGATGGTAGTAGTATTTTTTGTTATATGGATTGTTTACAACAAACTCATTTATGTGTTTTCGCTGTTGTGGTTTGTTTACTATATAACATCCACATGATTCTAGGAGAGAATCATGGGTTGTTGACTCCATATTTATAGGTTATAGTTTGCCTATATAGTTGTATATATACCTATAGGCATGAGTAATGAAACATATGAAGTGATTAATATATTGTCTATTATATTTGGTTTATTTATTTTCTATGCTCGGCGCTTTGCTAATTAAAACTTGCTCATAATTTTTTGAGATTGCAAGAATAAAAAATTAAAAAAATACTCATAACAATTTGGTGATCAAATTTATATCTTTCACAAAAGTACTTACAAGTTCGTTACAGCTAGTTAAGACAACCTTAACTTCACAAATACAGATAACCAAGGCTAATAATATGTCCAAAATTCTCTACAAACACTGTTCCAAGATCTACAATACATTAAGCATTCGTACAAAGTAACTTGATAAGAAAAATCGAAGAAAATTCTACAAGTCTTTCCTTATTATACTCGCAAAATCCATCTACACAATTATTAGCCTGAGTCAGTTCACGAGAACTAAACATGATAAGACTACACATAAAAAAATATACTACTATTTAACAATATCATGAAAGGAAACATTCTATTTCAAGAAATGGATTGAAGCTCTAACCACTAATCAACTTCTTAAAACAAGATTAAATTTTTCATTAAGCCAACTATATTTCAGTTATGAACAATATCTTTAAACACAACGAGAATTTGACAACCAATCAGGTAACACCGTAGACATTATAAGTTAGAAACAAAAGGTCAAGATTATTGGTATTTCAATCATGTAATCCCATAGATTACATGATTTAAATCTAATACTCAACGGATCAATCTATATTCTTTGAGAAATCAAATAAACCAGTTATGATCATTGACACAAAACAAAAATAGTTTAACAACCATTCAAGAGGGGACCATTGGCCTTATAAGTTAAGACAAAATGTCGAATGTATTAGCATTTCAATCATGTAATCATATATTATATAGGATTATATGATTGAAATCCAATACTCAACCGATCAATTATAAGCGTAAACTCCAAACAATTCCAAAAAGGTAACATAGGTCTGTCCCATATGCTTAAGTTAGAAATATATTATAAGTATAATTCCTTAATACCCCTTAATAATCTATCTCAACCGTAAAAAGGCAACTTATAAGATCAAAATTACTGTGATCATCGAAATCCACAAATATCGATTGTGGTTTCAAGATTTAATATCAAGAACAAGAATTCTTTAAAGACCACTATAAAATATCTTTAAAATTTTCTTTTCGATAACGAGACTTGTTGGTATCCAAATTTGTTCTCCTTTTTAGTCTAAGCAACACCATAGATATATCATGGAGCATAAAGACATATTAGACCATGTTGTATGTCATTGGTAGCTAGGGATATGGTTTAGCTGGCACTCAGGTTTGTGGAGAAATGGATAGCACTGTAATTGGACTTGATCTTGTCCTAGCTGTTTTAGGTTGTGCCTAGCAACCAAGGTAAGAGGACGTATTTTGTAACTTTGCAATGGTGAAGGAGATGAATATGTCTTTCTCTTTGCTTGAAATTCTATGATGAATACCTTGATGAAAACATGATCAACACTCTAGATCTGAACTCTCACAAGTTGTCACTTCTCAAAACATGGGTATGTTCTCAAAACAAGGCAAACGTAACTAGAGACATTGGAAATCTTGATCTGTTATACATACTTTTGGAAATGGATTTTGATCTTTTGTGGGTATATAAATGCAAATCAGGGATAGTACATGATGGGATCTTTGTTGTTTAGATGATTTTTGGTGGGGGATTGACTAGACAAATTGAGATAGATAAGATCTTTGACAATCTTCACAATACTTGAACAACTATCAGATGAAATGCCTCAAATAATCAGGATGTTCTTTTAACCACAAGAGGCAGAAATGGAATCCCAGGTTGCACTCTTCACACAATATTTGAGAACTCACCACAAAATGTTGAAGTGAAGAACTCAATTGAATAGAAAAATCCTTGATCAAACCATGCCTAAGGTACCCCCAAAGGCTTACAAGAAATCTCTACAGTCAAGGAAGGTAAAGTGATTTTAAATTTTTTTATCTCCTTATCAGATGAAGGCTCTTCTAAATATGAAATTGCATATGCCACTAAACTATCAACTAGAAATGGAGATCCTATGTGATTTCTAATGACTTTCAATGCAAGATTACAACAAGAACAATAAAAACTATTTGCAGGCATTTAAAAATGATAACAGAAACCATATTGCCCAAAGAAAACATAGATTAAATTCAAAACTTGTCAAATTCAACAATAGGGGAGAGTTACATGAACAATCTCAGAGCTGTGTTATGGCTATACACTTGTAACCAACTCACATACATGAATTTCCAACACATGAGACATTAACTTGGTTCTTTGGTGGATTTCTCAGAAAAATGAGCTTTCTCTCAGAATTTGCTCATGATTTTCAACTCCCAACCCTTTACAATTTCTCCAAAATGCATTATATACCTCATGCCACATTGGAGACTTCCTTCCCAAGAAAAAAGTATTCCATGGGATCAAGTTTGTTACAAGAATTCTTCATGATTCAATGAAAATGACATCAAATAGGAAAACACGCAAATTTCCAGGGGTGCCCAAAATATTAATATATTACAAATATCTAGATCATTACCCATCCTGGAGGCAAGTTTTTCATCATTGAGGCATGCAAACACCCTTCCTCATCATTTTCACCCTTTTACCTTTTAAAACTAATTCTGCAACTTTTGATTCTGTCATTTCACGTGTTTTCTCTTCAAAAACATTTAAAATAATATAATTAATCCATGAAAGTGATTCCAATGATCCTGGAAGGCCATGACGACACAAAATCACTATAAATTTGATGAATTTTGATGCAAAATTCATGATTCCAAGCTTCTTAGAGGAAAAATGAAAATACTCTAAGTCACCCCATGGCTTGCACTTCCATTTTGAAACTTTTAGGACACGTGTCCTCTTGTAATTTGCTGCGGGGTTTCAGGTCAAAATTTGACTTTTAGAAAATTTTCAAAGTAACGTTTAAAAACCTTAAGGAAATCCAACCACCCACCATCCCCATGCCAATCAAAGCATGCCACGTAGGCAAATTTGGAAAAAATGGAGCCTTGGGCCCGAAAATGCCCCATTTGCCAGAAAATTAAAAAATGACAAGTTATAACATTTCCCCGCCAATCCTTGGCCAATGAAAACCTGCCACGTTGCCAATGCATGTTTGAGGAAGAATTTCATGGGAAAGTGATGCCCGTATGACGGTCAAAACGTAAAAAACTCAAAGGATGCCCTAGAATTCAATTTTTTCACCAAGGATGGCAAATTTTCGATTTTGAATCAACTAAAGCATGATTTTACAACATTTTCGACCTTGGGATTGAATTTTCAAATAAAAACAAGTACGAATTGATCAAATTCAATTTTTTCACGATTTGGAAAAGGGAAAAATGACATAGCTTGTGAAATTGGAAAAAATAGGGTACAAAACTAGAAAACATGGAATATTCCTTTCAAATTAGGGAAAAACAACAAGTTTGTGAGCATGTTTAAAGCATCAAACTGGAGGGGAAGAATTTCAAACCATCAATTCAAAGGGTAAAACATTTTTGAGCAAATATAGATTTGAAAATTTTAGGGCAACATGGTGCAAGCTTAAAAATGGCACCAACATCGGCTCTTGCTTAGGGATGGTCACTCCCAGTGAGTGCCACAAGGAAAAAACGTAGACCAAGTTCCAAAATAATCCATTGGGAAAAGGATTCATGAGCCAAAATCACCAAAAACTAGCTGAGAACCGAACAAAAATGGCTACCACACAGCAAGGCAAACCACAAAACTTACAAAACACCAAAAACAGAGCAAAAACCAAACACTATACACTGTACAAGTTGGTGCATACCTCAATTTTGGGGTTTAATCCAAGAAATGTTTCAAATGTCTGCCATTAATAGGAAACTCTAGCAATTCCCCATCTAAATCCTTGAAAAAGAAGATATGTTCACTAATTCTGATATTAATGGCATAAGGGCCCATCCATAATGCATCAATTTTTTCATTCTTATCCTTGTATTCATGCTTACTATCCCACAACAAGACCAGAACTCCAACATTGAAGGCTCTAGGAGTGACCTTCTTGTCAAACAATCTCTTCAATTTTCATCTAAATTTGACATGCCTTTGATGGGATGCTCTTATCTCCTCATCAAGCTCAATAATCTGATTGATCCTTGATTCATATGGCCAAGCTCTTGATCCTCCAACTATTGGGAAAACTGAAATGAAGATAATTACAGGTGTAAGGGCAGAAAAGCCTGAGTTCCATACACCAATTCAAATGGGATTTTACAAGTAGCTCTTTTAGGAGTTATCCTATCAGCCCAAACTACAAATTTCAATTGTTCACCCCATTTCTTCTTGTTTTGCTCCAAGGTTCTTCTAATGATCTTCAACAAATTCTTATTGCTGGACTCATCTTGTCCATTCCCTTGGGGGTTATAGTTTGAAGAATAAGTTAGATTGATTCCATATTCATTGCACATTACCATTAAAGGTTTGGCTCTAAAGCACATGGCATTATCAGCTATAATCTTGATTGGGACTCCAAATCTGCATATGATTTGATTCAACAAGAAGTCCATAATTATTTGGTGTGTTGATTTCTTGGTGGGAATTGCCTCTACCCACTTTGTAAAATAATCAGTGGCTACAAGGATCCACTTATGGCCAGCACTAGAAGGATATGAAATCTCACCAATGAAGTCCATCCCCCATTGCTTGAAAGGAGCTTCAATTGATACAGGCTGCAAAGAAAGGGAGCCTAAATTTTTCAGTCTTCTAGATAAATGTTGGCAACTATCACATTTTATAACCAATTAGGTTACATCTTTGAAGAGAGTAGGCCACCAATAACTAGCTCCCAAAATCTTATGTGTTGTTACTCTTCCAACAAATTTTCCTCCACAAAATCCCCCGTGGAAATCAATAACTATCTTGCGAGCTTCATCTTTAGTTATGCATTTCTAGAGGACACCTTCAGGGTTCTTCCAAGCTAGCCCAAGGCCTATGATGATATATTTTTTAGAATCCAACTTGAGGGATCTTTTCTAATTTTTATTTAAGTGACTAGGGCAGCACAGGTGTTTGAGGTAGAAGATCACATCTTTGTACCACTAAGAACTTACCAAATTTGCAAGCACATCTACCCTTTCTTCTTCTAGCTGATTCACTTCCACATTTTGCAAGTTGCTTTCAGCCATGAGCTTAGCAAGACCCAAACCTCTTACCAACTTTGTGGTTTGGATGTCCATATCATACTCTTACAGTTTGTTCACCCATCTACATCTTTTACTTGAGAGCTCCATCTCTGATAAGATATCCTTCACCATGGTGTGGGGTACATAAGCAACAACTTTTGAACTCAATATATAAGGCCTGGAAACTTTTGTTGCTTTCACCAAGGAAAATTCTTGTTTCTCCATGATTGTATACTTTAACTCAACAACTTGCAAATCCTTGCTAAAGAAGGCAATAGGCCTCTCAGCCCCATATTCATCCTTTTGGAGAAAAACAGATGCAATAGTATTTTCAGAAGAAAAGGAGAAGATTTGGAAAGGCTTATTGTAATTCGGAGCTGCCAAGACAGGTGCATGTTTGAGTGCCTCTTTGATTCCTTCAAAATCTTGAATGACAACCTCCTCCCACCTATTAACTTGGTCCTTCTTTAACATGCTTATGATTGAAAGAGTCAACTCAGCAAATTTTGAAACAAACCTTCTAATAAAATTAATCTGACCAAAGAAAGATTGGATGCCTTTCTTGGTTCTTGGGATAGGTACTTTGCTGATTGCTTCCACTCTTTCAGGGTCTATCATAACACCATCTTTTGACACAATGTGACCAAGCAGCTTGGCCCTTTGCATGCCAAAATGACACTTCTTTGGATTAAGAGAAATGCCATACACCCTACATTTGATCAGCATCTTCTCTAAGTGCTGCAAATGATCACCTCTCTACCTTGAAAACATAGTCACATCATCTTGGTAAACTACAATGAACTCATTGATGTAACCAACAAAAGCAACATCCATTGCTCTTTGAAAAGTGGCACCAGCATTCATCAAACCAAAGAGCATCCTAACAAAAACATATGTTCCCCAAGGAGTAGTGAATGTTGTCTTAAGTCTTTCTGATTCCTTGACTACCACTTGATTGTATCTGAAGAAACCATCCAATGTAGAAAACAACTCAGACCCTGTCACAAGCTGCAACATATTTTCCATATTTTGCAAGGGATAGTTGTCCTTCATGGATGCTTTTTTTAGATTTCTAAAATCCACACAAAGTCTGATGTCTCCATTCTTCTTTCTGACTGGCACAAGGTTTGCAACCCAAGATGAATACCTTGTGGGCTGAATGATACCTCCATCTCTCAACTTCTTTAACTCCTCTTGCATTTTCATGGAGAGAAGTGGATTAATTGGCCTTTGCCTCTGACTGAATGGCTTAGTCTTGGCCTCAAGAGGGACCTCATGCTGACATAAGTCTTCTCTAGATGATTTTAGCTCGAAATAGAACCAAGCAAGACAGTCTTGATGTTTTTTCAAGAGTTGGGCATAAGAATGTTTTTCTTCTTTACTTAAATTTCTACCCAACCAAACCTTCCTTGGTTTTTCCTTTGTTCCTAAGTCATGCTCTTCCACATCTCTTGAGGCTGACATGTTTCTATTTATGATGCAATCAACATTGTTAAAAATTGACTCAAGTGCAACTAGACCTCTAGGAATGGTGTTTGTTTTCAATTGGATGATATATTTTCCAAACAAAGTCTATCTTTCTTCAGTCATACACACCATTTTTTCCCAATCAATATTTTGATTTCAAACTCAGCTTGGTTTTGCAAGAACCTTAGCACTTGAAAATTATCATCAAACACTTGCTAATGTTTGATGTTGTCAGGGACAACTGGCCTAGTTATCACTTCAATGTTGTATTCACAATAAGGTGAAAAGGTGCAATTTCAAAATCTAGAACCCAGCACTGCCAACTTGTCAGCAGAAACATTCAAACTTCTATCATGTTGCATAATATTCAAGGAATCAAACATCTCAATTAAATCCCAAACTACATGCTTGTACTATTTCATAAGCTGATTTTTTGTAGCATATAGTTTTCTTATTTGTTTGACAACCAACTCTGAATCTCCCTTTGCAATGATGTCCATGACACCATACTTCCATGTAATCCTTAGACACAACAACAAGGCTTCATACTCAGTAATGTTGTTAGTACATTTGAAATTAAGCTTAAAGGAAAAAACAAATTCTTCTAAGCTAGGAGAAATCTGAATTACACCAGGACCATTTCCAAATTTGGAGATAGCTCCATCAAATAGCAAGGTCCAAGGAGAACATACCTTACCAAGGTAGTTTGAATGATCCATTTTATTTTCTTTTCCATCAGAAAAACTAATGAAATTCTCAGCATCTACATCAACAAACAACACTTCATAGGAAGCATTGTTAGAATCTTGAATTAGGTGCAACATCTTCTTCTCACCATAAAGTTCAACAAGGTTGCCCTCAATTGGAATGGTGGAAAAATACATGTCCATATGAATGCTGCCACCAACACTTGCAATCCATTTTCTTGACAAAATCATACCCCATTTGGCAGGGCAGTCAACAATTACAAAATCAAGTTTCAAATTCTTTCCCGGATAGGCTGCAAGTTGCACTACCAAGCCCTTCACACAACAAACCACTAGCACTTCCCTTGAATCCATGGTAGTACACTTCCCATAGGCATCTATCACTTTGATATCCAACTCATTCATGACTTCTAAAGGAATGACATTACATGATGCACCAGAATCAAACATACAATTGTGAAGTAGCCTATATTTTATGAGAAAAGTTGTGAAGAATGGATCAACATTCAATTGGGAATCAACCAAAGATGTCCCCAAATATACCTCAGGTGTCTCTCCAATATCTTCTACTGCCAGTGGTGTTTCAAGGTCAAAAATGATATGAGGTGGAGTTTCAACAACATTTATATTTCTTCATGGAGTAACCTTCTCTTCCTTCAATCCCAAGTACTCAAATGCTCTCTTCTTATGCTCAGGAATTCTAAGAAACTCAATGATTGGAACACTCACTTTAATTTGGCTCAATACTTGGGCTATGTCATAGGGGACACTCTTTGGAAAAAACAACATTGGAAGGGAGACAAGAAGATTCATTAGATGGTAAAGGATTCTTGGCAGCTTGGGCATGTTGAGGACTATAACTTTTGCTTGGGACAACAAATCTTTTAGCAACTATTTCTTTCCTAGGAGCTTCTTTGGAATGCTTGTGAACAAGGGTGTTTTAGGTTTGGCTTGAGGCCTAACTTCCTTAACAAATTTGCTTCTAGTATCATACGCTTTCTCTTGACCAACAACAACATTCATTAACAACTGTCTATCTTCCTCCAAAGGGATATCACCATCATATTTCTTAATCATCAATGCTCTTAGGTATTCAAAGTTATTGTTATGAATTTAAAATTCCTGAACTACATCTACATCATGAGTATGAGAAAGAGAAAGAAGTGGTACCCACTTTATGCAATCCCAAAAGACTACAGTAGCCATTGCACTTATTGCCTCAGTACATGTTTCTCCTCCTTGTGAGCTTGAGGAATAGCCCACCATGCAAATATCATCATCAGTTCCATCCTCATTATTAGCTTCATCAACCTGTTGGTCCACTTCACATGGAGGATGAAGAAGAAAACATCTATCACACCAATCCATATCAACAACTTCATCAACATCAACAACCCTGTAAGTTAGAGGGTAAGGAAGAAATCTACTTTCATGTGCTTGGGGTTTTCTATTTCCCCCTCCCATAGGTCCTTTACCTCTTTCATCAAACCTCTGAGTCACCCCTATGGATGATTGCAAAATCTATCTTGTGCTTGTTGCCTCAGCTAACCTTGTGAAGTCTACCCAATCCCCTTCTTAGCTCTTACCAACTTGTATGAAATTTCTTTCACACCCCCTGCCAAAGTTTTCACAACCTCTTCTAAATCAGCACCTTTGCTAGCTTGAGGTTTTTCAGGGTTTATCAATTTTACACCATCTCTCTTGAGAGGTTTCCCAACAGCCTTGATATTGTTTTCAATTTGAAGTGCCATGGTGAAATCTTGTCTTAGATTGGTTAGGTTCTTGTCTCTTAGGTAATAGGCTTGCCTTCTTATCAAATGCATCTACATATTTGATTAAATAATATTCATCACAAGGCCTCAAACCAGCAGGCAACCTTCTCAAAGTTTTGTTAAACCTTGTGTTGAAATCATGGACTGATTCATTAGGGTTCTTCTTGATATTCTCAAACTTAGATAAAAGAAATCTAGGATCAATCTTGTCACCATATTGCAACCTAAATGCATTTTTCATTTCAGTCCATGAATCAATAGAATTATCAAGTAGAGCCTTGTACCAATCCCTAGCATCCTCTTCTAGTGTATGAATAAAAAATTTGACATACACATCCTCAAACTCTATCTCAAAATCTTCCATCATATTATCAAAAAGTTTGAGATGCTGATCTCCAGTCATAGCATTGTTACCTTGAAACTTTGGTAACCTATTTCTCACATCTTGTGGGACAGCATTTGGATACCCATCCATTCCTCTAAAATTTATAGGACCAAAGGTGTTAACAAAAAATGGAGGTCTAGGTGGAGGCTGAGCCATATTATTTTGGTGGTGGTGATCTTGAAGGAGAAACAAAATGATGAGGAGTGAGAGGTCTTTGGGGAATGGGAATGAAATCTTCAAAACAGATCTCTCTTAAGGGCTCTCCTTCTTGATGATCTCTAACAAATTTAGAAAATACAGGAGCAGATTTAGGAGCAAGCCTTTCAAATGCACAAGAAGGTCCCTCACCTGATGGGGAATTCAAATCAGCAATAGGATTTTTGAATCAGATCCACTTGAAGAAGAATTGCAGTCCTCAATAACAGGCTGCTCACTTTCAAACTCAACAATAGGGATCTCCTTTTTTGCAGCCCAGTCTCCAACAACCTTCCACACCTTTCTTCCCTCTAGCTTTGAGTTTCTTGAATCTGTAAACAACTTCTTAGTAGAGTCCTTGATGAAGAGAGATCTTCTTCCTTCCAGTTTTACAGGGATTAGCAACACAAAAGTAAATGACAGAAAGGTAAGACAACTTGTATTTTCAAGATCAAATCAGCATGGAGTCGCCACTAAGGAATTTCACCTTAGTTGTGTAAGAATGCACTAAAATAATTCTGTCAAATGTTTGCTAGCACTGAAAACTTTGCAAAGCCTTATAAATCAGACCTTCTTCTTCTTTAAATCAATCAATCACAATGCACCCAAAGTGTATGAACTGCTAGGAAATGGAAAAAAGGGCAGACAAAACTTGAAACCCTTGTTTAAAACTTACAGATCTGAAACATAGAATGATATTTTAACAATGCAGAAGCTCAAATACTTGAATACAAAAATGCTCAAACTCTTCAAACACTTAAAAAACACCAAGAAATTCAAAGAAGTCCCTGTCAACGGTGCCACTCGTGTTGGTATCCAAATTTGTTCTCCTTTTCAGTCTGAGCAGCACCATAGATATGTCATGGAGCTTAAAGACAGATTAGACCATGTTGTATGTCATTGGTAGCCGGGATATGGTCTAGCTGGCACTCAGGTTTGTGGAGAAATGGATAGCACTCCAATAGGACTTGATCTTTTCCTAGCTGTTTTAGGTTGTGCCTTGCAACCAAGGTAAGAGGACCTATTTTGTAACCTTGTAATGGTGAAGGAGATGAAGATGTCCTTCTCTTTGCTTGAAATTATATGATGGATACCTTGATGAAAACATGATCAACACCCCAGATCTGAACTCTCACAAGTTGTCACTTCTCAAAACATGGGTATGTTCTCAAAACAAGGCAAAGGTTACTAGAGACATTGGAAATCCTGATATGTTATGCATACTTTTGCAAATGGATTTTGATCTTCTGTGGGTATACAAATGCAAATCAGGGATAGTACATGATAGGATCTTTGTTGTTTAGATGATTTTTGGTGGGGGATTGACAAGACAAACTGGGATAGATCAAATCTTTGACAATATCCATAATACTTGAATAACTATTAGATGAAATGGCTGAAATAATCAAGATGTTCTTTCAACCACAAGAGGCACAAATGGAAGCCCAGGTTGCACTCTTCACACAATTTTTGAGAACTCACCACAAAAGCTTGAAGTGAATAATTAAATTAAATAGAAAAATCCTTGATCAAACCACGCCTAAGGTACCCCCAAAGGCTTACAAGAAATCTCTGCAGTCAAGGAAGGTAAAGTGATTTTATATTTTGTTTATCTCCTTATCAGATGAAGGATCTATTGAATATGAGATTACAAATGCCACTAATGGACATCCTGTGTGATTTCTAAAGAATTTCAATGCAAGATTGCAACAAGAACAGTAAAAAACTATTTGTAGGCATTTAAAATGATAACAGACACCATATTTCCCAAAGAAAACATAGATTTAATTAAAAACTTGTTATATTCAATGGGAAGGGAGAGTTACATGAACAATATTAGATCTTTGTGATGGTTATACAGTTCTAACCAACTCACATACACGAATTTCCAACACATGAGACATTAACTTGGTTCTTTGGTGGATTTCTCAGAAAAAATGAGATTTCTCTTAGAATTTTCTCGTGATTTTCAACTCCAAACCCTTTACAATTTCTCCAAAATGCATTATACACCTCATGCCACATTGGAGCCTTCCTTCCCAAGAAAATAATATGCCATGGTATCAAGTTTGTTACAACAATTCTTCATGATTCAATGAAAATGACATCAAATAGAAAAACACTCGCAGGTTACCAGGTTTGCAAAAAATATTAAATTATTACAAATATATAGATCATTACCCATCCTGGAGGCACATTTTTCATCATTGAGGCATGCAAACACCCTTCCTCATCATTTTCACCCTTTTACCTTTTAAAACTAACTCTGTAACTTTTGATTTTTTCATTTCACATGTTTGCTCGGGATGAGGTAGAAAATTACTTCAAAAACACCATAAAATCGAAGAATTAAGTCATGAAAATGATGCCAATGATCATGGAAGGCCAAGACGACACAAAATCACTATAAGATTTGATGAAATTTGATGCAAAATTCGTGATTTCCAAGCTTCTTGGAGCTCTGGAGGCCAAAACAAATGGATGCAGCATCGATATCATCCACCTTTTAATATTAGCCCTCCCATGTGGAAGATGCAATCCAACAAATAAGCTCAATATTATCCATATTTGTAAACTTTGGATCTAGGCCCTCCATGTGTCAAAAAACAATTGGGACTGAAATTGGGATCAATTTTTACTTTTCCAGAGTTTTTGAAAAAATGGAATATTTTGACTTTTTTCTCCGCCCCTCCATCTTTGAGTTTTGGAGCTGACACGTGGCATATGGTGGGTCCCATTGAAATCACGCTTCAATTCTATGTAATTTGACCATTTTTGGAATTTGGGAAAATTTTCACTTTTTTCCCCGCGGGCCCGCACCTCCGATTTTTCCCTTGCCACGTGTCTCCTTGTGATTCGCTAGTAGGCCAGTGCCTTAAATTTTGGTTTTGAGTCCTTCTGGTAAAAGGAAAAAATTTCCTTCCTACCTCTGCTGACCTACCTTGTCCTCTACCATGTGTCCATCCCCTATTCACTGCGGGGTTTTGGGTTGAAACTTAAATTTAAACCAATCGAAGTTTAAAAACTTCAAAATCACCAAAACCTTCACCGGCTCGCCAACCTTCCTTGCACTACCGTGCTGCCACGTGTCCATTGCTGATTGGAGTGAGGGAAAAACTGATTTAGAAACTTTATAAAATTAGAGCCAAAAAACTCTAAGTCCCCCAATGGCCCACACTTCCATTTTGAAACTTTTAGGACACGTGTCCTCTTGCGATTGGCTACGGGGTTTCAGGCCAAAATTTTACTTCTAGAAATTTCACAAAGGTATAAAAACCTTAAGGAAATCTGACCACCCACCATCGTCCTATCAATCAGAGAATGCCACGTAGGCAAATTTGGAAAAAATTAGGCCTCGGGCCCGAAAATGCCCCTTTTGCCAAAAAATTATAAAATGACAAGTTATAACATTTCCCCGCCGATCCTTGGCCAATGAAAACCCACCACATTGCCAATGCATGTTTGAGGAAGAATTTGAGTAGCAAATGATGCCCGTATGATGGTCAAAACACAAAAAATTCAACGGATGATCTAGAATTCAAAATTTTCACCAATGATGGCAAATTTTTGATTTTGAATCAACTGAAGCATGATTTTACAACATTTTCAACCTTCGGATTGGATTTTCAAATACAAACAATTATGAATTGATAAAATTCAATTTTTTCATGATCTGGCAAAGGAAAAAATGATATAGCCCATGAAATTGGAAAAACTAGGGCACAAAAGGGGTAAACTTGGAATATTCCTTTCAAATTAGGGCAAAAAAACAAGTTTGTGAGCATTTTTAAAGCATCAAACTGGAGGGGAAGAATTTCAGACCATCAATTCAAAGGGTAAAACATTTTTGAGCAAATACAGATTTAAAAATTTTAAGGCAACATGGTTCAAGATTAAAAATGGCACAAACAAGACTGAGAAACGATATTCCAAACAAGGTAGTTCAGTTGTTTGCTAATATTGAGGAAAAATATATGCTTCCTTATTTATAAAAAATATGAAACAGAGAGTATGAAAGATAAATCACACCATAATATGGATAGGACTTATGGTCATCCCTACGAATGCTTGGATCTTTCTTCAAAAGAATACTAAATACCAGATGATCTGATCATTAAAGAGCCAAAAAAAAAAGAATTGTAACCCAAAATTTTAGAGTTATGTAACAAAAATGTTATACAAAATTCCATAAGCCGCATAAGGGGAGACTAGTCCAAGACAAACATTGAGAGTGATCCAACAGAATAAAACCCCTATAGGCTTCCTTTGATATTAAAATTTTATTTCTTATTTCCAACTTCGAAAAAGATACACAATTTTTAGATTAATGGGTATCCTAGTAAATTATCCGGTGCCTCAATAAGTTACTACATCAAGATTATTGGGTCCCTAAATTATCCCAGTAAATTATCCTAGTATACCCATTTAATTATTGGGTCCCTACATCAAGATTCAAGCATTTAAGAAGTCCTGAAGATTTTAAAGTATTCATCAAATCGATATTCCAAGATTCAAGATAAGGATCACTATATTCAAATTGTATGGAAAAACCCAAAAACTTAACACACAAAAACCACCTCAATCCAGATTGACATAGTATTCCACATAAGTAACACAACATTGGAGTATATAGGGTTACCACATACGTAAAGTATTATCGAATTCTGCAGTCATCATAATAATCTTTAGAAATCATAAACGCAGATCTTAATACCAACACCATGGAAACAACGAGAAGCATTTACCCATTATGCATAGATCTTTTTGGTATCCAAATTGATTATCCCTTGGAGACCAAGCAGGATCACAAATTTAGCAAGACACTTAGAGACAAACTGATCATATTATGATTTGTTTTGTAGCCAGGGAGGAGATTCAACTGAATTGTTGTCACTTGGGCATTGGAAAATTGAATAGCACCATATAAAAGGATTTGATCTATCCTTACTACTTTAGGTCGTTCCTTTAAACCAGGGTCAGAGGACCTGTTTTGTAACCTCTGTTGGTGAAGAACATGAAGAGATCCTTATTTGCACAATTTTTAGGGGAAGCTTGAGAAAATATGATCAATGCCCCATGATATAACTCTCACGAGTTGTCACTTCTAAAGAATGAAGATATTTTGTGAACATGGTTTCAGTTACTAAAGACACTTAAAACCTGCTTGCTTTTGTATATTTTGGCAGTAGAATTTTGTTATTTGTGGATACAAAACAGAAACAAGGGTACTTTGGGTAGGATTGATGGTTATTTGAAAAATTTGGTGGGGATTAAGCAATATGAAGTTGATTTCACTGGATCTTTGAGAACCTTTACAAAAATTGGACAACTTAAGAACAGAAAGCTTCATAATAGCAAAAATATTCCTTCAACTAGAAGGTGTGCATCATTGGAGCCCCAAATCTACATGGTTTCACATGATCTTTGAGAATTCAACATGAAGCCTTAAGATAAAGACTCAATTAAAAATTAATGACCCCTGGTTTCTCATGCCTAAGATACACTCAAAGGCTTACAGAAAATATTTATCAACAAAATGATAGTAAACTGATTTTAAATTGTTTATCTCATTACAAGATGAAGGCTCTTCTTGTAGTAAAATTGTAAATGCCACTAAACTATCATAGGGATAAGATCTTGTGTGAATCAGAGGGATTTTAACATAAGATTGTAACAGAAACATCAAAACCTTTTAAATACATTCTGAAATAAAAATAGACAATTTTTCCCATGATCAACGTAGATTAATTCGATATCTATTAGATTTATCAGTAGGGGAAAGTTTCTTGAACAGTCTCAAAGCTTGTCAATGACTGTACACTTGTAACCATCTTGACTCAATCAAATATAAAACACAAGAGATTAATAGGTTTGTTAGATTGTCTCTTAGGAAGATGGGATTTATCATATTTTCTCATAAGAATTAAATCTCCCTCCTTTTGCATGACTAAATCATGCCCTTTAAAGCACTCATTTACATTAAAGATTCCCCCCAAACAAAGAATATTCGAGGAACCTTTGTTTGTTACTTATTTTATCATGATTTCTAGAAAGTGATGTTTAACAGATTTACTAAAAAAAATTCCCAGGTGTTCAAAAGGTGAATCATTTCAAATATTTCCATCATTGTTTTAACTGGGGCATCTAGTCATCTCGTCTGGAAACACATTTTTCATCCTTTGCGCCTATAGCTTTCTTCTCCTCATTCTTTCATTTGTAATTTGATCTACTGGATCTAGTAATTCATTTTCTGTAGGTGCCCGAGTAACTTTTTTTCAAAATATAAACTCTTGCACTTCCTCAGATTAAAAATTTTGAGCTCCACAACACTTCAATTGCACTTTACTGATAGAAATGACAAGAAATCATTCAGATTCACCATGAAAAACCATGTGTATTTGCATCCCCTAAATTCATGGAATGTTAATGGATGTAAAAACAGATGCATCATGTCAGAACCGTTGATTCTTCCATTTCACCACTTTAAATTAGAGTCATCCACATGGAATATTAGAGCTGAAACAGGACTGGGGGTGCATTTTGCATTTTATGACTTTAGGAAAAAATTCACAATTTTGACATTTTTTGGGCCCCTCTGCCTTTGAAATACGAGTTTGACACATGGCTTAATCTGGGCCTTTGATGGAGTCATAGCTCATTTAAGTAATTTTACCCTTTTTTAAAAAAAGGAAAAATTTCCAATTTTCCTCTTGTAACCCGCTTCCCCATCTTTGAATTTTCAATGCAGACTTCATTTGTTTCCTGGTGGGGCCACACTTCACTTTTATACTTTATCCATTTTTCATAATAAATCAAGAAGTTCCAAATTTATCCTGGCTCTTCACCCTCCCAATTTGAATTTTCAAATGCTAACTCAAACATGTGACATCACTTTGTCCCCTGCGGGGTTGCAAATTTAGTAATTTTTGTGATATTAATGTGCATGTTTAACTTAGCGGTATTTTTGTGATACTTTCCCTCAATACACCAAAGTGTTTTCCCTTAATATTTTGGAGAAAATTGTTGACTTGTGCATCAAAAAACCTTTCCATATCAATCGTGGATATACTCAGTCAAAGGCCTTATACAAAATTTGTGTATCACCGTAATTTTAATCCTTTTACAATCTACTTTTTACCCTTAATGCCCAGAAAATCAATTTAGGATACATCAATAAGGAATTGGCCTTGATACCAGAGACTCGCCTCAAAATAGGTATACCCATAAACCTGAGGTGCTACCATTATATCTACAAAAGAGAGAGATCCTTTTTGCAAGCTTAGAACACCTGCATCCATCTCTCTACAGGATGCACTTTTGAGAGATAATAGTTTTTGCCATGCTTGGTGGGACAATGAATCATATCTGCATGCAAGTTACAAATATCTACAACAGATCACAACAGATTTACAACAGATAGAAGTTACTTTTGGGACAACAAGATGCAAAAATTTATTCTAAAGATTTAAAGATATATTTGGTGACTCCGTAAAGCTGATTTCAGACTAGTATTGCAACATGTTACATTCCTAAAGTGACTAAAAGATCATCAGTAAGAGGAATTCCTCCTGAGTTTGTTTCTTTACCTTTGAATTCTGTAAGAAGGAGAAGAGTTGGTAATACTTTACCTTGTAATAGGCCTAGTTCTGATAACCCGCCTCCTAATATTCCTTCATCACATATCTGTTTCTCTATTCAGATCCTAGTCTTTCAAATGGCTATTCAAGCACCTAGGAATTTTGTGACCTTTATTGATGGTAACCCATTAGTAATTCAAGTTTATCACGGTATCCCTAATGCTGTCATGAAAATTTTACCATCATTTACTGGTGATAATCAGGTGACACCTATAGAGAACATTAAAGATGTTGCAGCCTTATGTGTAGTTCATAATATTACCCATGAAGATGTGGCTTTGATACTTTTAGCTACTTCCTTTAAATTACGAGACCTGTAATGGTATAGAAATCTCGAGATTGGAAGCATAAGAACTTGGGATGATTAAGTTGAAAAATTGCTAAAATAGTTCCAAAATAATTCAGATCATTTGTCCCTCATAGAACAATTGTCTACTATGAAAAGAGATCCTCATGAATTTATGTCTAGTTTCAACATCTGTTTTTCTAGAACTTGGGAAAGAATTCAAGTATGTGTCCAGCCTCAAGCTGGGCATGATTTCCTTTATCATCTAAGAGATTTAAATAGTGATATTTCAAATATGATTCAGTCTATGGGAGGTAATATTCTTCTGAAAGCTTATGACATTGCTATAAAAGCTGAAAACATCCTTATTCAAGCCAGAAAATTTACACCAAGGCCTTAATGCCTTTTTGGACATATTTAGCACCTATCCCACAACCTATCACCATTGTGGAGCCTATTATTACAGCCCCATCAAATTATGTGTTAAAAGTTTTGTAGACTTTTGGAAACAAGATGACTTCAAGTGACAATAAAGTTTCACTACCTAGCAGACCTTATCGGCTCCTTATTAGCAAAACCATCAAAATCAGCAAAATAGGCAGCCTTACCAACAGAATCAAAATTATAGGCAACCTTATCAGCAAAGGCAATGTGACCCAAATGATCGTATGCCATCTAACGCTTTAGTCCTAATTAATATGGCTACTGAAGAGTGGTGTCAACGTTGTAATCAACCTCATTCAGCGACAAATTTCCCAAATACTTTTCTGAACATAAGCTTTATTGCAAAACCTCAATCTGAAACATTATTCATGCCTCAAATGGAGGCTGGGCAACAAGAAAGTCATGTTTAGAAAGATCGTGAACAAAACTTAGTCAATTTTAGTGAGGAATATTTCATTGTAGTTACTACTAAGGCTTAAGAAAAGGTCACAGAGAGAAAAAAACAACACAATAGGCTTTTTCTATGTACTATCACTAATAAAACAACAAGTATAAGCCCAAAACCAGCTAACAGTGCATTTGTTAATAAAAAAACAAGAGGTGTTACAGCTGGTAAAGAACAAAAAAAATTACTATAGCTTGATCCAAGAAGGTTATTTATACCTCAGATATCAAAAATAGCTGAAGTAGAATCAATTTTTACCAAAACCTATACTAAAACATTAGAATATGTCTCTAAAATTGATGCTTATTTTAACATTGTTGATGTAATGAAAAAGCATAATTTTAACATCTCAATATGGGATGTTCTAAGTATTCCAGGACAATAAGATTTACTTTCTCATGAACTAGCTAAGATGTAGATTTCTTCTAAGACGATAAAAAGGAAGTCCAGAAAGGTCCTTGGAACAATGGAACAAGACCACATCAAAGAAGTTAAATGGATGATTTAGAAAGCCTTAAATGGTCATGACATCAAGAAGCTACCACCATTATATCTATTGCTAATTATTGGAGAACATCTTATTCATAACTGTATGCTGGACAATGGTGCAAGCAACATAGTAATGCCAAAAGTAATTGTAGAAAAATTGGGCCTGCAGTATAAACCTACACAAAAGAGTGTCTTATAGTTGGATGGAACTCCAACTAATATGGTTGGTGTCATAAGAAATATAGAGGTAACATTGACTTCAAGTGACAATAAAGTTTCACTACCTAGCAGACCTTATCGGGCTCCTTATCAACAAAACCATCAAAATCAGCAAAATAGGTAGCCTTACCAACAGAATCAAAATTATAGGCAACCTTATCAGCAAAGGAAATTTGACCCAAATGATCATACGCCATCTAACACTTTAGTCCCAATTAATATGGCTACTGAAGAGTGGTGTCAACCTTTTAATAAACCTCATTTAGCTACAAATTTCCCAAATGCTTTTCTGAACATAAGCCTTATTGAAAAACCTCAATCTGAAACATTATTCATGCCTCAAATGGAGGGTGAGAAACAAGAAAGTCATGTTTAGAAAGTACGTGAACAAAACTTAGTCAGTTTTAGTGAGGAAGATTTCATTGCAGTTACTACTAATGCTTAAGAAAAGGCCACAGAGAGTAAAAAACAATAGAATAGGCTTGTTCTACGTACTATCACTGATAAAACAACAAGTATAAGCCCAAAACCAGCTAACGGTGCATCTGTTCATAAAAAAACAAGAGGTGTTACTATTAGCATATGTTGGATAACAGATTTGTCTTAGGTGCCTATCTTATCACTTTATCTCTTCTTCTGTTATTCCATCATTCTCTGCTTCTGTTTTGGATCCTCTCCATTCATTTAGGGGATTCCAGTACAATTTATTTCCTATAAATATTGTACGTGAGCTTTGTGTTAGATAGAATAATACGAGATAAACAATCTCTTCTATTTCACCTTCATTCGCTGTCTCTTAGTTTGGTATCAGAGCGAACTAGATCTCTACCTATGCATTGGTCAGGGTCGTTGGACTTCTATAGTCTTGCGTGGAGATTAGAGGAGTCCTGCTGCTGCTGCTGTGTGGAGATCTTCAGCCTGACAAGAGATCTGCTGCTGCGTGAAGACTTCAGCGTTTAGTCTTCTATTTTCTCTGCCTGTGCGTGTTGATAACAACTGCTGCTGCGTGGAGAGGAAACAATCTAAGGATATACAGTGAAACCTAGCAAAGGCATTCCAACATAAGAGAACCCAGTCCAGATCCAGTTCCTCTGTCGACTGCATTGAAGACAAGGAGAAACTGTTTTCTTTTTCTGGTGCGTTGGACAGGAGAAAAACATGGAAGTTCATGTGGAGACTGCTGCTGCTAGACGTGGAGACTGTCTGAGCGTGTTGAAGACTGCTGCTGCTGCTGGACGTGGAAACAATCTAAGGATCAAACACAAGCTGGACGTGGAGACTTACTTAACCACCTGATGAAGGAAGGCAGCATGTGGGTGAAGAAAAGACTTTCTGCATGGAAAGTAAAACGTGGAGATCTCGCCGGGAGAGAGAACATATTTCTGTGTGCGGAGACCTTCAACTTGTGTGGTTCTGTCGAGGTAGTTTTGAGTCTACAACAGTTTCTTCAACATTACGTCGAATGTCGAGTGTAGACAACTCGATTGAAAGCGTCAATAACACAGTCGCCATAGCTGAAAGCCACAATATCAACTCGCCAGCTAGAGAACACTGTGGAGAAGCTCCTGAGAGCTCTGGGTTCTACTTTGCTTTGCTGAACGAGCTTTGAAATTTTGGCAATCTTGCATTCGACAAACTAGTTCGAGAAGGACTCCTTGAATACTTTCTTTTCGACGTCTACTGCCAAGCAAAGCGAGTACGGGAAGAATTAGAAGCCGGATACGACGTCGATTCTGATGATGAAGAAGAATGCCCTACAAAGCATCACTGTCTCACTGCACGAAAATATCGCGAGCATCTACGAGCCAGTAATTCTCGACAGTGAGTCCAAATTGTAATAACTTTTCAAATAAATAATTTTTTTTATTACAATGTCTTCTCCGAAGTTACTTCTGTCTGACCCTCAGTTGCTAAAAGGGCCTAATTTTGTGGCCTGGAAGACAAAAATGAAGACAATCCTTCAGTTTGGAGGATTATGGGGAATTGTCACAGACCCTGTGACAATTCCCCATAATCCTTCAAACTGAAGGATTGTCTTCATTTTTGTCTTCCAACAGCGAATGAAGGAGAAATAGAATAGATACTAAGGCTTAAGAAAAGGCCACAGAGAGCAAAAAACAACAGAATAGGCTTGTTCTACGTACTATCACTGATAAAACAACAAGTATAAGCCCAAAACGAGCTAACAATGCATCTATTCATAAAAAAACAAGAGGTGTTACAGCTGGTAAAGAACAACAAAAATAGTTATAGCTTGATCTAAGAAGGTTATTTATACCTCAGATATCAAAAACAACTGAAGTAGAATCAATTTTTACCAAAGCCTATACTAAAACAGTAGAATATGTCTCTAAAATTGATGCTTATTTTAACATTGTTGATGTAATGAAAAAGCATAATTTTAACATCTCAATATGGGATGTTCTAAGTATTCTAGGACAATAAGATTTACTTTCTCATGAACTAGCTAAGATGTAGATTTTTTCTAAAACAATAGAAATGGAAGTCCAGAAAGCAGACATGGTCCTTGGAACAATCGAACAAGACCACATCAAAGAAGTTAAATGGATGATTCAGAAAGCCTTAAATTGTCATGACATCAAGAAGCTACCACCATTATATCTATCGCTAATTATTGGAGAACATCTTGTTCATAACTGTATGCTAGACAACGGTGCAAGCAACACAGTTATGCCAAAAGTAATTGTAGAAAAATTGGGCCTGCAGTATAAACCTACACAAAAGAGTGTCTTATAGTTGGATGGAACTCCAACTAATAGGTTGGTGTCATCAGAAATCTAGAGGTAACATTGCATCCTTGCCCAAATGTTTCCATTCTACAAGATGTTACTATTGTAGGCTTGTAACTCCTTACTTTGCTATTTGTTTATCAAGAGACTTCAAAGAAAAAATAGGAGGCTATCTCTCTTCAGATTGGTCTTTCTTATTTTTCACTACTCGTTATAGGATTAAGGTTACTATCAATTCAGAACCGTTGGCCAGATTTTACATTGAGCCTCACGCTTCTAATACAGTAGCTAATTATGTAGCTTTAGACTAGTCTGGTTTTGATAATATAGCTCATGTTTCATCATTATATTGTGTTACTAACCTATTTATGGATGAAAATACACATGAAGAACACGCTCATGATCCTTTCAAGGAATTTGAAGAACACATGTTTGGGGTGTATTGCTTGCATGAAGAAAATACACCAATTCCCCTATTGTCAAAAATAGAAAATGCAACAAAAGGGATTTGGAAGCTTCAGTTTGATGGAGTTAAAATAAAGAAAGGACAAGGAGTATGTTTGATGCTCACTTCCCCAAAAAATGAAAGGTATTTCTCAGCTTTGAGTCTCCAATTTTCATGCACTTGCAACGTAGCTGAATACAAAGCATTAATTCATGGCTTACTTTGGGCCAGAAAGAGAGGTATTAGCATGCTATAGATTTTTGGTGATTCTGAGTTGGTTATCAATCAAGTAAGAAATTTCAATGTTTGTAAGAATCCATTAATGAAGTCTTACAGACATAGAGTTTCAGACTTAATGGAATATTTTGAAGCTATTAATATTCAATCCATTCCTAGAATAGAAAATAAGCATGCAGATAGACTTTACAATTGGTGCTAGTTTTGAAGTGCTAGAATAGATTGAAAATAGCAAAATTCAGCCTCATATAAAGCTAATTGTCAGGCCTTCGATACCTGATAATGACTTGAATTGGCAGGTTTTTGAAAGTGATGATCAAATCTGTAGGTTTTTGCAGCAAGAAGCTGAATTTTCTGCAGTAAATCAAGATAAATTACAACACTTATATGGTGACCAGATTGTTCAGTTAAAGACAAATAAACTACCTCAAGGTCTTGGTCACATTAGAAGACACATTCAACACTGATGATCAGTCAAGGAAAGACAAAACAAAGATGTCAATACATGTGGATAACTATGAAGAGATCTCAGTTGATGAAGGGAAAAATTTGTTTCTTGGAAAGGTATGTTCCTTAGCTGAAAAACATTCATTTATTAATATTTGCAAGGAATTTAAAGATGTTTTCGCTTGGAAATACCAAGACCTGAAAGGGTTTGATCCCAGTTTAGCACAACATACTATTGAATTACAGCCAAATTCTAAGCCAGTTAGGTAAAAATAGAGGCCTGTAAATCCCAAAATAGAGCCTCTAATGAGGAAAGAGTTATCTAAGTTGATTGAATCAGGTATTATCTTTCCAGTTAAGCATTCAAGTTGGGTAGCCAATCTTGTTCCTGTTAGGAAGAAAAATGGAGAAATTAGATTATGTGTGGATTTTAGAGATCTTAATAAAGCTTCATTAAAAGATCACTACCCACTTCCAAATATGGATCAGATTTTGAGAACATTTTCTGGTTCAGATAGACTATCTCTTCTAGACAGCTATAGTGGATACAATCAGATTTTAGTTCGAGAAGAAGATAGGTACAAAACAACTTTTACCACCAAGTGGGGTACTTATGCTTATAAAAGAATGCCTTTTGGCCTTTCAAATGTTGGTGCAACATTTCAACATGCAATGGACATGGATTTTCGTAGCTTGTTAAATAAATGCATCCTTGTTTATTTAGATGATGTTACTATATTTTCAAAAAATTCAGATGAACATCTAATACATCTAAGGAAGACTTTTCAGTTATGCAGACAATTTGGGATATCTTTGAATCCACTAAAGTCTATCTTTTCAGTACATCAAGGAAAATTACTTGGTCATATTATTTCTAAGACAAGGTTTAGCAATTGATCCTTTCAGAATCGAAGCCATATCACAGACTATCATTGCCTCATCATAAGAAAGCATTACAAAGTTTTCTTGGAAAAATCAACTTTGTTAGAAGATTTGTTCCAGATTTTGTAGCATTGGTGAAACCATTGACAACTATGTTAAAGAAAGAGAAGAATTTCTCTTGGACCAGCAAAGGGAGAGAAGGATTTGAAGCAATTAAAACAGCCATCTCTCAAGCTCCTACTCTTGCAAATCCAAATTTTGATAAATATTTTACAATGTATGCACTTGGAGGAGCTGAAACAATCTCAGCCATATTAACTTAGGCTAATGATGAAAATGTTGAACAACCAATTGCTTTCTTTGGACAGAGCTTGCATGATTATGAAACAAGGTACACATTTCTTGAAAAACAAGTACTTTCAGTAGTCAGAGGGCTAAATAATTTTAAGTACATGATTTCAAACAATAAAATTCATGTTCTTGTTTCTCATCCAAGTGTGAAAGCTTTCTTGTTAAATAAAGAATTGAATGAGAAAAGAGTACAGGCTGGATAATGAAATTCAAGGAATATGATGTTGATATCCATGTTGCGAAGACAGTTTGAGGAAAAGGCTTATGTGAGAACCTAATTGCTGATATGGAAAAATAACATGAACCAGAATCAGAAGATCCAAAACAACATGCTGAAGTTAAGCATTAACAATCAGATGTCATGGTTCAACCAGAAAACCAGCAACCTGAACTTGCTCAAGAGGTCCAAGAATCAAGATGGATGACTAATTTAGTTAACTATTTATAGCATGGTATCTATCTGGAAGGTATGGACAAGAATAAATGAAGGTATTTCAGATTACAAGTTGTACCCTATGTTTTCATTAATGGTTTATTATTCAAAAGGATATAAATGGAATCTTGTTGCGATGTGTTGACTATGAAAAATTCAGCAATTATTATTAGAATTCCATGAAGGACCTGCAGGAGGTCATTTCTCAGCACGTACCACAACCTTAAAAATTATGAAAGTTAGTTACTATTGGCCCAACATATTCAAGGACTATTTTGAATGGATTAGAAAGTGTAAGAAATGTGCTTTCTTTGTTGGAAAAGAACATTTGGCTTCTCTACCTTTACAACCTATTTCAGTTGATCATCCTTTTATGCAGTGGGGTCTTGATTTTATTGGCATGATAAACCCACCTTCTTCACAAGGACACAAGTGGATTTTGACTGCTACATATTACTTTACACACTGGACTGAAGCAATAGCCTTGAAAGATGCTAATGAAACTTTGATACTATCATTTTATGAAGGTATAGTTTGCATATTTGGTGTTCCAGCAACTATCATATCAGATAATGCTTTAGCATTTCTTAGTGCAAAGGTAACAGATTGGGTTGTTAATCATGGAATTTATTTAAGTTCTTCATCTAACTATTACCCACAAGGTAATGGGTTAGCTAAAAGTACTAACAAGAATATTTTAAGGATCATCAGAAGAACACTCAAAGATAACCAGAGAGCTTGGCATTTAATGTTAAATTCAACACTTTGGGCTGATAGAGTGACTCCTAAAAGATCAGTTGACAATTCACCATACAAGCTTGTTTACGGAAGAGAAGCAAGAATGCCTATTTCAGTTGAGTTACCCACATTAGATTTGTTGCATCAAATGGAGTTACTTGAAAATGAACCATTGCAGGTTCGTTATGTAGAATTAATGGAATTACAAGAGCTAAGAGATCAAGCTCATTCAAACATGGAAAAGAATTAGAAATAGATGAAGAAGAATTTTGATAAGAAAGCCAAATTCAGAATCTTCAATGAAGGAGATATTGTGTTAAATGGGATGTTGATCGTGCAAAGCCAGGAAGACACATGAAGTTTGATACAATCTGGAGTGGTCCTTACATGATTTCAGCTTGCAAAGAACACAATGCTTTTCAACTTTCAAGGCTGAATGGAGAGGAACTTCCCATTCTTATGAATGGTATGTTTCTCAAACACTGTTATTGAAAATCCTACAGTGTCTGTTTAGAGTAGGATTTCCCTTCAATAAGTGCATTCCTGCACATTGCAATGTTTTTCAATTCAATAAGTGCATTTTGTGCACATGATCTGGTTTACCAGATCCTTTCCCAGTTTTAGTTCATTTTGGAAGGGTTGGACCTTCAGGAAGGAAAATTTTGGTTACATGCTTTAGACTCCATGCCCAATGGACAAGAGCAAGGCACTGGTTTACAAGCTAGCAGGTAGCTTTCCCCGCAGGATCACCAGAAATGTTGACAATTTTTACACTTGTGCAAAAATGGGCAACTCAAAACTTCATTATGATGGATAGCATTGGTGAAGTATACCTAAGCTAGGGGAGTTTCTTTCAGAGAATATTGTTACTATTGAATTAATTAATGATTGCATGGAATTTGTAGCTATGTGTGCTGTCACAAAATATAACAGATCACATAGTCTACAATTTCATGACTATCTTCAGCAAAAGAACACAAAGCCCTGAAGGACAGTTGTGTTGTCTTGATGAAGACATCCAATTGCAGAATAGATGAAATGCTAATTTTTGGAACAACAAACATAGTTGCAGATTGTAGAAATCGAAGTTCATTACTGGATGTTACAGGTATTCTTTAATGTTCTTTCCTTCATGATTAAGACATTCAATTATATTACTGAGTTGTTTAGTTCATCATACAATCCATATCAGAAAGTTGAAATGCAGAAAGAAATACACAACTCAATTTCACAATTCAATGCTTTATTCATAAGGAATTTCAAATGTTCCCACACAAGCAGTGGGATGTAACTGGAAAGTAAAGTACAACTACTGAAATAAGAGGTACACATGCATGAAAGAGAAAATAGAGGTGTATGAGTGAACCCATCATTGCCTTGGGTCTTCTCCTTTGGTTGATGTATCTTCATCTTCAACTTATTCCCTCTTCATCTTCATCACTAGAAGTATTGTACCTGAAAAGAAGAAAAGAGGAAAATTATCAGTTAAGAGCTCAGGGTTAATCCATATTCCTATATTGTCCTAATTCGTGCATATGGATCTCTTAACAACAGGAGATATAGATTACTTGAAGATCAAACTGTATACATGATTTACTCACTCAGAATGAAGGAGGAAAGAGAAAAGAAAACTATGGACATAAGAGAGGCCAAAAATCCTAAATATTTTCTGACTATTTCCTTAAGTGTGCAGGTATAGGTTGCAGTAAAGAAGAAAATAAATCATGTTTTACAATCTTCACTATTGGATAAATACCCAAATCTCAAATGATTTCCATCCTATGGTACATGAAGCAGATAATGTCATAATATATGTTCCTGATTCAATAAAAAGAATTCAAGGAATTTAGCAAAATTTTGAAATAGAAGGCTTTGCCATGTGAAATGGACTAAAACTTTCGAAAGTACATGTATCAAATTGTAACTAAAAAGAAATGCAAATTAAATTATTACAGATAAAGAAGAAAAAAGAAGTTTGAATTCATATCAAAGGAGGGATACCCAAATCTGGGTTGAAATACCTAAGCCACAAATTGAAAAATACATGGGTATATACAAATTTTGAGAAAAAATAATTCATTCATGCAGGATATAAAAGGTAATACAATTTATTGACAATACAACTCTAAGTGAATACACCAAGGAAATCAAAGAAAAGAAAATTTCATCAATTCTACTACTAAAGACAAACTCATGCATGGTAAATATTCTACAGAGTTTCATAATAGAAATGAGCAGAAAGGTCTAATAAATAAGTAAAATGATGTAGATATACCATTTTTCAAGTTTAGAAGAAATATCTAAGGAAAAAGAGAAAAAGCTTGATATGCAAAAGAATAATAGGGATCATGTAGAAAAGAGCACAAAAGCAAAAATGAGAAATAAAAAGCTTCATGTTTCGAACATCAATGGCCAAATATAGAAATTTTGAGAGCCTGGCTAGACAGTTGGAGCTACAATATGCAAATGAATAAAATCTAGATTTAGCTCATGAGAGATCAAAACTTCAAATATAAATAAACATTCAACCTTCAAAGCAAAATATGGAAAAGATGGAAATCCTAGCAAATCCTTTCAAGTTGAAAAGCTAACAAATAATAACCTTAAACTATGATGAACTATGTTTCTCATGAGATTCAAAGATAGAGGCTACGGAATAAACAGATGAACCAGGATTCAATTGAAGAAGGTTTACATCTGAAATACAAAGGAATGGAAGGCTTTTTGGTTCCCAGACTCGCACAAGAGGATACACCAAGCTCTAACCATTCATAAATCATCTGAAAAGATATCATATTTTTTAGGTAAGTCCCAAGCAGCTCCACCATGGGTACTAAAATCTGATTTTCCAAGACTTACAAAGCATTCAAAGTGGAAAGAGAAAGTGTCTGGGGCATTTGAGACAAAAGATTGCGGGAAGTGCAAGCCATTTAAAAGGAAATATCAGAGATTCACCTTGAAACAGATGGAAATCATAGAACTCAAGAATCCTTCATCAAGACAAGGAAGCCCAAATGTTGGAATACCCTGAAGAAATTATCAACAAATCAAAAGATACACAGATCAATTTTTCGAAAAAATGATAGAGAAACCATTTTCAAAATCAATGACGATCCCATAAGTTTATCAAAATGGCAAAGAAAATGACTTCATACTCTGAGCTTCAAAATTTTCATAAAATTGGACCTTTGTTAGGAAATGAAGTTCTAATGTCTAGCTGAGCATCGAATTAAAGAAATCACAAAATTCCCTCAAAAGAAGGTTCGTCAATGACAAAATGATTAAACAGGATAACACAGAAACCATGTTGAAAAGCCAACTCAGATAGAACTCGGTAAATATAGTAGCTAGATAAACTCAAGAAGCTTTAGGAAGGTCCAACAATGGTAACCATCTAGGGAATGAAATTTTTTTGGCCAGAGTTCCTTTAACAGACAGATCTCGAGAATGAAATATGAAAGACTTAGTTGGTTTCGAGTGTATTTTACTCATCAAAAAGTAACGGGTTAATGATCAGTGAGTTGGAGATCAATAGCTGGGAATCAAAATACAGAGTTCAATGCCAGAATTGAATCACCAAAATTGATGCAAGCCCAATCTGATAATATGGCGAGTCTTTTTCAAACTTAGCATTTTTTTCATTATTTTGTAAAAGTGTCAGATGATTGCAGGCTCCACTACAAAATGTATTGGAAGTGAGTGGTGAAGGGCGGATCAAATTTTGAGAATTTTCCATTTTCAAAAGGGCGTAAAGTTATAAAATGACCCATGGCCCCACTCATGCCAAACGGAAAAATTAAAGTTGGGCCCGTATCAAAAAGTCAAAGGGAAGTGAACCATTTTACTGTTTTTACCTTTGAAATTATGAAAATTGGAGTAAAGTCCAATTAAAAATTTCCCCAGGCCCTTGTAAAGCATAAAATTCAATGATCCGCTCTTATCTTTCAAAAGAATCAATATCAGAAGTCAAATGCACAAAGATCATGCCGTGACACTTTTTTTGTGATGAAAATTTGAGCCTTTAGCGTTTGAAAAAGGAGTAAATTTTAAAAGTTCCTCATGACCCCACAAAGTACCAAACATTGTGCCACATATTCAATAAATTCAAAAGGACTCATCGGGTCAATTTGAGTATGTAAAATCCCTTTTGTGAAAAAAATTGTAAAAGATTTAAAATTACCCATGACCCGTTTGCCATATAATGTTTACCAAGGCGGAAACGGGTGGAAGGCAATTTAAGATTTTAAGCCTTTTTCAGAAAAAGTAAAGTATCAAAAGTAGGCCGCAATTTTTTGACGCAATCTCTCAGCCAATTGGTCCAGATTGGCAAATGGTTAGGACGAATATTAAAAAGATTAATTTCTATCAGAAACATAGAAAAAGAAGGATTTTCGAAGGCCCGTTTAGGAGTTCAAATTATCTTACGTGGGAACTCTTTTTCAAAATAAAGTCCCACAACTTGGATACAGAAACCCATTCACTTCAAATGAACAGGTCAATAATGGCATGCACAGGGGAAAATTTAAGGAGTGTTTGCTAGCTCAAATGGAGACAATCAATAATGAAAATACCAAAAAACTATTAAGTTTACAATACTTTTTGCACCTTAATTCGATTTGAGTTCACAAATTCAACTATGGTTAGAAATGCTTTAGCATATTATCACTACAAATGGATAAGGTTCACATGGAATTTCACAAAATCTAAGACATAGAAGAATCTAATCTACATGCACAAATAAGAAGACTTACTCATTAAACAAAACTTATTTTTAGCAAATTATCATTCATGCTTTTCTTTAAAAATAGAACATTCGACTACAGTTGACTGAGTTATAACCAATGATTGTTAATGCCTCTTTGTATTTACATGTTCTATTTTTTCCTTTATTTATTAATAGATTATGGATAAAAATAAGATGCATGGGCGAGTACACTTCTAGTCTATTTTTAGGAAGGGTGGGAAATATTTTTCTATATATTGTGTGCTTTGGTAAAGCACAAGAGAGTTAGAGGAGGAATTTTAGATACATTAGTGTTGAAGAAATTTTTTTCCATTTTTTCCCTTTGAATGTGATGTATTTTCTACCTTTCCAATTATTTACAGTCTTGTGTATGTTTCCATTAATCTTGTGAATGATTAAATTCCTAGATTAATCATCTCACCCTGTTGCAAATTCAGTAATTTTTGCATGATATTAATGTGCATGTGTAACTTAGCAGTATTGTGATTTTATCCCTTAATACATTAAAGTGTTTACCCTTAATTATCTTCAGAAAATTTGGCTTGTGCATCAAAAATCCTTTCCATATCAATTGTGCATGTACTTAGTAAAAGACCTCATACAAATTTGGTGTATCACCTCAGTTTAAATATTTTAATAGTCTTCTTTTACCCTGAAACCTCAGAAAATCAGTTTAGGATACATCAATAAGGAAACAACCTTGATACTATAGACTCACCTCAAAATAGTTATACCCATAGACCTTAGGTGTTTCCATAATATGTACGAAAGAGAGAGATCCATTTTGCAAGCTTAGAACACCTGCAGCCATCTCTCTACAGGGTGCACTTTCAAGAGACAATAGGTGGCAAGTGGTAGACTTGACACCCTCAAAATGGCAGATTGAAACATAATGATGGTGGGTGACAAGCCAGCAGCAAGAGATTTCCAAAATCTCATTTCACTCTTGAATCTATCAGTGGTGAAGTATCGAAAGATAGGGGAGTTTTGTTTTAAGAATATTGTTACTGGTGAATTAATTAATGATTCAACATGAAATTTCCATCTATGTCACAGACCCAAGTGATCAGCCCTGCGTGTCTGACAATTTTGTCCCCTATCTTCCATACTCTTGAATTTCACTGAAGAGACAGTTGTGCATCGTCCGTGATGAAGCTTGCTCTATTTCTTAGAATAGATACATTAAGCCTGGAACCTCTCATTGGCAAATCATAGTTTGCCTGATTCAAAGACACATGGAGAGCTTCATGCTGAATTTACATGTATTCTTTAATGTTCTTTCCTTCATGATTAAGACATTCAATTATATTACTGAGTAGTTAGTTCATCATACAATCCATATCAGAAAGTAGAAATACAGAAAGAATACACAGACTCATGCTTTCACAATTCAATGCTTCATTCATAAGGAATTTCAAATGCCGACCACACAAGCTATGGGATGTAATAGGAAAGTAAAGTACAACTACTGAAATAAGAGGTACACATGCATGAAAGAGAAAATAAAGGAGTATGAGTGAACCCATCGTTACCTTCGATCTTCTCCTTTGGTTGATGTATCTTCGTCTTCAGACACTAGAAGAAGGATGCTACCTGAAAATAAGAAAAGAGGAAAACTATCAGTTTAAGAGCTCAGTGGTACAATCCATATTCCTATTTTTCCTTAATTCAATGCATATGGATCTCTTATTAATAATAGGAGATATAGATTACTTGAAGATCAAAACTGCATACATGATTGGGACTCACTCAGGATGAAGGAGGAAAGAGGAAATAAAACTATGGACATAAGAGAGGCCAAAAATCCTAAATATTTTCTAACTATTTCCTTAAGTTGCAGGTGCAAGGTTCAGTAAAGAAGAAAATAAATCATGTTTTATAGTCTTCACTATTAGATAAAGGTTGCAGTTCTCAAATGATTTCCATCTTATGGTACATGAAGCAGATAATTCATAAGTTATGTTCCCGATTACAACTAAAGAAGAAAGGAATTTTGAGGAAATTTTGATAGGGCTTCGCCATGTGAAATGGACTTTTTAAAACATTTCCGCATACATATCAAAGTTGTAATAAAAGGAAATTTAGTATTAAACAGATTGCTAGAATTATTTAAGAAATAAAGAAGTTTGAATACACCATATTGGAAAAGGAGGGATACCCAAATGGCTGGGTTGAAATACCTCAAGCCACAAATTGAATAATACATGGGTATATACAAATTTTGGAAAATTTAATTCATTCATCAAGGACTAGTAAAAAGTCCATATACAAATTTATTGCAATATAACTCCAAGGAATACACCAATGAAACACAAAATAAAATCACTAGTTTCATCAATTAAAGTGCACTACTAAAGACAACTCATCCATTATGGTAAAGATTCTACAGAGGTTCAAAATAGAATCTGAGTATATTTTCAGAGAAAAATAATAAGTATCAGTAGCTCGAATGCTCAAAGAAATATGTAAAATGGGGACCACAGAGTTTATGTAGAAATATCAAAGGAAAAGCCAATCGGAAGAGTAAAATCACGTAGAAGAGAATCAGTTGAAGTAAAGAACAGAGCTTCAATGTTTTCATCAATGGCTGAAGATAGAAATTTTGTAGAGCCTGGTTAAGAAAATGGAGGTACAATATGCCAAAATACCCATAGCTCAAAATTGAGCGTTTACTCACGAAAACTGAACCAGATCTTAACATTTTGAACAAAAAATGTCCAATCACAAGAATAACAAAGACCAATACACAAATTTTTGGATATTTCTAGTTCATAACTTCAAATATGGAAGTTACCCAGTGAATAAGCAAGCACAAAATACTAGCAAACCCTCCATAATTTCGGTTATCTATTGCAAGTATAAATGAAATAAGTTGAAAACTAATGATATAAACTTATCAGACTCAATCTGTCAAAATCTTAAAATTCATTAAATTATTACTCAAAATGAGAAGAGGCTAAGGATGAACCGTTGATATAAAAGTTCAAAATATTTAGAGAAGTTAAACCACAAAGAAAACCATGTAATGTTCTAGAATGGTAATAACCAAGTGAAGGGATTAAAGAGCCATCAGGAAAACTTACCACCTCAAAAGTGATGACAAATTTATAACCAAGAATAATCTATGCATGCTTCAATATCGAGCCAAATGTCAAATTTTGGCGGCACGTCTGAGCTCCTTAGGGAAAAAATAAGACCTATACAAGTGGGAAAATATTTTATCCAAACTTCAGGCACATCTAAAGATCACCCAAGGAAAAGATCACTCAATAATGAGCCTCAAAGCAACATGCTCACCAACCTCGCAGAAGTAGTAAACCAGAGGAAAAATAAAAATAAAGTGGGTTGAGCTCTAGACAATGCATCTCAGTCAATGGGCTTAACCTGATTAAATCACTCTAGAGTTAGAAGCTCTAAATGATAAATAATGAAAATGTAGATAAGATCAAAACCTCAGAATTGATCACCCACAAGGCTGAAGCAAACCACCATGGTTACAAGTTTTTCCTAGACCACATTCAACCAAGTTAGAAACATCATAAGATCAATGAATGAGTTAAATGACCAAAGGATGAATGGAGTGAAATCAAATCACCAAAATTCCATGCAAAGTTAGAACTTGAGTTCATGAAAATGGTGGGTCCTTACAGATCAAATGATTAGCATACTTTTTATCATATTTTAAAAGTGTTCAAATCGTCCAAAGATCCAGATGAAATCTGATTGGATGAGATCAAGGGGTAGGCCCTTTTAGTGTTTTGAGACATTTGTTTAAAGGTTCCCACAAATAATGTAAAATGACCTGTGGTCCCCTGCTCAAAAGGAAAAAGTCAAAATTGAGCCGTGAGATCAATAGTTCAAAGTGCAAAAGCTGGAATGGCTCAGAATTTTTTTGTAAACTTGCCCAACTTTTGACCAATTAAGTAAAGTTTAAAAACCCTACGGCCCTTGAGGGAAGCATCAATCAAAGTCAGGATTAAATAAGTCAAAGTGGATCACGGGACCTTTTGAGAATTTGAAACTTTTTTTAAAAAGGACCCAAAGTTTAAAAGTTCCAAATGCACCCCACTAAGGACCAAATGGGCCAGTGTATTCAATAAGTCAAAGGTGGAGTGTCGGGTCAATTTGTAAGATTTTGAGCCCTTTTTGAAAAAGGGAAAAAAGTGTAGAAGTCATCCCACGACTCCGCCACAAGATCAAAAGTTAAAATCAGGGAAGCGGGCCGCCAAAAGGCATTCAAAAATTTTAATGCCTTTTTCAGAAAAAGGAGTCAAGTATCAAAATAATTTGTAATCCCACTTTGAAACCAAATTCAGACATGTAAATAAAATCCCAAATTAAAAGCAAATGGACATATGAATATTAAGGTTAAAATGTAATTTCTTATCTTAAAAATTGAAAAGAAGTTAATTTTCCATACCCATTTTTGGATCAATCTTTTCCTAGGTGGATGACATTTTTGAGGTAATAAAAGAATCAGTAATTTACTTCAAAGAAACCTTACATGTAGACTTGAAGTCTACATCAATGGTACAATTTTAAAAAAGCCTTCACCTAGAAACCTTTAATTATTAATTGGCCACGGGAAAAATTTTACTACACATATGCTCTTGCTGGTCTCGAATGGAGCTTAATGCAATTTAATTACCAAAAAATGATTAAGTCATGCAATATTTTGCATCTTGCAGAGTCCTAAGTTAACCAGATTCAACCATTCAGAAAGTAGATTAATTTTCTCACCCAAAGGAGAGTTAAAGTTGCTATGCCTTCACACAAATTCAAAAAATGGACATCATCAACAAGAAGATAGAATTTGCATGCATTGGAAAGACTTGCTCATCAAGAAAAGCTTACTTTTAGCTAAATCATTCATCATTCTTTTATTAAAAATAGAACATCAATTTTTTAAAAAATAGAATAGTTGACTGCAATTGACTTTGTAACCAATGGCTATTAATGCCTCATTGTATTTGCATGCTTATTTTAATTCCTTTATTTATTAATAGATAAAGGAAAAAAATTGGATGCATGGGCGAGTACAATTTTAGCCTATTTTTAGGAAGGGTGGGAAATATTTTGCTATATATTATGTGCCTTGGCAAAGCACAAAAAATTAAGTTTTGAGGAGGACTTTTTAGATACAAGAGTGCTAAAGAAATTTTTTACCAGTTTTTCCCTTTGAATGTGAAGTATTTTCTGCCTTTCCAATTATTTGTAGTCTTGTGTATGTTTCCATTAATCTTGTGAGTTTGAATTCCCTAATTAATTATCTTACCCTATTGCAAATTTAGTAATTTCTACATAATATTAATGTGTTTGTGTAACTTAGCAGTATTGTTGTGATTTTATCCCTCAATACATCAAAGTGTTTACCCTTAATATCTTGCAGAAAACTGTTGGTTTGTGCATAAAAAATCCTTTCCATATCAATTTTGCATATACTCAGTCAAATACCTCATACAAATTTGGTGTATCACCTCAGTTTTTCAAATCTTTTACAGTCTTCTTTTACCCTTAAACTTAGAAAATCAGTTTAGGATACATCAATAAGGAACCAGCCTTGATACCGAAGAGACACCTCAAAATAGGTATACCCACAGACCTGAGGTGTTTCCATTGTATCTACGAAAGAGAGAGATCCATTTTGTAAGCTTAGAATCAACTACAACCATCTCTTTACATGGTGCACTTTTGAGACATGACAGCTGGAAGGGTCTTATGAATGATAATGATCCGCAGCACATATATAGCTACCCTGAGGATGGTGTTGTCATCGTGACAGTGGATAACCATTGATGGTAGGATAATCTACCCTTATATCATGTGCGGTGATGCTTAAGGGACATTCATATCCAGCTTAGTCATTAACCTAGTACGTTAGTGGTCTAAGTATGAGTGGATTTTGACTAAAAAAGATTTAGGTAGGAATGAACCATAGATAATGGCTTATTCATGATACGCAGGATGAATTGAAACCAAAATATGCAACATAGCATCTCGATAGATTCCTGGATAGTTCCCAATCTGGTGGGTAAAGTTTAGCTAAGGAACCACATTGAAATCCAGAGCCAGTTTTACATATCAGGTTCTAAACATCCTTGACCACCAAGGGAAAGTCATCTGGATTCCTATTATGTTTCACACTTTTACAGATGAAGATATATTCCATGTGCAACTTAAAGGCCATTGAATTTCAAGAAATCTGAAGGGTTTGCCCTTCATAGTCCAACAAGTTGGACTAATGGATTTTGCATGTGGTTAAACATCGTAAGATCAATTCAAGCCGAGGGAAGGATCCAACCACCGTATCACTAAATATGTTCGAAGAAATTAACAAAGGATATCGATGTTTGGGTATTCAGTTGCACTCCAAAGTGGTTGTTAGTCAATCCCATATGTCCTTTGGTGAGAACATTGCAATTAATGGATACAATGCAATACTCCCCCAGTCAAAAGGTGTTGCATTGGCATCATTGAAAGCCATTCATCATGGCCAATAAAATTATGGTATGTTATGAAAGATGCAGGACTAAGGCCAAAAAAACTTGCTTACAACTTGTATATGATTAGGTTTTGCAATGAGTGAGATCATAATGGAAGGGTACTTGAAGTTATGAAGTTGTGATGGTATGAATCTTGGGAAACCATAGAAAAAATTTATTGTATCTTCAAGGGAAATTATAACGGTCTAGCCTCAGGAAAATATCTTATCTCTACCTAGACATTGATGGGCCACCATGGTATGGAGACTGCTAGGCATGCATTGCGCATAGGCCTTGCCACAGTCCATGAAAATCATGAGGATTATTTCCAGTTGGAATTATCCTTCTTACAAATTAGAATCTAGTCCTCACTACCCAATTTTTGAACGATTAATTGCATCTTTGAAAGATAATTGTGTAGAAGTGTCAGAATGACAGATTATAAACTTGTGTCAACAACTCATGATAGAACGAAAGGTGATTGAGTGAAAATGTCGAGTAGTTAGGATTTAAATGCAAGATAGATGTTGTTGCCACCTCTGCTAGCAGATGTCTTATCAGAATAAAGTATCGATGAAATCGCAAGAAAGTATCATTGACATATCGCCATAGTGTCATTAAAGCCCCTTAAAAGAGGAATTTTGGTATGTCATCAAGGTTGGAGTGATGGGATTCCAGGTCATTGAATGTTATTCTGACATCTTTAAGGTTCACCAGAAAGGTTCCCATGGAAAATTGCATAAGAATCATGGAAGGAAACTAATATTATTAATGGCCTCAATCATGCCTGGCGAAGCTTGGGGACATTTGTTAACGAGATCATAATTTTTCTAGGACAGTTTTAATGTAAATAGTTGGTAGTTGTTTTATGAATAATAAATATATGTTGGATTGACTCTTGCAGGGGCTATGATATGGACACTTTATCCTAAATTGTTCATAGTTGAGTGACTCATGAGGATTCCACGAAGTATGAAGACCTACGGGAGACTATGTGGTTGATGTTTACATCCTTCCAGACTTTGTACTTTGAGACGGGCATATATAGGTGAAGAATGAGCACGACATTTTTCTTGGAGAAATATAGTGGCTATTACATGGAGCAGGATAAAGGTTTATCTGCCTTCATCAAGGAATATGTCACTAGATGATGAATGAAATATTAGATGTTTGTTTGCATTCTATAGTGAACCTTGTGGAACATGGTGTGATTAATTTTTGAAAATTCATTGCAATTCGTGAGAAAGGATGACCAAGACTATATATTTACCTATGTGATAAAGTCCATTTTTATTGGTAAGGCCTTCGAGATCTGACGTGAAATGCCATTACTTCCCTTAGTTAATTCCCTAGATGAGAATGTCTTTCCCCTGATTGTGCACTAAATGGGGCTTGGTACTTGATTGGCCCCAAGATTTCTAAATCTCAGCATGCAAGGGTTTGAAAGTTTAACTAGGTGGTAATGTGATAGAAGTTATTATTTCCAAGTCAGATTTTTTCGAGGTTTTTAGCATGTAGTCCACTCAAAATTTGCTCATTATGAAAGTCAAATATTCATTCTGATATGTTCTGATGTTCCAAGGTCGAGAAATTGATGCAATCTACGATATAAGGTACATTTTGTGTGTTTTACATGGCCTGTCGAACATTTTTATACCGATCTGTTGTCCACTCAAAATTCCCCTGCTTTTAAGAAGTTGAAAATTTCAAAATTTTGAGTTTAAGTGTCTTTTCTTCTACTGTAATGTGAAAAGTCAAGAAATTGAGAAAATCTGTGTTTTTGGGTCATTTTGTGTGTTTTTCGGGCCTGTCGGACATTTTTGTCCCAAATGTCCCAAGTTCAATTGGGCCCTCTGTTCCCCAATCGGCCGATTTCGCCCGAAGTCTGTTCTTTTCGGGCCCGTCGGCACATTTTGTCCCAAATGTCCCAAGTTCAAATTGTGAGCAAGTTGTTCCATTTTCGGCCGAAGCACCCGAACCGCGTACTTCACATTTTTGTCCCAAATGTCCCAAGTCCAAATTCCGGCCCATTGTTCTACCTTTTCGGCCGATTCGGCCGAGTCGCGTACTTCGCGCTTTTGTCCCGCGTGTCCCAAGAGCATTTGTGCGTCTTTTCCCCGTTTCGCCCGAATCGGCCGAGTCGCGTGTTTCGCGCTTTCGCGTCTCACATGTCCCAAATGAACCAAGTGCCATTCGTGCTTATTTTTCCCGCTCTACCCGAATATCATGCTTTTCAAATTGGTAGGTATGTATTAAATGCGCATTCATTGTCCTTTCTCTCTCCTAATCGGCTATATAACAAGCAACCCCCTTTGCATTTTTCACATTGCTTTCATGCTATCTTTTGCTCGAACCCTTGCAATCTAAATTCCTGCGCGTGTATCCATTCCCTCTGTAATTCCTTCCCAGAAGTCTAGCTTGCAGCTCTGCCCTCCGAATTACTATCAACATGAAGATCAAATTTCAGGGACAGGAACAAATCTCTGCCACTAGAGTCTGCGTTCCCAATATCGGGGACAGTGAAGCTCGTCATCTTGACTTTCAGTGATTTTTGGGCGAGGATGGCAGATGCAAACCCTACACCAATGGCACAGATGATTCATGATAGTGGTTTGGCTTTCGCTGGAGGTTTCCCAATCTCAGTGCAATGTGCTGATACAGTGCTTGCATGTGGAGCTCACTTCGACCCTGATTCGAGTGAATTAACAAATATACACGGGGAACTCATCGCCAAACTGGATGCTGCCGCCATTGGCACTGCTCTGAGGATTCCAGAAATGGATAATGCCATAGTTGTTTCCCAGAGATCAAGCACAGGCCCTGTTCAATCAAGACAGTGACAAATACAAGGCGCGGGTGGCGAAGTCTTGGCTTAAAAACCCTAAGAAGGGAGCATCTCGCCTATCCAAGACTCTCTTCCGAGCAGATTTCAATGAAGAATTGTCAGATTTCATAATCCTACTGGCTCGGGTTATGGGCTTACCCTCTACTAATGAGTTCCATTTCTGGATGTGCCCGCTCATCAGCATGGTGTGCGAGGGAACTCAAAATATCAATTGGGCAGAAATCATCAGCATGAATTTGGCGGAGCAGCTGTCCAATGTACAGCAAATGAAGAAGTTCTACATGACTTCGTACCTGATGTATACTCTGGCGGCATCAAGGCAATGGTTTGGTTTTTCTTACATTGATGCCCACAAGGATGATCCTGTGTACGCCTACTGCCCGCAGTTCACCCTAGAGACCAGCAATCACAATTTCAGAAGGGTGAATGATGCTTTCACCATGTATGTGGTCAGACTGCTCGAGGGTGACACTGCTAGAAGGATTTTCTGATGAAGCCATGAACCTGATATCGCACTACGGTGCCTATTTTATTCAATTCAGAAAATTTTCCTATATCAGGCTTGCTGGCTATGAGAGCACCCCTCTGAGGCTTCCCATGTTCTGCAATGATAAGATGGCTTTGATAGAAGTATGCAGGCAATTAGACAAATTGCACAGAACCTGCAGAGACAAGAAGATTTCTGGTTTGCACTTTCCCATCTCTTTGGGAAACTACACTTGTAAAACAGCCCTGGATGCACAGAACATAGAAAGAGCCCTGGTCCCTATCACTGTTCATTTCTTCAAGCCAAGAACTTGCTTCGACTTGAAGAAGTTCATTGAGCAGAACATCAAGATAATCTATCATCATAGGGCAGATACAGAAGACTATTGGGCTGACTGTGCAGATGATTTTGAGGCTAGAAGGAGGCATTATGGCAGGTTCTCTCTGCAATTGATCCAAGAACTCGGCTTGTACCAAGTTCCTGAAGGACTCCAGGATGACAACTCTGATGTATACTCATATGAGTATGACAATGTGGTTAAGCACACTCCCTTGGAGGACTTGGATTGGAATAGGAAAGAGAAAGATGATTTGGCTGAGATCCTTGCTCCAGTCTTAGTCAGGACTAAGGTCTGGTTTGACAAGAAAGTTCGAGAGCTCAGGAGGCACTCAGGAGAATCCTCCTCCAAGGATGTTTCAACACCAAGGAGGGAAGCATCGACTCCAAGATCAGACACACCTGTGCAAACCCCTCCTGCCTCATCAACTCAAGGACCTGTAGCTTCTACTCCTTCTTCATCCACCCAGGTATACCAGAAGAAACTCAAAGAGGTTAAGAAGGAGCCTGTGGAAGAAGATCCTCAAAGAAAGCAGGTAGAATTGCCTTTGGGACCAGAGAACATCATTGTTCTCAGTGAAAGTGAAGAAAGTGAAGTGCCAGCCCCTACAAATGCTCCTGAAGCTCCAACGGATAAAGATAAAGAGGTCCAGAGCACTGAACTTCTAAGTGCTATTGATTCTTCTGCACCAATTGTCTCAAGTGCCCCACTCATGTCTCAACTTGAGACAACATCTGTGCAAACCTTGAGGGCCATGAGCTCTCTGTCTCTTGGTCCTCTTGCCCCTCCTACTTCTTCCTCTTCCTCTTTTGCATGGGTGCAACCTCTTGTTGACAGTAGGAAGAGGAAATCTTCCTCTCGGAGCTCAGGGCCAAATTTTGATGCTGTGGCAGCCTTGTTAGGCACTACTCCTTCTCGTGCCAAGAAAGCCAGAATCACCTCCAGAATAGTGTCTGATGCTCAAGGTCAGCAATTCTTGGAGATTGCTAAGCCTACAGTAGACAAATCAGAGTAGGACTTACAGGCATCTGACTTAGAGCTCTCAAGAATTCCTATGGGAGAGTCTACTCCTGAAGGTGAGATCCACAATCTCCAGGAAACGGTCACAAGAGTCATTGGGAGGGTAGAAAAAGGGCAGCAAACTATTGAACAGTTGGAGGAACAAGCCCAGATTCTCACAGGTTTTATCAAATCTCTTTTGTCTAAGGACAAAGTTTTGGACCCTACCCCATTGACTACACTTCCACATCCTGTAATTTTGAGCCAAGATGAAATACATAGTATCAAATACATGCACAAGTATTGTTATCCAAAATTCACCCCCAAGAAGAGAGCAAGTTCTGAGGAAAGGTAAAAAAATTTTTTTTTTGCAAAAAACAGGCTCGGGCCAGAAAACTTCATCGAAAAATGGCTAAGTCCTAGTCCTCGCAATACTCGGGGACATGAGGGACATCTGGGCGTGAACAATTTGCCGAAAGAAGCTGCTAGGCAGTTCTGCGTAGCTATTTGGGACATCCGGGATAAAGGGGGGACGCGCGGGACGTGGAAATCCGAACTGGCCGAAGAAGTGGAAAAAATTGACTGGCGAATGTTGAAACAGGCAGTCTGGGACATCTGGGAAATTAGTACGCGGAGGACCCAAGTCGGCCCGAAAAGACTTAAGGCAGCCTAGAATAGTTGGGCCGAAGGTACGTGAAGTACGCGAACCGGCCAGATCGGCCGAAATGAGAACTTTCGCACCGGGACAAGCGGGACAAGAGTACGCGAACCGGCCGAACCGGGTGAATCAGAAAAATTTGTCCCAGACGGTCCGAAAGCAAATGGGACATCTGGGCCACAAGGACGTGAATCAGCCAGTTCAGCTGAAATGGGAAAATTCAGCAAAATTACGCCAGGGACGTGAGGGACGCGAAAAGCCGAAGTGGCCGAAGGAAAAGGAGAAATGTCAACGTTTGACCCGTGAAACTTCAAATGGCCATAACTTTTGACTCCGAGCTCCGATTTTCACAAAATTGGACTTTCTGGAATGAGTACGACGTCTTATTTTTGATGAGGGTAGATATATTTAAATAAGAGAAATATATTCAGCTCCAGTCAGTTAATGCTCATTCCCGTCAAATGACAAAAAACGCCTGCCAGGCCCAAAATAGCTGCCCGCACTCAGTTAAGGTCATATGGCCTTTTGCATTTCTCAGCGAAATCGCACAAAATTGGTACCGTTGGAATCGTGGTTCCGAGCCCAATGCACAGAAATCAATAATTTTCAGATTTAATCAGAAATTGATTTAGATTTTTGGTAGCTAGGAGTGCAATTAAGAGGCATGATCATCATTCTTTCTCTGCTGCAGCACATGGGTTTTATGGGGAGCCTTTTGCAAGTAATATATAATCATTTCACTCAATTTAATGCCTCTTACAGGTGGTTGAAGGAAAAATATTCGTGGAACTTCCAGTACTTTCCCCTCTCTCTCTCTTCTCATTTTGTCTTTAAATTGCAGTGTTGGGCTCATTGTAAAGGAGAGAGTTTTTGGGTAGCAAAGCTCTGCCAAAATTGCTTTGTGAATATAGTGTGTTGTAGGCCCTTGTAGTGGACTCCTTACACTGGTGATCCAGGCCCTTATCTTGTAATAGATTGCAACTGTGCATATCATGAAGCAATAAAATACCAGTTTCTGGATGTATCTTCCCCTGCTGTGTTTTCTTGCATTCTTGTTGCCCCTTTAATCCTTTCTATGACCAAGAATATTGTGTCTATTTATTATGTTCTTGCAGGGATTCATTATCATTGTGTATGCTTGGAATATTGTTTTGAATGCATTTTGCTAGACCTATGGTGAACTGTCATCACCTCTTCTAGTGTGCACTTTGCCTCTGTATTTCACACATTTGTAGACTACTCAGATGGACCCTCCTTTGAAGGAGTGTATCACCACTTTAGTGTAGGATTTCATTCTATGCATTCTCTCTCCCTAGTCCCTTGGAAATTTAGATTAGAACAGTTAGCTTATCCTCCATTAGAGTAGATTGTGGCAGGTAGTTTAGGAACAAGAACCAGCTTTCTCTGGAGGTCTATCTCAAGTAGCAAGTCCAAGAGAACAACTTGGAGATAGTACCCATGTTATCCAATCACACTGTGAGTTCAAGTATATGCACAGGGGTGCTGTGATTCGGTGATAACAAGTATTCTGTCTATGGTAGAGCTATGGAAGCCATGGTGGAAGATATGCTTGTTGCAGGATTGAATTTCATCGATGAAGCTTTCAAACTCCATGGAAAGGTGAACAATTTGCAACAGAAGCTCTCCTCCACTATCGGGGTCATGGATAAAGAGCTCAAACTCTGGAGCAGTTGCATAGTAGACCTCTGTCTCATGGGACAGACAGATGAGAACATTTTATTGGCGAATAAGGTTTTTGATGATGCAAAGGATAATCTGTCAAAATCTTGGGTTTACAGCGTGGAGTGGAAGATCAAAGTCTTGGAGGAGGCTTTGGGAGAGCTGAAGAATAGCTGGCAGAAAGGTGAGGCTTTCAAGACACTGGTGGTATCTGCTTTCAAAGATATACATTGTCATCTTCAAGATGAAACTTCTGGTGTGCCCCTTTCCTTGCAAGAAATCAAAGCTCAATTCAGAGCTTTTGTCAAAGATAATGTATTCAAGGAAAGTTCCATCTCCAAGGAGAAAATGAAGGAGATTTGCTCTCTTCAATCTGCCATCGAAGAAGTAAATAAATATTATCATACTCATGTCTAGTTTGATAAAGAAATGGAGAAGTGTCTTGGATTTTGGGACTCAGTCTACAGCCAACACGTCAGTCCCTCGTGGCAGAGACATAGCCGAGGCATTGAAAAGATTCAGGCAGTGGATTTTGAAGTCAGTGGGTCCCTCCCAGTAACTGACCACCTGTCTTCTTCTCCTTATTCTTTTCTCTTCTTCCCATTCTTTTTTCGTTTTCTTTGTAAAAAGTTGAGGTATTGCGGTTGGCAGTCCTTAACTATTTCTTTGTTAAAAGAAGTGGTTATGAAGAGTAACTGATTTGTAAGCTATATAATGGCCTCTCTACGCCATTCTTACAAGGAGGAAGAACTGGGTTTATTTTCTGAAAGTGTAAATAGATCATAAAGAAATCAATACAGAAGGGCTTTCCATTCTTTGTCTATCTGATCTCTGTTATCTCTAAGCTTTCATTTAAATTTTGTGAAGATCATTTGTCTCCAGTTTGTTAGTCTTGCCGATTGCATACTCTTCAACTTTGCAAGCATGGTGATCTTGTATAACCAAGAAGGAACTTTGTGTCCTTGATTAATGAATCTGTGTTACGTTAAGAAACTTTGTGTTCTGGCAGATGTTATTTACAGAACTTTGTGTCTTTAAATTCCATCTTATTTATACGATACGAATGATCTTGTTTTCAATTCACTGTAACTTCGCATACATAAAGAATTACTCTGTTATCTATAATTCTGCATGTTGCCTTTCTGCTCATTCTCGTACTCTCATTCCTCAGTCCTTTTGTAATTGATGATCTTTATAAAAACACTTTTGTAATATCCAAGTTTAACCAGAAAATCATGTTTTGTATATTTGTAAATAGGTTCGTTTCTGAATAAGGGAACCTCTCCCATTAAAGAGGAGGGACTTCTTGTCCCCTGACTGTTGCTCTTCGTAAAGTCCTATTTGACGACCAACAGTTTTTGGCGACTCCACTGGGGAAAATCATATTCCAGTTCTGTAATTTTTGATCATCTTTTGATCTGGCGACTCCGCGTTTTACTCGAGGGAGAAGGGCCCTTGGTATTGAAGATTCTCAGTTTCAGATTTTGGAGCAGCAGGGTTTTCCTTTCCCTTCAATAAGAAATAGAAGGACTCGTTCGACAAGCACTCCACCTGCTCAAGATAGAATTCCTACGGGTGGTATTCCTTCAGAGCCAGCTAGCCCTAATCTTCGAGCTTTGATTCTTGTTGGTGTTGCAGTTCCTCTCCAAGCCGTTTTTCCAAGAATGGCGGTACCATTGCCCTGGGGTCATCGTGTCGGGCCCCTTGCTCTTCCTCAGCCTTTGCATGAGTTACCCAGAGGTAACCGGAAGAACTTTCCTAAATTCAAAGGCGATGGCAAAGTGCATCCTGATGAACACATCGCAGCCTTCATAGTTGCATGTGGAGTTCTGGGAGTTGAACACGAAGACGTCTCCGTGAGACTGTTCGTTGAGACTTTACAAGATAATGCTGCTGATTGGTTCTATCACCTTCCGGCTGGTACTATCACTAGCTGGGACACCATGAGAACTGGGTTTGAAAACCGTTTCAAACCAGCAGAAGATGTGCATGCCTTGCTAGCTCAAATCTCTCAGATAAAGAAAGATTCACCAGAACCCATGAGAGAATTTGTGGCCCGATTCAACAGATTGATCAATAAAATTCCTGTAAATACTCGACCTGTTGATCAAATCCAAAAATGTTTCTTCCTAAATGCCCAAACGCCTGAAGTTAGCTATGCGCTGAGAAGGGCTAATCTCGCAACATTGGTGGAGGATCAAACTCTTGCTGTTAGTGTCGAGGATGATCTGATCATGTCAGGGAAGTTGAGGAGAGACCCTTCCAAATCTAAGTCTGTTGCTTCCTCCTCTTCCACCCCTGGACCTAATACTGATCCATTAGTTCAAAAACTTGCGAATGATCTCATTGCTATAAAGAAACAATTGGCTCAGCATGCTCCTTATGCAGATGTTCCAAGGAGGAATTTTCAGCCCAGAAATCATTTGCCTGCTTCTCAAACAAGATTAGCGCTTGAAGGACCTCCTGTTAAAGTTCCTGTAAATGCAACCTGTGAAGTTGAAGAGCCAGATGATGATGAGGATAATGAAGCTTGCGAGGAGTTTGTGGAGGAATTTGATGATGAAGCAGATGAACTTGAGGGATCTCGGGTTAATTTCTTCACCACTGAGGGCATTGATGATGGAGATGATTATGATGAAGTGGTAGCAGACATGAATAGCGAATCATTTGCTGTCATGACTCGAGAGCAGACAAATCAGAGGGAGAAAGTGACACAGCCCCCCAAGAAATCTAAGGAGCAGTCGGCAACTATCCCTGTAATTGCAAAAAGAGGATCTCCTATCCCCACTTCATCTACACCAAAGGTGAGTCCTGTCAATCCTACTAGTAAAGTTACTTCTTTTTCTCCTAAAGTTGATAAGCCTAGGATTTCAAATGATGATGGCCCGTCCACTTCTGGGTCTTTTGATATTATTGATCATCTGAAAAAGACTAAGGTTCAAATCTCAGAGGCCGAGTATTATCAAACCCATCCCAAAGCTTTTGCCAAAATGATTCAATTTGTTAATTCCCATTCTAAAACCACCTCTAAAGGCCTTTTACCTACTCCTTCTTCTGCACCATAGCCTAGTCTGGTAGCTGCTGTCACCTCACCTAATGACAAAATTAAACCATTTTATGTAACACTTCTTATAGCTGGTCATAGGCTCAGTAATTGTGTCATTGACTCAGGAGCCTCAGATAATGTGATGCCTGCTAAAGTAGCTCATGCTTTAGGCTTGACCCTCACACGCACTTATGGATCTTGTTACTCCATGGAGAGTAAAGAAGTGCCCCTGGTCGGAAGAATTAAAGATGCACAAGTGGCTTTTGCTGCTTTGCCTGAAAAGAGAGTTTTGGCTACCATCTTAGTAGCAGATATTCCTCCTTCATACGGGATGTTGCTAAGTAGGAACTTCTGTAAGGATGTGGGTGGAGAAATCCAAATGGATTGGTCACATGCACTCATACCTGTTAATGGACAAATGAAGAAGTTGATGCCTGAGAAGCAATCTGAGTATATTGTGCAAAAAACGGATGATCCTAAAGCACAAATACTCTATGAGGATATGGGTCATGGCAACTACATGATTATGTCCCCTGATGAAATCCAACTCCCCAAAGTGTCACCTAAAGATCCTAATGGTGTTTGGATTTTAGAGTTTGATGGAAGTTGTTCCTCAGCTGGTTCTGGAGCTGGTGTCCTACTGGTGTCACCTGAAGGAAGCCTACATCCTTTTTCATTTAAGTTGCAGTTCGAAAATACTAATAATACAGCAGAGTATGAGGCTCTCATTCTTGGACTGCAAGTGGCCAAAGAACAAGGTGTAAAGAATCTTCTGGCTCGTGGTGATGCAGAATTGATTGTAAAGCAAGTCAGAAGCCTTTTTCAAGTAAAAAATGGAAGGTTGAAACATTACCGGAATCAGGTTTGGGATTCCATTGAATTTCTTGATGCTTTCTCCATTGAGGCAATACCTAGGGAGAAGAACAGCAGGGCTGATTCACTAGCAGTCTCAGGGTCACTACTGATTCCTCATCCTGACTTCTCTCAGGATAAGTTCACCATTGAGATGGTCCATCGGCCTAGTGTACCTGATAATACCAATAACTGGCAAGTTTTCAATGATGATCAACACTTGCTTTCCTTCCTGGAACTCAAGGGTAATTTCGAACAGCTGTATTTTGAAGGAAGTGACAACCTACCTCGTGAAAGTGTGCCCTTTGACAAAGCAGTCACCCAAGGAGAAGAAACAGATCAGGATGGATGCATCAATCTCAAAGGAAACAAGATTCCTAAAGGATTGGTGAGTTTGGAGGAACTATTTGATAAACATGACAGGTATGTGAAGTCTAGAGCTTCTACTAGACCTCAGCAATCAGCTAAGCATGACAAGATTAATATTGGGAGTCCTAATGACCCTAAGCTAGTGAATATTGGAAAATGTTGCACAGCAGATGAGAGGAAGAAAGCAATTGCTCTTTTAAAGAGGTATAAGGATGTTCTCGCTTACTCTTATGAAGATTTGAAAAGCTTTCAAACCAAAAGATATGCAGCATTCTATTCCTCTCAAGCCTGGAATTAAGCCTTTTAAGCAGAAACAGAGGCAATACAACCCCAAAATAGCTGACACCATCTTTCAGGAAATTCAGAAGTTGTTGAAGGCCAAAATCATTTTTCCCATTCACCATTCAACATGGATTGCAAATATTGTGCCTGTTAGGAAGAAAAATGGTGAGATCCGCATCTGTGTTGATTTCAGGAACCTAAATCAGGCTTCCTTGAAAGATAATTATCCTTTGCCTATGATGGATCAGGTATTGCAAGCAGTAACAGGATCTGAAATGTTATCTATGCTTGATGGATTCTCGGGATATAATCAGGTAGAGGTTGATACTGCAGATCAACACAAAACAACTTTCACTACTCCTTGGGGTACCTTTGCTTACAAGAGAATGCCTTTTGGGCTTATTAATGCTGGTGCCACTTTTCAGAGAGCTATGGATCTGGCTTTTGGAAGTTTGAAAGGGAAGTGTATTGTCATATACCTTGATGACCTGACAGTGTTTTCCAAAACAAGAGCGGATCATTTTGATCACCTGGAGACAGTTCTGCTAAGATGCAGAGAGCATGGGATTTCTTTGAATCCTAAAAAATCTGTCTTTTGTGTCACAGAGGGAAAATTATTAGGGCACATTGTTTCCAAAGATGGTATTAAGATTGATCCTGAACGAGTACAAGCTATCCAGCAAATTCCTCTCCCAACCAGCAAAAAGGGCGTGCACTCTTTCTTTGGTAAGATCAATTTTTTAAGAAGGTTCATCCCTGATTTTGCAGAGTTAACTTTGAATATTTCTCAGATGATGAAAGGGAAACAAACATTTGGTTGGTCTTCTGAAGGAAAGGAATCCTTTGAAGGTATCAAGAGAGCTATCGCTAAAACTCCTGTTTTAGCCTGTCCTGATTTCAGCAAAGATTTTATTATCTATTGCTATGCCACAGATAATACCTTAGCTGCTGTTTTGACTCAAGAAGACTCTAACGAGCATGAGCTCCCAATTGCGTTCATGAGCTATATCCTGAAAGATCATGAGTTAAAATACACCATGATGGAGAAACATGCTTTTGCAGTGGTCAAAGCTGTTAAGCAGTTTCGTTTTTACATCCTCAACTCTCATTCCATGGTGTTGGTTCCAGATACAACGGTTAAGTCAATTCTCACACAGCAAGAATTTGGATCCAAGAGAGGGAACTGGGTTGCTAAGGTCCAAGAATATGACATTGATATCAAACCGACCAAGCTGGTTCGTGGAAAAGGTCTTTGTGAGCTCATTGCTGAAGGAGCTAAGCATGAATTACTGGAGAACAAAGTTGGCCTTCCTACCGTTCTGTTCCTTAGCTCAGTTGATGAATGGTATGCTGACATCACCCATTTTCTCACCTATGGGGAATGCCCCTCTCATTTAACTGCCAAAGAAAAGAGGACTGTTAAATTGAGGTCAGTGCAATATGTGTTGTGGGAAAACGCCTTGTTCAAGCGTGGGTTAGATGGGAGATTTTTGAAGTGTGTGGACAAGGAACAGCAGAGAAAGTTGCTCTCAGCTTTTCATGATCAGGCATGTGGAGGGCACTATTCATCAACGGTCACTGCTCACAAGATACTTCGTGGAGGATATTACTGGCCTTCCTTGTTCAGAGATGCATCCAAGTGGGTTGATAAATGTGAGGCTTGTCAGACCTTCGTGGGAAGACCCAAATTGGCCTCTTTGCCTCTTAAGCCAGTTGTAATTGAAGAACCTTTTCAACAGTGGGGTTTGGACTTCATTGGAACACTTAATCCTGCTTCTAGTGCTGGTCATACTCATGTACTAACTGCCACGGACTATTTCACCAAATGGGTGGAAGCTATTCCAGTTAAGAGTACTACTTCTGAAGTGGTGTGCAGCTTCATCAAAGAGAACATCTTGGTAAGGTATGGTGTACCTAATAAGATTGTAACAGATAATGCTTCGAATTTCTCTTCAACTGAGATAATGGATTTTTGCTATGGGTATGGCATTTCTTTGGCTCACTCCTCAGATTACTATCCTCAAGGGAAATGGGCAAGCAGAATCCACTAATAAAAATTTGGTGACTATTATAAGGAAATTAGTAAATGAGTCTCAACGAAATTGGCACAAGAAGCTCTATGATGCTCTTTGGGCAGACAGGATTACGCCAAAGAGAGCTATTGGAATGTCCCCTTTTCAAGTGGTATATGGAGTAGAAGCTCAACTGCCAGTAACAGTGGAACTGCCAGCCTTGCATCTAATGAAGGCCATTGAAGATACTAGTTTCAGTGATGCTTTGGATAAGAGAATTATGTACCTTCACAAACTAAATGAGGACAGATTGGAGGTTGCTGATAGGATATCTGTTCACCAGCAGAAGGTAAAGGTCCTGTTTGACAAGAAAGCTAGGTTCAGAGATTTCCAAGTTGGAGACACTGTGTTGTTATGGGATAAAAGGCATGAACCTCGTGGCAGCCATGGCAAATTTGATTCCCTTGGCTCGGACCTTTCAAGATCAGACACTTTGCTGGTAAGAATTCCTTTTATCTTGATTACATGGATGGTTCTCCTCTCCCACTTCCTTATAGTGGGCAGTACCTTAAGTTGTTCAAGTCCTAGGTGATTAGGAAGTCCTTTGTATATTCTGTACAGCGTTTTTGTTTTTCTTTCCTTTTTGTTTTGGTGTGTTGTCCTCTGTATTGGTCTGCTTTTTGACTCCGTGGCCCAATGGATAAGGTACTGGTCTGCTTCCCCGAGTTTGTCTAAGTTCTTACCTTGTCTCATTCCTTGAATTTATGCCAAGTCATCCCCAGAGGGAGCCAACTGTTGTCCACCCAAAATTCCCTGCTCTTAGGAAAGTGAATTTTCAAAATTTTGAGTTTAAGTGTCTTCTCTGTTGTGCTGAAAGTGTTAAAAGTCGTGAAATTGAGAAAATCTGCGTTTTTGGGTCATTTCATGTGTTTTTCGGGCCTGTCGGACATTTTTGTCCCGCGTGTCCCAAGTTCAAAAGTGCGCTCTGTTCCCCGATCGGCCGATCTCCCCGAAGTTTGTCTTTTTCGGGCCCGTCGCACATTTTTGTCCCAAATGTCCCAAGTCAAATTGTGCAAGTTGTTCCATTTTCGGCCGAAACACCCGAACCGCGTACTTCACACATTTTTGTCCCAAATGTCCCAAGTCAAATTGTGCAAGTTGTTCCATTTTCGGCCGATTCACCCGAACCGCGTACTTCGCGCTTTCACGTCCCAAATGTCCCAAGCTCTTCTGGACCCATTGTCACCTTTGTCCTTTGTCCGATCCAGCTGAGTCGCGTGTTTCGCGCATTTGCGTCTCACATTTCCCAAATGAACCAAGTGCCATTCGTGCTTATTTTTCCCGCTCTACCCGAATATCATGCTTTTTTAAATTGGTAGGTATGTATTAAATGCGCATTCATTGTCTTTCTCTCTCCTAATTGGCTATATAACGGGCATTCCCCCTTTGCATTTTTCACACTGCTTCCATGCTATCCTTTGCTCGAACCCTTGCAATATAATTTCCTGCGCGTGTATCCTTTCCTCTGTAATTCCTTCCCAAAGTCAAGTTCGCGTCTCTGTCCTCCGAATTACTGTCAATATGAAGATCAAATTTCAAGGACAGGAGCAAATCTCGCCACTAGAATCTGCCATTCACAATATTGGGGACAGTGAAGCTCGTCATCTTGATTTCAGTGATTTTTGGGCAAGGATGGCAGATGCAAACCCTACACCTATGGCGCAGATGATTCACGACAGTGGTTTGGCTTTCGCTGGAGGTTTCCCGATCTCAGTACAGTGTGCTGATACAGTGCTTTCGTGCGGAGCTCACTTCGACCCTGATTCGAGTGAATTGACCAATGTACACGGGGAACTCATCGCCAAGCTGGATGCAGCCACCATTAGCACTGCTTTGAGGATCCCAGAGATGGATAATGCCATAGTTGTTTCCCGGGATCAAGCACAGGCCCTGTTCAACCAAGACAGTGATAAATACAAGGCGCGGGTGGCGAAGTCCTGGCTCAAGAACCCTAAGAAGGGAGCATCTCGCCTGTCCAAGACTCTTTTCCGGGCAGATTTCAATGAAGAATTGTCAGATTTTATAATTCTACTGGCTCGGGTTATGGGTTTACCCTCTACCAACGAATTCCACTTCTGGATGTGCCCGCTCATCAGCATGGTGTGCGAGGGAACACAAAATATCAACTGGGTAGAGATCATCAGCATGAATTTGGCAGATCAGCTGTCCAATGTACAGCAAACAAAGAAGTTCTACATGACTTCTTACCTGATGTATACTCTGGCAGCATCAAGGCAATGGTTTGGTTTTTCCTACATTGATGCCCACAAGGATGACCCTATATATGCCTACTGCCCGCAGTTCACCCTAGAGACCAGCAATCACAATTTCAGAAGGGTAAATGATGCTTTCACCATGTACGTGGTCAGGCTGCTCGAAGGTGACACTGCTAGAAGGTTTTCAGATGAAGCCATGAACCTGATATCGCACTACGGTGCCTATTTTATTCAATTCAGAAAATTCTCTTATATCAGGCTTGCTGGCTATGAGAGCACCCCTCTGAGGCTTCCCATGTTCTGCAATGATAAGATGGCTTTGATTGAAGTATGCAGGCAATTAGACAAATTGCACAGAACCTGCAGAGACAAGAAGATTTCTGGTTTGCACTTTCCCATCTCTTTGGGAAATTACACTTGTAAAACAGCCCTGGACGCACAGAACATAGAGAGAGCCCTGGTCCCTATCACCGTTCATTTCTTTAAGCCAAGAACTTGCTTCGACTTGAAGAAGTTCATTGAGCAGAACATCAAGATAATCTATCATCATAGGGCAGATACAGAGGACTATTGGGCTGACTGTGCAGATGATTTTGAAGCTAGAAGGAGGCACTGTGGCAGGTTCTCTCTGCAATTGATCCAAGAACTCGGCTTGTACCAAGTTCCTGAAGGACTCCAGGATGACAATTCTGATCTATACTCATATGAGTATGACAGTGTGATTAAGCACACCCCCTTGGAGGACTTGGATTGGAACAGGAAAGAAAAAGATGATCTGGCTGAGATCCTTGCTCCAGTCTTAGTCAGGACTAAGGTCTGGTTTGACAGGAAAGTTCGAGAGCTCAGAAGGCACTCAGGAGAATCCTCTTCCAAGGATGTTTCAACACCAAGGAGGGAAGCATCGACTCCCATATCAGACACACCAGTGCAAACCCCTCCTGCCTCATCAACACAAGGACCTGCAGCTTCCACTCCTTCTTCATCCACTCAAGTGTACCAGAAGAAACTCAAAGAGGTTAAGAAGGAGCCTGTGGAAAAAGATCCTCAAAGTAAAGCAGGTAGAAGTGCCTTTGGGACCAGAGAACATCATTGTTCTCAGTGAAAGTGAAGAGAGTGAAGTGCCAGCCCCTGCAAATGCTCCTGAAGATCCAGCAGATAAAGATAAGGAAGTCCAGAGCACTGAACTTCCAAGTGCTATTGATTCTTCTGCAGCAATTGTCTCCAGCGCCCTACTCACATCTCAACTTGAGACCACAGCTGTGCAAACCTTGAGCGTCATGAGCTCTATGTCTCTTGGTCCTCTTGCCCCTCCTGCTGCTTCCTCTTCCTCTTTTGCATGGGTTCAACCTCTTGTTGACAGTAGAAAGAGGAAATCTTCCTCTCGGAGCTCAGGGCCAAATTTTGATGCTGTCGCAGCCTTGTTGGGCACTACTCCTTCTCGTGCCAAGAAAGCCAGAATCACCTCCAGAATAGTGTCTGATGCTCAAGGTCAGCAATTCCTGGAGATTGCTAAGCCTACAGTGGACAAATCAGAGCAGGACTTGCAGACATCTGACTTAGAGCTCTCAAGAATTCCAATGGGAGAGTCTACTCCTGAAGGTGAGATCCACAACCTCCAGGAAACGGTCACAAGAGTCATTGGGAGGGTAGAGAAAGGGCAGCAAACTATTGAACAGTTGGAGGAACAGGCCCAGATTCTCACAAGTTTTATCAAATCTCTTTTGTCTAAGGACAAAGTTTTGGACCCTACCCCATTGACTACTCTTCCACCTCCTGTAATTTTGAGCCAAGATGAAATACAGAGTATCAAAGACATGCACAAGTATTCTGTCTATGGCAGAGCTATGGAAGCCATGGTGGAAGATATGCTTGTTGCAGGATTGAATTTCATCGATGAAGCTTTCAAACTCCACGGAAAGGTGAACAATTTGCAACAGAAGCTCTCCTCCACTATCGGGGTCATGGATAAAGAGCTCAAACTCTGGAGCAGTTGCATAGTAGACCTCCGTCTCATGGGACAGACAGATGAGAACATTTTATTGGCGAATAAGGTTTTTGATGATGCAAAGGATAATCTGTCAAAGTCCTGGGTTTACAGCGTGGAGTGGAAGATCAAAGTCCTGGAGGAGGCTTTGGGAGAGCTGAAGAATAGCTGGCAGAAAGGAGAGGCTTTCAAGACACTGGTGGTATCTGCTTTCAAAGATATACACTGTCATCTTCAAGATGAAACTTCTGGTGTGCCCCTTTCCTTGCAAGAAATCAAAGCTCAATTCAGAGCTTTTGTCAAAGATAATTTATTCAAGGAAAGTTCCATCTCCAAGGAGAAAATGAAGGAGATTTGCTCTCTTCAATCTGCCATCGAAGAAGCAAATAAAGATTATCATACTCATGTCGAGTTTGATAAAGAAATGGAGAAGTGTCTCGGATTTTGGGGTCAGTCTACAGCCAACACGTCAGTCCCTCGTGGCAGAGACATAGCCGAGGCATTGAAAAGATTCAGGCAGTGGATTTTGAAGTCAGTGGGTCCCTCCCAGTAACTGACCACCTGTCTTCTTCTCCTTATTCTTTTCTCTTCTTCCCATTCTTTTTCCGTTTTCTTTGTAAAAAGTTGAGGTATTGCGGTTGGCAGTCCTTAACTATTCTTGGTTAAAAGAAGCGGTTACGAAGAGTAACTGATTTGTAAGCTATATAATGGCCTCTCTACGCCATTCTTAAAAGGAGGAAGAACTGGGTTTATTTTCTGAAAGTGTAAATAGATCATAAAGAAATCAATACAGAAGGGCTTTCCATTCTTTGTCTATCTGATCTCTGTTATCTCTAAGCTTTCATTTAAATTTTGTGAAGATCATTTGTCTCCAGTTTGTTAGTCTTGCCGATTGCATACTCTTCAACTTTGCAAGCATGGTGATCTTGTATAACCAAGAAGGAACTTTGTGTCCTTGATTAATGAATCTGTGTTACGTTAAGAAACTTTGTGTTCTGGCAGATGTTATTTACAGAACTTTGTGTCTTTAAATTCCATCTTATTTATACGATACGAATGATCTTGTTTTCAATTCACTGTAACTTCGCATACATAAAGAATTACTCTGTTATCTATAATTCTGCATGTTGCCTTTCTGCTCATTCTCGTACTCTCATTCCTCAGTCCTTTTGTAATTGATGATCTTTATAGTAAACACTTTCGTAATATCCAAGTTCAACCAGAAAATCATGTTTTGTATATTTGTAAATAGGTTCGTTTCTGAATAAGGGAACCTCTCCCATTAAAGAGGAGGGACTTCTTGTCCCCTGACTGTTGCTCTTCGTAAAGTCCTATTTGACGACCAACAGTTTTTGGCGACTCCGCTGGGGAAAATCATATTCCAGTTCTGTAATTTTTGATCATCTTTTTATCTGGCGACTCTGCGTTTTACTCGAGGGAGAAGGGCCCTTGGTATTGAAGATTCTCAGTTTCAGATTTTGGAGCAGCAGGGTTTTCCTTTCCCTTCAATAAGAAATAGAAGGACTCGTTCGACAAGCACTCCACCTGTTCAAGATAGAATTCCTACGGGTGGTATTCCTTCAGAGCCAGCTAGCCCTAATCTTCGAGCTTTGATTCTTGCTGGTGTTGCAGTTCCTCTCCAAGCCGTTTTTCCAAGAATGGCGGTACCATTGCCCTGGGGTCATCGTGTCGGGCCCCTTGCTCTTCCTCAGCCTTTGCATGAGTTACCCAGAGGTAACCGGAAGAACTTTCCTAAATTCAAAGGCGATGGCAAAGTGCATCCTGATGAACACATCGCAGCCTTCATAGTTGCATGTGGAGTTCTGGGAGTTGAACACGAAGACGTCTCCGTGAGACTGTTCGTTGAGACTTTACAAGATAATGCTGCTGATTGGTTCTATCACCTTCCGGCTGGTACTATCACTAGCTGGGACACCATGAGAACTGGGTTTGAAAACCGTTTCAAACCAGCAGAAGATGTGCATGCCTTGCTAGCTCAAATCTCTCAGATAAAGAAAGATTCACCAGAACCCATGAGAGAATTTGTGGCCCGATTCAACAGATTGATCAATAAAATTCCTGTAAATACTCGACCTGTTGATCAAATCCAAAAATGTTTCTTCCTAAATGCCCAAACGCCTGAAGTTAGCTATGCGCTGAGAAGGGCTAATCTCGCAACATTGGTGGAGGATCAAACTCTTGCTGTTAGTGTCGAGGATGATCTGATCATGTCAGGGAAGTTGAGGAGAGACCCTTCCAAATCTAAGTCTGTTGCTTCCTCCTCCTCCACCCCTGGACCTAATACTGATCCATTAGTTCAAAAACTTGCGAATGATCTCATTGCTATAAAGAAACAATTGGCTCAGCATGCTCCTTATGCAGATGTTCCAAGGAGGAATTTCCAGCCCAGAAATCGTTTGCCTGCTTCTCAAACAAGATTAGCACTTGAAGGACCTCCTGTTAAAGTTCCTGTAAATGCAACCTGTGAAGTTGAAGAGCCAGATGATGATGAGGATAATGAAGCTTGCGAGGAGTTTGTGGAGGAATTTGATGATGAAGCAGATGAACTTGAGGGATCTCGGGTTAATTTCTTCACCACTGAGGGCATTGATGATGGAGATGATTATGATGAAGTGGTAGCAGACATGAATAGTGAATCATTTGCTGTCATGACTCGAGAGCAGACAAATCAGAGGGAGAAAGTGACACAGCCCCCCAAGAAATCTAAGGAGCAGTCGGCAACTATCCCTGTAATTGCAAAAAGAGGATCTCCTATCCCCACTTCATCTACACCAAAGGTGAGTCCTGACAATCCTACTATTAAAGTTACTTCTTTTTCTCCTAAAGTTGATAAGCCTAGGATTTCAAATGATGATGGCCCGTCCACTTCTGGGTCTTTTGATATTATTGATCATCTGAAAAAGACTAAGGTTCAAATCTCAGAGGCCGAGTATTATCAAACCCATCCCAAAGCTTTTGCCAAAATGATTCAATTTGTTAATTCCCATTCCAAAACCACCTCTAAAGGCCTTTTACCTACTCCTTCTTCTGCACCACAGCCTAGTCTGGTAGCTGCTGTCACCTCACCTAATGACAAAATTAAACCATTTTATGTAACACTTCTTATAGGTGGTCATAGGCTCAGTAATTGTGTCATTGACTCAGGAGCCTCAGATAATGTGATGCCTGCTAAAGTAGCTCATGCTTTAGGCTTGACCCTCACATGCACTTATGGATCTTGTTACTCCATGGAGAGTAAAGAAGTGCCCCTGGTCGGAAGAATTAAAGATGCACAAGTGGCTTTTGCTGCTTTGCCTGAAAAGAGAGTTTTGGCTACCATCTTAGTAGCAGATATTCCTCCTTCATACGGGATGTTGCTAAGTAGGAACTTCTGTAAGGATGTGGGTGGAGAAATCCAAATGGATTGGTCACATGCACTCGTACCTGTTAATGGACAAATGAAGAAGTTGATGCCTGAGAAGCAATCTGAGTATATTGTGCAAAAAACGGATGATCCTAAAGCACAAATACTCTATGAGGATATGGGTCATGGCAACTACATGATTATGTCCCCTGATGAAATCCAACTCCCCAAAGTGTCACCTAAAGATCCTAATGGTGTTTGGATTTTAGAGTTTGATGGAAGTTGTTCCTCAGCTGGTTCTGGAGCTGGTGTCCTACTGGTGTCACCTGAAGGAAGCCTACATCCTTTTTCATTTAAGTTGCAGTTCGAAAATACTAATAATACAGCAGAGTATGAGGCTCTCATTCTTGGACTGCAAGTGGCCAAAGAACAAGGTGTAAAGAATCTTCTGGCTCGTGGTGATGCAGAATTGATTGTAAAGCAAGTCAGAAGCCTTTTTCAAGTAAAAAATGGAAGGTTGAAACATTACCGGAACCAGGTTTGGGATTCCATTGAATTTCTTGATGCTTTCTCCATTGAGGCAATACCTAGGGAGAAGAACAGCAGGGCTGATTCACTAGCAGTCTCAGGGTCACTACTGATTCCTCATCCTGACTTCTCTCAGGATAAGTTCACCATTGAGATGGTCCATCGGCCTAGTGTACCTGATAATACCAATAACTGGCAAGTTTTCAATGATGATCAACACTTGCTTTCCTTCCTGGAACTCAAGGGTAATTTCGAACAGCTGTATTTTGAAGGAAGTGACAACCTACCTCGTGAAAGTGTGCCCTTTGACAAAGCAGTCACCCAAAGAGAAGAAACAAATCAGGATGGATTCATCAATCTCAAAGGAAACAAGATTCCTAAAGGATTGGTGAGTTTGGAGGAACTATTTGATAAACATGACAGGTATGTGAAGTCTAGAGCTTCCACTGGACCTCAGCAATCAGCTGAGTATGACAAGATTGATATTGGGAGTTCTACTGATCCTAAACTCGTGAACATTGGAAAATGTTGCACTGCAGATGAAGGAAGAAAGCAATTGATCTTTTAAAGAGGTATAAGGATGTTCTTGCTTACTCTTATGAAGATTTGAAAACTTTCAAACCAAAAGATATGCAGCATTTTATTCCTCTCAAGCCTGGAATCAAGCCTTTTAAGCAGAAACAGAGGCAATACAACCCCAAAATAGCTGACACCATCTTTCAGGAAATTCAGAAGTTGTTGAAGGCCAAAATCATTTTTCCCATTCACCATTCAACATGGATTGCAAATATTGTGCCTGTTAGGAAGAAAAATGGTGAGATCCGCATCTGTGTTGATTTCAGGAACCTAAATCAGGCTTCCTTGAAAGATAATTATCCTTTGCCTATGATGGATCAGGTATTGCAAGCAGTAACAGGATCTGAAATGTTATCTATGCTTGATGGATTCTCGGGATATAATCAGGTAGAGGTTGATACTGCAGATCAACACAAAACAACTTTCACTACTCCTTGGGGTACCTTTGCTTACAAGAGAATGCCTTTTGGGCTTATTAATGCTGGTGCCACTTTTCAGAGAGCTATGGATCTGGCTTTTGGAAGTTTGAAAGGGAAGTGTATTGTCATATACCTTGATGACCTGACAGTGTTTTCCAAAACAAGAGCGGATCATTTTGATCACCTGGAGACAGTTCTGCTAAGATGCAGAGAGCATGGGATTTCTTTGAATCCTAAAAAATCTGTTCTTTTGTGTCACAGAGGGAAAATTATTAGGGCACATCGTTTCCAAAGATGGTATTAAGATTGATCCTGAACGAGTACAAGCTATCCAGCAAATTCCTCTCCCAACCAGTAAAAAGGGCGTGCACTCTTTCTTTGGTAAGATCAATTTTTTAAGAAGGTTCATCCCTGATTTTGCAGAGTTAACTTTGAATATTTCTCAGATGATGAAAGGGAAGCAAACATTTGGTTGGTCTTCTGAAGGAAAGGAATCCTTTGAAGGTATCAAGAGAGCTATCGCTAAAACTCCTGTTTTAGCCTGTCCTGATTTCAGCAAAGATTTTATTATCTATTGCTATGCCACAGATAATACCTTAGCTGCTGTTTTGACTCAAGAAGACTCTAACGAGCATGAGTTCCCAATTGCGTTCATGAGCTATATTCTGAAAGATCATGAGTTAAAATACACCATGATGGAGAAACATGCTTTTGCAGTGGTTAAAGCTGTTAAACAGTTTCAATTTTACATCCTCAACTCTCATTCCATGGTGTTAGTTCCAGATACAACTGTTAAATCAATTCTCACACAGCAGGAATTTGGATCCAAGAGAGGGAATTGGGTTGCTAAGGTCCAAGAATATGACATTGATATCAAACCGACCAAGCTGGTTCGTGGAAAAGGCCTTTGTGAGCTCATTGCTGAAGGAGCTAAACATGAGTTGCTGGAGGAGAAAGTTGGCCTTCCTACTGTTCTGTTTCTTAGCTCAGTTGACGAATGGTATGCTGACATCACCCATTTTCTCACCTATGGGGAATGCCCCTCTCATTTAACTACCAAAGAAAAGAGGACTGTTAAATTGAGGTCAGTGCAATATGTGTTGTGGGAAAACGCCTTGTTCAAGCGTGGGTTAGATGGGAGATTTTTGAAGTGTGTGGACAAGGAACAGCAGAGAAAGTTGCTCTCAGCTTTTCATGATCAGGCATGTGGAGGGCACTATTCATCAACGGTCACTGCTCACAAGATACTTCGTGGAGGATATTACTGGCCTTCCTTGTTCAGAGATGCATCCAAGTGGGTTGATAAATGTGAGGCTTGTCAGACCTTCGTGGGAAGACCCAAATTGGCCTCTTTGCCTCTTAAGCCAGTTGTAATTGAAGAACCTTTTCAACAGTGGGGTTTGGACTTCATTGGAACACTTAATCCTGCTTCTAGTGCTGGTCATACTCATGTACTAACTGCCACGGACTATTTCACCAAATGGGTGGAAGCTATTCCAGTTAAGAGTACTACTTCTGAAGTGGTGTGCAGCTTCATCAAAGAGAACATCTTGGTAAGGTATGGTGTACCTAATAAGATTGTAACAGATAATGCTTCGAATTTCTCTTCAACTGAGATAATGGATTTTTGCTATGGGTATGGCATTTCTTTGGCTCACTCCTCAGATTACTATCCTCAAGGAAATGGGCAAGCAGAATCCACTAATAAAAATTTGGTGACTATTATAAGGAAATTAGTAAATGAGTCTCAACGAAATTGGCACAAGAAGCTCTATGATGCTCTTTGGGCAGACAGGATTACGCCAAAGAGAGCTATTGGAATGTCCCCTTTTCAAGTGGTATATGGAGTAGAAGCTCAACTGCCAGTAACAGTGGAACTGCCAGCCTTGCATCTAATGAAGGCCATTGAAGATACTAGTTTCAGTGATGCTTTGGATAAGAGAATTATGTACCTTCACAAACTAAATGAGGACAGATTGGAGGTTGCTGATCGGATATCTGTTCACCAGCAGAAGGTAAAGGTCCTGTTTGACAAGAAAGCTAGGTTCAGAGATTTCCAAGTTGGAGACACTGTGTTGTTATGGGATAAAAGGCATGAACCTCGTGGCAGCCATGGCAAGTTTGATTCCCTTTGGCTCGGACCTTTCAAGATCAGACACTTTGTTAGTAAGAATTCCTTTTATCTTGATTACATGGATGGTTCTCCTCTCCCACTTCCTTATAGTGGGTAGTACCTTAAGTTGTTCAAGTCCTAGGTGATTAGGAAGTCCTTTGTATATTCTGTACAGCGTTTTTGTTTTTCTTTCCTTTTTGTTTTGGTGTGTTGTCCTCTGTATTGGTCTGCTTTTTGACTCCGTGGCCCAATGGATAAGGTACTGGTCTGCTTCCCCGAGTTTGTCTAAGTTCTTACCTTGTCCCATTCCTTGAATTTATGCCAAGTCATCCCCAGAAGGAGCCAGCTGTTGTCCACTCAAAATTCCCTGCTCCTAAGAAAGTGAATTTTCAAAATTTTGAGTTTAAGTGTCTTCTCTGTTGTGCTGAAAGTGTTAAAAGTCGTGAAATTGAGAAAATCTACGTTTTTGGGTCATTTCATGTGTTTTTCGGGCCTGTCGGACATTTTTGTCCCGCGTGTCCCAAGTTCAAAAGTGCGCTCTGTTCCCCGATCGGCCGATCTCCCCGAAGTTTGTCTTTTTCGGGCCCGTCGCACATTTTTGTCCCAAATGTCCCAAGTCAAATTGTGCAAGTTGTTCCATTTTCGGCCGAAACACCCGAACCGCGTACTTCACACATTTTTGTCCCAAATGTCCCAAGTCAAATTGTGCAAGTTGTTCCATTTTCGGCCGATTCACCTGAACCGCGTACTTCGCGCTTTCACGTCCCAAATGTCCCAAGCTCTTCCGGACCCATTGTCACCTTTTCGTCCGATCCGGCCGAGTCGCGTGTTTCGCGCATTCGCGTCTCACATGTCCCAAATGAACCAAGTGCCATTCGTGCTTATTTTTCCCGCTCTACCCGAATATCATGCTTTTTCAAATTGGTAGATATGTATTAAATGCGCATTCATTGTCTTTCTCTCTCCTAATCGGCTATATAACGGGCATTCCCCCTTTGCATTTTTCACACTGCTTTCACGCTATCCTTTGCTCGAACCCTTGCAATATAATTTCCTGCGCGTGTATCCTTTCCTCTGTAATTCCTTCCCAAAGTCAAGCTCGCGTCTCTGTCCTCCGAATTACTGTCAATATGAAGATCAAATTTCAAGGACAGGAGCAAATCTCGCCACTAGAATCTGCCGTTCACAATATTGGGGACAGTGAAGCTCGTCATCTTGATTTCAGCGATTTTTGGGCAAGGATGGCGGATGCAAACCCTACACCTATGGCGCAGATGATTCACGACAGTGGTTTGGCTTTCGCTGGAGGTTTCCCGATCTCAGTACAGTGTGCTGATACAGTGCTTTCGTGCGGAGCTCACTTCGACCCTGATTCGAGTGAATTGACCAATATACACGGGGAACTCATCGCCAAGCTGGATGCTGCCACCATTAGCACTGCTTTGAGGATCCCAGAGATGGATAATGCCATAGTTGTTTCCCGGGATCAAGCACAGGCCCTGTTTAACCAAGACAGCGATAAATACAAGGCGCGGGTGGCGAAGTCATGGCTTAAAAACCCTAAGAAGGGAGCATCTCGCCTATCCAAGACTCTCTTCCGAGCAGATTTCAATGAAGAGTTGTCAGATTTCATAATTCTACTGGCTCGGGTGATGGGCTTACCTTCTACTAACGAGTTCCATTTCTGGATGTGCCCGCTCATCAGCATGGTGTGCGAGGGAACTCAAAATATCAACTGGGCAGAAATCATCAGCATGAATTTGGCGGAGCAGCTGTCCAATGTACAGCAAACGAAGAAGTTCTACATGACTTCGTACCTGATGTATACCCTGGCGGCATCAAGACAATGGTTTGGTTTTTCTTACATTGATGCCCACAAGGATGACCCTATATATGCCTACTGCCCGCAGTTCACCCTAGAGACCAGCAATCACAATTTCAGAAGGGTAAATGATGCTTTCACCATGTACGTGGTCAGGCTGCTCGAGGGTGACACTGCTAGAAGGTTTTCAGATGAAGCCATGAACCTGATATCGCACTACGGTGCCTATTTTATTCAATTCAGAAAATTCTCTTATATCAGGCTTGCTGGCTATGAGAGCACCCCTCTGAGGCTTCCCATGTTCTGCAATGATAAGATGGCTTTGATTGAAGTATGCAGGCAATTAGACAAATTACACAGAACCTGCAGAGACAAGAAGATTTTTGGTTTGCACTTTCCCATCTCTTTGGGAAATTACACTTGTAAAACATCCCTGGATGCACAGAACATAGAGAGAGCCCTGGTCCCTATCACCGTTCATTTCTTTAAGCCAAGAACTTGCTTCGACTTGAAGAAGTTCATTGAGCAGAACATCAAGATAATATATCATCATAGGGCAGATACAGAGGACTATTGGGCTGACTGTGCAGATGATTTTGAGGCTAGAAGGAGGCACTGTGGCAGGTTCTCTCTGCAATTGATCCAAGAACTCGGCTTGTACCAAGTTCCTGAAGGACTCCAGGATGACAATTCTGATCTATACTCATATGAGTATGACAGTGTGATTAAGCACACCCCCTTGGAGGACTTGGATTGGAACAGGAAAGAAAAAGATGATCTGGCTGAGATCCTTGCTCCAGTCTTAGTCAGGACTAAGGTCTGGTTTGACAGGAAAGTTCGAGAGCTCAGAAGGCACTCAGGAGAATCCTCTTCCAAGGATGTTTCAACACCAAGGAGGGAAGCATCGACTCCCATATCAGACACACCTGTGCAAACCCCTCCTGCCTCATCAACGCAAGGACCTGCAGCTTCCACTCCTTCTTCATCCACTCAAGTGTACCAGAAGAAACTCAAAGAGGTTAAGAAGGAGCCTGTGGAAAAAGATCCTCAAAGTAAACAGGTAGAAGTGCCTTTGGGACCAGAGAACATCATTGTTCTCAGTGAAAGTGAAGAGAGTGAAGTGCCAGCCCCTGCAAATGCTCCTGAAGGTCCAGCAGATAAAGATAAGGAAGTCCAGAGCACTGAACTTCCAAGTGCTATTGATTCTTCAGCAGCAATTGTATCCAGCGCCCTACTCACATCTCAACTTGAGACCACAGCTGTGCAAACCTTGAGCGTCATGAGCTCTATGTCTCTTGGTCCTCTTGCCCCTCCTGCTGCTTCCTCTTCCTCTTTTGCATGGGTTCAACCTCTTGTTGACAGTAGAAAGAGGAAATCTTCCTCTCGGAGCTCAGGGCCAAATTTTGATGCTGTCGCAGCCTTGTTGGGCACTACTCCTTCTCGTGCCAAGAAAGCCAGAACCACCTCCAGGATCGTGTCTGATGCTCAAGGTCAGCAATTCCTGGAGATTGCTAAGCCTACAGTGGACAAATCAGAGCAGGACTTACAGACATCTGACTTAGAGCTCTCAAGAATTCCAATGGGAGAGTCTACTCCTGAAGGTGAGATCCACAACCTCCAGGAAACGGTCACACGAGTCATTGGGAGGGTAGAGAAAGGGCAGCAAACTATTGAACAGTTGGAGGAACAGGCCCAGATTCTCACAAGTTTTATCAAATCTCTTTTGTCTAAGGACAAAGTTTTGGACCCTACCCCATTGACTACTCTTCCACCTCCTGTAATTTTGAGCCAAGATGAAATACAGAGTATCAAAGACATGCACAAGTATTCTGTCTACGGCAGAGCTATGGAAGCCATGGTGGAAGATATGCTTGTTGCAGGATTGAATTTCATCGATGAAGCTTTCAAACTCCACGGAAAGGTGAACAATTTGCAACAGAAGCTCTCCTCCACTATCGGGGTCATGGATAAAGAGCTCAAACTCTGGAGCAGTTGCATAGTAGACCTCCGTCTCATGGGACAGACAGATGAGAACATTTTATTGGCGAATAAGGTTTTTGATGATGCAAAGGATAATCTGTCAAAGTCCTGGGTTTACAGCGTGGAGTGGAAGATCAAAGTCCTGGAGGAGGCTTTGGGAGAGCTGAAGAATAGCTGGCAGAAAGGAGAGGCTTTCAAGACACTGGTGGTATCTGCTTTCAAAGATATACACTGTCATCTTCAAGATGAAACTTCTGGTGTGCCCCTTTCCTTGCAAGAAATCAAAGCTCAATTCAGAGCTTTTGTCAAAGATAATTTATTCAAGGAAAGTTCCATCTCCAAGGAGAAAATGAAGGAGATTTTCTCTCTTCAATCTGCCATCGAAGAAGCAAATAAAGATTATCATACTCATGTCGAGTTTGATAAAGAAATGGAGAAGTGTCTCGGATTTTGGGGTCAGTCTACAGCCAACACGTCAGTCCCTCGTGGCAGAGACATAGCCGAGGCATTGAAAAGATTCAGGCAGCAGATTTTGAAGTCAGTGGGTCCCTCCCAGTAACTGACCACCTGTCTTCTTCTCCTTATTCTTTTCTCTTCTTCCCATTCTTTTTCCGTTTTCTTTGTAAAAAGTTGAGGTATTGCGGTTGGCAGTCCTTAACTATTCTTGGTTAAAAGAAGCGGTTACGAAGAGTAACTGATTTGTAAGCTATATAATGGCCTCTCTACGCCATTCTTGAAAGGAGGAAGAACTGGGTTTATTTTCTGAAAGTGTAAATAGATCATAAAGAAATCAATACAGAAGGGCTTTCCATTCTTTGTCTATCTGATCTCTGTTATCTCTAAGCTTTCATTTAAATTTTGTGAAGATCATTTGTCTCCAGTTTGTTAGTCTTGCCGATTGCATACTCTTCAACTTTGCAAGCATGGTGATCTTGTATAACCAAGAAGGAACTTTGTGTCCTTGATTAATGAATCTGTGTTACGTTAAGAAACTTTGTGTTCTGGCAGATGTTATTTACAGAACTTTGTGTCTTTAAATTCCATCTTATTTATACGATACGAATGATCTTGTTTTCAATTCACTGTAACTTCGCATACATAAAGAATTACTCTGTTATCTATAATTCTGCATGTTGCCTTTCTGCTCATTCTCGTACTCTCATTCCTCAGTCCTTTTGTAATTGATGATCTTTATAGTAAACACTTTCGTAATATCCAAGTTCAACCAGAAAATCATGTTTTGTATATTTGTAAATAGGTTCGTTTCTGAATAAGGGAACCTCTCCCATTAAAGAGGAGGGACTTCTTGTCCCCTGACTGTTGCTCTTAGGATAAGTTCATAGCAAAGTAAAATTAAGTTAAGTATGTGGTTTAGTAAGAGTACCATTTTGAAGATTAAGTTTTCTGATTGAGCTTAATGAAGCCAAGTTTATGAACTATTGAAACGTGGTAACTTACATAAACTATGATAGATAAGTTAGTAACATTAACATTGATACGTTTGGAAAGTGAGAACGTCAAATAATGAAACAAAGTCGACAAAAGTGTGTGGTGTTCTGTACAAAAATTGAGAAGTTTCACTATTTGCTATTTGCTGCTATGTACCAAACAAAAAAACTACAAAACGAAGGATGTGGTCATCGCTAATTGTTGGTATGTACCATGGAAGTGAAGAAAGATTTCACACATTTAAGGAATATGTTTTACTATTTAATATTTTTATAAAAAATCTGTATAGATAAAGTTGGAAGAGCTTAATCATTGACGAGTATATTAAGAATTGACGTGTAATAATGTACACATGATTGATTACTGATTTAAATATTTTTTGATCTTTTCTAATGATAAATACGATGAAATCAGTGCCATTCAATGTGAATGCACATGTTGTTGAGGGAGCTCTCATTAATTTACTGGGTTCAGACAGGATAGAGCTGTTTAGGCAGCAACGTTTCTCGCTATAAAACAAATCCAAAATTCAAAGATACAAGCAAACTCTGAGTGGTTGTTTTCCAACAGGACAAATCTGTAATGAGTTATATATCTTCAAATTTGCATGTATGCAGACGTCAACCAAGACGCAATGTGAAGGTGCTTTCAATAGTTAATGTGATGTCCCATCCCTGTAAAGGTTTCTGTTCCCCCATTGGCTGAGGAAAGGGGCAACATATTCGGTCTTCTTTGCAGGGTGAAACTGACATTACATTGCGAGTTTAGCCTCACACAACAACTTCTCGATGCCGAAACCGTACATAATTTATTCGACTGGCAAACCCTAGGACCAATACCTCGCTTCTTTGATTATAAATCTGATTTATTTTTCGGTGGGTGGATTAATGTTTGAGAGATATCTACACAACTAAATGTGTTTCTGACAACATATTCCCACAACTTATTTTATTGTGGGGACTTGGAATTTTTTTTGAGTTTATGTAAAATTATTAGTCTTTATTGAATGGGTTGTGGTGCATTCTATAGAATGATATAAAAAGTGTTACCTAACAATCTAAAAAAATCCAATCCAAAAACAAAAAATCACCATAATCAATACAGTGTGTGTTTTAATATAACCACTACACAATAATCATTTCTATCTTTATGAGTGTCATTTATGACCACGTGCTCATATGATTGCCACAATTTCCTGGCTTCCCCCACTTCCCTACGAATAAACATTTCTCCATATATCTAGATCTTCCACCACTAGGGGGCGGGACATAATTTAATTTTGGAGGCAATAGCATCTGGACGATGTATGTTGGAAAAATTAAGTTACATTTGTTGCAGCACACTTCTTGCGGTACAAAACTCTCAAATCAAATCTTATATCCTAAAATTTTTGCACTCGTCCAGTGTTCTTTGTGTGACCAGTGTACTAACATTCTACGCCTTACAAGAAAAGACTCGTCGAAAGATTTTAATCTTTATGAGATCTGTGAAGAAGAAAATTCTACATTTGCTTTAACAACTTTTTTAACATGATACACATAATCTAACCATTACAAAATGTGATCTGGTGAGCGTTCTGTGCAAGAGTTTATTCAACGTGGTCACAGTAAAATATGGACACTGCAATGAACTTCTTTCTGCAAACATGAAATCCTCCGAGCCTCAGCCTCCCTTACAACTTAAATTAGCTCAAGCCTCCAGTTCTGTTTGCAATTCCAATCCGCTTTTATTGAAGGTACCAAAAAGCTAGGATTGTTTAATATTCTCATCTTTTTAAGTGGAACGTAAGAGATTTTTTACCAATTTCACATAGTCATGACTTCTACTGTATTGATAGATATGTTGAATTGTAAATAGCTATCAATCTTACATTGGTGTTAAACAAAGTTATCTAAAAATTCGTGATGCAATTTGATGGTTGTTTGAATTCTCTAAAAAGCTTGCTTCCTTATGAAAAAATTCAAGACTTGAGCCCCTCCTCTGGAAATGTCCATGATGAGGTAATTTCGTCCAACAATGGTACAAGGAAAACAAACACAGAAAATTGAATTACTAGTTACAAAAACAATGAACGCTCTTTGTAGAGAAAGCCCATTTAATTATTTCTATAGTTTATAACATGTTGAGAATAAATGATTTTTTTAATTTCCTCGAAAATGAAATTGAACTATATCTACCTACAAGTGCTTTATCAAGTAAGCTCTTCTACTCAATGTCTAGTATTACACATTGAATGTTTTTTGCCTAATCTCAAATAGATAAATTCTTGTACATTGATATTCTTTCCCAGGGAGGAAATCCAAAGGATTAAGCCTACAAATCCTCTTGATTTTCCAATCCACGAGATGATTCTCCCCTACCTTGGGTAAAACCAGCTCATCCCTGAAGGGAAGATGAGGCCCCCTATTCATTCCAGGTGATCTCCTAAAACTTTGACAATTTTGTTTTTACTCGGCCTTTAAGGCTAATTGATAGGCATCTTCCACGCTTTTAATCCTATGCATACTTATCACATCTTGAATAGAAAATTTTAATCCATTAACATACCTTGCAGCCATTTGTTCCTCAGTTTCTTCATGCTCTACGCGAATGGACAACTTGTAGAACTCATTTGTGTATTCTTGCACTATTTGTAAGTTTGTCTGAGATTCTGAAACCTCATGTAAAGGGTTTGTGCATAATACACAGGGAGAAATTTATCGTTCAACTTCTTCTCCATCTTACTCCACGTCCTAATTCTTTCTTTGCCCTTTCTTGACCACTCTTCTTGTAGGTGATCCCACCATAACATAGCATGACCTTTCAATTTCGTGCATGCAAATTTTACCTTCTTTTCTTCTGACATATCCTTCCACTAAAATTTTTTTTCCATGCTAGTCAACAAGTCTATCAACTCCTTTGGTTTTAGACTATGACCATACTCTAAAACATCAACTCTTATCCCATCATTCTTTCCATCTAATGATCAAAGCATCCTTTCTTCAAAATCTAATGGCGGTACTTGCGTTTCCTCCTCTTCACAAACTTCTTCTTCATCTGTGTCATCTGCACCTTGATTTCCTCTCTGGGTTACCATTGCAGCAAGCACAACAACTTGTCTCTGTAGATCTTGCATAGTTCTATTCATCTGGGAAATAGCGCCTCCTCTTACTCTTCCTCTTCCTACCATTTTTAAAAAAAATACTTCGAACTAGCTCTGATACTAGATAATGTAGCCAAATTATGAACAAACCTAATATACTGCAAATAATATAAACTCCAAAAGAAAATAGATCTCCTTCTTTGTTACTGAATAATGAATTACAATGTTTTCTAAATAGGAAAACAACTCCCAACTTGATTTTCCAAGAAAACTCTAACTAACTCTAACTAAATCTAGTCTAGGTGGCAGAAATTACTATTGTTAGTACTTTACTCGAACTTGCTATTCTTAGTAAGTTTTCATGCTTATTCATACGGGCACAAAATTTTCCATGCATCTTCTACATCCCTAAATTACAGGAATTTCCAACTTTCTAACTCATAATGCAACTAATAGACTAAAATTAACTAATGCCCAAAAATAGGAAAGAACCAAACTATAACTTAAATCCTAATTTTCGGCCTCAATATGGCAGATTTAGGGCCCGAAAATGTGTCAAAAACTTACCCCAATTGGTAACGTGGGTTGCCTCTGCATTTTTCTCATCAAAACATGTGGTTTTAAAAAAAAAACAGACTCAAACGGACACCCGGAGCTCAAGTTATGACCTTCTCAAGTTGCTACTGATTCTAGAGCATCAATTTGTTTATTCTTTTATTTTTTGGTTAAATTTTAAAAGGATTGCCAACCCACTTAATTATACATAGAATTGCATTGATACCATGACCTAGAAGGTTTACTATACAAAACTATAACTTTACAAGAAAAGTTTACCATTACCTTTTTTTTAAAACTCTATAGGGTTACGTCATTTGTATCCAACACAGAACACAATCCATGTTAGGAAATTAATATTAAGTGCTTACATATTTTTATAGGTGTGAATTATTATAATGTTGCATAGTAGTAGTATTTTTTGTTAAATGGGTTGTTTAGAATGAACTCTTATATATGTTTTGGTTGTTGTGGTTTGTTTACGGGTCTAACATCAACACGATTCTAGAAGAGAGTCACGGGTTGTTGACTCCATATTTATAGGTTATACTTTGCCTATATATTTATATATATACCTACATGCATGAGCAATGAAACATATGAAGTGGTTACTATATTGTCTATTATACTTTATTTATTTATTTTCTGTGTTCAGCTCTCTCTTGATTAAAACTTGCTCAGAATTTTTATTTGGTATCAGAGCGTGTTTGGTTCCTCTCAAATGATGGATGTTTTATGAATTTGGAGTGTGGGGTGTTCTAGCAAAGGAGATATCTCATTTTTAATGCAAACTATTCTTCCTTAGAATATATGCGAGCCTGTTTTTAACGCCATCTACATTTATTCAGAGCGTACATTTCATAACAAATTCCACTCAGAGTTCTTTGTCATACATCATGTTTTTATTTTTTGGGGTCGATGACATAGTTATTTCATAACTGGCTATTTCTATATGTACATCTGGAAATTGGCATTTTGTATTGAAATATTAAAAAGTTACATCTCTTTATAGATCACGATTCACGACTCAGCTGGAGTCTACATAGCGCTGCTCGTAGTTGATGATGGAATCTAATTTTGCATGCATTCAATCCTACTCTCCACTCTCGTTCTAGTTGATGCAACTTGGCGAATGAGAGATTCTCCATATGGCTCATTCAGCGATGAGATAAATAAGCTATATATATATATATATATATATATATATAATATAGTACATCATTCCAATTCTATCAGGTGTACACAAAAGCTAATTTCAAAGTTGTGTTATCCTGCTCAGATCAGGCGTTCAATGATTGAGCATGTTTGTTGTTCTTTGATGCCTCTCATTAACTATGCCATCTAATTTGGACCTCAGATTGGATTATATGCACATTTATCTAGTCTCTTGACAACTCTATCATGCTCTATTCTTTTCAATCCACATGAAGCATTCAAAATTCAGCTCTAAATTTGCATGTACACATCTTACGTAGGAATCAAAGGCTCACTAGAGACAAATATTCGTGATCCATAGAGCAGTCCACGTAAATTTAATTCTCTAAGTTTTTATTATTTTGAGTCGGCAATAAGTCAAAACATATTCTACATATTAGATTTCAGTGTTTTGTACTTATTCTATATTCGAAATGTTAAACATCTTTAGGATCTTTAAATATGTGAAAAAATATAGTTTACATACCTTTGTCGATGTTAATGTTTTAAATTATTGTATGTCCCTAAATTATCATAAATAGTCACAAGTGTCAAAAAAATATTTCTGTCATTTTGATATCATCATTTAGGTGATTATTAGGAAAATTGTGAAAAAAAAATCTTTACGAATACATTTTCGATGGAATCCAACCTTCAAGGCATGTTATTGAGTCTCATTATCACATCCAACTGAGTTAGCAGCCATCTACTAGAGGATGGAGGTCAATCAACGACCTCTCATCAATCACCAATGACGGGGTCATACGAAGCTGTGGTTGCATTTCATGGTGTAAGTTTTCTTTCTGTATTTGATTTCAAGTGTGCTTCTTTTCCAGAGTTCCAGTTTCAGTTGTGTAAAGTATGATTTCAGTGTTCCTGTTTTTAATAAGTGAAAATTTCACATTGAGGGGGAACATTATCCAATGTTCCATTTATAATTTTCAGTTTATGTTTATGAGCAGTAGATTTTAGTAGATATTCCTATGCTATTCCATGAAGTGAGATATTGATGAGAGCTGATAATACTACTGCAACATCATGATATTGTGGTTGTTAGTAATGCACTAGAAAAACTATTCAGAGGTTGTTGGTTCTATCATAAAAAACCATCCGTTGTGTGGTTGTTAGTTATCCACTAGAAAAACTATCCAAAAGTTGTTGGTATTGTCCTCCAAAACCATCCGTTGTGTGGTTTTTGGTTAACCACTTGGAAAACCATGTAGAGGTTGTTGGTATTGTCATTGAAACCATCCAAATCATGAGAAGGCTACGTAGCAACAAGTTGCAGTAGAAGGAAGGTTTTCCCCATGTTCACACTAAGAGGGGAATGTTAGGAAATTAATATTGAGTGATCACATATTTTTATATGTGTGAATTATTATTATGTTGCATGGTAGTAGTATTTTTTGTTATATGTGTTGTTTACAATGAATTCATATATATGTTTTGGCTGTTGTGGTTTGTTTATAGGTATAACATCCACATGATTCTAGTAGAGAATCATGGGTTGTTGACTCCATATTTATAGGTTATAGTTTTCCTATATATTTGTATATATACCTACAAGCATGAGTAATGAAACATATGAAGTGATTAATATATTCTCTATTATATTTGGTTTATTTATTTTCTATGTTGGGCTCTTTGCTGATTAAAACTTGCTCAGAATTTTTAATCCAAGGGTGGAAAAATATTTTATTGAAATTTGACTTGGGAACAATAAGGTAAACAAAATTGGTCAAGCAGCACTATACTATTTTTTGAGATTGCAAGAATACAAAATTAAAAAAATACTCATAACAATGTGGTGATCAAATTTATATCTTTCACAATAGTATTTACAAGTTCGTTACAACTGGTTAAGACAACCTTAACTTCACAAATACAGATAACCAAGGGTAATAATCTCTCCAAAATTCTCTACAAACACCATTCTAAGATCTACAATACATTAAGCATTCATACAAAGTAACTTGATAAGAAAAACTAAAGAAAATTCTACAAGTCTTTCCTTTTTATACTCACAAAATCCATATACACAATTATTAGCCTGAGTCAGTTCACGAGAATTAAACATGATAAGACTACACATAAAAAAATATACTACGATTTAACAATATCATGAAAGGAAACATTCTATTTGAAGAAATGGATCGAAGCTCTAACCACTAATCAACTTCTTAAAACAGGACAAAAATTTTCATTAAGCCAACTAAGAAGGAAGCCATATATTTCAGTTATGAGCAATATCTCTAAACACAACAAGAATTTTACAACCAATCCAGGAACACAGTAGACCTTATAAGTTAGAAACAAAAGGTCAAGATTATTGGTATTTCAATCATGTAATCCTATAGATTACAAAATTTAAATATAATACTCAACTGATCAATCTATATTCTTTGAGAAGTTAAATAAACCAGTTACGATCATTGACACAATACAAAAATAGTTTAACAACCATTCAAGAAGGGACCATTGGCCTTATAAGTTAAGACAAAACGTCGAATGTATTAGGATTTCTATCATGTAATCATATATTATATAGGATTATATGATTGAAATCCAATACTCAACCCATCAATTATTATAAGCGTAAACTCTAAATAATTCCAAAAAGGTGACATAGGTCTGTCCCATATGCTTAAGTCAAAAATATATCATAAGTATAATTCATCAATACCCCTTAATAAACTATCTCAACCATAAAAAGACTACTTGTAAGATCAAAATTACTGTGATCATCAAAATCCACCAATATAGATTGTGGTTTCAAGATTTAATATCAAGAACAAGAACTCTTCAAAGACCACTATAAAATATCTTTAAAATTTTCTTCCTGATAACGAGACTTGTTGGTATCCAAATATGTTCTCGTTTTCAGTCTGAGCACCACCATAGATATATCATGGAGCTTAAAGACAGATTAGATCATGTTGTATTTCGTTGGTAACCAGGGATATGGTGTAGCTGACACTCAGGTTTGTGGAGAAATGGATAACACTATAATAAGACTTGATCTTGTCCTAGTTGTTTTAGGTTGTGCCTTGCAACCAAGGTAAGAGGACCTATTTGGTAACCTTTCAAAGGTGAAGGAGATGAATATGTCATTCTCTTTGCTTGAAATTCTATGATGGAGACCTTGATGAAAACATGAGCAACACCCCAGATCTAAACTCTCACAAGTTATCACTTCTCAAAACATGGGTATGTTCTCAAAACAAGGCAAAGGTTACTAGAGACATTGGAAATCCTGATTTGTTATGCATACTTTTGCAAATGGATTTTGATCTTATGTGGGTATATAAATGAAAATCAGGGATAGTACATGATGGAATCTTTGTTGTTTAAATGATTTTTGGTGGGGGATTTACAAGACAAATTGGGATAGATAAGATCTTTGACAATCTCCACAGTACATGAACAACTATCAGATGAAATGCCTCAAATAATCAGGATGTTCTTTCAACCAAAAGAGGCACAAATGGAAGCCCAAGTTGCACTCTTCACACAATCTTTGAGAACTCACCAAGAAAGGTTGAAGTGAAGAACACAACTAAACAGAAAAATCCTTGATCAAACCACACCTAAGGTACCCCCAAAGGCTTACAATGATCCTCTACAGTCAAGGAAGGTAAAGTGATTTTAAATTTTTTTATCTCCTTATCAGATGAAGGCTCTTCTGAATATGAGATTGCAAATGCCACTAAACTATCAACCAGAAATGGAGATCCTGTGTGATTTCTAATGACTTTCAATGAAATATTGCAACAAGAACAATAAAAACTATTTGTAGGCATTTAAAAATGATAACAGACACCATATTGCCTAAAGAAAACATAGATTTAATTCAAAACTTGTCAGATTCAACATCAGGGGAGAGTTACATGAACAATCTCAGAGCTGTGTGATGGCTATACACTTGTAACCAACTCACATACATGAATTTCCAACACATGAGACATTAACCTGGTTCTTTGGTGGACTTATCAGAAAAATGAGCTTTCTCTCAGAATTTGCTCATGATTTTCAACTGCCAACCCTTTAAAATTTCTCCAAAATGCATTATATACCTCATGCCACATTGGAGACTTCCTTCCCAAGAAAAAATATGCCTTGGGATCAAGTTTGTTACAACAATTCTTCATGATTCAATGAAATTGACATCAAATAAAAAAACACTCGCAAGTTGCCAGGTGTGCCCAAAAGATTAAATTATTACAAATATCTAGATCATTACCCATCTTGTAGGCACATTTTTCATCATTGAGGCATGCAAACACCCTTCCTCATCATTTTCACCCTTTTACCTTTTAAAACTAACTCTGTAACTTTTGATTTTGTCATTTCACATGTTTTCTTAGGCTGAGGTAGAAAATTACTTCAAAAACATTTAAAATCAAATAATTAAGCCATGAAAGTAATGCCAATGATCCTGGAAGGCCAAGACGACATAAAATCACTATAAATTTGCTGAAGTTTGATGTAAAATTCATGATTCCAAGCTTCTTAGAGGAAAAATGGTGTCAAAAAAATGAAAATGAATAGAAACCATCGATCTTATCCATATTTTTCCTTTAATCTGGGCCCTCCACATGTCAAAAAACAATTGGGACTGAAATTGGGATCATTTTTGACTTTTCCACATTTTTTGAAAAATGGAAAATTTTCACTTTTTTCTCCACCCCTCCACCTTTGAATTTTGGAGCTGACACATGGTATATGGTGGGTCCCATTTAATTCACTTCAATTCTGTGCATTTTGACCTTTTCTAAAAATTTGGGAAAATTTTCACTTTTTGGCCCATGGGCCTGCACCTCCGATTTTTCCCTGGCCACGTATCTCCTTGTGATTCGCTAGTGGGCTAGCGCATCAAATTTTTGTTTTGAGTCCTTTTGGAAAAATGGAAATATTTCCTTCCTGCCTCTATCGGTCCACCAACCCACCTTGTCCTCTACCACGTGTCCATCCCCTATTCCCTGCGAGGTTTTGGGCTGAAACTTGACTTTAAACCATTCGAAGTTTAAAAACTTCAAAATCACCAAAACCTCCGACGACTTGACGACCCACCTTTTACCATGCTCAGGACATGTCCATCACTAATTGTTGCAGGGGAATTTTCTCCAAAATTTTGAAACTTTTAAAATTAGAGTTTAACAAACTCTAAGTCAACCAAAACCCCACGGCCCGCCACTTCCGTTTTGAATCTTTTAGGTCACGTGTCCTCTTACAATTTGTTGCGTGAGTTTTAGGCCAAAATTTGACTTTTAGAAATTTGCAAAGTAAGGTCTAAAAACCTTAAGGAAATCCAACAACCCACCATCCCCTCGCCAATTAGAGCATGCCACGTAGGATAATTTGGAAAAAACGGGGCCTTGGCCCGAAAATGCCCCTTTTGCCAAAAAATTAAAAAATGACACGTTATAACATTTCCCCGCCGATCCTTGGCCAATAAAAACCTACCACGTTGCCAATGCATGTTTAAGGAAGAATTTGATGAAAAAATGATGCCCATCTGACAGTCAAAACATAAAAAATTAAAGGGATGCCCTAGAATTCAATTTTTTCACCAAGGATGGAAGATTTTTTGATTCTAAATCAACCGAAGCATGATTTTACAACATTTTTGACCTTGGGATTGGATTTTCAAATACAAACAAGTATAAATTTGATCAAATTAAATTTTTCCATGATCTAGCAAAGGGAAAAATGACATAGCTTGTGAAATTGGAAAAATTAGGGCTCAAAAAGGGTAAACTTGGAATATTCCTTCAAATTAGGGAAAAACAACAAGTTTGTGAGCATTTTTAAAGCATCCAACTAGAGGGGAAGAATTTCAGACCATCAATTCAAAGGGTAAAACATTTTTGAGCAAATACAGATTTAAAAAATTAGGGAAACAAGGTGCAAGCTTAAAAATGGCACCAACATCGGCTCTTGCTTGGGGATGGGCACTCCCAGTGAGTGCCACAAGGAGAAAATGTAGACCAAGTGCCAAAATAATCCATTGGGCAAAGGATTCATGAGCCAAAATCACCAAAAACTAGCTGAGAACTGGACAAAAATGGCTGCCACATAGCAAGGCAAACCACAAAACACAGAGCAAAAAGCAAATACTATACACTATACAAGCTGGTGCATACCTCAAATTTGGGGTTTAATCCAATAAATTCTTCAGATGCCTGCCATTAACAGGTAGCTCCAGCAATTCCCTATCTAATCTTGAGAAAGAAGGTGTGATCACCAATTCTGATATCAATGGCATAAGGGCCCATCCATAATGCATCAAATTTTCCATGTTTTCCCTTGTCTTCATGCCTACTATCCCACAACAAAACTAGATCTCCAACATTGAAAGCTCTAGAAGTGACCTTGTTGTCAAACAATCTTTTCATTTTTTTTTCTAAATCTGATATGCCTTTGATGGGAAACTCTTCTCTCTTCATCAAGCTCAATAATCGAATTGATCCTTGATTCATATGGGCCAAGCTCCTGGTCTTCCAACTATTGGGAAAATTGGAATGAAGATAGTTGTAGGCGCAAGGGCAGTAAAGCCTGAGTTCCATACACCAATTCAAATGGGCTTTTACTAGTAGCTCTTTTAGGAGTTATCCTATCAGCCCAAACTGTAAATTTCAATTGTTCACCCCATTTCTTCTTGTTTTTCTCCAAGGTTCTTCTAATGATCTTCAACAAGTTCTTATTACTAGACTCAACTTTTCCATCCCCTTGGGGTTATAGTTTGAAGAATAAGTTCAGATTGATTCCATATTCATTGCACATTGCCATTAAAGGTTTGGCTCTAAAGCACATGGCATTATCAGCTACAATCTTGACTGGGACTCCAAATCTGCATATGATTTGATTCAACAAGAAGTCCATAACTATTTGGTGTGTTACTTTCTTGGTGGGGATTGCCTCTACCCACTTTGTAAAATAATCAGTGGCTACAAGGATCCATTTATGGCCAGCACTAGAAGGATCTAAAATCTCACCAATGAAGTCCATTCCCCATTGCTTAAAAGGAGCTTCAATTGATACAGGATGCAAAGGAAGGGATCCTGAAGCTTTCAGTCTTCCAGAGAAATGTTGGAAACTATCACATTTTCTAACCAGCTGGGTTACATCTTTGAAGAGAGTAGGCCACCAATAACTAGCTCTCAAAATATTATGTGTTGTTAATCTTCCAGTAAAGTGTCCTCTGTAAACTCCCCCATGGAAATCAACAACTATCTTGGGAGCTTTATCTTCAGTTATCCATTTCTAGAGGACACCTTCAGGGTTCCAAGCTATCCCAAGGCTTGTGATGATATATTTTTGAGAAGCCAGCTTGAGGGCTCTTTTCTAATTTTTATTTAAGTGACTAGGGCAGCACAAGTGTCTAAGGTAGAAGATCACATCTTTGTACAACTCAGAACTTACCAAATTTGCAAGCAGATCTACCCTTTCTTCCTCTAGCTGATTCACTTCCACATTCTGCAAGTTGTTCTCAGCCATGTCCTTAGCAAGACCCAAACCTCTTACTAACTTTGTGGTTTGGATTTCCATATCATACTCTTGCAACTTGTTCACCCACCTACATATTTTACTTGAGATCTCCATCTCTGATAAGATGTCTTTCACCATGGTGTGGGGAACATAAGCAACAACTTTTGAACTCAATATATAAGGCCTGAAAACTTTTGTTGCTTTCACCAAGGAAAATGCTTGTTTTTCCATGATTGTATACTTTAAATCAGCAACTTGTAAATCCTTACTAAAGAAGGCAATAGGCCTCTCAGCCCCATTCTTATCCTTTTGCAGCAAAAAAAAAGCAATGAGTATACTCAGAGGTAAAGGAAAAGATTTGGAAAGGCCTCTTATAGTATGGGGCTACTAAAATAGGTACATGTTTAAGTGCATCCTTAATTCCTTCAAAAGCTTGAATGGCAGCCTCCTCCCATTTGATAACTTGGTCCTTCTTTATCATGCTTGTGATTGGAAGAGTCAACTCAGAAAATTTGGAAACAAACCTTCTAATAAAATTAATTTGACCAAAGAAAGATTGGATGCCTTTCTTGGTTCTTGGGATAGGTACTTTGCTGATTGCTTCCACTCTCTTAGGGTCTATCATAACACCATCTTTTGACACAATGTGACCAAGAAGCTTGGCCTTTTGCACACCAAAATGACACTTCTTTGGATTAAGATAAATTCCATACTCCCTACATCTGATCAACACATTCTCCAAGTGCTGCAAATGATCACCTCTCTGCCTTGAAAACATAGTCACATCATCTTGGTAAATTGCAATGAACTCATTAATGTAACTAGCAAAAGCAACATCCATTGCTCTTTGAAAAGTGGCACCATCATTCATCTAACCAAATGCCATCCTAACAAAAACATATGTTCCCCAAGGAGTAGTGAATGTTGTCTTAAGTCTTTCTGATTATTTGACTACGACTTGATTGTATCTGGAGAAACCATCCAATGTAGAAAGTAACTCAGACCCTGTCACAAGCTGCAACATATTTTCCATATTTGGCAAGGGATAGTTGTCCTTCATGGATGACTTTGTTTAGATTTCTAAAATCCACACAAATTCTAATGTCTCCATTCTTCTTTCTGACTGGCACAAGGTTTGCAACCCAAGATGAATATCTAGTGGGTTGAATAATACCTCCATCTCTCAACTTCTTTAACTCCTCTTGCATTTTCATGGAGAGAAGTGGATTAATTGGCCTTTGCCTCTATCTGAATGGATTATTCTTGGCCTCAAGAGGGATCTCATGTTGAAACAAGTCTTCTCTATATGCTTTTAGCTCGGAATAGGACCAAACAAGGTAGTCTTGATATTTTTTCAAGAGTTGGGCATAGGATTGTTTTTCCTCTTTACTTAAATTATTGCCCAACCAAATCTTTCTTGGTTTGTCCTTTGTTCCCAAGTTATGCTCTTCCACATCCCTTGAGGCAGACATGTTTCTATTTATGATGCAATCAACATTGTTAAAATTTGACTCAAGTGCAACAAGACCTCTAGGAATGGTGTTTGTTTTCAATTGGATGATGTCTTTTCCAAACAAAGTCTCTCTCCCTTCAGTCATACACACCATTGGTTCCCAATCAATATTCTGATTTGCAAACTCACCTTGGTTTTGCAAGAACCTTAGCACTTGAGAATCATCATCAAACACTTGCCAATGTTTTCAGGGACAACTAGCCTAGTTAGCAATTCAACATTGTACTCACAATAAGGTGAAATGGTGTAATTTACAAATCTAGAACCCAACACTGCCAACTTGTCAGCAGTAGTATTAAGACCTCTGTCATGATACATGATGTTAAAGGAATCAAACACTTTAATTAGATCCCAAACTACATGCTTATACTATTTCATACGTTGATTTTTTTGTAGCATACAGTTTTGTTATTTATTTGACAACCAGCTCTGAGTCTCCTTTTGCAACAATATCTTTCACTCCATACTTCCATGTAATTCTTAACCCCAAAAAAAATGCCTCATACTCAGCAACATTGTTAGTGCATTCAAAATTAAGCTTGAAGGAAAAAGAAAACTCTCCAAACTAGGAGAAAACAGAACTATACCATTCACCTTTCCCAAATTTGGAGCAGCTCCATCAAATAGCAATGTAGAGAACCTGTTATAACCAAATCAAAAACCTTAATCTAACTTACCAAGGAGACAGGGTAAGAAGATGCATAAAAATAAACCTAAACTAACAAAGGTGATGCCACTTGAGGAATGAAGAACACCTGGTCTTGCTCAATAAACACAAACCATTATCAATGCAATGCAAGATCAAGCAATTAGATAACTAACTTTCCAATGAAAGATCAGGAGGATGCAAATGAACACAGAGAGGGTGAGAATCATCCACAAATATGGATTAGTTGCTCCAAAGATTGATACAATACACTACAGTAAATGCCAAGACAAGAGGTGATTACAGTTTTCCACGATCTGAGGTTTGAACTCCACAAAATTCACCTGCATAGGAGAATAAGGGAGGGGCCTTGGAAAAATGTCCAACTTTAGAAAGAAGCCCCTTTACAATGTTATAGGCAAGAATGAGAGAGGGAAGAGAGAGGAAGATCTAGAATCTACCCCAACCATTGCTTCATGATTGCACATTCAATTTTTGCATTAAGATAAGGGCCTAGAACCATAGCAAGGATCCAAAGAAATGGGAACTATAGCACATTGGCTTCAAAAAGCAATTTTGTAAGCTTTTCTACAAAAACTATCTCCCTTTACAATGAGCCCGACACTCCAATTTATAGGAAAAATGAGAAGAGAGAAGAATAACTGGAAATCAAAAATCTAATCCTTTAACCACGTAAGAGGCACTCAATGGAGTAAAAATGTTGTATATTACTTGTAAAGTCTCCCCTTACTATCCAAGTGTTGCTCAGAAAAGGAATGATGACCATGCCTCTTAATTGCACTCCCAACTACCAATGAAAACTGTTGTTGAACCTTGAAACATTTTATAAAACATATCCACCTTTGCTCATCAAATCTGAAATTTATTTTTTATGTGTGTCAAGCTTGGAGCCAAAATTCCAGCTACCAATTTTCCTGTGATTTCATTAAGAAATACAACCTATGGGTTCTGAGTGCGGGCAGCCTTTTGGGTCTGCTCAGGTGATTTCTTTTTGAAACTGAGCATTAACTGACTATGAATATGTTTATTTTATTTAAATAATCTACCCTCATTAAAATTTTCCATGTCGAAAGTCTAATTTTGTGAAAATTGGTCCGCTCAGGGTCACAAATTTATGGCCCTGAAGTTCGGTCACTACGTCGACTTTTCCTTTGAATTGTGGCCATTTCTGGCAAAATCGGGTCCACGTGTCGGCAGCTTCCTGAACACATTCTTCTGCATGACTGATTATGGCTTGATTGGATGTCCCCTTTTGTGGCCTTTTCTCCTTTTCACATCCCACACATATTTTTGTGACGACTTTCACCCAGTGGAAATTTCCATACCACCCATCAATTGATCTGACTTGCGGCAAATCCCAATTCTGTCCCATGCTACTGTACTGTCCCAACTTCACTATGGGAAAAATTTTTTGTAGCCAATTTTCTTATTTGTTTGACAACCTTGGTACGACGAATCTCGGTTTGCGACACTATGTCGACCGCAACATCATACTTCCAATGTAATTCTTAACCCAACAACCTGTGCTTCATATTTTTTCAGCAATCGTTGGGTTAGTTCCTTCGAAATTAGAGAGAAGCCGAAAGGAAAAAACAAATTCTTCCAAGCTAGGAGAAATCAGAATTACACCAGCACCATTTCCAAATTTGGAGCAAGCTCCATCAAATAGCAGAGGTCCAATTTTGGAGAACATACCTACCATATCAAGGAACTTTGATTTGATCCATCTTATGTTCTTTTCCATCAGCAAAACCAATGAAATTCTCAGCATCTACATCAACAAACAACACTTCATAGGAAGCATTGTTGGGATCTTCAATTAGGTGCAACATCTTCTTCTCACCATAAAGTTTAACAAGGATGCCCTCAATTGGAATGGTGGAAAAAGACATGTCCATCTGAACACTGCCACCAACACTTGTAGCCCATTTTATTGACAAAAGCATACCCCATTTGGTAGGGCAGTCAACAATTATAACATCAAGTTTCAAATTCTTACCCAGATAGGATGCAAGTTGCACTACCAAACCCTTCACACAACCAACCACTAGCACTTCCCTTGAATCCATGGCAGTAAACTTCCCATAGGCAGCTGTCACTTTGATATTTAACTCATTCATGACTTCAAGAGGCATGACATTACATGATGCACTGAAATCAAACATACAATTGTGAAGTAGACTATATTTAATGAGAAAAGGTGTGAAGAATGGATCAACATTCAGTTTGGAATCAACCAAAGATGTCCCCAAATATACCTCAGGTGTCTCTCCAAGATCTTCTACTGTTGGTGGTGTTTCAAGGTCAACAATGATATGAGGTGGAGTTTCAACAACATTTACATTTCTGCATTGGAGTAACCTTCTCTTCTTTCAATCCCAAGTACTCAAATGCTCTCTTCTTATGCTCAGGAATTCTAAGCAACTCAATGATTGGAACACTCACTTTAATTTGGCTCAATACTTGGGCTATGTCATAGGGGACACTCTTTGGAAAAACAACATTGGAAGGGAGACAAGAAGATTCATTAGATGGCAAAGGATTCTTGGCAGCTTGGGCATGAGGAGGACTGTAATTTTTGCTTGGGACAACAAATCTTTTAGCAAGTGTTTCTTTCCTAGGAGCTTCTTTTGGAATTCTTGTGAGAAAGGGTGTTTTAGGTTTGGCTTGAGGCCCAACTCCCTTAACAACTTTGCTTCTAGTGTTATAGTCTTTCTCTTGAGCTACAACAACATTCATCAACAACTGTCTATCTTCCTCCGAAAGGATACCACCATCATATTTCTTAATCATCAATGCTCTTAAGTATTCAAAGTCATTGTTAGGAATTTAAAATGCTTGAACTACATCAACTTCAACAGCATGAAGGAAAGAGAAAGATTTGTACTTGTTTATGCAATCCCAAAAATTTGCAACTGTCCTAGTACTTATTACTTCAGTAGATGTTTCTCCTTCTTGTGAGCTTGAAGAACAACCCACCATGCAAATATCATCATCAGTTACCATCATCAATATTAGCTTCATCAAATTGTTGGTACTACTTCACATGGAGGATGAGGAAGAAAACATCTATCACACCAATCCATATTAGCAACTACATCAACAGCAGTCAACCCTTGAAGTTAGAGGGTAAGGAACCAATCTACTTTCACGTAATTGGGGTTTTCTATTTGCAGATCCAACAGGCCCTTTACCTTTTTCATCAAACCTCTTCTCATTCCTATGGTGATTGCCAAATCTATCTTGTGCTTGCTGCCTAGGTTGACCTTGTGAAGTCTGCCCAATTCCCTTCTCAGCTCTTGCCAACTTGTATGAGATTTCTTTAACAGCCCCTGCCAAATTTTTCACAACCTCTTCTAAATCAGCACCTTTGCTAGCTTGAGGATTTTTAGGGTTTATCAATTTTACACCATCTCTATTGAGAGGTTTCCCAACAACCTTGATATTGTTTTCAATTTGAAGTGCCATGGTGAAAGCTTGTCTTAAATTGGTTAGGTTCTCGTCTCTTAGGTAATAGGATTCCTTGTTATCAAATGCATCTGCATATTTGATTAAACAAGATTCATCACAAGGCCTTAAACCAACAAGAAGCCTTCTCAAAGTTTTGTTAAACCTTGTGTTGAAGTCATGGACTGATTCATTAGGGTTCTTCTTGATATTCTCAAACTCAGATAAAAGAAATCTAGGATCAGTCTTCTCACCATATTGCAACCTAAATTCATTTTTCATTTCAGTCCATGAATCAATAGAATTATCATGTAAAGCCTTGTACCAATCCCTAATATCCTCTTCTACTGTATGAATAAACAATTTGACATACACATCCTAAAACTCTATCTCAAAATATTCCATCATATTATCAAAAAGTATGAGATGTTGATCACCAGTAATAGCATTGTTACCCTATAATTTTGGCAACCTACTTATAACATCTTGTGGGAACAACAATTGGGTAACCATCCATTCCTCTAAAATTTATAGGACCAAAGGTGTTAACAAAAAATAGAGGTCTAGGCTGAGCCATATTGTTTGGTGGGGGTGATCTTGGAGGTGTAACAAGCTGACGAGGAATGAGAGGTCTTTAGGAAATGGGAATGAAAACTTCAAGACAGATCTCTCTTAAGGATTTCTCCTTCTTGATGATCTCTAGCAAATTTAGAAAATAAAGGAGCAGATTTAGGAGCAAGGCCTTCAAATGCACAAGAAGGTACCCTCACCTGATGGGGAATTCAAATCTATAATAGGATTTTCTAAATCAAATCCACTTAAAGAAGAATTGTAGTCCTTAATAATAGGCTGCTCACTTTCAAAATCAACAATAGGGATCTCCTTTCTTGCAGTCAAGTCTCTAAAAACCTTCCACACCTTTCTTCCCTCTGGCTCTAATTATTTCTTGAATCTGCAAACAACTTCTTAGTAGAGTCCTTGATGAAGAGAGATCTTATTCCTTCCAGTTTTGCAGGGATTAGCAACATAAAAGTAAATGACAGAAAGGTAAAACTACTGGTATTTTCAAGATCAAATCAGCATGGAGTCCCCACTAAGGAATTTCACCTTAGTTGTGCAAGAATGCACTAAAATAATCTGCCAAATGTTTGCTAGTACTGAAAACAATTGCAAAGCCTTATAAATCAAACCTTCTTATTGTTAAATCAATAAATCACAATGCACCTGGGCAAAGTGTATGAACTGCTACTAAATGGAAAAATGGTAGACAAAACTTGAAACCGTTGTTTAAAAACTTACAGATCTGAAGAATAGAATGATATTTTAACAATGCATCAGCTCAAATACTTGAATACAAAAATGCTCAAAATCTTCAAACACTTCAAAAACACCAAGAAATTCCAAGAAGTCCCTTAAATACTTCAAATACTTGAACAACTATGAGATGAAATGCCTTAAATAATTAGGATGTTCTTTCAACCACAAGAGGCAACAAATAGATATGCCCAGAGTTAAAGCATAGATTCGACACATGTTGTGAGATTAGTAGCTGGGGATATTTTAGCTGAAGCACTCAATTAAAGAAAAATATCACTTGATCAGGACTTTATCTAAGGTACCCCTAGTTGCTTACAATAGGTCTATGCAGTCAACCAAGGTAAGAGTGATTTTAATTTTTTAATCTCCTTATTAGATGAAGGTGAATGAGATTGCAAATGTCCTTCTAATGCTATCAAAATATAAATGGAGATCCTGGTGATTTCATAAACACTTTCAAATGGAAACTTCACAAGTCACTTCTCAAAAACATTTGTAGGCATTTAAAAATGATAACAGACACCATATTACCCAGAGAAAACATAGATTTAGTTCAAAACTTGTTAGATTTAACAGCAGGGGAGAGTTACATGAACAATCTCAGATCCATGTGATGGCTATACACTTGTAACCAACTCACATACATGAATTTACAACACATGAGACTTTAACTTGGTTCTTTTGTTGATTTCTCAGAAAAAATGAGCTTTCTCTCAGAATTTGCTTGTGATTTTCAACTTTAAACCCTTTACAATTTCTCCAAAATGCATTATATACCTCATGCCACATTGGAGGCTTCCTTCCCATGCAAATAATATGCCATGGGATCAATATTGTTACAACAATTCTTCATGATTCAATGAAAATGACATCAAATACAAAAACACTCGTAGGTTACCAGGTGTGCCCAAAATATTAAATTATTATAAATATCTATATCATTACCCATCCTAGAGGCACATTTTACATTTTTCATCATTGAGGCAAATGCAAACACTCTTCCTCATCATTTTCACCCTTTTACCTTTTAAAACTAACTCTACAACTTTTGATTTTGTCATTTGAAAAATACGTGTTTGCTCCAATGGGGTAGAAAATTACTTCAAAAACATTTAAAATAAAAGAATTAAGCCATGAAAGTGATGTCAATGATCATGGAAGGCCAAGACGACACAAAATCACTATAAATTTGATGAATTTTGATGTAAAATTCGTGATTCCAAGCTTCTTGGAGGAAAAATGGCGGCCAAAAAATGAAAATACACAACCATCAATCTTATCCATCTTTTTCCTTTAATCTAGGCCCTCCATGTGTCAAAAAACAATTGGGACTGAAATTGAGATCATTTTTGACTTTTCCATAGTTTTTGAAAAAATGGAAGATTTTGACTTTTTTCTCCACCCCTCCGCCTTTGAATTTTGGAGCTGACATGTGGCATATGGTGGGTCCCATTGAAATCACACTTCAATCATGATTCAATTAAAACCATTTTTGGAATTTTGGAAAAATTTTCACTTTTTGCCCCGCTGGTGTGCACCTCTGATTTTTCCCTTACCACGTGTCTCTGTGATTTTCTAGCGGGCCAGAGGCATCAAACACCTTTTACTCCTTTCGGAAAAAGGGAAAAATTTCCACCATTGGCCCTAGATCTTCCTACCCTTTCAGGACACTTGTCCTCTACCACTGTGTCCATTATTGCTGGGGGTTTTGGGCCAAAACTTGAATTTAAACAATTCGAAGTTTAAAAAATTCAAAATCACCAAAACCTCCGTCGACCCCTGACCTCACTTTGCACAAATTGTGCTACCACGTGTCCATCGCTGATTGGAGTGAGGGAAAAACTGATTTTCAAACTTTATAAAATTAGAGCCAAAAAACTCTAAGTCCCCCCACGGCCTCCTTCATTTTGAAACAGGACACGTTGTCCTCTTCCATTTTGAAACTTCTAGAAATTTCACAAAGTAATGTCTAAAAACATTTAGGAAATCTGACCACCCACCATCCCTTGCCAATCAAAGCATGCCACATAGGAAAATTTGGAAAAATGGGGCCTCGGGCCCGAAAATGCCCCTTTTGCCAAAAAATTAGAAAATGACATGTTATAACATTTCCCCACCGATACTTGGCCAATGAAAACCCACCATGTTGCCAATGCATGTTTGAGGAAGAATTTGATGGGCAAATGACGCCCGTATGACCGTCAAAATGCAAAAAAATCAAAGGATGCCCTAGAATTCAATTTTTTCACCAAGGATGGCAAATTTTTGATTTTGAATCAACTGAAGCATGATTTTACAAAATTTTCGACCTTGGGATTGGATTTTCAAATACAAACAAGTATGAATTGATCAAATTCAATTTTTTCCATGATCTGGCAAAGGGAAAAATGACATAGCCCATGAAATTGGAAAAACTAGGGCAGAAAAAGGGCAAACTTGGAATATTCCTTTCAAATTAGGGCAAAACAACAAGTTTGTGAGCATTTTTAAAGCATCAAACTGGAGGGGAAGAATTTCAAACCATCAATCCAAAGGGTAAAACATTTTTGAGCAAATACAGATTTGAAAATTTTAAGGCAATGTGGTTCAAGCTCAAAAATGGCACCAACAAGACTGAGAAATGATATTCCAAACAAGGGTAGTTCAGTTGTTTGCTAAAATTGAGGAAAATTATATGCTTCCTTATTTATAAAAAAATATGAAACAGAGACTATGAAAGAGAAATCACACCATAATATGGATAGGACTTATGGTCATCCCTACGAATGCTCGGAGCTTTCTTCAAAAGAATACTAAATACCAGATGATGTGATCATTACAGAGCCAAAAAAATAAGAATTCTAACCCAAAATTTTAGAGTTATGTAACAAAAATGTTGTACAAAATTCCATAAGCCGCATAAGGGGAGACTAGGCCGAGACAAACATTGAGAGTGATCAAACTGAATAAAACCCCTGTAGGCTTCCTTTGATATTAAAATTTTATTTTTTATTTCCAACTCTGAATCAAATACACAATTTTCAGATTAACAGGTATCCCAGTAAATTATCTGGTACCTAAACAAGTTACTACGCATACCCATTTAATTATTGGGTCCCTACATTAAGATTCAAGCATTTAGGAAGTCCAAAAGATTTTAAAATATTCATCAAATTGATATTCCAAGATTCAAGATAAGGATCACTATATTCAAACTGTATGGAAAAACCCAAAAACATAACACACAAAAATCACCTCAATCCAGATTGGCATAGTATTCCACATAAGTAATAAAAAATTGGAGTATACAGGGTTTCCACATACCTAAAGTATTATCAAATTCTGTAGTCATCATAATAATCTTTAGAAATCATAAACTTAGATCTTACTACCAACACCATGGAAACAACGAGAAGCATTTACCCATTATGCATAGATCTTGTTGGTATCCAAATTGATTATCCCTTGGAGGCCAAGCAACATCACAAATTTAGCAAGAAACTTAAAGACAAACTGATCATATTATGATTCGTTTTGTAGCTAGGGATAGCACCATATAAAAGGTTTTGATCTATCCTTACTACTTTAGGTCGTTCCTTTCAACCAGGGTGAGAGGACCTGTTTTGTAACCTCTGTTGGTGAAGGACATGAAGAGATCCTTCTTTGCACAATTTTCAAGGGAACCTGGGGAAAATATGATCAATGCCCCATGATTTCACTCTCACGAGTTGTCACTTATAAAGAATGGAGATATTTTTTGAACATGGTTTCAGTTACTAAAGACACTTAAAACCTGCTGCTTCTGTATATTTTGGTAGTAGAATTTTCTTATTTGTGGATACACAGCAAAAACAGGGTTACTTATGGTAGGATTGATGGTTATTTGAAAATTTTGGTGGGGATTAAGCAAGATGAAGTTTATTTCACCGGATCTTTAAGAACCTTTACAAAAATTGGACAAATTAACAACAGAAAGCTTCAGAATAGCCAAAATATTCCTTCAACCAGAAGGTGTCCATCATTGGAGCCTAGATCTGCATGGTTTCACATGATCTTTGAGAATTCAACATGAAGCCTCAAGATAAAGACTCAATTAAAAATTAACGACACCTGGTTCCTCACGCCTAAGATACACTCAAAGGATTACAGAAAATATTTATCAACAAAATGATAGTAAACTGATTTTAAATTGTTTATCTCATTACAAGATGAAGGCTCTTCTTGTAATGAAATTGTAAATGCCACTAAACTATCACAGGGATGAGATCTTGTGTGATTTGAAGGGATTTTAACATAAGATTGTAATAAAAACATCAAAACCTTTTGAATACATTCTGAAATAAAACCAGACACAATTTTTCCCATGATCAACAGAGATTAATTCGAGATCTATTAGATTTAATAGTAGGGGAAAGTTTCTTGAACAATCTCAGAGCTTGTCAATGACTGTACACTTGCAACCATCTTGACATGATCAAATCTAATACACAAGAGATTAACAGGTTTGTTAGATGGTTTCTCAGGAAGATGGGATTTATCAAATTTTCTCGTAAGAATTAAACATCCCTCCTTTTACATGACCAAATCATGCCCTTTATAGCACTCATTTACATTAAATATTCCCCCCCAAACAAAGAATATTTGAGGAACCTTTGTTTATCACTTATTTTATCATGATTTCTAGAAAGTAGTGTTTAACAGATTTACTAAAAAAATTCCAAGGTGTTCAAAAGGTGAATCATTTAAAATATTTCCATCTTTTTTTAACTCGGGCATCCATTCATCTCATCTGGAAACACGTTTTTCATCCTTTGCGCCTATAGATTCCTTCTCCTCATTTTTCATTTGCAATTTGATCTACTGGATCTGGTAATTCATTTTCTGTAGGTGCTCGAGTAACTCTATTTCAAAATATAAACTCTTGCACTTCCTTAGATTAAAAAATTTGAGCTCCACAACACTTCAATTGCGCTTTGCTGATAGAAACAACAAGAAATCATATAGATTCACCATGAAAAACAGTGTGTATTTACATCCCCTAAAGTCATGCAATGTTAATGGATGCAAAACTAGATGCATCATGTCAGAACCGTTGATTCTTCCATTTCACAACTTTAAATTAGAGTCATCCACGTGGAATATTAGATCTGAAATGGGCCTGGGGGTGCATTTTGCATTATTATGACTTTAAGAGAAAATGTGCAATTTTCACATTTTTTCGGGCCCCTCCGCCTCTGAAATACAGATTTGAAACATGGCTTAATCTAGGCCTTTGATGGAGTCATGGCTCATTTCAGTAATTTTACCCGTTTTAACAAAAAGGAAAAATTTCCAATTTTCCTCCGGTGACCAGCTTCTCCATCTTTGACTTTTCAAAGAAGACTTCATTTGTTTCCTGGTGGGGCCACACTTCACTTTTATACTTTATCCCTTTTTCATAATAAATAAAAAAGTTCCAAATTTATCCTGGTGCTCCACCCTCCCAATTTGAATTTTCAAATGCTGACTCAAACATGTGACATCACTTTCTCCCTTGCAGGGTTACAAATTAAGTAATTTCTGTGATATTAATGTGCATGTTTAACTTAGTGGTATTGTCATGATACTTTCCCTCAATACACCAAAGTGTTTACCCTTAATATTCTAGAGAAAATTGTTGACTTGTGCATTAAAAAACCTTTCCATATCAATCGTGCATATACTCAGTGAAAGACCTCATACAAATGTTGTGTATCACCCCAGTTTCAATTCTTTTACAGTTTTCTTTTTACCCTTAAAGCCCAGAAAATCAGCTTAGGATACATCAATAAGGAATTAGCCTTGATACCAAAGGTTCACCTAAAAAATAGGTATACCCATAGACCTAAGGTGCTACCATTGTATCTACGAAAGAGAGAGATCCTTTTTGCAAGCTTAGAACACCTGCATCGATCTCTCTGCAGGGTGCACTTTTGAGAAATAATAGTTTTTTCCATGCCTGGTGGGACAATGAATCATATCTACATGCAAGTTAAAAATATCTACAACAGATCTACAACAATTTACAAGAGATAAAAGTTACTTTTGGGACAACAATATGCAACAATTTATTCTAAAGATTTAAAGATCTATTTGGTGACTTCGTAAAGCTGATTTCAGACTAGTATTACAACATGTTCCACGCCTAAAGTGACTACAAGATTATTAGTAAGAGGAATTCCTCTTGAGTTTGTTTCTTTACCTTTGAATTCTGCAAGAAGGAGAAGAGTCGGTAATACTTTACCTTGTAATAGGCCTAGTTTTGATAACCTGCCTCCTAATATTCCTTCACCACGTATCAATTTCTCTATTCGGATCCCAGTCTTTCAAATGGCTATTCAAGCACCTAGGAATTTTGTGACCTTTACTAATGGTAACCCATTAGTAATTCAAGTTTATCATGATATCCCTAATGCTGCAATGAAAAGTTAACCATCTTTCATTGGTGATAATCAGGGGACACCTACAGAGCACATTAAAGATGTTGCAGCCTTATGTGTAGTTCATAATATTACCCATGAAGATGTGGCTTTTGTACTTTTAGCCGCATCCTTTAAATTACAAGCCCTGCAATGGTATAGAAATCTAGAGATTGGAAGCATAAGAACTTGGGATGATTTAGGTGAAAAATTACTAAAATAGTTCCAAAATAATTCAGATCATTTGTCCCTCATAGAACAACTGTCTACTATGAAAAGAGCTCCTCATGATTTTATGTCTAGTTTCAACATCCATTTTTCTAGAACTTGGGAAAGAATTCCAACAAGTGTCAAGCCTCAAGTTGGCCATGCTTTCCTTTATCACCTAAGAGCTTTAAATAATGATATTTCAATCATGATTTAGTCTATTGGAGGTAACATTCTTCCGAAATCTTATGACATTGCTATAAAAGATGAAAACATCCTTATTCAAGCTGGAAAATTTACACCAACACTTGCAATGCCTTTTTGCACAAATTTAGCACCAATCCCACAACCTATCACGATTGTGGAGCCTGCTATTGCAGTCCCATCAAATTATGTGTTAAAATTTTTGTAGACTTTTGGAAAAAAGATGACTTCAAGTGACAATAAAGTTTCACTACCTAGCAGACCTTATTAGGCTCCTTATCAGCAAAACCATCAAAATCAGCAAAATAGGCAGCCTTACTAATAGAATCAAAATTATAGGCAACCTTATCAGCAAAGGAAATTTGACCCAAATGATCGTACGCCATCTAACACTTTAGTCACAGTTAATATGGCTACTGAAGAGTGGTGTCAACCTTGTAATCAACCTCATTCGGCTGAAAATTTCCCAAATGCTTTTATGAACATAAGCCTTATTACACAACCTTAATTTGAAACATTATTCATGCGTCAAATGGAGGCTGGGAAACAATAAAGTGATTTTTAGAAAGCACGTGAAAAAAACTTAGTCAATTTTCGTGAGGATGATTTCATTGCAGTTACTACTAAGGCTCAAAAAAAATCCACAGAGAGCAAAAAATAGCAGAATAGGCTTGTTCTACATACTATCACTAATAAAACAACAAGTATAAGCCCAAAACTAGCTAACAATGCATCTGTTCATAAAAAAACAAGAGGTGTTACAGCTGGTAAAGAACAACAAAAATAGCTCTAGCCTAATCCAAGAAGGTTATTTATACCTCAGATATCAAAAGCAGCTGAGACAGAATCAATTTTTTCTAAAGCCTATACTAAAACAGTAGAATATGTCTCTGAAATTGATGCTTATTTTAACATTATTGATGTAATGAAAAAGGATAATGTTAACATCTCAATATGGGATGCTCTAAGTATTCCAAGACAAAAAGATTTACTTTCACATGAACTAGCTAAGATGTAGATTTCTTCTAAAACGATACAAAAGGATGTCTAGAAAGAAGACATGGTCCTTGGAACAATGGAACAAGACCACATCAAAAAAGTTAAATGGATGGTTCAAAAAGCCTTAAATGGTCATGACATCAAGAAGCTACCACCATTTTATCTATCACTAATTATTGGAGAACATCTTGTTCATAACTGTATGCTAGACAATGGTGTAAGCAACACAGTTTCACCAAAAGTAATCGCAGAAAAATTGGGCCTGCAGTATAAACCTACACAAAAGAGTGTCTTATAGTTGGATGGAACTCAAACTAATACAGTTGGTGTCATCATAAATCTATAGGTAACATTGCATGCTTACCCAAATGTTTCCATTCTACAAGATGTTACTATTGTAGACTTGTACCTCGTTACTTTGCTATCTGTTTATCAAGAGACTTCAGAGAAAAAATAGGAGGCTATCTCTGTTCAGATTGGTCTATCTTATTTTTCACTACTTGTTATAGGAAAAACGTTACTATCAACTCAGAACCATTGGCCAAATTTCACATTGACCCTCATGCTTCTAATACAGTAGCTAACTATGCAGGTTTAGACTAGTCTGATTTTGATAATATATCTCGTGTTTCATCATTAGATTGTGTTACTAACCTGTTTATGGATGTAAAGACACATGAAGAACATGCTCATGATCCTTTCAATGAAGTTGAAGAACATATGTTTGGGGTGTATTGCTTGCATGAAGAAAATACACCAATTCCCTTGCTGTCCAAAACAGAAAATGCAACAGAAGGGATTTGGAAGCTTCATTTTGATGGAGCTAAAATAAAGAAAGGACAAGGAGCAGGTTTGATGATCATTTCCCCAAAAAATGAAAGGTATTTCTCAGCTCTGAGTATCCAATTTTCATGCACTTCCAACGTAGATGAATATGAAGCATTAATTCATGGCTTACTTTGTGTCAAAAAGAGAGGTATTAGCATGCTACAAAATTTTTGGCGATTCTGAGTTAGTTATCAATCAAGTAAGAAATTTCAATGTTTTTAAGAATCTATTAATGAAGTATTACAAACATAGAGTTTCATACTTAATGGAAGATTTCGAAGATATTAACATTCAATCCATTCCTAGAACAGAAAATAAGCATGCAGATAGACTTGTAGCAATTGGTGCTAGTTTTGAACTACTGGAACATATTGAAAATAGAAAAATTCAGCCTCATATACAGCTAATTGTTAGTCCATTGATACCTGATAATGACTTGAATTGGCAGGTTTTTGAAAGTGACGATCAAATCTATAGGTTTTTGTAGCAAGAAGTTGAATTCTCTATAATAAACCAAGATAAATAACAACACTTATATGTTGACTAGATTGTTCAGTTAAAGACAAAAAAAATGCCTTAAGGTATGGTCACATTAGAAGACATCTTCAACACTGATGATCATTTAATAAAAGACACAACAAAGATTTCAACACATGCTAATAACTATGAAGAGATCTCAATTGATGAAGGGAAAAAAACAATTCTAGGAAAGGTATGCTCCTTGGCTGAAAAAAAATCATTTATTAATCTTTTCAAAGAATTTAAATATGTTTTTGCTTAGAGATACCAAGACCTAAAAGGGTTTGATCCTAGTTTGGCACAACATACTATTGAATTACAGCTGAATTCTAAGCCAGTTAGGTAAAAACAGAGGCATGTAAATCGAAAAACAGAGCCTCTAATGATGAAAGAGTTATCTAAGTTAATTGAATTAGTTATTATCTTTCCAGTTAAGTATTCAAGTTTGGTATCCAATCTTGTTCCTGTTAAGAAAAAATTAGAGAAATTACATTATGTGTGGATATTAGAGATCTTAATAAAACTTCATTAAAAGATCACTACCCACTTCCAAATATGGATTAGATTTTGAGAACAATTTCTAGTTCAGATAGACTATTTCTTCTAGACGGCTATAGTGGATACAATCTGATTTTAGTTCAAGAAGAAGATTCGTACAAAACAAATTTTACCACCAAGTGGGGTACTTATGCTTACAAAACAATGCCTTTTGGCCTTTCAAATGTTGGTGCAATGTTTAGACGTGCAATGGACATGGATTTTTGGAACTTGTTAAATAAATACATCCTTGTTTATTTAGATGATGTTAGTGTATTTTCAAAAAATTCAGATGAGCATTTATAATATCTAAGGCATACTTTTCAGTTATGCAGGCAGTTTAGAATATCTTTGAATCCCAAAAAGTCTATCTTTTCAGTACATCAAGACAAATTACTTGGTCATATTATTTCTAAAAAATGCTTACCAATTTATCCTTTCAGTATCGAAGCCATATTATAGCTATCATTGCCTCATCATAAGAAAGCATTATAGATTTTTCTTGGGAAAATCAATTTTGTTAGAAGATTTGTTCCAGATTTGGCAGTATTGGTGAAACCATTGACAACTATGCCAAAGAAATAGAAGACTTTCTCTTGGACCAAAAAATGGAGAGAAGGATTTGAAGCAATCAAAACAACCATCTCTCAAACTCTTACTCTTGCAAATCCAAATTTTGATAAATATTTTACAATGTATGCACTTGCAGGAGCTGAAACAATCTCAGCCATATTAACATAGGTTAATGATGAAAATTTTGAACAACCAATCGCTTTCTTTGGATAGAGCTTTCATGATTACGAAATAAGGTACACATTTCTTGAAAAACAAGTACTTTAAGTAGTCAGAGGGGTAAATATTGTCAAGTACATACTTTAAAACAATAACATTCATGTTCTTGTTTCTCATCCGAGTGTGAAAGCTTTCTTGTTAAATAAAGAATTGAATGAGAAAAGAGAAGGCTGGATAACGAAAGTTATGGAATATGTTTTGATATCTGGGTTGCAAAGATGGTTTGAGGAAAAGGCTTATGTAAGCACCTAATTACTGATACAGAAACACAACATGAACCAAAATCAGAAGATCCAAAACAATATGCTACAGTTAAGCATTAACAATTAGATGTCATGGTTCAACAAGAAAACCAACAACCTCAACTTGTTCAAGAGGTGCAAGAATCAAGATGGATGACTGATTTAGTTAGCTATTTGTAGTATGGTATTTATTTGGAAGGTATGGACAAGAATAAAAGAAGGTATTCTAGATTACAAGATGTAACCTATGTTTTCACTGATAGTGTACTATTCAAAAGGGATATAAATGAAATTTTTCTGCGATGTGTTGACTATGACAAAATTCAACAATTATTATCAGAATTCCATGAAGGACCTGGAGGAGGTCATTTCTCAGCACGTACTACAACCTTTAAAATTATGAAAGTTGGTTACTATTGGCCCAACATATTCAAGGACTATTTTGAATGGATCAAAAAGTGTAAGAAATGTGCATTATTTGTTTGAAAAGATCATTTGGTGTCATTGCCTTAACAACCTATTTCAGTTGATCAACCTTTTATGCAGTAGAGTCTTGATTTTATTGACATGATAAACCCACCTTTGTCACAAGGACACAAGTGGATTTTAACTACTATAGATTACTTTACACGCTGGAATAAAGCAATAGCCTTGAAAGATGCTAATGAAACTTCACTACTATCATTTTATGAAGGTATAGTTTGAAGATTTTGTGTTCTAACAACTATCATATCAGATAATGCTTTAGCATTTTTTGGTGCAAAGGTAACAGATTGGGATTTTAATCATGGAATATATCTAAGTTCTTCATATAACTATTACCCACAAGGTAATAGGTTAGCTGAAAGTATGAACATGAATCTTTTAAGGATCATCAGAAGAACACTCAAAGATAACCAAAGAGCTTGGCATGTTATGTTGAATTTAACACTTTGGGTTGATGGAGCGACTCCTATAAGATCAGTTAGCAATTCATCATACAAGCTTGTTTATGGAAAAGAAGCAAGAATTCCTATTTAAGTTGAGTTACCCACATTATATTTGCTGCATCAAATGGAGCTACTTGAAAATGAACCATTGTAGGTTTTTTATGCAAAATTAATGGAATTATAAGAGCTAAGAGATCAAGATCATTCAAACATGGAAAAGAATCAAAAATAGATGAAGAATTTTTTTGACAAGAAAGCCAAATTTAGAATCTTTAATGAAGAATATATTGTGTTAAAGTGGGATGTTGATCGTGCAAAGCTAGGGGACACATGAAGTTTGATACAATCTGGAGTGGTTCTTACATGATTTCATCTTGCAAAGAACACAATGTTTTTCATCTCTCGAGGATGAATGGAGAAGAAATTCTCATTCCTGTGAATGGTATGTTTCTCAAACACTATTATTGAAAATCCTAAAGTGTCTTTTTAGAGTAGGATTTCCCTTCAATAAGTGCATTCGTTGCACATTGCAATGTTTTTCAATTCAATAAGTATGTTTTTGCACATGATGTGGTTTACCAGATCCTTTCCAAATTTTATATCGTTTTGGAAGGGTTGGACATTCAGGAGGGAAGATTTTGGTTACATGCTTTAGAATCCATGCCCAATGTACAATAGCAAGGCAATGGTTTACAAGCTAGTAGGCAGCTTTCCCACAGGTTCACCAAAAATGTTGACAATTTTTACACTTGTGCAAAAATGGGTAATTCAAAACTTCGTTACAAGTGATAGCATTGGTGAAGTATACCTAAGCTAGGGGAGTTTTATTTCAGAGAATATTTTTACTGTTGAATTAATTAATGATTTCGTGGAATTTTCAGCTATGTGTGCTATCACAAAATATAATAGATCACATAGTCTACACTTTCATGACTATCTTTAGCAAAGAACACAAAGCCCTGAAGGATAGCTGTGTTGTCTTGATGAAAGCATCCAATTACAGAATAAATGAAATGCTAAATTTTAGAACATCAAATATAGTTGCAGATTGCAAAGAAATCAGAGTTCATTATTGGATGTTATAGGTAATATTTAATGTTCTTTCCTTCATGACTAAGACATTAAATTATACTATTGAGTTGTTTAGTTCATCATACAATCCATATTAGAAAGCATAAATGCAAACAGAAATACACAACTGAATTTCACAAGTCAATGCTTTATTCATAAGGAATTTTAAATGTTCCCACACAAGTTGTGGGATGTAACTAGAAAGTAAAGTATAGCTGTTGAAACAAGAGGTACACATGCATGAAAGAGAAATTATAGGTGTATGATTGAACCCATCATTTCCTTGGGTCTTCTCCTTTGGTTGATGTATCTTCATCTTAAGCTTATTCCCTCTTCATATTCATCACTAGAAGCTTCATTGTTACCTGAAAAGAAGAAAAGAGGAAGATTATCAGTTAATTGATCTTAGGGTTAATACATATTCCTATACTTTCCTTATTCATGCACATGGATCTCTAATAAAAGGATATATAGTTTACTTGAAGATCAAACTGCATACATGTTTTACTAACTCAGAAAGAAGGAGGGAGAAGAAAAGAGAAACCATGGACCATAAGAGAGGCCAAAAGATCCTAAATATTTTCTAACTATTTTCTTAAGTGTACAGGTACATGTTGCAGCCAAGAAGTAAATAAATCAAGTATTCACAACTAACTATGGATATTCTAAAAGTTCAATAGGACTTTTATCCTATAGTACATGAAAGTAGATGAGTTATTTTTTCTTAATACAAGCTGGAATAAATGAAGAATTCAACTCATGAGTTTCAACAAAACTTGAATAGAAAAAGAAGAAGTTGTAGTACATAATAAGAGAGACTATGTTACAGATAAAAGTGCATGTTTCAATTGCAACTAAAAGAGAAGGATGCATAGATTTAAGAATATGTAGTTAACTGAGAAAGATAAGATTTTCAAGCTGAGAACATTTTGAATGAGATAAGAATCTAGGGAAATTTTGATAGGGCTTCGCCATGAAAAATGGATATTTTAAATTTTTCCAGCATACGTACTAAAGTCTGTAATGAAGATCAAATGCAGTATTAAAGCTAGAGAAATAAATGGAACTACAAAATCTTTAGAGGAAATAAAAATTCAATGTTCAAAGTATGTAGGAATTTATTGAACAAGAAATTTCAGAAATAATATTCCTTTCCAGGTTCTCAAATGAAAAATTATTCACTAAATGCTACAGGAATCAGAATCTTCAAAGTCTACGAGAGTTACAGATGCAAGATTCAATAAATTCAGATACTATCAGCTGAAGTAGTAAACGAGATCCATATTTCCATGGTTTTATTATAGCATGATACAATGCTCATAGTAAAGGAAAGAAGATAAAATCCCAACTAGTTTCATCAATGTTAAAGCACAACTGTCACTAGCTAAGCAATTACAGATTCAGCCATGCCATATTTACATGACCTATTAGAAACTTATGGAACAGAGTATAAGCAATAGTTCCAAATCTTGAAAAATGTTTCTATCAAAGGAAAGTATGCTACATTGAAAGAAAATATTATGAAGCTATGTACTTCCATCAAATGCAACTCTCAAAATTTTAGGTCCATTAACAGATTTCATCAATAATCTACAGAAATAATTGAGTTTGAGTAAATTTAGTGCATACCAATATCAAACCAGGTCACTGGCCAAAGAAGCTTACAAATCTACATTTCAGAGATAAATGCTAGATCACAAAGTCATGAGATGTGATTTGGAACTCACGAATCAGAGTACTCGCATGTTGAATAATTTATCAATATCTGTTAAGACTAAATCCATGAGTGCCCATTCAGAATATGTACAGTGGCTGAGAATCATGAAATGCGACCAGTAGTGGAATATTATCAAAAATACACCTTCGAATAGATATCTAGATAATATTACAGTCAAATGTATATCTACAGGATATCAAACTTTGAAACCAAGATATACAAATCATAGAACTTATCTATCCTAGTTTTAAGAAAAGACAAAGAAAAAATATGGAATAAACCAGAATGGAAATTATCTAGCAAACCCTCAACAGTTCGGTTTCGAAGAAAGCTAACAGTAATAACCATGAAAACTATGATGATATAATCTTATCAGCATCAAGCAAAATAGAATATTCATATTACTAAGCCATTTAGAGAAGGATGAATCCAGAATTACCTCCATTCATTAGAAAATGAAGTTCCAAGTTGTAATAGCCAAAGTCATCAAATTGAAGGAGCCATCACAAAGTTCCCACCTCAAAAGGAAGTTCATAAAGTAATAGTGATTAAACTAGGCCAACACAAAAAACCATGGTGGCCAACTTGCAGAACTACATGGTAAAGATACAAGTGAAGATCAACCTCAAGAGTTGAGCTTTCCAGGACTCCAAAAAACGCCACCATCTAGGGTAAATATTTTTTACAGGCTTCACCTACAAATCAGAACCTCATTGAGAACGAAGATATGAAATACTTATGGTTTCAAGTTTTGTTTTAACTCACCCCATCTCAACCAAGCTTAACTAACTCATTCAGGTAAGTTAGTGAGATCAACGAACCAAAAATCAAAAAGTACAGAGATCAATGCTCAGAATTGATCACCAAAATTCGAAGCAAACCACCATGGTCAAAGTTTTTTTAACCGACACATTCAAAACACATTTAGAAACATTGAAGAAACGACTTAATGAGGTTACAATGTGCAATCATCGTTGGTAGGAAATTTTCAAATACGACTAAGGAATAAATGCAAATCTTCAGCATTGAATCATGAAAATGGCAGGGTCCTTTTTTGTTTCAGAAACTTTTGGCCATTTTAGAAAGGGAAAAATTTTCAAAGAATCAGAGGCCCAAAGAAATCATTGGATGCAGAGTGACCGGATCTTTTAAGTTTTTGATATTTATTTTGGCAAAAGGGCGTAAAGTTGTCAAAAAAATGACATGTGGCCCCATCTCATGATGGAAAGTAAAAATGTCAAGAGCGTTGAAGCCCGCATTGAAAGAGTCAAAGCAGATCAAGTGGGACCAGTTAGATTTTTTTTTGACCTTCAAAAACTTTTTGAAAAGGGAACAAAGCTTTAAAAATTCCCCGTGGGCCTCCACTGAAGCATGAAAGTCAATCATATTAAAGTTCATTCAACAGCAGATCGCACTTGGAAATTTTTTTCCAAGAATTTGAGCCTTTTTTAAAAGCAGAATGAAAGTTTAAAAGTTAGCCCTGTTTTACCCCGCTAAGGACCAAACAAAGTATCCCACGTATTCAATAAGTTCAAAAGTGGACGGTCATAGGTCAATTTGAGATTTTGAGCCCTTCTTTCAAAAAGGGAAAAAAACTGTTTAAACCCACGACTCCAACGAAGCATCAAAACTTAAAAACAGAAGCGGGCGACTCGGTCCATTTTAAAAATTTTCCCATAAGGTTACCATATCAAAAGTAAAGCCACAATCCTACACCAATTTAGACAAGTGTAAGGCCTAGATTAAAAGTAAATGGGTGGGTAAATATTGTGTAATTTCTACCAGAAATCAAAAAGAAGGATTTTCCAGGCCTGTTTGTTGGACTCAATTTTTTTCCTACGTGGATGATATTTTTGACAATAAAAGATAGAGTTCTTCAAAGAAACCTTGTTCAAGCTCGAATACATCAATGGCAATATTTTTAAAAAAAAAAAACCTTCATAGAAAGCTTGAAGTCAACAATGGTGACCATGGGAAAAAATTTAGTAAAGCTTTGCTAGATCGAATGGATCTCAAACAATTTAATATACCACAAAAATGATTAAATCTGCAATAATTTTGCATGACCTTAATTCCATGAGTCCTAAGTTCACCATTATTCAACCATGGTCAGAAAATTAATTAATTTTGCATGTCACCCACATAGAGTAAAGTTGATAAGCCTTCGCAAATCAAAAAAAGGACAAGCAAGAAGAAAAAATCGTCATGCACATAGGAAAGAAAGACTTTTTTCATCAAGCAAAAGCTATTTTTTGCAAATTATCACCCATGATTTTTCTTAAAATTAGACATGAGTCTTAAAAACTAGAAACAGTTGACTGATTGTAAAGTGTAACTGATGGCCTATTAATGCCTCTTTGTATTTGCAACTATGTTCTTTTTTTATTCCTTTTTTTATTAATAGATGAAGGATAAAAATAGCGATGCATGGGTGAGTACAATTTTTAGCCTATATTTAGGAAGGATGGGAAATAATTTTTCTATATATTGTGTGCTTTGGCAAAGCACAAAAGGACGAATTTTAGATACATGAGTGTTGAAGTAATTTTCAGCCAGTTTTACCCTCTGAATGTGAAGTATTTTCTGCCTTTCCAATTATTTGCAGTCTTACATATGTTCCATTAATCTTGTTAATGTATGTTACCTCAATGATCATCTTACACTATTGCAAATTTAGTAATTTCTATGATATTAATGTGCATGTTTAAATTAGTAGTATTGTTGTGATACTTTCCCTCAATACACTAAAGTGTTTGCCCTTAATATTCTGAAGAAAACTGTTTGATTGTGTATCAAAAATCGTTTCCAGATCAATTTTCCATATACTAAGTCAAGACCTCATAAAAATTTGGTGTATCACCCCAGTTTCAATCCTTTTATAGTCATCTTTTTACCCTTAAACCCCAGAAAATCAGTTTAGGATACATCAATAAGGAACCGTCGTTGATATCAGAGAGTCACCTCAAAATAGGTATACCCACAGACGTGAGGTGCTTCCATTGTATCTATGAAAAAGAGAGACCCTTTTGCAAGCTAAGAACACCTACAACCATCTGTCTACAGGGGGCACTTTCAAGAGATAATATTAAGAAAGTGTTTATTATCCTAACCCAAAATTAACGAGGGACCTTTCTAGTGGTTTCAACATTGTAGAAATTAAATAACCTTGGTATTTAATTACTTTGGCCACTTTTATCCTTGACATCCAATCTGCAATATTTAACTATACTATGATTTTAAATGTTTACTAAATTAACACCTAGAGAGAATTTAACCTTGCTTGGACTAATTATTCTCAGTAGATTTTAATACGGGCTTAATATTTTGTTACAACATGGAAATTATATTTATTAAATATAATTTATTGTGAAACATTATTGTGACAAATGTAGTTTCGAGGCCTGTATGCGGGCACATTTTAAAAAAATATCATTCCATAATTTTTGTAACTAAACCTAGGTTATTCTTGGGTCTCATGCATGCATTTTTAGCTGGCGTTATAGTTTGAAGAAGAAAAATTCAAGGAGCTATATTTTTTGCACTTGTGCAAAAATGGGCAACTCGAAACTTCGTTACGATGGATAGCATTGGTGAAGTATACCTAAGCTAGGGAAGTTTCTTTCAGAGAATATTGTTACTATTGAATTAATTAATGATTACATGAAATTTGCAGCTATGTGTACTATCAAAAAATATAACAGATCACATAGTCTACAATTTCATGACTATCTTCAGCAAAAGAACACAAAGCCCGAAGGACAATTGTGTTGTCTTGATGAAGACATCCAATTGCAGAATAGATGAAATGTTAAGTTATGGAACATAAAACATAATTGCAGATTGTAAAGAAATCAGAGTTCATTACTGGATGTTACGGGTATTCTTTAATGTTCTTTCCTTCATGATTAAGACATTCAATTATATTACTGAGTTGTTTAGTTCATCATACAATCCATATCAGAAAGCAGAAATGCAGAAAGAAATACACAACTCAATTTCAGAATTCAATGTTTTATTCATAAGGAATTTCAAATGTTCCCACACAAGCCGTGGGATGTAACTGAAAAGTAAAGTACAACTACTGAAATAAGAGGTACACATGCATGAAAGAGAAAATATAGGAGTATGAGTGAACCCATCATTGCCTTGGGTTTCTCCTTTGGTTGATGCATCTTCATCTTCAGCTTATTCTCTCTTCATCTTCACCACTGGAAGTACTGTACCTGAAAAGAAGAAAAGAGGAAAATTATCAGTTAAGAGCTCAGGGTTAATCCATATTCCTACATTGTCCTTTTTCGTGCATATGGATCTCTTAACAACAGGATATATAGATTACTTGAAGATCATACTGCATACATGATCTACTCACTCAGGATGAAGGAGGAAAGAGAAAATAAAACTATGGACATAAGAGAGGCCAAAAAGCCTAAATATTTTCTAACTATTTCCTTAAGTGTGCAGGTACAGGTTGCAGTAAAGAAGAAAATAAATCATGTCTTATAGTCTTCACTATTAGATAAAGGTTGCAGTTCTCAAATGACTTCCATCCTATGGTACATGAAGTAGATAATTCATAAGTATATGTTCTCGATTGCAACTAAAGAAGAAGGAATTCTGAGAAAATTTTGACAGGGCTTCGCCATGTGAAATGGACTTTTTAAAACTTTCTAGCATACATATCAAAGCTGTAATAAAAGGAAATGCAGTATTAAATAGATTACAGAATCAAGAAGAAATAAAGAATTCTGAATGCCCATATCAAAGGAGGGATACCCAAATCTGGGTTGAAATACCTCAAGCCACAAATTGAAAAATACATGGGTATATACAGATTTTGGAAAAAATAATTCATTCATGCAGGACAGTTAAAAGTCCATATACAGATTTATTGCAATACAAATCCAAGGAATACACCAAGGAAACATGAAAGAAAAGCACCAGTTTCATCAATTAAAGTGCACTACTAAAGACAACTCATGCATTATGGTAAAGATGCTATAGAGGTTCAAAACAAAATCTAAGTATATTTTCAGAGAAAAATAATAGATATCAGTAGCTTGAATGCTCAAATAAATCTCTAAAGTGGGGATCACGAAGTTTAGGTAGAAATATCAAAGGCACCAAGAGCCAAAGTTTTGGAAGAGTAACAGATCACGTAGAAGAGAATTGATCTGGTAAAGAACAGAGCTTCATGTTTTCATCAATGGCCAAAGATAGAAATTTTGTAGAGCCTGGCTGAGACAAATGGAGCTACAATATGCAAATACCCACAACAGATCTGGATTTAGCTCACAATGAGATCAAAAATTCAAAGATATACAGATAAACCTTCAAGGAAAAGTCCAGATCCAGGGATATAAAAGCTAAAAAGATGAATACCCATAAACTAAAATATGCAGATCTAGATTTCTAGATAGAAAATAACCAATACTCACATCGATAACAGTGATAGTATTGAAGAAAGAAGACTTAAATAGAAAATGCTCAATTGGAAATCTTCATGAGCAAACTTTACTAGTGAGAAGATACTTGTAAAATACGACCAAGTGGGTATAAACATCAACCCGCAAGAACAAGAAAGAAAAATCATTACAATAAAGATCTAGCTCGAGCCACTATAAAATCATGGAAATCAGAGATTGAGCTTGAAAAGTGAAGTTACAAAACTCCAAGAAGTCCTTCATCAAGCCACCAAGCACCATGAAATGTAGTGAAGCTTCAAGTTCTAAACATGGCGGCAAAGATATCACACAAAATTCCAAGCCCAATAGAGAACCATTTTACAGAAGTAACGAGCTTGACATTTTCAATAATGGTGGCAAATGTCTGTAACTACCTTTCTTGACAAACAGTAGAGAGGAATGACTACGAAAATGTAGGATAAAATGAGCTAAGAGAATCGATCTGGTAAAGAACAGAGCATAAAAGGCTTCTTCAATGGTGGCTGACAAAATTTCCACACAGTTCATTTAGCTCAATTGGAGCCCAAAAAAAAGATCAAAGTTAGCGGCTGAGTTACCGTTTACTATACAAACTCAAGAAGCGATTCAACATAACTCAACCATGAGTTGAAGTGATCAAATGATCAGAAATGAAAAGTACAAAGATCAATGCTAATAATTGATCTCCCAAATTTGAAACAAACCACCATGGTTAAATATTTTACCGACCACATTCAATGCAAGTCAGAAACATATAAAGATCAATGAATGAGGTTACATCATGCAAAGGATCAAATGGAGGAAATCAAATCACCAAAATTGATGCAAACCTCACTTGACTCATGAAAATGGTAGGTCTTTTTGTTGACTTAGCACTTTTTATTATTTTGAAAAAAAGTGTCAAATTGGTCTACAGGCCCGACGAAATTTAATTAGATGCGGAGGGGGTGGGCGTTTTTTGTTTTGAAACATTTTGGAAAAAGGCGTAAAGTCATAAAATTACCCTGCGGCCCCACTCACGTTAAAGGAAAAATTCAAAGTTGAGCCCGTTCAAAAAGTCAAAGTGGAGAAGGATCAGGGCCTTTTTGCCTTTGAAACTTTTTGAAAAGGGAGTAAAGTTTAAAATGCCCCGCGGCCCCTGCTGACAAAGCATCAAAAGTCAAATCATATTAAAGTAAGTCAAAGGTGAATCACCAGGACATTTTGACATTTTGAAACTTTTTAAAAATATAAATAAAGTTTAAAAGTGCCCCGTGACCCCGCTAAGGACCAAACAAGGCCATGTATTCAATAAGTCAAAAGTGGAGCGTCAAGTCAATTTGAGATTTTGAGCCCTTTTTGAAAAAGGGAAAAAGTGTTTAAGTCACCCATGACTCGCCCAAGCATCAAAAGTTAAAATCGGGGAAGCGGGCTGCTAGGGCATTTTAAAATTTTAAGCCTTTTTCGGAAAAGTAGCAAAGTATCAAAAGTAAGCCGCAATCCCACTTTGACCAGATTCAGACATGTGTAAGGCCCAAATTAAAAGTCAAATGGGTGGGCCAAATATTCAAAAATGCAATTTCTATCATAAACATGAAAAGAAGGATTTTCCAGGCCCATTTTTGGATCAATTTTGTCCTACGTGGATGATATTTTTGAGGTAATAAAAGACAGAGTTCTTTCAGAGAACCTTCAGTCGAGCTTGAAGTCTGCATCAATGGTGGAATTTAAAAAAAAACTCACACAAAAAGCTTGAAGTTATTAATGGCAGCCACAGGAAAAATTTTTGCAGAGCTTTGCTAGCTCAAATGGAGCTTAATAATTTAATTACCAAAAAATGATTAAGTCTGCAATATTTTGCATCTTAATTCGAGTCCTAAGTTCACCAGATTCAACCATGGTCAGAAAGTAATTAATTTTGCTCACCCACAGAGAGTAAAGTTGTATGCCTTCACAAAATTCAGAAAAGGACAGATCAACAAGAAGACAAATCTACATGCACAAGAAAGAAAGCTTGCTCATCAAGAAAAGCTTATTTTTAGCAAATCATCCACTCATGCTTTTCTTAAAAATAGACATGCTTTTCTTAAAAAGTCGACTGCAGTTGACTAAAGTGTAACCAATGGCTATTAATGCCTCTTTGTATTTGCATGTTCTATTTTTATTCCTTTATTTATTAATAGATGAAGGATAAAAATAGGATGCATGGGCGAGTACAATTTTAGCCTATTTTTAGGAAGGGTGGGAAATATTTTGCTATATATTGTGTGCCTTGGCAAAGCAAAAAGGAGTTAGAGGAGGACTTTTAGATACAGGAGTGCTGAAGCAATTTTTCTGCTAGTTTTTCCCTTTGAATGTGAAGTATTTTCTGCCTTTCCAATTATTTGCAGTCTTGTGTATGTTCCATTAATCTTGTGAATGTTGAATTCCCTGATTAATCATCTTACCCTATTGCAAATTCAGTAATTTCTGCATGATATTAATGTGTATGTGTAACTTAGCAGTATTGTTGTGATACTTTCCCTCAATACATCAAAGTGTTTTACCCTTAATTATCTTTAGAAAATTGTTGGCTTGTGCATCAAAAATCCTTTCCATATCAATTGTGCATATACTCAGTCAAAGACCTCATACAAATTTGGTGTATCACCCCAGTTTTAATCTTTTTACAGTCTTCTTTTACCCTTAAACTCCAGAAAATCAATTTAGGATACATCAATAAGGAACCGGCCTTGATACCAGAGACTCACCTCAAAATAGGTATACCCACAGACCTGAGGTGTTTCCATTGTATCTATGAAAGAGAGAGATCCATTTTGCAAGCTTAGAACACATGCAACCATCTCTCTATAGGGTGCACTTTTGAGAGATAACAGTCTCTTAAATGCATAGTGAGTTACAAAGTAGGAAATTCCTCTAATTTATGCATGTACAAGATGTGTGGTAATTTTTTTTCCCTTACAAATAAGCATGTGGACTTACTAAGAATAATAGGTTCTAGTAAACTATTAAAAATAGTAAACTCTTCCCCTAGAGTAGATTTAGTCAAAGATAGTTATTGTTTAGTGGGAAAATTGAGTTGGGAGTTGTTTTTTTATTTACCAAGCATTGTAATTCATTGTTGGATAATGAAGAAGGAGATCTATTTTATTTTGGAGCTCATATTATTTGCAATATATTGAATTTTTTTTAGAATTTGGCTACATTACATTCCCAAAGACAATGGCTTATCCATGATACTCTGTGAAGAAACCAAACCATTCTCATCTAGCATCTCATCTTCCTCAAGTTCCAAATCTTCTGAGGAATTATCAAAAAAATTCTCCACAAGCAACATATTAGGCTAAACATCCTTCCACCAAGAAAATTTCCCATCCACCTTGTGTTTCACACTTTTACAGTCTGAAGCTAAGCGAGTTAGGCCAAAGAATTTCCTACATCTGAAGGGTAGCCCTTCAAAGTCCAAATGTTGGGACCAAATCTTATCCAACACCTTAAGATCAAATGAAGCCAGTAGATAAACTGAGGTATCCAAATATACCAAAATACAGGCATATGTGGTATGAGTATCCAATTCATTTTTAGTATCAATGTTTGGATATTTCCCCAAAACATTTCCAGTTGAAATCAGGCTCTCCTCCCCCCAAAATGACAACAGAAGATGAGGAAACCTAATGCAAACTAGATTAACATGGAAGGTTTTGGTGAGTGGATTGAAGGAAGGGAACCTTGGTTTCATGAAGGAGATGGTTATGAAGTTCCCAAACCATAGAAAAAAATCTATCTCTATCTTCATGAAAATTAAAAACCACAATAAAAAACCTCTGGCACAAGGATGAATATTATCTCTACCTAACATGATGGGCCACCATTATGTAGAGATCTAGGCATGAAATATCAGGAGGCCTTGCCACAATCCATAAAATCTGTAGATGAGGCTTTTTCTAGTGAATTTTTATTTAGCTTCAATCACCTAAGTGCTAAAGGTAATTGAAGGAGCATTAATGGCCTCTTTGAGGGGTCGCTGTCTAGATGTCTCAAAACAACTCTCAAATTTTTCAAAATCATGCTACTTGAAAGGGGAGCAGGGAAAATATGGGAGGATCCACTCAACCATAGCACGTTGTTGCTACCACCACACAGAGTGAAGGATTAGGGCTCATAGTTATTCTATTAGGGTTCACAGAAAAGTTTGGGCTAGGGATCCTGATCACTATATTTATTAATGGTTCCATTTACTATAACTTATATGTTAAAGATCTAATTTTTCTATCATAGTTTTAATTTATATTCATATTCATTTATTATAATAAACATTTTCATGGATATTTCACCTTGCACGATGATATACATTCGTCTAGATTGTTCATAGCTGTGTCATGTCCCTCTATCCATTAAGGGAGATATAGTTAATGTTTACATCTGTTACCATGATTTGTTCTTGACCATTTGTAAGAATGTCATACTTTTCGGAGAAATTAGAGCTTTCCACCCGATGAAAAGGTTTCTTCTCCCTCTCAACGTCTGTCACTAACACAATGACACATCACGTTTTTTTGGTTCTTTATTACCAACATGGTAGATCATGGTGTCTTTTTCTATCGAAAATTAATTGCAACTGTGAGAAAGAATGCAAACTATATATTTACCTATAATAAAGCCATTTGTTTTGGAAACCATTCCTTTCAAGTACAATTCATTGTCTTCCCTTAGTTTTGTCACTAGATGAGAATGACTTTCCCTCTCCTTGTGTTATAAGGTGCTTGTTGGATTCCAATTTTAGTATCCCTCACATCCAGTGTTTGTTTTAACTTTTCATTCATGTGTTATTATTGCATATAAAAGAGTTACTTATTTTTTTAGGCACCTTTTTTATTATAAAAATCTTCATTTGATATTTTGATTAATAGATTGATGCGTTCCAATATAAGTAATCTAAATTAAAATACATGGGTCAATCTTATAGAGATGCAATAAACTTATTTAACCCATATATACATGCAAACATTTCAACGTATCTAATAAGTGAAATATGTGAAATGCAACCATACTTCAAACATGTGATTAGGAAATGAAATATTAAATGATTTTTTTGTTTTCTTTTTTTCTTTTTTTGCATAGGCCCGCATACATATATAAAACAATTAATATGACTAGCTAGGAAATGAATATGTAAAATGCAACCTTAAACAAGAACTTATGTCTGAGACTAAAGTGAAAGATATAGAGTGCAACCTTTGTTAATCAAGAACTCAAGGGTGAGACTAGGAAGTGAAATGTTGAATAAAACCATGCTTGGACATAGGATAAGTTCACAGCAAAGTAAAATTAAGTTAAGTATGTGGTTTAGTAAGAGTACCATTTTGAAGATTAACTTTTCTGATTGAGCTTAATGAAGCCAAGTTTATGAACTATTGAAACGTGGTAACTTACATAAACTATGACAGATAAGTTAGTAACATTAACATTGATACGTTCGGAAAGTGAGAACGTCAAATAATGAAACAAAGTCGACAAAAGTGTGTGGTGTTCTGTACAAAAATTGAGAAGTTTCACTATTTGCTATTTGCTGCTATGTACCAAACAAAAAAACTACAAAACGAAGAATGTGGTCATCGCTAATTGTTGGTATGTACCATGGAAGTGAAGAAAAATTTCACACATTTAAGGAATATGTTTTACTATTTAATATTTTTATAAAAAATCTGTATAGATAAAGTTGGAAGAGCTTAATCATTGACGAGTATATTAAGAATTGACGTGTAATAATGTACACATGATTGATTACTGATTTAAATATTTTTTGATCTTTTCTAATGATAAATACGATGAAATCAGTGCCATTCAATGTGAATGCACATGTTGTTGAGGGAGCTCTCATTAATTTACTGGGTTCAGACAGGATAGGGCTGTTTAGGCAGCAACGTTTCTCGCTATAAAACAAATGCAAAATTCAAAGATACAAGCAAACTCTGAGTGGTTGTTTTCCAACAGGACAAATCTGTAATGAGTTATATATCTTCAAATTTGCATGTATGCAGACGTCAACCAAGACGCAATGTGAAGGTGCTTTCAATAGTTAATGTGATGTCCCATCCCTGTAAAGGTTTCTGTTCCCCCATTGGCTGAGGAAAGGGGCAACATATTCGGTCTTCTTTGCAGGGTGAAACTGACATTACATTGCGAGTTTAGCCTCACACAACAACTTCTCGATGCCGAAACCGTACATAATTTATTCGACTGGCAAACCCTAGGACCAATACCTCGCTTCTTTGATTATAAATCTGATTTATTTTTCGGTGGGTGGATTAATGTTTGAGAGATATCTACACAACTAAATGTGTTTCTGACAACATATTCCCACAACTTATTTTATTGTGGGGACTTGGAATTTTTTTTGAGTTTATGTAAAAATTATTAGCCTTTATTGAATGGGTTGTGGTCCATTCTATAATGATATAAAAAGTGTTACCTAACAATCTACCCAAAATCCAATCAAAATCAGCTTGATGCATTGAGTGATTTTTTGTGATAAGAAAGGTCTGGAAGTAAATCTTGCCAATACAAAACTCATGGCATTTAATACAACCAAGAAAGTAGCATCTACAATGAATTTGTTGTACAAAGGAAAACAAGTTGAGGTGGTGTACTCTTACACCTACTTGGGTGTGGTTTTCTCTGGTCCACCTTTTAGCTTTGTTCCAGCAATAGAAGCAAGACTGAGCAAAGGGTATGCAGCATTGACGGTCTTGGAAAGACAATGTTTTCAGCTCCAATTTCAAGATATTCAGACGAAGATTCGGCTTTTTCATACATTGGTTACACCAGCACTTTTATACGGATGTGATGGTTGGGGCCCATATTTGAGACAAAATGATTTCAATCGTATGGAAAGAGTTTTCATTTCCATGTTATCAAAGAATATCCGAGCCAAAAGAACAGTTCCTCACTCAATTATTCTTGCTGAGGTTGGGGTATGTCCTCTCTTTATCTGTTTGATTTTCAATGTTATCACTATGTTGCATAGGCTTCGATGCATGGCAGATTCATTTTCTAGTCAAAATAGGTATCCATATTTGGCACTTCAATCTTCTATACAACTTGCCAAAAACTAGGGTTTCAATTCTTGTTGGTATGTAAGGATTACTACTCTCCTTCAGAAGCTGAATATTGATATTGATAGACTCCCTCCTCTTGGGTTTTCTATTAATGCTCCTCAACTTACTAAACATGAAGTTAACAAGGGTATACGACAGGAGCTCACTAAGTCTTATTTGAAAGTTACATGGTTTTCTCCAAAAGAGCCTTTGAAACCAAAGCTTCTTCACTATTTTCAATTTTATTCCTACTTCCATGAAAATCAAAACAAAATTCAAGAATACATGAAGAGGTTTTTGCCTTCATGCCTAAGGATCCCTTTAGCTCAATTTCGCATTTGCTCTCACCCTCTTCGGATGGAATCTGATCATAGCCTTCCACAGCATGAGCGGATTTGTCAGTTGTGTTTTCTAGAACTTGAAAGTGAAGAGCATTTTATACTCAAGTGTCCCATCTATTATGAAATCCATGGGAGATATCATTGTCTTTTAAGAGATTCCAATGGGTCTTTAAGGAGTCTCATTCGATATGAAGATCAGAAATGCTTAGCTTTATTTATTCATGAAATACTTCAAATTCGGGAAAGAACACTCAAATTGCAGTCCTCAAATACAAATAAGTATAGAAATATCAGTTCTTACTTCCACATTACTGATTTCAATAATCTTAAGAGATCTCATATGTAGACAACCTGGTCCAGATGTGTTAGACAACGCACTTTCTATTGATTTCACGATCTGCAACCTTCTAGCGGTTGATTTGTTGTTTCCTTTTTTCTGTTTCTGGAGATGTTTTAGCACTCCCTTTATGTTTTGGTTCTTGGTTTGTATTTTTTCTGTCCCATAGGCTATTCTTGGCCTTTTGTGGACATTAATATCTAAATAAATAAATAAATAAATCCAAAAACAAAAATGTTTGACCACCATAATCAATACAGTTTGTGTTTTAATATAACCACTACACAATAATCATTTCTATCTTTATGAGTGTCATTTATGACCACGTGCTCATATGATTGCCACAATTTCCTGGCTTCCCCCACTTCCCTACAAATAAATATTTCTCCATATATCTAGATCTTCCACCACTAGGGGGCGGGACATAATTTTGTTTTGGAGACAATGGTGTTTGGACGATGTATGTTGGAACACTTAAATTACATTTGTTGCAGCAGACTTCTTGCGGTATAAAACTCTCAAATCAAATCTTATGTCCTAAAAATTTTGCACTCGTCTAGTGTTCTTTGTGTGACCAGTCTACTAACATTCTACGCCTTAGAAGAAAAGACTCGTCAGAAGATTTTAATCTTTATAAGATCTGTGAAGAAAATTACGCATTTGTTTTAACAAAATTTTTTACACGATATACATAATCTAACCGTTACAAAATGTGATCTGGTGAGCGTTCCGTGCAAGTGTTTATTAAACGTGGTGACAGTACAATGTGGACACTGCAATGAACTTCTCTCTGTTAACATGAAATCCTCGGGGCCTCAGCCTCCCTTACAACTTAAATAAGGCCAGCCCTCCAGTTCCGCTTGCAATTCCAATCCCCTTTTATTCAAGGTACAAAACATTTAAGATTGTTTAATAGTCTCATCTTTTTAGGTTGAACGTAAGAGATTTTTAACAATTTTCGCATAGTCATGACTTCTACTGTATTGATAGATATGTTGAATTGTAAATAACTATCAATCTTACATTGGTGTTAGACAAAATAATCTGAAAAGTCGTGATGCAATTTGATGGTTGTTTGAATTCTCTAAAAAGATTGCTTCCCTATGAAAAAATTCACGACTTGAGCCCCTCCTGTGAAAATGTCCATGATGAGGTAATTTCATCCAACAGTGATATAAGGAAAATAAACACAGGCAACTATATTACAAGTTACAAAAACAATGAACTCTTTTTGTAGAGCAAGCGCATGTAATTATTTCTGTAGTTTATAACATGTTGAGAATAAATGATTTTTTAATTTCCTCGGAAATGAAATCGAACTCCATCTGCGTACAAGTGCTTTATCAAGTAAGCTCTTCTACCCAATGTTCAGTATTACACATGGGAACATTTTTTCCTAATCTCAAATAGATAAATTTCTCTACATTGATATTCTTTCGCAGGGAGGAAATTCAAAGGATTAAGTCTACAAATCCTCATATGTGTCACAAGCAAGTTTTCCGTACAGCTGCCAAAAATGTGAGCCTAACTGTGATACATTAATCATGAACATATACATATTTTTCTTACCACTCCACAAGGTAGCATTTAATAACAGGTAAAATGTATTTCATAATAATAGGTATTTTTGTATAATAATTTTAAATCAGCAGAAAAGAGAAAAGAAATTTAAAGGTACGAGAGAAAACATGTAAATAGCTGTGAACTGAAAAAGGGGGAAATATATTGTGAAACTCTTTGAAATCGCCATATTTGGAATCCATGTTCTTGACATATATTTCATACAGCTGATATATTGTTATTAATTATCAGTGGGCTCTTTCTCCTTAGATGCCCTTTGGACTATCTCTAATTCTTGATAGTAACAACCATGCTTAATTTTGAGGTAATGATTAGCTTTTATTGTTCTACAAGTTTAGAATATCGTTGTTTTCAGCTTCTAAAATTCACTTACAACAAATTACATGAACCTTTATCTTTTTGAGCAGGGTATGAGATATGAAGAACCCTCTCTGTTAATCGTATCTACTACTTAGATTAATCATTTGACTGTTTCCTTGGTTTAAAATTGACTATTGATTTTGGTAAGTAAGAGAGAGTTACAAAGTTAGTTTCCACCTAAGTGACCAAATTACAGTTTGATCTCTGTTTATGTTTATATGGGTGAGCCTTTTGTTAAGAGCATAATATGTGTACTAGTAATAACTAGCATACCTATATTATATAAATATTTTGGTATTTGTGTAATCTCAATTACCAAATTAAGTCTCAAAAAAAAATTCAGCATAAAAGACATGGAGAATATTTCCAATTAATTGTAAATTCTTCTCTCTTACCATGCACATTTATTGTTTTTTGCTCTTTGTAGCTTGCTCATAAAGCTATCTCGTTTATAAGACATCTATATATTTGAGGTACTAGTATGCATTTTGTATGAAAATATTGAACAACTAAGCTCTTGCGAAATTCTAATAGAAACTGTTTAATTTGCATATTTTTGCATCCCTAATCCTTCATTTGGTATCATAGTGAAAATCCTCAGTCTAGGCGTGCTATTTTAGACCAATGTAGGTGCTGCTCACATTTTCTGACAGGTCACATTTTTTCTCTTTTATATCTGTGTGATTTTTTCTTGTCTAAATTTGTGCTTTAATTTTTTATCCATGGCTGGCACTAGCTGCAGTTTACTCCAGCCCCAAATCCCGATTTCAAATGGAAAAGACTGATTTTTGGGCTATTAGAATGAAAACTCTTTTCTGTAGTGAAGATACTTGGGAGCATGTCGAAAATGGCTTCCCATAACCACAAGATCAAGCTGCATATAATTAGTTGTCACAAGCAAACAAGGATCTACTTAAGGAAAATAGAAAAAGGGATGTAAAAGCTTTAGTTTTTGTTAAAAAAGGTTTGGACATATCTATATTTTCCAAAGTAGCCACAACCACTAGATGAAAGCAAATATGGGATATCTTAGAAATTGCCTATCAAGGTACCAATAAGGTAAAACTTGCCAAATTGTAAATGTTGAGAAGATATTTTGAGACTATTCAAAGAAGACAGTCTGATAGTGTTGATTCATTTTTAAAACATGTGATGGGTATAGTAAATCAGATTAGGTCGCATGGAGAGACCTTAGAAGACCAAAGGATCATAAAAATAATCCTAAGTAGTCTACCAACCAAGTTTTACTCCACTGTTGTTTCCATTGAAGAGTATAAGGATTTGACTCAGCTCACTATAGATGATCTAATATGATCTTTTCTATCCCATGAACAAAGACTTAATAGATTTGGGCATTCCTCTTGATAACATGTCTTTAAGATCTAAGTTCCAATTAGTAGAGGCAAAGGAAAATATCCAAATACAAAAGGAAGAGGAAGAGGAAGAGGAAGAGGAAGATTTGATGTAAGAAGAGGTAGATCTCCACATTCAACTAATCAAGACAACTCGAGATCCAACTCACCTGAGTTTTCAAATAGAGGCAAAGGTAATATTTTCTCTCAAAATCATTATCACAACCAATCACAGGAAGAAAGGTATACAAAATCTATTATACAATGTCATTATTGTAAAATGTATGGGCATTATTCTACTCAATGCCAAAATAATAGTACGATTTAAGCAAACAAAGTGATTTTTTTTTCAAAATAATGTAATTCTGGAAGTTCAAATCATGGTTCTATGTTTATTTCTTGCAATGTTGATCAAGAGAGAACAAAATATGTATGGTTCTTTGATTTTGGTTGTAGCAACCACATGACAGATTCAAAAGAATTATTTTCAAGCATGGATGAATTTGTCTAGTCAGAAGTAAAACTGGGTAATAAAAACCAAGTATCAATAATTGGAAAAGGGAGCATAAATATTAAGACAAAACAAGCAGGGAATATGTTCATTCTTTATGTCTATTATGTCCTTGGGTTGAAACACAACATCATGAGCATAGGTATGTTTATACAGAAAGGGTATAAATTATATTTTAAGGAAGGAATATGTACTATTTTCGATCGAAATCCAAGAAATAGATTGATAGCCAAATTGGAAATGATAAGAAACAGAAAGTTCCCATTAAAAACAAAAAATGAGATGAGTCTAATGGTCACTAATGCCATTATTTTCCTCTGATCTGCGTGTTCTGAAACATTTTGTCTCTCGATGTGGGTGTTCTGAAAGTTTCTACCTCCACTTGAAATGCCTCGAATTGTTTACAGAATCCATTGTCATGTCCCTCCTTGAAAAGTCTCCGAGCTTGCCCTGTTTTTGCCCTAATTTCTTCAAAATCCACGGGCTTTGCCATTTTTCCTATTTTTCCCTAACCATGGAAGCTCGAGAATGGTTAATCTATATTTGTATGCCTTTGAAAATCCAAAATCCATGGTCGAAGGGATGCTCAGAACCATGATTCACTTGTTTTTGTTTTTTAAAAAAAAATCATCCTTAGCGAAAAATCAGGTTCTAGGCGTGAATGGTGATTTTCTGTATTTTGACGGTCTGACGGGTGTCTTTTTCCTGTCAAAGTTATTCCTTAGCATTCGGTGGTCACGTGGATTCTTTTGGTTGGTCAGGGGATGGCAGGAAAATGCTTTAACTTATCACTTTTTGCTTTTTTGGCAAAAAGGCAAATTTGGTCCCGTGGCTCCGCTCATTTCTGATTGGTTCTTTTGGTGCTTACGTGGCTTCTTCTAATTGGATGGGGCATGATGGGTTTGTTTTTGAACTTGTTCCTTTTGGATACTTTGGAAAAAGGTTTGAACTCACCCCGCAGCCCTACCAGGCTCTGATTAAAGAAAATTTTAAGTGGCAGGGAAAAAGTCTTACTTTGACCCCACAGGAGGACACGTGGCAAAGCTAATGGCGGAGATGCGGGCCTTTGGAGGTAAGTTGAATGTTTTTCCCTTTTGGAAAAATGGAATAAAATTCTAAAATGGAAGCACACCCCCGCCAAATCATTTTGAAACCTTAAGGTTTTTGAAGTTGTGCCATAATGACATGTGGCGAGCCTGTGCTCATTCAAGGTCTCAACCTTTGGGGATCATCTCAAGATGTGCCATTGTGACACGTGGTAGTTTGAAAAGTCAAAGGGGTGGGGAAGTGGACCATTGGAGGCAAATTGGATTTTTTGCCTCTTGTCATCAAAAGGATTAAAATCTCAAAATGGCCCGCAAGCCTGACAAGAAGGAGGTCAAGGTTGGCTTTGAAAATGTTAAGAGGTGGGAGGTGGGCCATCGGGGGCAACTTGGTTTTTTTTCCCCTTGATGTTCAAATGACTAAAATCATCAAAATGGCCCACCCGATAGAGGAAAGGTCAAAGCTTTCTCCAGTCAATGGCGGAGGTGCGGACTCTTGGGGGAAATTTGGAAAAATTTCCTTTTGGGAGAAAAGAGTTAAAAGTGAAAAAGGAAGTGCGGTTCCGCTGGGACCCACATTGGGACATGTGTTAGGCCCATTTTTCAAGGGCAGAGCTGTGGGGAAAACTTGGAAAATTTTCCCTTTTCCAAAAATGAGGTGAAATAGCAGAATTTGGCCACGGTTCCTTTGGGACCCACCTTAGGACACATGTCAGGCTCATTTCTCAAGGGTGGAGGTGCGGAACAAAATGTGGAATTTTACATTTTTTCAAAAGTTGTAAAAGGAAAAAAGGAAATGCCCAGGCCCGCTCTAAAATTAGATCTCCCACGTGGACGGTCCAAATTCAAAGTAAAATCAACGGCAACTATGCATCTGTATCTGATTTTCCCCCATTTTCACTGAAAGAGCTCCTGGAAGTGTGAGTCTTCATGATTTCTTGGTATTTCCTACACGCCAAATAGAGGGGAGAGTTAATGTTGATATCTGAGTTTGGTGGGGAAAATCTGGAGATGTCTTTTTCCATTAAAATGGTCTGACTCTTGGGCTCGATATGATTTTCCATTTTTCTTCTCCCGAGCATGCAAGGAACCAGATTTGATAGATTAGGGGTGGAAGTGGTTGGCGAGTTGAAGAAAGAGTGATCTACTAGAAGGAGGAGTTGAATGTGGGAGATATTCGAAGAGATTTTCCCCCTGAGCACCTGATGACTTTTTAGATCTGATTCTGGAAATCATGATCGTGATCATGGTGAGCACTGGTAGCACTCAATGTCAGGATTTTTGGGGGGAAAAGGGGCTCTGTTGTAAATGTTATAAATGGCACAATTTTTTCATGCAAATGGTTGGAGTGTTAGAGGTCGAAGAAAATTCCCAAGAGGAAAATTTGACAAAGCCTGTCTTTTGAGAAGCCGTCTGAGAAGCCTGTATATCTCTTTTGTATTAAGTTTGATCATGTCAAGGTGGTTGCAAGTGTACAACCATTGACAAGCTCTGAGATTGTTCTAGAAACTTTCCCCTGCTGATAAATTTAATCAAACTTGAGTTATTCTGTGTTGATCTTGAGAAAAATGTGTTTGTTTCATTTCTGAATGTCTGCAAATAGTTTTTCTTGTTCTTATTGTAATCTTGTATCAAAATCTATCTTAATCACATAGGTCTCAATCCTTGTGATAGTTTAGTGGCATCTGCAATCTCATTTCTCATAAGAGCTTTCATCTGGGAGTGAAATAAATGATTTAAAATCACTTTTCTTTCATTTGTTGACAGAGATTGTTTGTAAGCCTCTGGGTGTACCTCAGGCATGATTGATCTTAGATTTTGATGTTTTATTGGGTCTTCTAACTTGAGCCTTCATGTTAAAATCTCATATATTGTGTGAAAAAGTGCTAATCTGGGCCTCCATTGAAGTACATATTCTGGTTAAAGGAACATTTTAGCTATTCTGAAGCATTCTGTTATCTAGACTTTCCATTTTGTAAGAGTTCTCAGAGATTTGGAAAAATCAAGTTTATTCTACCTCACCTCCCACCAAAACTTATTTAAAAACAACTAATCCTACCCATACTACCCCTGTTTTTCATGTGTGTATACAAATGCATAAATTTTATTACCAAAACATACAGAAACAATCAGGATTCCAAATGTCTTTAGTAGCCTGAACCTTGCCTAGAGAATATCTCCACTATCTAGAGTGACAACTCGTGAGAGTTAGATTTTGTTGCATTGATCATATTTTCTTCAAGGTCTCCTTAACAACTTCATTAGGAAGGATATCTCCATCTCCTCCATAAACAACAGGCTACAAAAGGGTTCTCTTACCTTGGTTGAAAGGCACAACCTAAAATAGTGAGGATAGATCAAATCCTCTTGAGGGTGCTATCCATTTCTCCACATCTGAGTGATTAAGGGCTAGTTAGATCCCATCCCTAGCTACAAAATGACTCACCATGATCTATCTGTCTCTAAGCTTCCTGCCAAAACTTGTGATGTTGCTCAGACTTTGAGGGAGAATCAATTTGGGTACCAACACCTTACTGCCATTGTCAGGGACTTATTTGAGTTGCTGAGGGACTTATTTGAGTTGCAACAAGACTGTGCACCGTTTTTAAGGACTTATTTGAGTTGCTGAGACTATTTTTTGATTCCAGTTCATATCTATTTATCCCATCAACAACACCTTACTGGCCATGTTGTTGGGGACATAGTGGTTGCAGTTCATGTTCAGACCCTGGTAAAACACTTCTTATATACTCCAAGTGTTGTGTGTAATTATTTCAGTTCCTACACTGAGTGCACTAGCTTTCATTGACAAATTTGGGTAAAGAAAAGTCAGAGTCTTTCCATTTCCAGTTTCTAGTGTTGACAACATTTGACAGATCATGTTTAGTGCATCTACACAACTAAGGTGGAAATCCTTAGTGGCGACTCCCTGTTGATCTGATTCTTAATGAATACCAGTGTCTTAACCTCTGTCAAGTGAGATTTGTTACTAACCTTTGCAAATATGGAAGGAAGAAGATATTTCTTTGCTAGGGATCCTACTAGGACATTATTTCCAGAGCTAGGAAAAGAAAAATCAGAAGGAAGAAAATCCTGGAGAGCTGTGGGAAATCAGCAGACAAGAAGAGGGATCTCCATTGATGAAAGTGATCGGCCTATCATTGAAGACTGCTATTCAAGTGCTTCTGAATCAGGTAGCCTCTTTGTGGAATTGAATTCTCCAATTGGAGAGGGGCCTTCATTTGATTTTGAGAAGTTTTCTTCTCATTCTGCCCCTATCTTTTCAGAAGTTGATAGGGATTTCCAAGAAACAAGGCCTTTAGGGGATATCCACTTTGAAAATTATACCCCTGTGTTTCAGAGACCCTCTGCCCCTTATCAATTTGTCACCCCTCTAGGGTCACCTCCTCAAAACAACATGGCCCTACCCCCACCCAGACCTCCATTTGTTGTAAATACCTTTGGACCTATAAATTTTGTAGGGATGGCTGGTTATCCAAATGCAGTTCCTCAAGATGTAAGAAACATAGACTACCAAAGTTCCAAGGAAACAATGCTATAACTGGTGATTTTTTTATCAATATGATGGAAGACTTTGAGATTGAACATGAAGATGTATATATCAAGTTGTTTATCCATACTCTAGAAGAGGATGCAAGGGACTGGTATAAATATTTTCCAGATAACTCTATTGATTCTTGGACTGAGATGAGCAATGCATTTAAATTGCAGTATGGTGATAGAACTGACCCTAGGTTTCTTTTGATAGAATTTGAAAACATAAAAAAGAATCCTAATGAGTCAGTACATGATTTCAACACAAGGTTTAACAAGACCTTGAGGAGATTTCCTGTTAGGATAAGGCCATGTGATGAATCATGTTTGATCAAATATTCAGATGCATTTGATAAAAAGGATGCTTACTACTTGAGGGACAAAAACCCTACTAATTTGAGGTAGGCCTTCACCATGGCTCTGCAAATAGAGAACAACATCAAGGAAATTGGAAAGCCTCCAAAAAGGGAGGGTGTAAAACTAATTAACCCAGAAAAGCCTCAGAAAAGCAAGGTTGCAGATTTGGAGGAAGTTGTGAAAACTTTGGTAGGGGTTGTCAAGGAAATATCATACAAACTAGCCTGAGAAAAAAGGGGATTGGGCACAGTTCACAAGGTCAACACAAGCAACAAGGCCAAGACAGGTTCACAAATCACCAAAGATCTGATGATAGAGGCAAGGGACCTATTGGATTTGGAAATAGGCAGCCCCAAGGGCAGGGAAAATAGAATGGTGCCTGATCCTTTGGCTACCAGAGTTGATGTTGTGGAGGAGACAGATGTCATTGATTGGTGTAACAGATGTTTCATGCCCCATGCTCCATGTGGGGTAGACCAGCAAGAAGTTGAGGAAGCAACAAATGATGAAATTGATGATGATGCCTGCATGATGGAGATCCCTGCAAGTTCACCAAGGGAAGCAACTTCAACTGAGGTAATAAGTGCTAGAACTGCTGTTGTTTTTTGGGATTGCATCCACCGGGTACCTCCTCTTCCTCCCTCTCATACTTTAGAAGTAGACACTGTACAAGATTTTGAATTTCCCACTAATGATTTTGAATACTTGAGGGCATTAATGATTGAAAAGTATGATGGAGGAGTTCCTTCAGAAGAAGATAGGTAGCTATTAATGAATGTTGTAGTTTCCCAAGAAAAGGAGCACAATACCAGAAGTAAAGCTTGCAAGGGGCCACAAGCCAAGTCAAAATTTCCATTTCTTACCAAAGAAACCCCAAAGAAAAATGCATCTGGCAGAGAGCTTGTTTCCCCAAGCAAAACTTGTGTTCCTCCCCATGCCCAAACTGAAAAGAATCCCATTCCATCTGATGAATTTTCCAATCTTTCTCCTAGTGCTGCTTTACCCAAATTTGTTCCATATGACATTGCCCAAGTTTTGAGTCAAATCAAAATTCCTGTCCCAATTGTTGAGCTGCTTAGGATCCCTGAGCACAAGAAGAGGGATTTTGAATGTTTAGGGTTCAAAGAGGAAGAGATCATACAAGGTAGAGATGTAAACAAGGTTGAGATTCCCCTTACTGTTGCAGAGTTGGAAAAGCCACAAGTGTTGGAAGGGCTGGGGGAACCACCAGAGGTTTATTTAGGAACTTCTTTGGTTAAATCCCAGCTGAATGTGGATCCATTCTTCACTACCCTGGTTATCAAAGACAAGTTGTTACATAACTGTATGTTTGATTCTTGGAGCCTCATGTAATGTCATGCCTCTTGAAGTTATGAATGAGTTGGGTATCAAAGTAACAACAACATATGGGAAGTGCACTTCCATGGACTCTAGAGAGGTGCCAGTGGTGGGATGTGTCAAAGATCTGGATGTGTAACTTGCATCTTATCCTGGAAGGAACTTAAAAATCGATGTAGTGATTGTTGACTACCCTGCCAAGTGGGGGATGTTGTTGTCAAGAAAGTGGGCAGCAAGTGTTGGTGGTAGTGTGAAAATGGACATGTCTTATGCCACTATCCCCATTGAAGGAAACTTGGTGAAATTATATGGAGAGAAGAAGATGTTGTACTTGATTGAAGACCCAAGCAATGCATCTTATGAAGTTTTGCAAGTAGATGCTGATCTTAACAACTTTGTGAGTTTTGTGGATTTTAGGAAGTATGAAAATGTTGAAAATAGAGCTCCTAAGTATGTTGTTTTCTTTGGAATTTTTTCTATGATTCAGCCTTGAAAAATGTTAAATAATTTGACCTAAACACAATGGAGGAGCTTCAGAGAACATGGATGGTTTACAAACTGAACAAAGAAGAAAAAGAGGTATATTTCCAGTTGATGAAAACATATTAGAACCTTTTGGCATGGTCATATCCAGGATGGCAGGCACTTGAAGATTTTCCTTGATTGTTTTCTTTGAATCAAGGTGGGCATCATTTGTACAGTGTATAGTTTGTTGGTTTGTTTTCTGTCTTTTGTGTTCTTGTTCGTTCTGGCCCCCGGTGGCCTATTTTTGTTGGTTTCTCTGTTCATTTTTTGGGGGATGGTCCTAGTTTTGTGCTCTGCAAGCTGACTCATTTTCCCAATGGATATTTTGGCACTTGGTCTACCTTTGTTCTTATGGCACTCATAGGGAGTTCCCATCCCCAATTCGGAGCTGATGTTGGTGCTCAGATTTGTTTCGCCCCAGTTGCCATTATTTTCCTCTAATCTGCGTGTTCTGAAACATTTTTTCTCTTGATGTGGGTGTTCTGAAATTTTCTACCTCCACTTGAAATGCCTTGAATTGTTTGTAGAATCCATTGTCATGTCTCTCCTTGAAAAGTCTCTGAGCTTGCCCTATTTTTGCCCTAATTTCTTCAAAATCTGTGGGCTTTTCCATTTTTCCTATTTTTCCACGACCATGGAAGCTCGAGAATGGTTAATATATATATGTATTCCTTTGAAAATATAAAATTCATGGTTGAAGGGATGCTCAGAACCATGATTCACTTGTTTTTGTTTTAAAAAAAATTCATCCTTAGCAAAAAATTAGGTTCTGGGCGTGAATGGTGATTTTCTTTATTTTGACGGTCTGGTGGGTGTCTTTTTCTTATCAAAGTTATTCCTCAGCGTTCGGTGGTCACGTGGATTCTTTTGGTTGGTTAGGGGATGGCGGGAAAATGCTTTAACTTATCACTTTTTTCTTTTTTGGCAAAAAGGCAAATTTGGTCCCGTGGCTCCGCTCATTTATGATTGGTTCTTTTGGTGCTTACATGGCTTCTTCTAATTGGATAGCGTGCGGCGGGTTTTTTTTTTAACTTTTTTCTTTTGGCTACTTTATAAAAAGGTTTGAACTGGCCCCGCATCCCTGCCAGGCTTTGATTAAAGCAAATTTTAAGTGGCAGGGAAATAGTCTTACTTTGACCCCGCAGGAAGACACATGGAAAAGCTAATGGCGGAAATACAGGCCTTCGGAGGTAAGTTGAATGTTTTTCCCTTTAGCAAAATGGAATAAAATTCATAAATGGAAGTGCACCCCTACCAAATCATTTTGAAACCTTAAGGTTTTGGAAGTTACACCATAATGACACGTGGCGAGCCCACGCTCATTCAAGGTCTTAATCTTTGGGGATAATCTCAAGATGCGCCATTGTGACATGTGGTAGTTTGAAAAGTCAAAGGGGTGAGGAAGCGGACCATCAGAGGAAAATTGGATTTTTTTCCTCTTGTCATCAAAAGGATTAAAATATCAAAATGTCCTGCAAGCCCGATAAGGAGGTCAAGGTTGGCTTTGAAAATGTTAAGATGTGGGAGGCGGGCTATCAGGGGCAATTTGGTTTTTTTCCCCTTGATGCTCAAAAGGGTTGAAATCATCAAAAATGGCCCGCAAGCCCGATAGAGGTAAAGTTTAACACTTTCTTCAGTCAATGGCATGGAGGTGCGAAATCTTGGGGGAAATTTAGAAAATTTTTCCTTTTGGGAGAAAAGAGTTAAAAGTGAAAAAGGAAGCGCACGGTTCCGCTATGACCCACATTAGGACATGTGTCAGGCCCATTTTTCAAGGGCAGAGCTATGGGGAAAACTTGGAAAATTTTCCCTTTTCAAAAATGAGGTGAAATAGCAGAATTTGGCCACGGTTCCATTGGGATCCCACCTTAAGGACATTTGTCGGGCTCATTTCACAAGGGCAGAGGTGTGGAAAAAATGTGGAATTTTTCCATTTCTTCAAAAATTTGTAAAAGGTCAAAATTAATGCTCGGGCACATTTTAAATTGAATCTTCTACGTGGACGACACAAATTTAAAGTAAAGGTCAATGACAGCTGAGAGTCTACATCTGATTTCCCCCCCATTTTACTGAAACAAACATGTGTTGGGAATATAGGAATGCGGAATAGTGCTATCATTTAATAACAAACAAAACCATGCACATATGATCTAAACAATTCCCCAAAAAATCTACAGTAGTGGAAGTATAAACTATAATAATCCAAATCACACAAATGTACACACACATAACAAGCATGTACCGTGGTTCACCCAATGTGGGCTACGTCCACCAAAGATAGAGATGTCATATATATAACATAACAAGAGATTACAAACCAACTCTTTTGCACAAGAGTATCTCCTCCTCCCAGATCTCTAACCAAATCTTCTTGATTACACTAAACCGTGCATCCATACCACCACTTGTGTCTCCACCAAATCTCTAACTGGATCTACCTGAGTGCACTACAACTGTGCCTCTCAAACATAACCAGATCTCACATACCTGAAAATACGCTGCTTTTGCCACTATGCAACCAAACTCTCAGTCTATTTTGAATTTGTAAACAAGACCTCTGTAAATATATACCAATGTGTAACCCTAACTATGGACTAAGAAGTAAGTCTCTCCTCCATCACTGCAAAAAATTTTGAACAAGAAGACAACTTCCACTACCATGATAGATTCGTATGGATCAACAATACAACATGATCTCATGGATCTACAATACAAGATATCACAACATGTGTATCTACAAGAATGAGCAATAATAAGATCTCTCAACAACCTATGGATCTAATAAGAAGAAACCCTAAGTGCTTTGCATACTATGCAAACCATTACATGAGACTAAATAGTACAAAGGAAATATAGTAGAAGATGATACCATCTTCTCACCAACAGGGTACCTACACTTTCCTTTTGTTTAGTTTCTCTCCATAAAAGCTCTTATCTTCATGTAATTTGCTTTTTCTTCTTCTTCTTCTTCATCCTTTCAACCAAGGATTATGCTCTTCTACTCATCTACCCATCTTTAACCCTAGTTTTCTATATTATATAAGATTAGACAAATTTAGGGCAACTTAGCCATGAAATTACATCAAATCTATTTTCTTTAAAACAAAAACAATATTAAAACATGTAACTTAAAAATAAAGTGCTTCACACAGGTAACTAGCACCGGTTAGACCTAACCGCATATGGTTCCTCGTTTTCCTAACCAACGTCGGTCCCACTGTAACCAATGTTGACTACTTTATTTCTAGTCACTTTCCATTTCATGCTAACGTTGAAGCAATCTAGCTCAACAACCTAACAATCTCCCACGTGAAGATAAATTGCTGAACCTTTGTAGCTGTACTTGTACATCACAGTCCTCAATAGACCATGAAGACCATCTATTCTATCCTTCAACAATTCTCTTGAAGAAAAATAAAACTAGGAAGATCAAACCATCTTCTCAAACCAAAAAGATAAAACCATGACTTATCAAACATGTACAAAGCTACAACTAATCCGTGACACCAAGCCTCAAGCTCCCACTAAATCGTAAAACCATACCAATTGTTGGTATAAGAAAAACAAGCCAACCTAGCTCCTCATGCAATAAACCATCATGACTAACACACCTACAAGAGCTCCCACTAGAACTGAAGTACTTAGCCTCAATCTCATCCATATCCATACCTGTAAAACCAACCACATTCTCCATCCATTTATCCATGTCTCCATGAAACCACCAATGTAACTGACCAAGACAAGTCAAACTGGAATATGCAAAAAAAAAAAAGATCCTAGATAAAGACAACCCAAACTAATTCTACCTGCAACAGTGGGTGATCATTCCACAAACCTGTATAACTCAATAAATCCAAACACTACAATCTAAAAATCCAACCCTGCATAAACAACTAGCATGTCCTAGATAATTATCTATAGATAAAATCTCTCAAGGAGTAACATAGTAATTAAGAGGAAATACAAACACCCCCTAATCATGCTCAAAGCATCCATGTGAAAATCAAACATCTACATCATCATAGACTAAACAAATTGAATCTATCCAACATGTACAAGCTCACCATGTACATCCATCCAGATCACCAGCTCTCCAGAACCTCCAAGTCTACCACCGACTAACTCCAAAGCCGAATATGAATCCTGTGCTCATCAATGTCAATAACAAAAATCCATGCTAAACCATGACACTAATACCAACTGAAAATACCAGAAAACATGTCATCAACATACTCTGCATAAACCGACCAAGATGAAGCAAAAAAAACAAGGGCACCATCTAAAAAATGGTAAATAAACACTACTGTCAAACCTATAACCAAACCATCCATGGTTTCCTAACCAACCCCAATCACTACCTAACTAACCACAGTTAATCTTAACTGACACCAGTCTCTGTAACAGTCAGAGTTTCTCCTTAAACCCTTAAAAATCTGAAAAATTGCTCTATCATCTTCACCTAGTGGAATCTAGCCATCAACTATACTCCCATAGGGATGTCTAGGAACCACAAAATACACTAGAAGTGACAGCACAAAGTAATAAACTCAATATACCTACAAAACCGTGACTTCCCTCCAAAACCAACTTGTGCCTCCTAACACTCTGAGTAGTAGCAAATTCCTCTCACTATGCATGTGCATCATGTATTCAATCCTGCAATTCCAAAAAACTATGGCTTGCTCCCATTGAACACGAAATTCCCTACACTGCCTCTAACACCAAGCTTAAAAGCTAATATATCAGTGATAAATAAAACCAGATGAAAGAAAATATAAAATTATTCCCTTCTTATCAAAGAATACTTTCTACATCACAGAAGTTTAGAATTCTTGTGAAGTAGGTGAATCAACTTCTTTTCATCCGGTGTACTCAAAATATTTCGTTACTTGCAACTGTGTCTAACCATGACTTTTCATTGACGATCTTATCCTTAAGACTAGATATCATTGTCCTTAAGATTCCACACAGCTAGGAAATAAAATTCAAACAACACCCAAAATACATGGTGTAAATGTGCGCACACTATCCAAACATAATATCAGTTTCACCAAACAAAAGAAATAAAACATGAACCATATAGAGATACCTGACTCAAAGTCTCAATGGACTAACTGAGCCACCCCCTTCCTTTTTTTGATCTAAACATTGAGGTGATCAACACTATTTCTGCCTGTACACACTATGCCAGAAACTAGATCCTCCAAAACAGGACACTGAACCATCCATGCCCTCTTCTATTGTAAGAAATCATGTGCAAAATCATTGTCACAGAGATTGACTATTGTTTGCTGACCAATACCAGTTACCCTCTTTGACCGATGTCAGTTCCCTGACTGATATCGGTACTTCTGGAACTAACACAATGCCACAAATTGGCATAGGTCACCAAACAAGGTGCCTACTCTGACTAAAGTCAATAGTTGTGTTGAGCCAGTCATTTTAAGAAGCACCCAAATCTTGCACAAAAAACTTAACTGCAATAATACATCCAATAAAACTGCATCAAGATGAAACACATCACCTTACCAGCACCAAGATAGTCAACTACATCTTCTACTTGAGGAACATGTTTCTCTGATGTAAACCATGTCTTCATTCTATGCTACTATATTCATCTTCTCTAACGAATCCCATGCATCTAACTGCACCAAAGGATGCATAACTGCTCCTCTATCTCATTCTTAAATCTACATTTGTAATCCTAAACATGCATGTGCAATAAAAATAATATAAGCACTGCAATACTAAGATAAAACCATACCTCCATAACCGGATCTGCAATATGACCAACATGCTTATGCCTCAAAGAACTGGGGACACCTCAGCAAACAAGATACATTCTATGTATATTTCCATTTCTTTATATTTGTGATTTTCTATTTAAAACTGGGCTTCCCAGTAACCGACCACGGTCACCTTGTAACTGACCACAGTTACCCTGTTACCGACCACGGTCACCCTGATGACACCGGTTGCCACTTAACCGATGGCAGTCACTATAATTTCCAGCAATCTTACACTCCCGTCTTCCACTTGAGATTAAATATCTTCTTGTGATCTTCTCATCAGGAAAAACAAACACTGCTTTGATACTAGTTGTTGGGAATACGGGACTGTAGAATAGTGCTATCATTTAAAAATAGACAAAATCATGCACGCATGATCTAAAAAATTCACCACAAAATCTACAACAGTGGAAGTATAAACTAGAATAATCTAAATCACACAAATGTACACACACATAACAAGCATGTACCATAGTTCACCCAATGTGGGCTATGTCCACTTAGGATAGAGATCTTATATATATATAATATAACAAGAGATTACAAACCAACTCTTCTGCACAAGAGTACATGTATCTCTACAAGAGTATCTCCTCCTCCCAGATCTCTAATCAAATATTCCTGAGTACACTAAACTGTGCCTCCATACCACCACTTGTGTCTCCTCTAGATCTCTAACGAGATCTACCTGAGTGCACTACAACCGTGCCTCTAAAAAAAACTAGATCTCATATACCTGAAGCTACCCTACATCTGCCACTATGCAGCCAAGCTCTCACTATATTGTGAATCTGCAAACAAGACCTCTAGAAAGATCTACCAATGTGAAAACCTAACCATGCACCAAGAAGTAAGTCTCTCCTCCATCACTGCAACAAACTGCAAACATGAAGACAACTTCCTCTACCATTCTAGATTCCTATGGATCAACAAGACAACATGATCTCATGGATCTGCAATACAAGATCTCAGAACATGTGGATCTACAAGAATGATCAATAACAAGATCTCACAACAACCTGTGGATCTAACAAGAAGAAACCCTAAGTTCTTTACATATTATGTAAGCCATGACATGAGACTAAACAATACAAAGGAAATACAATAGAAGATGATACCATCTTCTCACCAATAGGGTACCTACACTTTCCTTCTATTCAAATTCTCTCCATGAAATCTCTTGTATTCATGTAATTTGTTTTTTCTTCTTCTTCTTCATCCATTCAACCAAGGATTATGCTCTTCTACTCATCAACCCATCTTTAACCCTAGTTTTCTAGCTTATATAAGCTTAGACAAACTTAGGGAAACTTAGACATGAAATTACATCCAATAGATTTTATTTTTAAAAAAATAATATTAAAACACGTGACTTAAAAATAAAGTTCTTTGTACAGGTAACTGGCGCCAGTTAGACCTAACTGTGGTTGGTTCCTCCTTTTTCTGACTGATGTCGGTCCCATTGTAACCGATGCCGGTTACTGTATTTCTAGTGACTTTCCATTTCATGCTAGCTGTGAAGCAATCTAGTTCCACAACCTAACACCTTGGAAGTGGGAGTCTTCATGATTTCTTGGTATTTCCTATGCACCAAACAGAGGGGAGAGTTAATGTTGATATCTGTGTTTGGAAATCACGATCATGATTGTGGCGAGCACTGGTAGCACTTAATGTTAGGATTTTTTGGGGGAAAAGGGGATGTATTAGAAACATTATAAATGGCACAAATTTTTTGTGCAAATGGTTAGAGTGTTAGAGGTTGAAGAAAATTCCCAAGATGAAAATTTGACAAGGCTTGTCTTTTGAAAAGCCGTCTGAGAATCCTGTATATCTCTTTTGTATTAAGTTTGATTGTGTCAAGGTAGTTTCAAGTGTATAACCATTGACAAGCTCTGAGATTGTTTTACAAACTTTCCCCTATTGATAAATTTAATGAAACTTGAGTTATTCTGTGTTGATCTTGAGGAAAATGTGTTTATTTCATTTCTGAATGTTTGTAAATATTTTTTCTTGTTATTATTGCAATCTTGTATAAAAATATGTCTTATTCACATAGGTCTCAATCCTTGTGATAGTTTAGTGGCATCTGCAATCTCATTTCTCAGAAGAGATTTCATCTGGGAGTTAAATAAATGATTTAAAATCATTTTTCTTTCATTTTTTGAAAAAGATTGTTTGTAAGCCTCTAGGTGTACCTCAGGCATGATTGGTCTTAGATTTTGATGTTTTATTGGGCCTTCTAACTTGATCCTTCGTGTTAAAATATCATAGATTGTGTGAAAAATTGCTAATCTGGGTCTCCAATTAAGTACATATTTTGGTTAAAGGAACATTTTACCTATTTTGAAGCATTTTGTTATCTTGACTTGACATTTGTCTGTCACAGTTATCAAAGATTTGGTGAATCAGTTTTCATTATTTCCTCACCTTGAAGCTTGATTATTCAACATATTATGCTTGAATACAACTTATCTTCTACCCATACTACTCCTATTTTCCCCTTAGAGTGTATACATTGAATCCCAAACCTACTTTATCACCTACAGATCTTTGATTGCCAAGAATATAATGAAGATTCCAAATGGTGCTTTAGTAGCCTCAAAATTTCCTAGAGAAGGCTATCTAGCCTTCTTATCTAGACCTCTAACAATGCTTCCCTGAGAGTAAAATATATATTGCATCTTAAAATATTTGTGCACTTCAAGCTCTCGTTAATAAATGTAGACTTGGGACTAGAAAATTTACCATTTTCTTCATAAGCATCGTGATTGTCTACATTTAGGCTTGCTCTTACCTTGGTTAGACCGGTGCATCTCAAAATTCTGAGGATAGATAAAATCCTCTATGAGTGTGATATCCATTTCTCCACATCTGAGATGACTTAGAGGGCTAGTTAGATCTTATCCCTGGCTTCAAAATGTCTTATCTTAGTTTGGATACTACTTTAGTCTCTAATCTTCTTAGACATCACTTGTGATGCTTCTTAGAATATGAGGGAAAATGAATTTGGAGTCACCAACAGAACTGATAGGACCATTGGACTCATAGATTTTAATTGCATAACATATTTCTGCAATGAATAAGAACCTCATCACCTGGACATCTCCATGCTCTAATTCAGATTCATAATTTGAAACATAACTATTACAACTACTTGTTTCAGATGAGAAAGCCTATCCCTTTGTATAAAATCTCTTCTTTCCTTTCTTCTTGTAATAAATTTTTTTTAAAGTTCTTCTTTCTTTTACTATACTTGTGATACTTATTGCCATTATTTCCATAATGGTAGAGATCTTCTGACTATTTATATATTGTGCTTCATATTATTGTTGCATAGATTATTAGAGGTATGGATAGACATTTTTTATTAATGATGATGATGTTTTGATTATCTTATATATATACTAACATTATGAATTTCCATCCTATTGACTATGTTTTAGTGTTTGAACCAATCTTGCGATCTCACTAATATTGATGAAATAGTAGAATTGAGATGTTTTGAGATAATAAACAAATGATATTATTCCTTATCCTTGATGATGAATTCATGATATAATGATGTTTATTGATGGATGTGCGTGTATTTTTATTAGTGATGTATTTGATGCAGCCATGAGGCAGAAGGAGGTATTGTTGATTTTTGCAGGTGATTATATCACAACAAACAAAAGGGGGATAGGAGACCAATCATAGTGGAATATTGGATGGATAAAAAAGAGGTAACCATGGTATCTTTATGTTCAGTTTTATTATTGTGTGTTGTTACATTGTTAGGAGGTCCCTATGGGGGGATAACCTTGTAAGGTAATCCATTCAGACATATTTTTGTTAAAAGGACATGTTACCTATTTGAAGCATTTTGTTTATCTTGACTTTCCATTTTTGTAAGAGTTCTCAAAGATTTGGTGAATCATTTTATTCTACCTCCACCATCCCACAAAAAATATTTGAAAAACAACAATCCTAACCCATACTACTCCTATTTTTCATGGTGTTATACAAATGCATATATTTTATTACCAAAACATACAGAAATAATCAGGATTCCAAATGTCTTTAGTAGCCTGAACCTTTCCTAGAGAATATCTCCACTATCTAGAGTGACAACTTGTGAGAGTTAGATTCTATTGCATTTAAAATATTTTCTTCAAGGTCTCCTTAATAAATTCATTAGGAAGGACATCTCCATCTCCTCCATAAACAACAGGCTACAAAAGGGTTCTCTTACCTTGGTTGAAAGGCACAACCCAAAATAGTGAGGATAGATAAAATCCTCTTGAGCATTAATTTTTTTCAAATTAACTTGTATATACCCTTAACATTTAACCATGAATTAATGAGATCTCAATAAGAAGAAAACAACCATCCATGAAGCTTCATAAAAATTAAGTGAGAATGCCCTGTTCAATGTTCACCCCCAGTCCTTAGGGCATGATGACACTTACATTGCTAATTGCCTGGGAGAACTGTGTGCATAAGAAGAACTTTCGTAAATGGAATACGTTGTTGACCTTGATCAACTTGAAACAACAGTGCCAAAGATTTTTCACCTTCCCTCTGCCTTCTTGCACTTTCGGGAAATCGTTGTCTAGTTACACCCCAAATCATGTGGACCTCAGCATCTATGGATGACTACTCCTGATTAAAGGAAAATCTGGTATCATCAGTTCGTCGAGTTTGCCTGGTAACTATCGACCATTAGATATGGAATTTAATATGTTATTATCATTGTTTTAGCCATGAAAATCATATGGTATAGATGTTCTGACTATTTATATATTATAATTCATATTATTGTTGCAGGGGTAGATTATTATTATTATTATGGATAGACATTTGTGTTGTTAATTATGAATGATGTTTTGATCATCATTATATATGTGCTAACATTTTTATTTTACTTCATCCTAGGGTTGACTATTTTTTTATTTAGTTTAAAACAAACTTGCGATCTCAAAAATATTAATTAAATAGTAGAATTGAGATGTTTTGAGATAATTAAGACAAACCCATGATTATTCCTTATTTTTGGGGGCGGTTTTAGGGCATAAGGGTGCCTATTGATGGTTTTTGCGTTTATCTTTTTACTAGTGGGGGATTTGAACGCCGCCACCTTGGAGGGAGAGGGGGAAAGCTCCAACCTGCTCAACTTATCCTTACTAGGTGCACTACTAGCTTGTGGCAACATTCTCCCAGTCTGCGATCCAGGAGACCAAAAATGAGCCCCCCAGACCTGCGATGTCATTTAGCAAAGTAGGTAAACGATTTAGGGATTTGTTAGATGTTGTAGTTGCAAATACCTCGGGGACATGATTGTAGGGTTTGTTACAGAGGAAAGAACGGGACAGCTACGCATGGGGATAACGTTATTGTTGTGTGCGTATGCTGTAAATATGTGTGTTTCTAACCCAATCCAGTTTAGTATTTGTGGACATACTGTCCATTTATTGTGTCAAAAGGGGAATTCACTTCATTATTGCTTGAGTCACCTACTCTTGATCCTCACGTTTGCACTGGTCTTATTAATTATTGTCAACTATGAGAGACATGTGACCAAGGTCTATCCTTGGTTTCAATAGCATATGTGGGCGATTTTGGCATATTTAGAATGTAATGTGGGAGAGATAAGGTTATTTTCAAATGTGGAGATTTAAGGGCATTCTACCATTTAAACCTTGCGGTGGTTCATGAGATTTTGGATTGATCGGTGCTTGTAAGTTTGTGCAAGTTTTAATGGAAGCATATGTAATCGTATCCTACAAACTATTTCAAAGAAATGCGTATTCTCATGGAATGCCATGATGGCATCCTATGCATAAAATGGATTTACTAAAAAGGTAGTTTGGCCACTGTAGGGACGAAATGCCTTCAATTTAAAATGTAACATGGTCTCATGGTTGTATTGATTGGAGGCTATGCACAATTAAGGATGGAAGATCTAATTCTATCCAAACAACAACAATAATGAAACCATTTGATCATGCTCAACAAGTGGTGGGTCAAACTAACAAATTAGGTGGGAGAAATGTGATCAGAGTAGCTGAATGGTTTCAAATCTGTAGTATAGATATTTATTGCATTGAGACGTGTATGTTAAATGGTAAGAAACGAATTTGTGGATGCATCTGTTAGGATAGATATTAATTATGCATTATATGATTTATTTATTTAATTTATTTTATTAATTATGCATCATATAATTAATTATATTAATTAACCATAATTAATTGTAATGTTGTTATATGGTTTTTAAACCATATTTGTCTTTTATTTCCACAGGTATAATTGTTATGATTGTTATAACAATTATGTGCTTCCCGGATGCATTTTGGAAGTATGGTTTTACCTTGTAACAATTATTATTGTATTCATATGTTGTACAATTCCTATAAGAATTGCACCACTCCATTGTATTCCTAGTTGATTGAGTTTAATAAAGATAATCAATCTTTCCCCCCTGTTGCTCAATTTACATTTGGTACCAGAGTGAGAATCTAGACCTGTGAAGGAGTGGAAAGAGAGTTGCAACAGAGATAGAGAAGATTGGAGAAGAAGCTTTCAGCAATAGGAGAGCCTGTGCAACCTCCAGCAACCTCATAGCCTCCTCTGCCATTCCCACATCCCCCAGTCTCATTCCAGGTGTTTGGAACACAAATTTTTTGGCACTGGTGCACCTTGCACCAGGCAAAATTTGTTGTAGGTATAGAAATGTTAAAATTATTAATTTTATTCCCCATTAGGGATTTTGTCTCTGTAATTAGAAATGTCGATTTAGTCTATGCTACATCTAGTAGTTTGCTAGTATTTGGAGAAACTCATGCATGGTTGTTCATAGCCATATCGAGCTGTAGCTGTTATGTGCATTTGTTGGATTATTCAACCACTGAGTTACATTGGGGCAAGTCGAGCTCTCAGAAAAGTCTCCCACCAACTCTATCCACGTCAAAGGTCAACACCTTCATTAAAAGGAGAGATCCTATAGACACAAGTTGAGCTATACATTGGATCAGGTTACATATCTCCTGCACCAAGTATTGGATCGAGTGAGCTATGCATTCAATGTCTGAGCCATGCAAAATGTCTAAGCCAGATTATGAGTTGCAAACTACCTGTATTTGATTTGGATATCAGGATGACCCCCATGGTATAATATTGAGTGGGTCCATTGGTTTGAAATTTGACAACACTGCCCCCCCTATGCATATGATTTCTAAGATCATCCTCCATGCCAACACCAAACCACCTATACACAAAGTCTCCACGTCCAAACAACGAGCAGTAAATAAATCTACCAAAGTCTCCTGGTGTTTCTTTCCTCTCAGCAACTCCACATTGCCTCTACAAAAGAAACAAAAATAGTGAATAAATCTACATAGCATCTCTCATACGCAACCAAATCCATAATCTGTAACACAAACAAAGTAGTGAACACAATGTGGTTATTCAAATTAAAGGTAAAGGAAAATAAAACCAAAGGTGCGAAAATAATAACGAGAAGATCCACTTTCTACGTAGGAGAAACCCTAAATCTACATTCAATTCCAACTAAGTCAGGTTGCATTTTTTAAAAATGGTTAGTTCAAATTTATTCTTCTTTGTATACAATTTGCTTCATTTCATTACCCAAGTGCTCATAGAGCCTAAGTGGTTAATAACAACGACTTAGAAATGGGAGGTGCATGGTTCAAATCACACCAAGAACACAAGTTTTTTTATTTTTAAAATCTGGAGGTAAATTTAGAAAAACTTCCACAATTGGAGGCAAATATGGTGGAAAAACCTTCACTAAACCTATTAGTTATAACTAAAAAGGTCGCTAAATATTTAACAAGAAAATCCCTAAATTTAGGGTAATTTTTTTCCTCCACTAATCCTATTTTTTGATTTCAAGCAACATTTTTTGCAAAAGGAGACCCATCCAAAAATTGCATTTTCAGCCTCTTTTTGGCAATTTTTGCATTTTGGGTCGTATTGGGCTTCGAAAGCCACCAGGGCCCGCAAAATTATTTTTTTTTCCTGTCATTCAAATTTTTATAAATATGTGAGTGTAATTACATGCTGCAATATATTGTACTAATTTGTAGGTTGCCATAGTCAACTGCAAAATTTGTAACTGCTCAGAAACTGGCAGAAAATTGTAATAAAAAATAGTAAAAATTGGTTCTGTAACACTCACGAGATCCTAGATCTCATTCGCAGCGTTCGGTATATATGGTGCCTCTGGGAAGTACTTACGGGTAAATACGTCATGACTACTACTACACTTAATGCCTAATATAACTGCAACAACTTCATCTTCACATCGACCCTTTAAATCAACGGGGAGTAATAAGGTCTTAGTGCACTGACTCTGAGCCATCCCATCTGTCTGTGAACGATTGCACGACATAAATCTGGACTGAGAAATTATCCAAGTATATAATGAAGTTACACGTGCGTATGAGGATATTTCTTTGAGCCGGTGTCAATAATCGCACAGACCCCTTTCAGTACTGTCTTGGTACCACGTATTGAATTCTTTCATGTACGTTAACGCCTCTTTCACGTACCATGGGTATATAGAAAGGGTGAGATTCTTCCACATACTTCTGGGCATATCGAAAGGGCACGTATATAGAAAGGTTCAGTATATCAGACTGACGGTATATAGATTGGGAGACCTTATACCTGGAGTGATAAGAGCCAAACCCTGTCAGTGTTTTCTGCAAAATGGGCACCAATGCCCCCAAATTTTTTCTTCCGGATTCACAACTACTCAGAGGAAACAACTATGTTGCATGGAAGACAAAAATTAAGACACAACTTGAGTTTGAAGAGATCTGGCCTACTGTGAATGGTACTCTGACCAGATCAACTACTGATACAACACAACAACAATGGTTTGATAAAGTAGATCAGAAGGCCAAACTCATCATCTTGTTTGGAGTGTTCGATGATGTGCAACCCCACATTAGAGATGCCAAAACAACCAAAGAAGCATGGGATAAGTTGAGCACAGTATATGAGGCCAAAAACAAGAATGTTATACTGAATTTGCAGAGTCAATTACACACATTGAAGTTCAAGCAGAATGAGAAAATAGAAGCTTTCTTAAGAAGAGTTACAGAATTGAGGGCTTCACTTCTAGCCCTAGGAAAAGTGGTCAAAGATGATGCTCTCATTCCCATTTTTCTGAGAGCACTTCCTTCTTCATACTATATTTTTGTAACACTAAACTTGTAAGATATGAAAGTTAGTTTTGATGAACTGGTAAACCTACTGCAACAAGAGGAAGCAATGCACAATAAGGATGATGAAGAAGAGAAGACACTTTCTTCACATCAAAAATGGAAAGGAAAAGGTAAAGGAAAACCTAATTCCTATCAAAATTCCCAAAATTAAAATCAGTATCAAGGGGACAGACAACAGAAGAAGCAATTTCCTATCTGTAAAAGAGGACATGACCTAAAAAATTGTTGGTACAATACTTACAAGAAAGGTTCATCAAGAAACTTTGGACCTCCACAACAATCTCACAAGGGAAATTCTAACTACAATCAAGGGTAGAAAAAGGGGAATTGGAAAAGAAGACCCCATCAGCAAGGTAATATTGCTGAGAAACAAGAACAATCAGAGAATGAAGACTACTTGTTCACTGCTCGATCAAGTGAACCATCCACGTCATCTAGTGATGTTTGGTATGTTGATTCGGGAGCCACTTGACACATGACTGGCCATAGAGACTGGTTTACTTCAATGAGGGACACACCATCGAAAAATCATGTTTTGTTGGGAGATGATTCTTCATATACAATTCAGGGGATTGGAAACATTTCTCTACCCCTTGGTTCACACAACTGCAGACTATCATATGTCTTATATGTCCCTGGGTTAACAAAGAATTTTCTTTCAATTAGTCAACTCCTTGATCACAACCTAAAAATTGAATTTGATAGTCATTCCAACAAGAAAACATGTTTGATCAAGATAAATCACGAGGCTTGAAAATAGTTGCAAAAGCCTCCAATGTCGGACGCATGTTCCAAATTGATTTTGTTCACAGAGATGATCAACCACTTGTGGCTAAGAATTCTACCTTAGCACAGTTGTGGCATCAGAGACTTGGTCATGTTAGTTTCAAGTATCTTGAGACACTTTAACGATGTAATATGGTACATGGGCTACCATCTCTTCAGAAGGATACAGACAAGTGTCCTCATTTCCTTAGTAGGAAAACAACACAGAGCTTCATTCTAGAGGAGTACATTTGGAGCTCATGGAAAACTTGATCTTGTTCATACCAATATTTTTGGTCCGATGCAACCAAGTCATTCTGGGTTCCAATACTTCATGCTTTGTGTTGACGACTATTCAAGGAAAATGTGGATTTTTCTTCTTCGCAAGAAAAGTGAAGCTTTTGAAACTTTCAAAAAATTCAAAGTAACAGTCGAAAACAAAACTGGTCGTCACATCAGAACTCTCCACTCAGATCAAGGGGGGGAATTCACTCAAGTGATGAGTTCAAAGACTACCTACAAACTCAGGGGATTCGTCAACAAATGCCTCCTCCACACACACCACAGCAGAATGGTGTTGTTGAGAGAAGAAATCATACTATCATGGAAATGGTGCGATGCATGATCAATGATTCTGGACTTGTAAAGACATTCTGGGTAGAAGCAGCAAAAATAACAGTGTATTTGTTGAACAGAGTGCCCACAGTTGCTCTTGAAGGAGTAACACCACAAGAAGCATGGTCAAAATGAAACCATCCATATTGCACACCTCAGAGTATTTTGGTGCAAGGAAAGCATGCACATACCCAAGAAAAATAGAAATAAATTGGACATGAAGTCATCAAAAACTCATCTTCATTGGGTACAGTGAAGAGACTCTTGGGTACAGATTATGGATCCTAAGACCAGAAAATTCTACACCAGCAGAGATGTTGAGTTTTTTGAGAAGAAGGAAGCAGAGTCTCCTCCTCCAGACTCACCAGATGTAGATTTTTCACCTATTGTAAAAATTGAAGTTGATGTTCCCTCAGATGATGAAAGTGATGATGGGGATGATGGTGTTGATCATGATAGAACCACGACCACATGGGAACAATTCAACGTATAGTCCTAAATGGTGTACTAGCACATTACGAGATGCAAGAATGGATGCTCCACTGGATACATCCAACCCTGGACCACGAACTTGTAGTAAAGAAAGAGAAGAAGTTAACTTTGCTTTGATGAGTAGAGTTATTGAATCTGATGAGCCCTCTATAGTCCAGGAATCCCTACAGTCAAAAGCTTGGAAAGATGCCATGGATTCTGAATATCAATCAGTGATGAAGAATAACACTTGGCAGCTTGTTGATCTTCCACCAGGGAAGAAACCCATTGGATGTAGATGGATATTTAAAACAAAGTACAAAGCAAATGGGATAGTGGACAAGTATAAAGCAAGACTTGTAGCAAAGGGGTATGCACAAAAAGAAGGCATTGACTATGAGGAGACATTTTCTCCCACAGCTAAGATCAAAATGATCAGGATGATCTTTTCTCTAGCTGCACAGTTTGGTTGGAAAGTCCATCAGATGGACATAAAAAGTTCCTTCCTAAATGGAGATTTACAAGAAGAAGTCTACATGACTCAACCTGAGGGATATGTAGTACCTGGTCAAGAAGCAAAGGTATGCAGACTCAAGAAATCTCTGCATGGCCTAGAACAGGAACCCCGGGCATGGTACATCAAGATTGATGAGCATCTCGTACAACATGGATTTGTTAGAAATCCATACGATCCCAATCTTTACCTCAAAAAGCAAGGGGGAGAGATTGTGATTGTCATTATCTATGTCGATGATCTAGTCATCACTGGCAGTTCAGTGAAGATGATCGATGCAACGAAGAAATATCTTAATCGATCATTTGACATGACAGATCTCGGGCTGATGCACTACTGTCTTGGATTGGAAAGTATGGATAGAAAGAGAATCAATTTTTGTTTCTCAGATGAAATATACCAAGACAACACTCAAGAAATTTAGGATGATGGATTGCACACCAATCGCTACACCTATGGAGAACAGACTGTAGTTATCTCCTTAAGATCCATCTCCTGAGGTAAGTGCCACTCTCTATCGAGCAATTGATTAGGAGTCTCATTTACCTGACCTACAGTAGACCAGATATCAGCTTTGCGGTAGCTATCTATCCAGGTTCATGCACGAACCTAAAGTTTTTCATTGGAAGGAATCAAGGAGCATCTTGAGATATCTCAAGGGATCAATGGATCTTGGTCTAGAATACAAGAAGAATGAAACTTCTTCTTGACTGGATATTAAGATTTAGATCATATAGGAAATATTGATGAAAAAACATCCACTTCAGGATTTGTGTTGTTTTTGGGATCTGGACCGATATCATGGGGAAGCAAGAAACAACACTTTATTTCTCGTCTCTTCCACAGAAGCCGAGTATCATTTTGTAGAGAAGTATGTTTGTGAAGTGATTTGGCTACGTCGCATACTGGAAGGAATTGGAATACCACAGGACAAACTGACCATCATGTATGTTGACAATGAAGGTGTTCTCAAACTTGTTTGCAATCCAGTGTTTCATGAAAGAACAAAGCACATCGAAGTACAGGTTCATTTCATACGTGAACATGTGTTGAAGCACAACATCCAGCTTCAATTTTGTCCAATAGCTAAACAACACACATATATCTTCACAAGTCACTTGCACGTGACAAGTTCATGTTTTTCAGAGAGTTCCTCTCCTCATCCCTTGAGACAATGCACAATTAAGGGGGGGAATGTTAGGATTAATTATTATTATACCTAATATATTAATTATGCATCATATAATTAATTATTTAATTAATGTTATTAATGTTAAATAATTTTCTGTTATATGGAATAAAGATATTGTCTTTTATTTTGGATATAATTGTTATATTGTTATAAACAATATGTGCTTCCAAATGTTATGGAACATTTTGGAAGTTGGTTGTAACAACTTATTATTGTATTCATATGCTGTATAATTCCTATAGTCATTGTATTGACTCCATTGTATTCCTAGTTGATTGAGTATTAATAAAGATAATCAGGCTTCTGCTCCTGTTGCTCAATTTACAATTATAATTGGAATTAACTTGATGAAAATAAATTAATAATATTTCATTATTAATCTAGGATAGATCAAGATAATGTAATGAATATTTTTCATTTTCTAATTGTAGGAGTTAATTAAATGTAATGTCTAGAGGTTTAAACACCCTTGCAACCCTAATAAAGTAAATTTATCTGCAATTTTGTAAATAATTATTTATTTTTTTAATGTGGTTTAGGAATTTCAAAAATGTGTGTTATAGCGAATCCCCTTGAAATTTCTGCAAATACTTATGTAACCTATTCAAACATATTCTTTATTAGGTAAAGCATTTACTTTCTGACCTTCATTAATAAACTTCAATAGGACGACATAGGTACGCTTCAAAAGAAATTTAATCATATGTGTTTGATACTTTCAAGAAATTTAAGGCCCTCATAGAGATCCCACAACAATCATTTTATCAAAGTGTTGATGTCGAAAAGAGGTGACGAGTATATCTCAAATTAATTTTAAACTTATCTCAAGTACCTCAATTCAATACAGGAAAACATCCATGACAACCAGGTATGCACATCAGTAGAACTGGTTTAGAAAAAAGAAATAATAAGACACTTATGGATATGGCAAGGAGTGTACTAAAGGAAAAACACTTAATCCAAATTGAGTATTGGGTAGAAGTATTTACATTTGTAGCTAAAAAATCAAATAGGTTCCCATGAAAAGTGTCAGACAAGGTTTCCCAAGAATAATTTAAGGAAGCACAATGTTTCACACTTAAGATTGTTTATACTGTATTTGCGTATGTTGGAATACGACTCTGAAATAACTTGAGTTCAAGAAACTGGATGACAGAGGTGAAAAATATATTTTTATTGGTTATAGTTAACATTAAAAAGCCCATATATTGTAATGTCCACTCCTCTTGGCAACATGTTATCCTACTACAAATTTCGCTTACATTGATTTGTTAGGCCTGGACTTTCTTATCATATTTGATCATTAGCAATGATTGAAGATAAACATTGTTACTATATTAGGGATTATGATTATGATTATAAATTATCAGATATTTATGGGATACCAAGGATATGTGGAATAAGAAACTCGTAGTATTACTTTCTCATTATTCCACTAGAAGCCGAGTATTGTTTTGTAGGATAATCTGTCTATGAAATGATTTGTCTATGTCACATACTGGAAGGACTTGTAATACCATAGGACAAACTGACCAATGTATGTTGACAATGAAGGTGTTCTCAAACTTATTTGCAATCCATTGTTTCATGAAATAAGCAAAAGCACATTGAGGTATAGGTTCATTTCATAAGTGAGAATGTGTTGAAGCACAACATAACTTCAATTTTGTCTAATAGCTGAACAATGGGAAAATATCTTCAAAAAGTCACTTGCACGTGACAAGTTTGAGTTGTTTCAGAGATTCCTCTCCTCATCCCTTGAGACAATGCACAATTAAGGATAATGTTAGGTTAATTATTATTTACCTAATATAGTAATTATGCATCATATAATTAACTATTTAATTAATGTTATTAATGAAATAATGTTGTTATATGGTTTTAAAACCATATTTGTCTTTTATTTCCAAAGGTAAATTGTTAGGATGAGTTATAATAATTATGTGCTTCTCAAATGCATTTTGGAATCTGTTGTAACAATTATTATTAATTCATTTGTTGTTCAATTCCTAAAAGCATTGCAGTACTCCATTGTATTCCTAGTTGATTGAAGTTTAATAAAGATAATCAAGCTTCTTCCCCTATTGCTCAATTTACAATTATAAATCTTGCCACCACTAAATTGAGAAATAGATTAATAATAGATTTAATCAATTAATCCCTAGGATAGATCCAAGATAATGTAATGACCCCAAAATTTTTGGTAGGAGTTAATTTAAATGCACTCTTGGGTTTAACACCCTCAACCAATCCTGCTAAATTAAAAAAATTTCACAACTTCGTAAGTAATTATTTAAGGTTTAATGAATGGTTTGGAGTAAAAATCAGAAATGTGTGTGTTATAGGAGCCCATTGAAATCATCCTTACACAGACTTATGTGGACCTATGCATACATCTTCAATGTAGGAAGCATTTACTTTCTATACTTGTATTTTTCTACCTTCATCAGTGACTTCAATAGGATGACATAGGTACACTTGTCCTCAAGAAGAAAATCAGATGTTTTTGATATTTCTAAGGAATTTAAGGCCCTCGTAGAGCAAGTAGAGCGGTGATTTTATCAAATTGCGATCAAAAAGATGTGATGAGTAATCTCAAAAATGTTAAACTTTTCTCATAGTAAAATGGAATTCATAAATAGATTACAACCAAGTATGCACTTCAGTAGAATTTGTAGCAAAAAGAAATAATAAACATTATGGATATGGCAAGGAGTCTATTGAAGGAAAAACATTTTCAAAATGAGTATTGGGTAGAATTAGTTGCATGTGTAGATAACCTATCGAATAGGTTCCCAATGAAAAGTGGTCATGGAAAAGGTTTCCTAAGATTAATGGAGCGGAAGGAATCACAATGTTGCACACTTAATGAATTGTTTGTATGGAGGTTTTACGTATGCACTAATACCTAAATAATTGAGAAATAAACTAGATGATGGAGGTGAAAAATATATTTTTATTGGTTACAAGTGTTAACATTAAAAATCATAGCTTATTGTAATGTCCACTCCTCTTCGCCATTTATCATACTACAATTTTTTCTTACTTTGATTTGGAGTGTAGACCTTATCATATTTGATCATTAGACATTGATAGATAAACATTGTTATATTTGATTAGTATTTTGATAGACATTATAAATATTTTGATTAAGGAATGTGTAACTCATAGTATGAAATATATGCATGGATTGATATTTGTGTATTTATGGTGGCCTAGAGTTACTACTTTATATGTACTACCGACACATTGGATTTTGATACATATATTTTGTTTGATGATCTAGGTAGTATTGTGATCTCATTGTTGATTGATCAAATGGTATAATTGAAACATTTCTAAATTGTGAACAATTGGTGAAATTGCTTGATTTTAGTGATGATTTAGTTAAGTTATTTGATGATGAGAATTGATACATGTACACCTGTTTATCGTTTTGATGTTATTGATATAGCCATAAGGCTAAAGATTTATTGTTTTATATTTTAGATGAAATTGTAACACAACAAATGAAATGGGATAAGTTAGATCACATTGAAGGAATTTGGGGTATTGGAAACATGTCACCTTGAAAACTTGTGTTTTTTAATGAGGTTATGTTGTTGATAATTGGTTAGCAGGTCCCCATTGGGGGTGGCCTCAAATTTTGCCTTAGATAAATGTGTTATTTTCCCTTTGGTTATAATTATTTTGTTAGAATGTGATTTATTATATTCGTAATGTGATTCACTTGAATTAGTGTTAGTAAATGTACTCCATAGTGCCCATTTCCCTTCGACACATTTTGTTATTTATTTCGTTATTGTCGACTATACTTATGGATATTACTGTAGCTTTTGATTTACCATGATGTTAGATGTTAGAGATACTGGACTGTTGTTGATTTCATTCCATACATGATGCATGTGTATTATTAGAGACATTTTATATTGATGTTGATATGCTATTGACATGGTTATAATTATATATTTCAGACATGTGCTCTTTTGTCATATTGAGTAGACCTAGATAATTGAACTAATCTTATGATCATATGGATATTAATGCAATGTAGAAAAGAGATGTTGTCAAAAATTGTAAATGATATCGTAATTGCCTAGATGATGATTTGATGTATATATAGATTATTGTGGATTTATATTACATATTTTATCTTGGATTTTTTAATGTGACCACGAGGCTGAAGGAGGTATTTATGTGTTTTGCATGTAAATTTATTCACAGAAAACAACGGGGGGGATTAGAGACCAACCACATTAGAATTCTAGGTGAATTCGACAAGGGTCACCATAACAATATGTGTTTGTAGGTGTGTTTGAATTATTGTTAGGGGAAATTGTGACCAAGGGGTTATGTGTTGTATTTTGTTTAGTTTCTTTTATTTAATGAAGTATGTGATTTTTAGAGATGTAATTTCCTTGTTTTAATTATTTAGAAAATGATGTATTCTTCCATTTTATCCCAATGGGTTTAAGTGTCTCAACTATAGTAAATTAATATTGTTATTAAATAATTATGGATGTGACCAAAAGTTTTCATTTATTAGACTAGATGGCTATTGGATTTTTTGTTGTAAGATTGAGTGCTTGTGATATTGAGTGTTATACACTCCACCCCTCATGGAAATTCGAATTTGGCCTTAAGGGCCAATTTTGAAGGCTTATGGGACAAGTAAAACTTATCTCACACCTCTTAAATTTCTATGCCAACCCTACCTATGGGTTGGGGGGTCAAAATTAGACCCCATTATATGTTTTGGGAAGACAAATTGTAAGTTTTTATTGCATTTTCTTACATTTATTTATTTTAGTCCTTCAGAGGTGTGGGATTAGATTGTGTGTGTAAGTAAAATGTCATTTCTTAAACAACTTATTAATTGTGCTTTGGAGTATGGGCTTGAATAGGGTGATGTGGAGTGGAGAGGAAATGAGGTGGCATCCTACTTGTAGCCACATCCTCCTCCTCTCTCCCTTTTCTATTTATTCAAGTTCTTTTTTTTGTTTTGGGGTTACTTCATTCTTTTGTGCTCTTGCATTTCTTGGAGTTAGAAGATTTTGGAGAGCTTGTTGTCTTTGTGCAAGCTTGTTTGTGATTTCTTGGGTTTGAAGGTGTTTGGTGTTTGAATCTTGGAACAAGCTTTACTATGGAAAGGTAGGAGCTTACTTTTGCTTATGTTATTCCTTTATTTTGTGTTTGTGTGCTTGTTTTGTTGAGTGTTTGGTATGCTTCTTGGGGTTCTTGGGTATATTACCTAAGTGTGGTGTAGGAGGGGACTATGGGGAGAATCCATGTAGCGAGGCATAAGAGTTATTTCATGTTTTGGAGGATAGTTTGTGTTGGTTGCCTCCACCTTGGACAAGGAATGCTTGCATTTCTTATTTTTTCTTTATAAGGTACACATGAGTTCTGTCCATAAGATTATGTGGGATCGCATAAGAGGTACTTGAGGGAGGCATAAGAGTATGCGAAAAAGGGGATTTGAGATATTGTACATTTTAGAGGTTTTTAAGGTGGGCACCTAATTTCCCATTCATAAGAGGCATAAGTGGCACAATCTCCAAAAAATAGGTTTTTCTCCTTTGGCTCTTCATTTTTAAGCCTTACACAATTTATAACCCTTTCGTTATTCCTGATTGATGTTTGTATTTTGAGTTGAACAAACCATTCTAAAATGGTTGTGAAATACTTAGTTTGTATGTGGAAGCTTTTGTTTGCCACATGTGTTGGAATCACCTCTCATTAAAATAATGTGGTTGGGGCTCGGGGGCTAATTAGGAGGACTTTTTTCTCCCCATCATTGGATATTTTGGTTGGGTGGAAAGTCCTTCTAGAACCAATTTACTAAAAAATCTAAGAAAATTGTGGAAGGACCTAATTTCTATGTATGGGGTATATAAATCGTAGGATATTATAGTTTCAATTTTTAAGAAAGTTCATTCTCATCCTGTTAGCATTTGTTTTAGTTTAATCCATTGTTGTTAATGGACAGTTAATAGACAGTTGTAACTGTCCTCTCTCCTTCTCTCCTCCCTTCAGCCTTTATAAGGCTTGGCACAAACTTGTTTGTAAATACACATTGAATACATTCAAATATTATTTTGTCTTGTGTTGGTTCTGTATCTTTCTCCTGCTCCTAGCAATTAAAACTCATGCCATCATTGGTATCAGAGCCGGGGATGTGTCCAAAGGAGGCAGAAAACGTGAGAAGGAGAAGATGTAGCAGACCTATTTTATCTTAACATTGGAGACGTGGAAGACTGGATGACCTGCGTGGGACATTCTATTTGCAATGTGTTCATTTTGTTTGCTGCCCTTGATATCTGCGTAGAAGACTCAAACAGTTGAAATTTTGATTTTCAACCATCTTGTAACTATCTCATGCAAACGTCATTTTCTACAGAAACTTGATGCGTGAAGGAGGACCGTGGACAGAGAAGACAAGTCCAAGGCCAAATAAAATCAATTATGCCCTTTTTGGCATATGTGTGCAACCGTTTGACAGTTCTCTCGAACTGTTTCTTTTGTGTATTGATTGGCATCATGTGTCATTGCTCTGGCGGTGATATTTAAACAATTTGAGGTCTGACGTCAAACAATAAAGGATATTGAAACCCGCGTATTGCTTCTGTAGACTTTTCAGAGTTAGGAGATAAGTTTGCTTTGATCACCACTCATCATTTCATGGACTATATGGTGGTTGTGTGTCCTATGCGTGGAGGAGCTTGAGCAGCGTGGCAAGGCAGAGGTGCCAACAGAGAAAGTACCAAAGCGCAGTGAAGGGAGGAAACTGCCATCATTGTGGAACCGCGACAGCGACAGGATTAGCATGTTTACCTGCATTCTAATTGGATTTCTACTATTTCCATAGTAAGGTAATTTACTTCCTACTTCATTTTTTTTTTCGTTTCTCCAGTAGTTACAAAGGAGATGGGACTTGGAAAAGAAAAATGTCCCTGTCTAATACTGAATTCATACATGGAAGGTGAAGATTCAAATGCAACTTATGCATAAAAAACTTATGGGGTATAGTAGATGGGAAAGAGAAAAATCCCACAGACACCGCCAAATTAGCAGAATGGAAGTGCAGAGATGATAAAGCAAAAGCCATTATTGGCCTTGCTCTCTCCGAAAATTCTGAACTCCATCATGTTGATCTGCAATGAATCTTCCAAGGACATGTGGGATAATTTAAATCAATTATTTGGAGCGAAAGTAGTGAATCGCGAAGTTTTCCCTAAAACTTCAGTTATATATATTCAAAATGGAAGAAAGCATTTTTATGTCTAGCCACATTAATAATCTTCGGTCTCTGCTTCGACAACTAGCAGAAGTCAAAGCTGTGATAGAAGATGAGGATGCCAAAGCTATCCTATTAAACAGTCTATCTTCCAAATACAGCAATGTTGTTTTTACTCTCAGTCAAATTCAGTCTAAATCTCTAGATGACATGATCGCGGCTCTTCTCGCAGAGGAAAAATGCATAACTGACGATGTTGCAGAAGGTGATACTCAACAAGTAAGTGCACTTTATTCCACAAATAGAAAATTTCACAGGAGATCAGATAAAAATAAACTAAGCCTCCTAAACAAGAGATTGAATGCCACTATTGTCAGAAGAAAGGTCATACAATGTGGAATTTGTCATATCCGAGCAAGAGATGTTCTACAAGGAAATATAAAACACAATGGATCTAATACTGCTCATATAGAAGATCCACAAGATTCTGACGAGAGTGAGGAAGCTGTTGATGAGATTGGCTTCACATCATCTCTAGTATTGTAAGCATCTATGGACAGGAGGACGGAGGATAACGGAGGCTGGAGGAAATCCATTCGACCTCTTGCAAGCCACAAGATGATGAGGCTGCCGACAGAGATTGTGGCAGAATAAGGTATTGAGGACCTATTCCTCAATTTTTGGCTTGTTTATTTCAGTTTTACGTTTTTGTCAATGTTCCTGTTGTTTTTTTATTCAATAAAGTACAAATGATACGAAGTTTCCTATTTGGGACCTTCTAATCTGAAGAGCATCGTGGGGAACAGAAAAGCACTGAAAGCAGCACATGGTACTTGACCCTGGGTTCGTGGTAATCCTATAAAACCACTAAAGGTATCATCCTCTTGGGTTCGTGGTATGCCTGTAAAACCACCGAGGTAAAATCCTCTTGGTTCGTGGTAATCCTGTAAAACCACCGAGGTGAACAATCGGAAAGTGTTCCATGTCCCTCTAGGTTTCTGGTCAACCTTAGAAAAAACCATGTGAGACCATGTAGGCACATGCTCGTGTGAAGACCCTCTTTGCATGTTCTCTTTAAGGGGGGGACCTATTATCAGGAAATGTATGTTTGTAGGAACAATGTATTAAGGGGGGGAATGTTAGCATGTTTTAGTTTAATACATTGTTTAATATTTAGTGGTTATTATTAAAATAGACAGTTGTAACTGTCCTTCTGTGGGACTATTCTCCACCATGTAACCAAGGAATTCAGCCTTTATAAGGCTCAGCACTCTTGTTTGTAAACAAACACATTGAATAACATTCAAATATTATTTTGTCTTGTGTTCAATTCTGTATAAATTTCTCCTGCTCCTGACTATTCAAACTATTCTTATGCCATATGTGTGCCTAAGTTATTGGTACTTAAGTAATTCCATAATAGACCTTAGGATGAAATCTGGAAGTGTAGACATCTAATGGGGAGATTGACATCAGTGGCTTCATGTGGACTGCCACCAATTGCAAGACATAAGAATTTATTAACCCTTAGTGTTTACTTAAATCATTTACATATGTGATGACAGAAATTCAATTAACAGTTTTGAAATTGAAATTTATTTATAATCAAATGAATAGTAATTACAAACATGGGAAATCATTAGTTCTTTTAAAATTAGTATATCCTGCATTTTTATAAATTATTTAGTCAACATCTAAAAATTTATGTATAGTTAATCATTATACATTGTACTTAAATTATGCCATAATATGCATAAATAATAGTATTGTTTAAGACCTTAAATGTAACATATATCCCAGATATTCAATGTTGGAATTTACATTTAGAAGAAAATGCGTTAAAAAAATGATTAAATAGCCCCCACAAATATTGTGGATATTACTTCATGTCGAAATATTAATGTCCAATACTAAAATTATGTATCTGAAAAAGTATTACCTATAGCATTTAAGGTACTAAACTGAATTTTATGATTATCCCTTAATTCCGACCCTGTCAAGTTGCAATGGTCTTTTTTACTCATGAAGCATCGAGTGTTGGATTCCAATCCTCTAATTCTAGTATAAATTATTATCAAATTACATATAGCACCCTGTAGAATTATCTCCGAGTAGGGGAAGGCCCTCAAATTTTTCTTAAGAAAGTGCACTTTTTCGTAATAGATGGCTACAATTAGATTCTAAATATGTTGGCAAATGTTGGAGATAATGCGTCAATTATTCTAAAAACTTATATGTTGCAATGATAGATTTATTACCTCAATGTTATTGCTTCGATGATCATGTCCTAAGTCACATGATGCGGCAAAAAGTGACCCATTTACTGACTCCTGGATTAAATTAATCAATCATATATGATTTTAATCAAATTTATTGTGAGTATTTCTCTTTCAATTTTGAAGGACTATAGGCATATAAATATATATATGGTTTCATAGACAAATAGGCCTCATTGTAGTGCCCACTCCTAGTATTGACTACTATTTTTATGTTAGGAACTTGCAAACATACTAGCTTCTTAGTTACTACATCATGGATATTATTCATGATATAGCATAGTGATTACATATAGAATTTGATTTATGTCATATATTTTTATTTGTATCATGGATTATATAATATCCTAGTAACAAGAAGTTATCATTAAATTATTGTACTCAGACCAAAATCGATAGTTCCTTTGATGATAAGGCCGTAGTGTTCTATTTAGTGTTGCGTTTCTTTATAGTGGTGGGGAACTCTAGGATCTTACATGGCAATGTATGAAATATGTTTAGCATACTATCTTCTGATATCATGTGTAAATCTGCGATATATTTTTTCACTGTATTTGATGATGATATTAGCGTGATCAAATCAAATGTGAATTATATAGTTATATTTATTTCTACCAATGTAAATGATCTAATTGAAGATGATTGTAAATGTTTGACTTAGAATACATTGTGTACTATCACATTTTTGATTATGACATCATATGAAATTTATCAAACCGTGTTTTATAATCCATGTTTAAAATATGATACAATACCCACTTGAGGTCTAATCTTGGTGACCAAACTTCAACAAAATTTGCTAGATTGGAAATGTAAATCACATTCAAACAAGTCATGGGAATGAGGGTGTAACCATAATAGGTAAATGAATAAATCATGTCATTGAATTTCCAACACGATTGACCTTGATCAGCTTAACATATATGTATGCGCCCACTCCTCTTCAACATAACCTGCATTATCGTATGTTAGGAGGTCTCCATGGGGAATGCATACTTGAAATTGTGATTATGATACATTGATCAGGATGCTTTAGATTATACTTTTATTTTTCTCATTCATTATGTGGTTTACATTTTATTATCCAATGGACTGAGATTGATCTTTACAACGTATTTGGAGTGTGGATGAGGTGATTTACATGTATTTAATTTCATACTGACATGTTATACTCTAGATGTGGTGAATGTACCCCTAATTATAATCTCATGTAAATGTTAGGGATTATGTTTAAAGTTGATATATTGATGATAATAGAATGGGGGGACAATGTCACATGTTTGTTATACCTTAGTCTTTACTTTGGTATATGTATGATTTGTCTCGAATGTTGGCATTGGATACGTGTGCCACTCCTAAAGGCAATCTCGAGGTACTTTGTTGCTGTTGTAAGTCTAATCTTATGAAGGCATATAATCAAAGGGGACAAGTTTTACTTGTCCTGCACTCTTTAATATCTTCCCCAAACCTTGAGCTATGACTTGGGGGCCAAATTTGACAACTTGTGTAGCTTGTAATGATGGTGTTATTGGTGGATGCCTAGTTAGGAGGTTATTCCATGGGGGGTGACCTTTCATCTATGGTCTCATCTAAATTGAATTTTGTTCCCTTTCTTGCAAACTGAGCTTGTGTGTAAGTGCTTGCACTAATGTCATATGTATTTAACCACCTCTTTATGATGATTTTGTTGTTGTGTGGGAATGGTGATGTGGATTTGAGGGAGTAATGAGTTGTGCATCCTACATTAGGAGCCATATCACCTCTCCCTCCATCTTGTCTATGTATATGTTAAATTGGGATCTTACATTTTGGGGTTAGGTAATTATGACTTAGCCTTTGGGATATTAGAGAGTGCTTGCTTGTAAGTAGGTGATTATTTCAGTGAATGAGCTTGAAGTGTGTGATTACTTAAGGTACAAACCTGGCAATGTAAAATCGGATTTTGTTCCTTGGGTTTTATTTTTTGGAGGCTTGTGTTGACATGTTATGTGTGTGTTTTGCTTCGGTTGGGTAGTAGTTAATCTTAAGGAAGGTGTAGGGATGAAATAAAATGGGAGCAAAAATTAGGCCCCATTATGTGATTTGGAGGGATAAAACCAGGTGAAATTATTGCACCTTCTTACATGAGATTGTAATTTTTTCATTTTAGAGTGTATGGATTTTGGTTTGATGTGTGTAAGGTTTCAAGAACTTGTCACTTTCTACACACCCACTGAGCATTGGGTTTGGGGTTTGAATATGTGGTGTCGAGTTGACGAGGAGTTTTGTGGCATCATACATGGGCCACCTCACCCTTTCCTCTTTTTCATGTTTCTTCCAGTCTCTTTGGCTCTAGTTTGAGATGTTAATTGTTGGAAAGTTGGTGGACATCCTAGTATGGAGCCAGGCTCACTCTTGCAGCCTTTTTGAGGAACTTGATTTTGAGAGCCTTTGTTTGAAGCCTTGGTTGTGATTGGTTTCATTGCTTGTTCTTGGGTTTGGAAAAGATTGAATCTTGTGAAGTTGTGGATTGGATACCCCTTGCAATGAAAGGTTGGGTGGAGAGTGTTCACCACATACATTTGCCATTGTCTATTTGTTGGTGAAAATGGTTGTAAATGGATGAATGTTGTGTGTTTTGGTATGTTTGGAATAGAATGGTCTTAAGTTTTTTTAGGAGAAAGAAAATACATGTTTTCTGACCATTATTGATGGAGGGATAATATTAATGTTATGCATTTTAGAGGGAGTTTTTGGGTTAGGTGTCCCACCTTGTGATAATATGAAAGATTTCTTATTTATCTTGTAATGTTTATTGAGGGAGGGATAAGGGTTTGATGGAGGCATAAGAGTTTTGAGGGAGACATAAGCAGTAAACATAAGATTTTTTACTAAGTAATGAAAAGTATGCATTGATTTGTATTGGGAAGGATGGAAGGCTTTCCCTATATTGGCATTGTAATTCCATTGGGACTGCATTAAGTGAATCCCATGTAAAACTTACTCTCCCTTGGCTTGGATTGTAATCATTTGTGTTTTGGAAAAAGCCTGTAATGTATTTTGCTGATTTTCTATTGTGCTTACTGTGTGAATAAAATTCTTTGTGTGAATGATTGATTGTTCAAGCAACTCTGTAGTCCAATTTTCGTTGGTTGTTTTATACCTATTAGTGCTTCATTTTTGAGGCTAGGGGGGCAAATGAGGAGGAAGGCTTCTCCTCCTTCTAGTTGTATTATATGCTGGGTGGAGAGAATTTCCTACTCCCTTTATTTTACTTGTTGTGGTTCTATTTTGGAGAAATGGAGAAGTCAAAGTTGGTCATCTTGGAATGTTAGTTTTGTAGAAGATCAAAAGAAAGAGAAATAGTTATTGTTGTAAAAATTTGGCCATGTTGTTTCCACTTAAGTTGAAGGCTTGTATACTCTTAGTATTTTAAAGCGATTCTTGTAAATTATAATTAATATCAAGGTACATAGTCGTAAAGGGATTGACAAGAAGTTGAATTTGAAAGTTTGTATTTAATTGAAAATGTATTTTCTTCAAATCTAGAAATGACACCAAGTTGTTTGTGATTTCATCTTGCCCACCCCAAAATAGTTACCAGGGATTTTGCATTGGAAAGACTATATGGAAGTATAATTGTTTCTCTTCCAACCCCAGGTTGTCATTTTATTAGTGATAAACGAAAGAAACATGCATTTAGAAAATGGTTAAATTCCCTCTCTCTATGCCTAGTTCATCTGTATTGTGGTTAAAAAACCTTCGAACTAAAATTAGATATTGAATGTTTTAAATTCAATTTCATATAATAGTTATAAGGAAAGAAATAGACATTAGTGTTTTATATCAAAGAACATATCATCTTCATTAATTACATTGGATTTGAATAAAAAGCCTATAGTTTCATACTATTCTATATATGAATAGATACAGAAATTTATACTACTTACCTTATATTTCATTTATACAAATGAATTGTGAGTGATTGTTTAAAATAAGGTAAAGATACAAAAATATACAATGGTATAGATTATATATATATATATATATTTATATATTAATATATATTAATATATTATATAATGTATAAAAATATCAAATAAAACTCATTGTATGTTATATATACATATGTATGTATATATATATATATATGTATATATATGAATAATATGTATATGTATTGAGGGATATAATATAGCCAATGGCTACACATATACAGAGCATATGGCTTTATAATACAATACATATATTATATAATATATATATATTAGCGTATAGGGTATATACATCCCCTCTTTTTATATATATATTATATATGAAGATAGTGTTAATATACATACAAATATATATGGAATAGCCAATATGGCTATGGTTATATATACAATGTTTTATATAGATATATATATATTATGGATATGTGTATATGTAAATTATACTATGTATATATATATATATATATTGATCACCCTGTATATGTATATCAGGTACACGGCCTCCATATTACATATACGTGTTGTATACATACATTTGTGTTGTGCCCTTCTATTAAAATATGTACACACACACACACACACAAACATATGTGTGTATATATATACATACATACATACATATACACATATGCTATGTCCATATACATATACATACATGTCTACACACATATATAGACACACACACACACATACACATAGATATATATATATATACATATGTATATGGGCGTGGGGGGGTTAAACATACACATCCACATGTGTGGCCCTATACATATACATATATATATATATATATGGGGGTGTTATACACACCCCATACATATACATATACATACATATACATATATATGGGTATATACATATATGTCCCTATGTGTGTATAAAATCAGTTGTAGCCTATTCATTGTTGTATGTATATACATACATACATGTATGTATGTACCTTTCAAATACATATATGTATGTATGTGTGTGTATATGTGTGTGTATGTGTGTGTGTGTGAGTGTGTGTATATATATATATGTGTGTGTGTGTGTGTATATAAAAAATGTTTTTACATCAAGCCACCTTTGATCCATTCCAATTTACTTGAAATATATACCAAAAAAACAAAAAATGCCTACTGTCTGTATGTCTGTTATGTCATGTATGTATGTATATTTATTTATTTATTTATATTCACAAACCCTCATTTATGTATATATATAATTATAAACCAGAGATATAATGAGGTAAAATGCCCATACTCGAATAGGGTAAATTGAAAAACAAAAACACAACAAACAATAATAATGTCGGCAATCCCTGGGAAATGGATGCAAATGAAAATAAGCATCCAAAAATGTGTGTATCCATCCAAGAACTTGAACAACATTCCATGGTCTCCATGGCCTCCATGCGCCCAAAACATGAAAAACAAAATGGAGCAAATGAGTAAGTTTAGGGTGAAAATAATAATAAGTCCTCATAAGGATATTTAGGTTTCTTTTGAAAATACCTAAATTTAAGGGTTCACATCCATTTAATCTAAGGGTTGAGAATAAACCCTACATCACTTAAGTGATGAAGATTTTTGTGGGAACATGATTTAATCAAATGGTATGGGTAACATGTGAATGGGACCACTTAAAGGTATTAGAGTCTTTGGATTAAATTGTGACCTTTATTGTTATCGATAAATATGAATTTAAACTTAAATGATTATTTAAATTGATTTTATTCATGGGAAACTAGATAATTTTATAAAAAGTAATCCAATTATTTGAATTTAATTATATGGTTAGGGTAGGTTGAGACCTTAGCCTTAGGATATTAAGCACATAAATGACATTAGAACTATAAGGATAAATTAAGTAATTATAAAAAATAAAGTAACTTGGTTAATAAATCACAAGGGTTAATGATTGGCATAAAGTAATAATACTTAATTGTTAATTTAATTGTGACAACCTTACAAATAGGTAGATTTACTAATCATGAAATATTTATACCTAGTTGGTGGTTAAATTGTTGCAGCCCTTTTTTTTAAAAAAATTATTCTGTAATTTTTCCTAATTAATTGTTATGTTTTATCTTGGGTTTTGTGTGTGGAAAATGTGGGTGTTACATATATGCATTATAATCCCAACACAAAGGAGGATATTGACAATAGAGATGTTTATTTTATAGAAGATGAAGCCTGGGAAAAAATTATTGATAAAGAGCCCGGTATCCCTGTAGAGGTATCACATGAAGAGTATGAAGTTGAAGAAAATGGTGCACAAAATAATCAACCAACTTCATAAGAGCTGGCTCCAACAATAGTTCTACTTCACGGTCCTTCTAGTCAACAAGTGTAGAAGTAACTCCTCATTAATAGTCTACTGACCTCAAAGAACTCAACCTAGAGACAATTTAGGAAACCTACTCCACAGTCATTATGGAGACCTAGAAAAAGTTTGGGTGTAAAGCAAGCATGCACATACCCAAGAAGAATAAAAAGAAGTTGCATATGAAGTCACAAAAAGTCATCTTCATGGGTTATAGTAAAGATAACCTTGGGTACAAATCGATGGATATGAAGACTAAGAAAGTTTACACGAGAAGAGATGTTGAGTTTTTTTAGATTAAGGAAGTAAAGACTCCTCCTCCAAACTCATCTAATGTAGATTTTCCACCTATTGTAAAAAGAGAAGTTGATGTTCCTAATGGTGATAGTGATTATGGGGATGATGGTGATGATCAGATACAACCATAACCCATAGGAGCAGTTAAAAATATGCCAAATTGGTATAATAACATGATACGAGATAAAAAAATTAATTCTCCACTAGATATAACCACCACTTGACCAAGGACTCATAGTAAAGCATGAGAATAATTAAAATTTTCTTTTATGAGTAGAGTTATTGAATATGATGAACTATCTATAGTCCAGGAATATCTACAGTCAAAATATTGGAAATATGCCATGTACGTTGAGTATCAATCTGTGATGAAAAACAACACTTGGCATCTTGTCAATCTTCCACCAGGGAAGAAACCCATTGGTTGCATATGGATATTCAAAACAAAGTACAAACTAGATGGGACCATATACAAGTATAAAAAAAGACTAGTAGCAAAAGGGTACACATAAAAAGAAGGAATTTATTATAATGAGACATTTTCTCCCAAAACTAAGTTCAAGTGATCAGAATAATCTTTTCTCTAGCTAAAAAATTTGGTTGGAAAGTCCATCAAATGGATATGAAAAATTCTTTCCTTAACGGATATCTACAAGAAGAAGTTTACATTACTCAACCTGAGGGATATGTTGTACCTGGTCAAGAAACAAAGGCATGTAGAATTAAGAAATCTATATATAGCCTTAAACAGGAACCTCGAGCTTGGTATATGAAAATTGATGAGCATCACGTACAACATGGATTTGTCAAAAATCAATATGATCCTAATCTCTTCCTCAAACAACAAGGTGGGAGATTATGATTGTTTTTGTTTATGTCGATGATCTATTCATCACTAATAGTTTAGTGAAGATGATCGATTTAACAAAGAAATATCTTCACCAATATTTTGACATGATAGATCTAGGTCTGATGTACTACTTTCTTGATTGGAAGTATGACAGAAAAAGAATCACATCTTTTTATCTCAGTTGAAGTATACAAAGACAATGGTTGAGGAATTTAGGATGATGGATTGCACAACTATTTATACACATATGGAGAACATATTGTGGTTATCTCGTTCACATCCATCTCCTGTGGTAAATGCAACTCTCTATCAATAGTTGATTAGGATTATCATTTACCTGACCTATACTAGAAAAGATACTATCTTTGAAGTGAGCTATCTATCTTGGTCCATGGAGGAACCCAAATTTTTTCATTCTAAGGAAGTAAAGCAGATCTTGAGATATCTTAAGGGAACAATATATCTTGTTCTAGAGTACAAGAAGAATGGAAATATCTTCTTAACTAGATATCTAGATTCAGATCATGCAGGAAACATTGATGACAGGAAATCCACTTCAGGATTTGTATTCTTTTTGGGCTCTGGACTAATATAATGGGGAAGAAAGAAACAACACTTTATTTCTTGCTATTTTATAGAAGCCAAATATTTTGTTGCAGGTGAAGCTATCTCCGAAGCAATATGGCTACATCGCATACTGGAAGGACTTGGAATACCATTGGAAAAACCTACCACCATGTATGTAGATAATTAAGGTGTTCTCGAACTTATTCCCAATCTAGTTTTTTATTAGAGAACAAAGAACATCCAGGTACAAGTTCATTTCATACATGACAATGTCTTGAAAAACAACATACAACTTCAATTTTTCCCAACAACTGAGTAACGAGAAAATATCTTCACAAAGTCACTTGCATGTGACATGTTTGAGTTTTTTAGATAATTCATCTCAACATCACTTGAGACAATGAAAAATTAAGGGGTGGGATGTTAGGGTAAATCATAGTTTACTATAGTTAATTTTGGCAATTACAATGGTAATTAGGTAACTATGTAGTTTATTTATTTATTATATGTTTTATAACTATATTTGTCCTGGTATATTCATAGGTTTAATTGTTACGTAGTTGTAATAAATTTTTTTTGTTTCGATTCTATTTTATTCTTCTTCCTGGAGGTATTATTGCACCTATGCAACTTAATTATTTGTTTGTATCCAGTTGTCCAATATCTATAAATATTATAGCCTACACTATTGTAAATGATTTTTATTTAACATTAATAAATTAATCAGGCTTCAAGATGGTTAAAATACTTCTCTTTATGACGTTCAATGCATTTTGGTTTAAAAATGAACTATTAGAGTTGAATTATAAAGTCATATTTCTTACATTGTTAAAAAATAGATATTAGTGTGTTAAATCAAAGAACATATCCTCTTCATTACTTGCATCGGTTTGAATTTTAGAAGATACTAGTTACATCATATTCAACTTATATGAATAGATATAAATTTTATGACTACTTGTCTTACGTTTCATTTATACAAATGAATTTGAGTGATTGTTTAAGGCTAGAAAAAATGATACAACCATGATTATATATGTGTGTGTGTGTGTGTGTGTGTGTGTGTGTGTGTGTGTGTGTGTGTGTGTGTGTGTGTGTGTGTGTGTGTGTGTGTGTGTGTGTACATATATGTGTGTGTGTGTGTGTACATATATATATATATATATATCTATATATATATCTATATATATATATATATATATACACACATATGTATATATATACATATATATATATATGTATATATATGTACATATGTATATATATATATATATATATATGTATATATGTATATATGTATACATATATATATATATGTGTATATGTATGTATATATATATATATATATATATATATATATGTATATGTCTATTTATATATATATATATAATAACTATAAACATACTAAATAAATGCATTGTATTATCTATATATATATATATATATATATATATATATATATATATATATATATATATATATATATATATATTATAAAAACAAAACAAAAGATCTCTTAAATTGTATGGCTTATAAACTAATTTTTATATAATAAAAAAAAAATCAAAATAAAAATTTGTTAAGGCCTAATGGAATGGCCATGACATATATTATAAATAAAGGAAAAGGGTTGGAGGTGGGAGGGCACTTCCCCCACCCCCACACCAACCCACATATTATAATGTGGGGTGGGATGGGGTCGGTGCCCTCCCTCCCATTATTGTAAACCCCAACAAATTGCAATATGACTGCATTAAACTCAAAACTTGCACACATAAATTGGTCATGGCCGTATTTATATTATTCTGTATATTAAACATTTCGGCCAACCCTTTTATAAATAGGATAGAAACAAATATATATATATATATATATATATATATATATATATATATATATATATATATATATATATATATATATCACAAACCCTCATTTATGTATATATATCAATTTAAACAAGAGATATAAGGGGGGGGGGGGCTGGGAAATGCTCATTCGCAAATAGGGTAAATTAAAAAAATACACAAATAAAAATAATAATCTTGGTGAACCTTGGGAGAGGGATGCAAATTAAAATAAACAACCAAATATGTGTGTATCCATCCAAGAACTTGAGCAACCTTCCATGGCCTCCATGCTCCCAAAACTTGCAAATCAAAATGGAGCAAATTATTGAGTTTAGGGTGAAAAGAAGAATAAGAATAGCTCATAAGAATATTTAGGGTTTATTTGAAAATACCTAAATCTAAGGGTTGGGAATAAACCCTACATCACTTAAGTGATGAGAATTTTTTTGGCAATAAGATTTAATCAAATGGTATGTGTAATATGTGAATGGGGCCACTTAAGGTTATTAGAGTGGTAGAATTAAATTGTGACCTTTATTGTTATAGATAAATGGATTTAAAATTAAAGTGTTCATTAAATTAATTTTATTCATGGGCAACTAGATAATGTTATAAAACAAAATTAAATTATTTGAATTTAATTAGATGGTTAGGGTATGTTGAGATCTTAGCCTTAGGATATTAATCAAATAAATGACATTAGAACTATAAGGATAAATTAAGTATTTTTAAAAAGGAAAGTAATTTGGTTAATAAATCACAAGGATTAATGATTTGAATGAATTAATAATATTTAATTGTTAATTTAATTACGACAACCTTTCGACTAAGGAATATTTACTAATCGTGAAATATTTATACCTAGTTGGTTTGTTAAATTGTTGCAACCCTTTTAAACAAAAAAAAAAAGAAATTTTTCCTAATTAATTGTTGGGTTTTGTGCATGGAAAATGTGAGCATTACATATATGTATTATAATCCCACAATCAAGGAGGCTATTATTAGTAGAGATATAGAAGATGAAGCCTGGGATGGAAGTATTAATAAAGAGCTAGGTATATCTATAGAGATATCTCATGAAGACTATGAAGTTGAAGAAAATGCTGCACAAAACAATCAACCAAATCCACAAGGGCTCTCTCCATCAACAACTCTATTCCACAGCCCTTCTAGTCAACAGAGTGCAGAAGTAACTCCTCATATTACACCGATAGTCTATTGACCTCAAAGAACTCAACCTAGAGACAATTTCAGGAAACCTACTCCACAAACATTATAGAGACCTAGAAAAAATTATCAGCTTAGTGAAGCCTTAGGGCATGTAGGAACTACAATTTCAAAGAATAGTGATTCATCTAATATAACATTAGTAGAACTCATATCTCGTTTCAGAAATGCTTCAAAGAAGACAAGAAATTTGAGAGAGATATACGATCAAAATTAGCAAGATGAAGATTTATAATCTATTTTTTCATTATCTTCACAAGGTGTTCTTGTTTAGTTGTAAGATGTTGTAGAAAATGAAGAATGGATAAAAGAAATGGATGATTTAATGGATTCTCTTGAAAAGAATAAAACTTCGGACTTAATAAATCTCCTAGAAGGAAAATATGTTATTGGTGTTAGGTGGGTGTATAAGACAAAATTTAATGCATAAGGAAATATGGAAAAGCAAAAAAAAGGTTAGTGGAAAAGGGTTTTTCACAAAAACCTAGAATTGATTACAATGATATTTTTTTAGTGATGGCTAGACTTGGCACAGTTAGAACTATCTTAGCCATAGCATCTCAAAATAACTGGAAAGTATATCAAATGGATGTCAAGTCAGCATTCTTAAATGATTTTCAAGAAGAAGAATTTTATATTCAATAGCCACCTAGATATGAATTTTATGGACAAGAGAATAAAAAATCTAAGTTGAAAAAGGAATTGTATGGCCTAAACCAAGCTTCAAGAGCTTGGTATAACATAATAGATTCATATTTTCTACAAAATAGATTAAACATAAGAAACATTGAGCCAACCATATAAATCAATATGACTAATAAAGGTCAAATTTTATTTTTTTTGGTATGTGGATGATCTTATATGCACTGGAAATTTATTTATTGACTTGTTTAAGTGAGCCATGGGGAAAGAATTTGAAATGATACATGTAGGGTTGATGAGATATTTTATTGGCATAGAAGTGACCGAATCTGAAGAATTCATATTGATATGTGAATCCAATTATGAAAATGATGTGTTGAAGAGGTTAAATATGTTGAAAAAAATCCTTAAACATTACACCATACTACTTCCATCCCCAACATCAACATATTCTAAGCAAAGATCTTGAGGAATTCTAATGATTCATACCCAAACTCACTTATCACACTCATGCCATGAACAATATCATTAAGAAAAGTGCTAAGTTACTTGAAAGAAATAAAGGTTGTAGACAAGCCTTTTATTCCTCGAATAACAGTTAGTCATAATCTTAATAGTTACATGGAGACTTTCAAATAATCTCACTTGCTTGAACTAGTGGGAGAGTGATCCACTTATTTCTTGGTGCCAGGTCACTACCCTTTTTATGTTTTTCCATCATGCCCTTTTTCCCAGTAATCCAGTAGGTTATTAGTTTTAGCTGTAGTTTTTGGCTAGTAAATTTGAAAGTATAATAGATGATAGGAAAAGCACAACCAGATTCTCCGGAGGTCTATCCCTAGTTCAAGTGAAGGTCCCATGGGCCTCCGAGAACATTACCCATTGTTACTGTCTGAGATACCATAAAAGTCCTTCAAATTTGTAGATATTTGATGGGTGCACACCTTTTAGTGATGAAGGAGGAGAGTTCGATTGTAAGGATATATGTAAGAGGTATCATGAAGAAGGAACAAATATCTTATTTCCTATAAATAATTTAGAATATTTGTCAACAATAAGTAGAAAAAATAATGTGTTGTGTGGAGCAGAGAAAGCATATCGACACAAGAAATCGCATTGTAAATAGAGGTGGATTTCAACAATGGTTATATATAAGTGGACTTAATCACTTCTTATGGTACTGAAACTGTACACATTTTGATGAAGCTTTTACCAAAGTGTATGAATCTTTGTGTATCTTAGATGAATGTCTAGGTGTAGCTACATGGTAGTTATGATTGGGAGGTGTTAGGGATTTGGTGGCATATCTCTACTATAAAGTGCTAACTATGAAAATTGTTGTTTGAATAAATGACATCGAGTAATATTTGCAATGTAATAAAAAAATATTGTCTCTGATTCAGGAATCGTTATACATGTTTGCTTCACTTTGTATCAATTGAGACTCAGGGAAGGTAACTCTTTATGTAAGACCAAGTGTGGATTTTGAGGTATTAAGGAATAAGGCTATTTATGTAATTAAATGTTGAGTTACGATATTTCTATTTGGGTAGTGCCAATAGAAATAAGTGTATAACTTTAGGATATTTTTGCATCCCTAATCTTCTTCCAAACCCTAATAGGGAAGCTAAGTATATCGTAGAATGAATAAATCACAAGGCGCTTATACTTCTTAGGGCCTATGTTTCATGATAGGGTGGTATATGAATATATTTTTTTACTTGAATAAAACATGCATTTACTGTATCTAAGTGCCTTACAATAGTATATAATGTCAAAAAAAAAAAACATATAATTATATAGTATAGCTATCCAATAATGTTTAATATGGTAGTAGTTGACATTAGAGATAAAATGCCTACCAAAAATAAAGGAAGGAACAGGTGGGAATTTTGCTTCTGAAAGAATGACACATTGCTTAGAACCTATTAGTATTGGCAACTCTGAGACTGGATATGATTAATCAATCACCCATGTATAACACTCTGGTGAAAACAATTTTTCTTATCTATATTGTCTTAAGATACACTAATAGAACATTCAACCCCCTATAGTATATAACATTTCCTTGAACTCAAATTTACAAGAATTCCTAATGAATTTGAATGAACTACCATAAGGTAAAGGTTGATACAAACTCACACAACCAATAATATCCATAGATTATAAAGTTCAAGTTTTCATAAGAAATCAATACCATACAACATGTATTTTGTAAGTATCTACATAATTTTAGGGAACAAAAAATAACTAGCATACAACTACATTACGAGTAATAGAATGTAAGAATATAGTTGAGAGGTATGAATGACGCTTGATGAGAACTTATTATACCTGGTGACTTATACATCTCGACATATTATTATATACATAAGACTTGACAACCATGTATTTCATTGGTAAATCAAAACTATGGTATGTAAAATAATGTCGAGAGGTATAAAAGCCTTGCGTATTATGACCTCTCGGCATATATTTACATATATTACTATAATGTAGGTCATGTTATTAGCATTCATGATGGAGTTGCATTGAACTACCATAAGGTATCATATACTAAAGATAAAGTCAGAATAATATCCAAGACAATACATTTAAATAGTTATGGAAATAAAAACATTTAATAATCTTTTCAAATACTGATTTCGATAAAAATGTCACAAACAACAACTAAAATGAGAAAATGTTAACAATTAATCCTTTTAGATTCAAATATCTTACAAGGAACATCATAGAATGCATTTAAAGAAGAAACCATATCTCTTAAGAGAATGAGTATGAGCAAAAAAAAATCAAGGTCCATAATAAAAAAAGTTCTTATGGATTTTATTAGTGTTTAGTATTTTAATTTAGGGTTAAAAATCCATGTTTAGTGTTTAGGATTCCACATGTAGGGTTTTCTTTACTTGTCTTATTTACAATTTATGGTAGATCTCAAAGTCATGATCAATACCACATAAATTATAATTTCAAACATAAAAATATAATTGGATTCCTTACAAATCAATGTGACTTTATCAATATTAGAACTCATCCTAAACAACACAAAAATTCATACAAAACTAGAAATTTGTAAACCTTAAACCCCATTCATGTACGATAACGATGACGACAATGATGATGATGATGATGGATGATGAAAATGACCATGAATGTGAACATGGAAATAATGATCATGACTAGATGATGATTATATCGATAATGATGGTTAAAATGAAAATGATGAAGAAGACATTGACCAAGACAATTGTGATGATGATGAGAAGAAAAACAAGGAGGGTGATGGAGATGATTAATATGAAAATAATGATTATCATGGTGAGAATGAATATTATGATGACAACAAAAATGAGAACGATGACAATGATACACAATAAATTATAATCTCAAACATTAAAATATGTTTGCATCCTTGTAGACACCAAAATTGGGTAATACTCACCTTAAACCCTATTAATTAGATTAACCATATCATACCTATTCATATCCCCTAGTACACATGTTAATTAAATTAATTATCTTAATCAATTTAATTAATATCCTCACTTAATCACCTCACCTAGCCACCTCACTTAGTGACCTACTCAAACCTCATTAATGACCTAAGACCTAGTCTAAACCTATCCTAACTAACTAGGACTTAGTATAAACCTACACTTAACTCTTATTAACAAACCTAAAAGGAATCCTACTTATCTTGCCATGATTTATCACTCAAAACTAGACAAATGGTTGAAGATCACACAAAAAATAGCAACAATCTAGCTATTTTTAGAAAGCCTATATATTTTCACCTTGACTTATGTTGGTTATATCTCAACCGAATCTAGTCACCTAACTATGGTCGGTTAGATTAAATACGTTTCCAAAAGCCTTTTCTCGGGTTGGGCATTTGATTCAAGATCTCATACTTCCAAATAGTTTGAGCACTCAAATTTCTTTACCACTCAGGAGAAATAAGACACATGGGAGCACTACAAATATTCATCACCATTCATCATCCTCTTCACGATCACAGATTGACAATAGAGAGGCACAAAGATATGAACTGCCGTGACATAAATAAATCGGATCTTCTCTCTTGATCTCTACTGTCACCATCTTCATCACCTACATTCTCTCATCTACTTTCCAGTAATTATTTAACATCCCTACAGTTAATCTCTAGTTTCCTTGTGTAGATTTATTTATGCATCTCTATAGTATATTTCTCTCCATTCCCATATGCTTCCTTCCATCAATCCATCATGTGATCATACCCATATTTTTCACCCATTTTCACCCTCTTCTAATCATCTCCGAGTCTTTAGAAGAATTTTACAACCCCACTCTCACCATTTATAACCTCTGTGCAATCATAGGGAGTCTAGAAAACCAATTGTAAGAACATTCTTCTAATTTCCCCTATTGACACCAGTTAGCCAATCGTCGTTGGTCACTCTTCCTAACTGACATCAGTTACTGTGTCTATAAATATAGCTTAGACCAGAAAGTTAATACCCACTTCCCAATAGCCCATAACCATTTCTTATCCTTATCAGACCTTACCAAGAACTTGTACCAGACCTACAACTCGACACCAACCCAATCAACCCTCCTGTTTTAACCTTAAACAACCTTATGCATGACCTTTCTTATTGTTTTTTATGAGATCCCTATATCATTTTAATTCCAATAGGATATTTACTTCATTTATGATTTAAGTGACATTAATATTGTTATATAGAAGTAGATTGACATCTTGTTTAGGAAGTATCACGCTTCTTGGATATAGCTTCCACTAGGTATTCCACTCATTGGTTTATTAAACTCTATTTGGTGGTTTTTTTGTATCTACATATAGTACCTCCTAGACAAAAGGGATATCTCACATCTGTTCTAATCCAAAAGTCATCTACGCCCATATTCAACCTTCCATCGACATTACAACAGGTACTCCTCCTTGGCCTTCTACCATCATCTGTTTCATTAATCTGAAAATAATCCAATGAAATAGTTTGGCACTCCTGGTGGGACCTATTGTATATATCTTCCCCCTCAGGTAGATATGGGAAAAACAAAAGAATATGGAGATCCTGCCAAAAGGTGTCGACAGGAAGAAATTCGTGCCAAGGCGAAGGTAGAAGGCACATGTCAAAGAGTGTCGAAATGAACATGGATGCACCCTGGCCTAGGTAGAAAAGTGTCGACATGAAAAATTTCGCGCCAAGGCACAGGAAGAAGGCGCACATCAAAGGGTTTCAACATGAACATGGATGCCCCCTGGCGCAGGTAGAAAAGTGTCAACACAAAAAAGTTCACACCAAGGTGCAGGTAAAAGGCACATGTCAAAGAGTGTTGACATGAACATGGATGTGCCCTGGCACAGGTAGAAAAGTGTCGACATGAAAAATTTCGCGCCAAGGCGCAGGTAGAAAAGTATCGACACAAAAAAGTTCGCACCAAAGCGCATGTAGAAGGCGCACATCAAAGAGTGTCGACATCAACATGGATGCACCCTAGTGCAGGTAGAAAAGTGTCGATATGAAAAAGTTCGAACCAAGGCGCAAGTAGAAGGTGCACGTCAAATGGTGTCGACACAAACATGGATGCGCCCTGGCGCAGGTAGATTAGTGTCGATACGAAAAAGTTCGCACCAAGGCGCAAGTAGAAGGTGCACATCAAAGATTGTCGACACCAACATGGATGCACCCTGGCGTAGGTAGAAAAGTCTCGACATGAAAAAGTTTGTGCCAAGGCGCAGGTAGAAGGAACACATCAAAGGGTGTCGACATGAACATAGATGCGCCCTAGCACAAGTAGAAAAGTGTCGACATGAAAAAGTTCGCGCCAAGACACAGGTAGAAGGCGCATGTCAAAGAGTATTGACATGAAGATGGATGTACCCTGGTGTAGGTAGAAAAGTGTTGACATGAATTTTTTTTTTCCAAGGCGCAGGTAGAAGGTGCATGTCAAAGAGTGTCGACATGAACATGGATGCGCGCTGGCGCAGGTAGAAAAGTGTCGACACAAAAAAGTTCACGCCAAGGCGCAGGTAGAAGTCACACGTCAAAGAGTGTCTACATGAACATAGATGTGCCCTAGTGTACTTAAGTGTATGATGATACGCACATGGATGTGCTAAGGCCCACCTTCAGGAGGCGTAACATTTTGAGCACTAACAGGAAGCAAACCCTGACCCAGATATTCAGATGGCCATAACTTTTCACAGGGAGATCAGATTCACGCAAGGTTGGAATTTTCAGAAAGCTTACAAGGTCCTCTATCTAACTACAACTGGATATATTTATTTTTCTAAGAAAAATTCTTTAAAATGCAAAATACTGTTCACAACTTTTTGGGTTTGCTAGGGTTCTCACCTACCACCATAAAGAGATGAATTAAATGCAACCTGGAGGTGGTTGGGGCAGATTTGAATTTCCTCTCTCTTCCCTCTCTCATTATTCCTATAAATTTTAAGGAGGGGCTTCTTTCTAAAGCTTGGACATTCTTGTTTTACACCTCCCTTCTTCTCCTTAGCAGGTGAACTTTTGGAGCTCAAACCTCCCATCTAAAACTGTGATGCAACTTTGCCTCTTGGCACTTTGTAGTGTATTGTGTCAATCTTTGGAGAAAATAATGCATGTCCGTGGATGATTCTCAACCCTCTCTGTGTTCATTTTCATCCTCTTTATCTTTCACTGCAAATCTGGTTATCTGTGCATGATCTTGCATTGCATTTTAAGGGTTTGTGTTTATTGGCAAGATAGGTGTTCTTCATTCCTTGGTGCATCACCTTTGTATTTTAGGTTTTATTTTATGCATCTTCTTACCCTGTCTCCTTGGAAATTTAGTTTAGGTTTTGAGTAAATCCTCTACATTTTTTACATGTTCATCTGAATAGAGGAATAGGAACCGGCCTTCATCCGGAGAGATTTTCTGATTTTGTAAGGTCCCACACTTGAGAAAAGCTCCATGTTATGCAATCGCACTGAGGGTCTCAACCCATCAGGTTGTAGACGTTTAGGGGTGTTGTGATTCACCATCAACAGTTTTGGCATACCCGGTGCGACCAAGAGGTCATTCCACAGGATTTGAAGGAATTTTCAAGAAATTTGGACTTAGAAATTGTAGGTTTTACAATTTCATTTTTTTTACCTTCCAGGATGAACTTTGAAATTAATTTTCAAGGACTTAACTTGCTCAAAACAAGTCAAAAATTCACCAGTTGATAGATCGAGGGATAATATTCAAAAGGGTATTCTTATTTTTTTGAGATTTTGACTTTCAAAATTTCATGGTTTTTAGTATTTCAGGTTTTCCCAGTTGCCTTGCATGACCTAAGCTTCACACATACCTTTCAGGGATTAGTAACTGCACAACAATACCCAATAGCTGAATTGAAAAATTATATCTTTCGGGTCCTTCAAAGTTTTAAATTATATTTTTAAAATTGTCAGGTTTAGTGTGTAACTTGGCAAAATCTAGCCTTTTTAAGGCTCATTATCTAACACATATGGCGACTCCGAAGGGGTAGAATTCAGTGGTGTAGTAACAAAATTTTCCAAAGCACATGAGAAGAATTCGAACCAGGTCTGATACACGAGAAGAGGGGTTATTTGTCCACTTGCAAGTATCACCAGGCAGAGGAAGGAGAGGAAGAGGACCACGAAGATCACCATCTCCACCTAACCAGACTTTGTCTACACCTCCACCTGGTAGACCTTTTCTCGCATCAACCAAAGTTATTAGGCCAATCATAATGGTACATCTACCACCAAATCCCTTTGTCAATTTCACTGGCAGCAGCCCACTTACCCTCAATGCACAGAATCCAGTTCCAATTACAACATTGAAGAACATTCCATTTTTCACTGGAGAAAATCATACCACTCTTGGTGATCATGTCAAAGACATCACCAACATTTTTGCAATCCATGAGATAAATGAAATGGATGTTGTTGTCAAATTTTTGGCATCTTCGTTCAAAGGGAAGGCATTGTAATGGTTTAGGAGCCTTGGAGCCGGTTCTATCAAAAATTGGAATCAGTTATGCATAGTTCTCCATGAGAAGTTTGGGGAAAAGGGAGACAATTTGTCTCTACTAGAACAATTGACAACTATCAAGAGGACTCCCAATGAGCAACTGACTAACTTCAACTTTAGATTTCAAAGGTCTTGGGATAGAATTCCAGTGGCCGTTAGGACAACGGCTGAAGGTGCTTTTTTATACTATCTTAAGGCTTTGAATTATGATATTTCTATGTTACTTCAATCTATGGGAGGCACAACCTTACCTTCTACTTATAGCATTTCCATTAGGGCCGAAAATTGTCTTATTCAAGCTAGTAATATGGCTCATAGGCCTCTCATGCCCTTGTATCCAAACTTAGAAAATCCAAGCACTAGTCAAGCACCCACTTTGGCTCCTATTCCCACTCCTAGAAATCAAAGTTCAAATGAAACTTCTACTTCATCTTCTAGTGCTTCAAATGAACTCCAAGAGGTCATGAAACAATTGGAAAATTTATGAAATGAGCTGGTTACACTCAAGAGGCAGCAGGCCCAAGGTTTTAGACCTTCTTATCAGCCTCAAGCTCAACCTAATAGGCCACCATACCAGCCCAATAGGCCACCCAATCCAGCTGCAAATCAAAGCCAAGTAAGGTCTCCCACCAATAGACAATTTCAGCCCTATAACCCCAATGTTGCATCTGTTTCTAAAGCATTAGTGCCCGTGCAAAACAATATAGCTCAAGAGTATGATTGGTGTTTCCCATGTAATGAACCTCATAACCAATCTATGTGCTTCAATGGTGCTTTGAACCAAGCCTTGATGGTGACAACTATTGGCGTAGAGGGTGAAGTGAGTCAAGAAAAAAATCAGCATCAAGGGACATCTCAGTAAAACACAGCTCCAAATGATACTGCACTTGCGAATTGGCAAGCTGAGGATTTTTGTGGCATGAATCAAACGATTTCTCATAGTGTAGCAGCTAACATAAGATCAAAGAAGAGGAATATTGGTGAAGGGAATTCATTGGCTCCAAGTGATCTACAACCTTTCATCACTCCATAAGGTGTTGGTAAGAAAAATATAGTTCCAAACACATAAGGGTAGGCCAAACCACCTTCTAAGCCAACTCAAATGTGAGTTGTTGCTGCCCATGCACAGGAAAGGAATGCATAGACTAAAAGATAGCAAAGAGATGTTTCATCCCCATTTAGCATCATTGATCAAATGAAGAAGGAAAATGTGAATATATCAATGTGGGAATCTTTATCCATCCAAGGCCAAAGAAATCTTCTACAAGCTGCCATGAAGAATTGGTCAACTTTGAACTAGCAGGTCCATATGCAAGAGAATGTCCTCACAAATGCTACTCAGCCTGAAGGAAATCATGGAGGACAACAAGGTAAAGTTTTGAACCCCCCTCCATTCTACGTTTCATTAATCATTGGCAATAAACTAGTACACAATTGCATGATTGATTCTGGGGCAAGTAGTTCTATCATGCCCAAGCAAATAGCTGATCAACTGGGTCTCCAATATGAAGTAATATCAAAGGGGGTAGTGCAATTGGATGGGTAAACAATAGAAATGATGGGAGTGATTAAAATTTTGAACCTTACCTTGCATGCATGCCCCAACGTTACCATTTTGCAAGATGTGTCAGTGATAGATTTTCCACCACTGTTTTCCCTATGCTTATCAAGGGATTTCACAGCTAGAATTGGAGGCTACTTATCTGCTGACTGGTCACACATGTTGTTCAGAACAAGATATGGTACTAAGGTCACAATTAGATCTGAACCAATTGTAAACTTTCATATTGAGCCTCATACTCCAAGCCAAATCAATGCCAACTGTTCAACATTTGATCAAGAAGATTATCCAAGCACAGATGAAGCTGACACCAAAGTTAGAAGTATCCCAAATTTGACTCTTGACGAATGGGCAAGCAAGGTACATGCTTTTGATCCCTACCAAGAAGTAGAAGAATCTGAGCTAGGATTCTGTTGCATACATGAAGAAAACCATTCTATTCCTAGCATCACCAAACCAGACCATAAGGATGACAATGAGGTATGGCAGTTATTTTTCGATGGATCAAGGAGTAGGCAGGGTGTAGGAGGAGAAGTTATGCTTATTTCACCTCAAGGAATCAAATATTATTCAGCTTTCCGGTTCCATTTTTCCTATTCAAACAACACATCTGAATATGAGGCCTTGATTCATGGACTTCATTGGGCCAAGAAAAAGGGCATAAAGAACTTGCAGGTGTTTGGGGATAGCGAGCTAATTGTCAACCAAGTTAGGGGACAACATGCTACGAAGAATGACCTACTGAAGAACTATAAGAACAGGGTATGGGACCTTTTTTAGAATTTCAAAGCTTTCAACATCGTGTCCATACCCAGGAATAAAATGAAGCTGCATATAGGCTCGAAGCAGTTGGAGCAATGTTTGATGTGGTTGACAAAATCAGAAGGGAAAAAACACAACCACATATCCATGTGATTGTGAGGCCAACAGTTCCAGATAATAACACAAGCTGGCAAGTGTTTGAGAACAATCAACAGATCATCAATTTCTTACAAGAAGTGGCTGAATTCTCAACTAGGAATCAAGACAGATTAGAGCAACAGTATGGGGATCAAGTAGTGCGGCTACGGACAAACAAGCTTCCTAAGGGTTTAGTAACATTGGGGACTATCTTCAACCCTAATGACCAGTTCTGTAAGGAAAACGCTAACATACAGGTCAAGAAAGAAGATTCAGAGCCAATTCTGGTTGGGGAAGGCAAAACACTTCAAATTGGCAAAGTGGCCACTGAGCAGGAGAAATCAGATTTCATAGAACTTTCCCAAGAATTTCCAGATATCTTCGCTTGGAGTTATGAAGACTTGAGAGGTTTCAATCCGAAGTTGGCACAACATAAAATAGAATTGGATCCAGATGCTAAGCCCATCAGGCAGAATCAGAGACCATTCAACCCTCACATTGAGCCTCTAATGAAGAAAGAGTTACACAAGCTAATAGAGGCAAGCATTATATTTCCGATCAAGCACTCAAGTTGGGTTACAAACTTGGTTCTAGTCAGGAAGAAGAGAAGAGAAATCAGGTTGTGTGTGGACTTCTGAGACCTCTACAGAGCATCTCTCAAAGACCATTACCCACTTCCTTCAATGGAACAAATATTGCAAGTAGTATCCGGTTCGGAGACATTCTGTCTCATAGATGGCTACTTACGGTATAATCAGGTAATGGTGAAAGAAGATGACCAGTTCAAGACGACTTTCACCACCAAATGGGGCACCTATGCCTACAAGAAGATGTCATTTGGGCTATCAAATGTTGGAGCCACTTTCCAAAGGGCAATGGATATGGCATTCAAGGGGTTGATCAATACAATAGTTCTGATATATCTTGATGACATCGCCATATTCTCCAAAAATGTAGTAGATCACCTCTTTCATCTGAGGCAGGTATTTCAGAGGTGTAGAAGATTTGGGGTATCATTGAACCCCAAAAAATGTATATTCTTGGCTCACAAAGGAAAACTTCTAGGCCATATTGTTTCAAAGGAGGGATTGACGATTGACCCAGAAAGAGTTGAAGCAATTTCAGCATTGCCATTGCTAAGTCATAAGAAGGATCTTCAAAGTTTCTTGGGAAGGATCAATTTTTTCCATAGGTTTGTTCCAAACTTTGCAGCTCTCGTAAATCCAATAACACTGATGTTGAAAAAGAGCATGACATTTAAGTGGACATCTTAAGGCAAGACAAGTTTTGAGGCAATAAAAGAGGCTATATCTCAAGCTCTGACTCTTGTCAATCCAGAATTCTCCAAGGATTTCATGCTATATGCCTTTGGTGGTGGAGACACCATTTCTGCAATCTTGGTACAGCGAAACAAGGAAGGATTAGAATAACTAGTTTCTTTCTTCAGTCAAGGCTTGGAGGAATACTAAAATAGGTACTCTTTCATTGAAAATCATGTCCTTGCAGTGATCAGGAGATTAAATAAATTGAAGCACCTAGTCTCAAACAACAAGATTCAATTGTTGGTCTCTCATGCGGGAGTCAAAGACTTCCTTCTAAACAAGGATTTGAACGAGAAACTGGTAGTGCAGAATCACAGCACCCCTGGATGTTGATCAGATTTCTAGTTTGATCATACTAGCATCCAGTGTGATTGCACAACATGGAATCCTTTCTCCAAGTGTGGGACTTGCAAAAATGAGAAAGGAATCTCCAGAGAAGGCTGGTTCCTATTCCTAAACTACCTGCCACAAGCTATTCCAGTGCAGGAAAGCTAATCTAATCCTAATCTAACCACCAAGGAGACAGGGAGAGAGAGAGAAGAGAAAAAGAACAAAAAGCCTACACTAAAACGGTGATACACCAGAGAAGGAGAATGTTGAACATCTATCAAAACTACCATGGAACAAGGAGAGGTGAGCAATGGGAAGGATGGACAGATGCATCATAAACCCAAGGATAGATTTCACACAGAAAATGTCCCAAGACTCCATGAACACAGCTCCAGACCTGTAATGAACATTAGAACATGCACAAATACCTGCAATGAAGAGAGGCAAGAAGAGAACAAGCAAAAGAACGAGCAGGGATGGACAGACGCATCACAAAACAATTTTTTGTTGCTCCAGAAGTTTGCACAAGAACATCATTTTAATGGTAAAAGGTGAAAAAATGCCATTAAAGAGCAAGGGAGGAGGTTCGAACTCCATTTTCAACCGTGAGAAGAAAAGAAGGGAGGGCAGAGCTGAAAAGATGAACCACCTTTAGAAAGAAGCCCCTCCTTACAATTTATAGGAAGAATGAGAGAGGGAAGAGAGAGGAAATCTGAATCTACCCCAACCACTTCTAGGTTTCCTTTAATTTATCTCATTATGGCGATGGGTGAGAACCCTAGCAAAAGCGGCGAACTGTATTTTGCATTAAAGCTGGTTGTTGAAATGTCAGTTCTGGCCATTACCACGTGCCAGAGACGTTTCTTGATTTTCTCTCTCCAAACTGAACCAAAATGCAATATTGACCCCAGAATCGTGTAGAGAATTTCAACCAGCTTTCCATTGATATAAAGAACGTGAAAATCTGAGCTCTGGATCGAAAGTTATGGCGATCTGAAGATTTAGGGCAAAAAACAGACCAAAATGGATCGGCGGGAAAATATTTGAATTTTTTTCCGTGCTCTGCCACTTGGATGACACGTGTCGGGCTCTGATTCATTCATGGACTCATCCTTTGAAAATTTCTTTTGTGCCTTTAAACTTGGACACGTGGCACTATTTTCTTGGTTTGGGCCCGAGGGGCGCATTTTTACCTTGAGCCAAACACTTAGCAACTTTTCAACCTTCTGACACGTGGCACGTTCTGATTCATCTGCGGGCCTCCTTGTCTCTTTTTGGCCATTTCACCTTTTCGTGTCCCATGCATCCCTCACATACCTTTGGCCCGGATGTCACGAACAAAAATATCCTACTTTGGCCGCTTCAGGCTTCCTTGTTCCTATTTGAGGTGAAGACATGTGGTGAGATTCCATTCGTTGGGGGCTCTTTCGGCTTTTCGCGTCCCACGCGTACTTTTGGCCCAACTGTCCTAGACAAAAGTCCCCTGTTTTGGGTGAATCGGCCGGTTCGCGTCCTCCACGTACTTTTGGCCCAGATGTCCCAGACTGTCTGGGACAAATATCTCCGAACCGCCCGAAATGGACTGACTTGCGCCAAACTGGCCGATCTGCGTCCCGCGCGTACTTTTGGCCCAGATGTCCCAGACCACGTGAAACGAAGACTTAGAAATTTTTTCCTTGCTTTCGGCCATTTTAGCTTTTCGCGTCCCGTGCGTCCCGACGTCCCAACTGTCCCAAATGCTGCGCAGACCGCCTGGCGGCTTTTCGGCCGATTCGTGCTCCGACGTCCCAACTGTCCCAAGGACCGCCTGGACTAGGACTTAGTCGATTTTCTCTGTATTTCGGCACCAAGCTTGGCTTTTTGCAAATTTTTCACATTTTTAAAACTTTCTGGGTTTTCTTCTTGGACAGGAGAGTTAGAAAGAACCCGAGGGGACCCCAGAAACATGATTTTTTGCCTTGAATCAATATACTTTCTCGGGACTGAATAATCTGATGCATGTTATCAAAATTACCTTGGGGGGTGAATTTTGGATAACAATTTGGTGACTCAGTGGGGTTATCTGCCTGCTAGATGAATGATCAGTAGCCTGAAGCAATCCATTGGGCATGGAGTCATGAGTAGTAGCCTGAAAACTGATCTGAACTTTGAAAACTTCCCTCTGAACCACTTGAAACCCACTGGACATGGAGTTGTTCTCACCAAAATGCCACCAAAACAAACTGTGCAAGAGCAGAACCAGCACCACAAAAACTATGTACAAAACTGAAAATCATACATGCTCCAAATGGAACATGCAGAGTGTGCACAAGCACTTCTTCTACTAAAAGCAAACCTACCTACTCTACTCTAACTGGAAGCAAAGGCAAGCTAAACAAACCCTGCAATTGGTTGTGAGAAATAGCTTCCCTTTCTCAAAAGTGGCAGCCATGCAATTGATTTGGAGTTGATCATGGCTGTTAGGATGATGGAAAATCAACAAGAAGCTGGTCTTCCACCCAAATCATCAAGGTATCAGCTGAAGGAAAATTCAATACCTCTTTTAGTTGCTCTGCATTTGGATTGAAGAGGTATGACAGCTGATCCTTGGAACTTTGTAGCTCATCCTCATGCTTAGAAGCAAGCATGACTGGTTGTGACTTCTCCTTTGGCTCCAATGAAGCCAAATACCTGATTGGGCAAGGTCTGATCCGTTTGATATGCCCATAGCTCTGATTTTCAACTCCAAAAATGGAGTCTTCTTGTAGACCTTCTTGAATGGATGGTGCGGAAGCAATGGTGAAATTATTTTGCCCTTTCTCTTCCTCCAATGAAGAACATGAAAGATTAAAATCTTCCAATCTTGGTTCCAAAGAGCTGCTATAAGATGCAGGCTCCTGCAAATGTGTGCTCTCCTTCATGACAGCAGACTCAAGTGTTTGGAATGTGGATGATGAAAGAGAGAATGGTGGAAACTCAACCGGCTCTTCTCCATCAAAATAGTCCTCCAAATCTGACAGATAAATTGCCTCATGGCTGTCATGCTGCAAATGCTCCACTTCCTCCATGGTGTCTTCTTGATCTGTAACTTGACCACCATGGTTTCTTTCACCCTCCAACATTGAGTTTGAGAGATCAAACTCCTCTTCAGTACTAGAACTTGAGAGAGGTGAAGTAGAAAGAAGAACTGAAGGTTCTCCTGTAGCCTGCTTTGTGCTCAAAGCCCTTGGATCTGCAATTTTCTCCTCCACAACTAGAATGTGCTCCTCTTCTTTTGGATTTGGAGCAGCTTCTCCTTTCTCTACTACTTGAAGACAATCTTGCTCTTGATAGAACTCTTCCTCTAGCATGAAGTTTTTCAAGTCAAACTCTTCAATCTGCTGCTCTAGAGGACAAGTTGGGACTGCAAGATCTTCTTCTGAGCTTTCTTCCTTTATGGCTGATTGTGCAACTTGAATTGAATCAGCATTCCCTTCAAATAGAGTGCCAACATGGACACTACTTTTTGAGAAAACTGACTGCTGATCTGCTTCTTCTTTTTGCTCTTCTTCTGCTGCCACAAAATTAGTCTTAACCACCATTTGTTCAACCTTAGCCTCTTCTGTAGGTTTAACCATCAAGGGGATCTTTGTCATCCCAAATTTGGCAGCCCAAACCCTCAAGTTGTCTATCATTTCTTTTCTGTTGGGCTCCTCTTCTTGCTGTCCTTCATGGCCGATTTTTGCAATTTCTTCTTCCCCACATGGAATTGGGAATGCAAGAGGAGGGATGGGTTGTAACTCAATTGATTTGGAAAATTTTTTGTGGTGGTAGAGGAGGTGAAACCTCTTGTTTCTTTGGGGGAGAGCGTATTTCTTTTAGCTCTTGTGGAGGGGATGACTGTTTGGAAGGAAAAAGGAAAGAAGAATTGAGGTGTGGTGGAAGACTGAGAGGTGGAGACATGGGATCAACATTTGGGACAGCAGATGGGGAGTTTAGAATTTGCAATTCCAAATGAGATGATGCTGCTTGAGTAATGGGAAGAGAAAAACCAGATGATGGTGTAGAACTTACCCATTGACAAGGTTGTTCAACAACAAGTGTATAGGCCTCTATTTCTGCTGTCCATTGTGCAAGTTGGGGCAGCATCTTCATCATGAAGTCCAGCTTCTCCTGAGGGCTGAAGTGTCTTGGAAAAGGGCCTCCCCATGGACAAGGAGTCCTGCAACCAATTCTGAAAGCTCTCATTTGAGCTGTTGCTCTGGACTGCACCATCTTTACCTCCATCTTTTGGATTTTCTCCAACAGACCAGCATCTTGCATCTGATTGTCTTCATTATATGCATACTCTTGCTCTTGGAAAGCTCCATAACCAAACTAATTTTGGCATTTCTACTCATATGGGTATGTATGCTGATTTTGAATTTGTTCAAAATGCTGATTTGGAGGATTTAAAAAACATGTTGGAGGTGGGAAACATTACTGCTATTGTTGAAAATGTGAATTCCATGATGGAAATGAAGTCATGATTGCACAACTTCATGGAATGGAAAAGAATGAAAGGGATGGAAAGAAGGATGGATGGGAATGGATGAAAAACAGGTCTGCAACTTCAGAAATGGGTTGTTGATCAGATGGAGTCACCAGATGTGTTTGCAAGTGCCTCCAAAGGCTGAAATCTTCACAGGAACACACCAACCTGCAAAAGATGAAGTGGAAGACCTCTAAGGTCCCACCGGGCGTGCCAAAACTATTAGTGCAAAATCACAACACCCCTGGATGTTGATCAGATTTCTAGGTTGATCATACTAGCATCCAGTGTGATTGCACAACATGGAATCCTTTCTCCAAGTGTGGGACTTGCAAAAATGAGAAAGGAATCTCCAGAGAAGGTTGGTTCCTATTCCTAAACTACCTGCCACAAGCTATTCCAGTGCAGGCAAGCTAATCTAATCCTAATCTAACCACCAAGGAGACAGGGAGAGAGAGAGAAGAGAAAAGAACAAAAAGCCTACACTAAAACGGTGATACACCAGAGAAGGAGAATGTTGAACATCTATCAAAACTGCCATGGAACAAGGAGAGGTGAGCAATGGGAAGGATGGACAGATGCATCACGAACCCAAGGATAGATTTCACACAGAAAATGTCCCAAGACTCCATGAACACAGCTCCAGACATGTAATGAACATTAAAACATGCACAAATACCTACAATGAAGAGAGGCAAGAAGAGAACAAGCAAAAGAACGAGTAGGGATGGACAGATGCATCACAAAACACATTTTTTGTTGCTCCAGAAGTTTACACAGAACATCATTTTAATGGTAAAAGGAAAAAATGCCATTACAGAGCAGGGGAGGAGGTTCGAACTCCATTTTCAACCCTAGAGAAGAAAAGAAGGGAGGGCAGAGCTGAAAAGATGAACCACCCTTTAGAAAGAAGCCCCTCCTTACAATTTATAGGAAGAATGAGAGAGGGAAGAGAGAGGAAATCTGAATCTACCCCAACCACTTCTAGGTTGCATTAAAACATCATTCATCTCATTACAGAAGCGGTGGATCCTGAGAACCCTAGCTAAGAAGCGGCGAACTGTATTTTGCATTAAAGTTGGTTGTTGAAACGTCACTTCTGGCCATTACCACATGCCAGAGATGTTTCTTGATTTTCTCTCTCCAAACTGAACCAAAATGCAATATTGACCCCTAGAATCATGTAGAGAATTTCACCAGCTTTCCATTGATATAAAGAACGTGAAAATCTGAGCTCTGGATCGAAAGTTATGGCGATCTGAAGATTTAGGGCAAAAAATAGGCCAAAACGGATCGGCGGGAAAATATTTGAATTTTTTCCGCGCTCTGCCACTTGGATGACACGTGTCAGGCTCTGATTCATCCGTAGGTTCATCCTCTGAAAATTCCTTTTGGGCCCTTAATTTCTTGCTACTTGGACACGTGGCACTATTTTATTGGCTCGGGCCTGAGGGGCGCTTTTTACCTTGCGCCAAACACTTAGCAACTTTTCAACCTTCTGACACGTGGCACATTTTGATTCGTCCTGCGGGCTTCCTTGTCTCTTTTCGGCCATCTCACCTTTTCACGTCCCACGCGTCCCTCGCGTACCTTTTGGCCTGGATGTCCCAAACTGCCTGGGACAAAAATCTCCTGCTTCACCTCGATTTGGGCTTCCTTGTTCCTGTTTGAGGTGAAGACACGTGGCGAGATTCCATTGGCTTGGCGGCTCTTTCGGCTTTTCGTCTATGTCCCACATGTACTTTTGGCCCAACTGTCCCAGATGAAAGTCCCCTATTTTGGGTGAATCATCCGGTTCGCGTCCTTCACGTACCTTTTGTCTTGGATGTCCCAGACTGCATTGGGAAAAATATCTCCGAACCGCCCGAATTGGACCGACTTGCGCCAAACCGGCCTTGATCCGCGTCCTCACGTACTTTTGGCCTGGATGTCCCAAACTGTCGTGCACGTCCCGAAACAAGACTTAGGTAATTTTTTCACTTTTCGGCCGGTTTCGCCTTTTCGCGTCCCGCGCGCGTCCCAATGTCCCAAATGTTGTGCAGACCGCCTGGTGGCTTTTCGGCCGATTCGTGCCCGATGTCCCAACTGTCCCGACTAGGACTGCCTGGACTAGGACTTAGCCGATTTTCTCTGTATTTCTGGCACCAAGCTTGGCTTTTGCAAATTTTTCACATTTTTAAAACTTGTTGGGTTTTCTTCTTAGACAGGAGAGTTAGAAAGAACCCGAGGGGACCCCAGAAACATGATTTTTTCCTTGAATCAATATACTTTCTCGGGATTGAATAATCTGATGCATGTTATCAAAATTACCTTGGGGGTGAATTTTGGATAACAAAAACATGCAGGATGGATAACCCGTGTCATGGAATATGACATTGAGATCAAAGTCACGAAACTAGTACATGGAAAAGGACTATGTGAACAACTAGCTTTGAGTCGGCAATTTGAAGTAGGTGATGAAAAAGAGACTGTCTTGGTACTATAGGATGGTCAAGAACATGAAGATGATGACTTGCCCACTCCTTTTTGGACTCAGAATATGATACACTTCCTATAGATAGGCCTATGCCCTCCAGAAATGAGCAAAGAAAAGAGGAGATACTTCAGATTACAAGCCATTCCATATGTGTTTGTTGATGGTTTTCTTTAAAAATGACATCAATGGAGTTCTATTGAGGTGCATTGGGACAGGTCAAATCTATCCTAGAGGGTGTTACAATTATTTTCAGTACGATGAAAGATTTCATGGAGGACATTTCACCCCATAGAGTAACAACTCTCAAGATAATGAAGGTTGGGTATTATTGGCCCACAGTGTTCAGTGACTGCTATACATGGATAAGAAAGTGCAAGAAATGTGCATGTTCTTCACAGGAAAAGAAAGATTAACAATGCTTACATTGCACCCAATTTTAGTTGACCAACCATTGCATGCAATGGGGATTGGACTTCATCGGGGTCATCAACCCAAACTCGAGCCAAGGCCACAAGTGGATTCTCACAACAACGGACTATTTCACCAAGTGTACGAAGCAGTAGCACTCAAAGAAGAAAATGAGTCTAACATACTAGACTTTTATGAAGGAATAGTGACCAAGTTTGGTGTTCCGGCCACTATCATATCAGATAATGCATTGGCATTCATAGGCTCCAAGATTACAGAATGGGCTGTCAAGAATGGAATCTATTTGAGCACCTCTTCAAACTATTACCCGCAGGGTAATGGACAAGCAGAGTCCACAAACAAGAATTTGCTAAGAATCATCAGAAGGACTCTAGATGAAAACCAAAGGATCATGGCATACAAATCTAAAATCAGCATTATGAGCTGATAGGATATCACCAAAGAGAGATATCCATACAAGTTGGTCTACGGGAAAGAGGAAGTGTTTCCTATATCATTATAGTTACCTACATTGGAGCTCATGAAGAAGTTTGAGTTGTCTAAGTTTGAAACAATTGGAGGCTAGGTATGCAGAGTTGATGGAATTGGAAGAAATAAGAGAACATGTAGTTCAGATGATTGAGAAAGATCAGGCCTTAGTAAAAAGATGGTTTGACAAGAAGGCAAGAGCAGAAGACCTTCCAGGAAGGGGACCTAGTTCTGAAATGGGATGCAGATCAGGAAAAACCTAGGAAGGCATTCCAAGTTTGATAACCATTTGGAGTGGCCCCTACATGGTCACAGGATGTAAAAGTAGTAATGCCTTCCAATTGTCTACATTGGATGGAGAAGAACTCTCTGATTCTGGTTAACGGAATCTACCTTAAACATTGCTATTGAAAGGAAAAGGTTTACCCTTGTAAATATTAGCCTAGTTTTTAATTCCTCTAAGTGCGTATGCACATTTTCTTGTTGTAGATTAGGTTTCATTTTCCCTAAGTGTCCTTTTACAGGTTTTATTTCTCCTCAAGTGGTTCATTGCTACAGTTCAGCATGCTCTCCAAGAGGGAATGTTACCAGGCTAGGGATCAAGATCAAGTTGGTTTCAGGAATTACTTGTGACTCCATGCCCAATGGATCATGCTAAAAGGCCACTGATCTTCTACCTAGCAGATTAAAATTCACAGCAGTGTGAGTCACCAAACAGATTCAGGTCATATAGCTTCCTAAGTACCTCGGGGAGCTAGAAAACTATCAGTCTCAAGGACCCCATCATGCCTATTAAGGAAGGTGCACGTCAAAGAGTGTCGACATGAACATGGATGCGCCCTGGCACAGGTAGAAAAGTGTCGACACGAAAAAGTTCACGCCAAGGCACAGGTAGAAGGCGCACGTCAAAGAGTGTCGACATGAACATGGATGCACCCTGGTATAGGTAGAAAAGTGTCGACACGAAAAAGTTCACGCCAAGCGCAGGTAGAAGGCGCACGTCAAAGAGTGTCATGAAAGAGCACAAGTAGAAAAGTGAACATGAAAAATGCACCAAGGCGCAGGTAGAAGGTACATGTCAAAGAGTGTGGACATGAACATGGATGCGCCCTGGCGCAGGTAGAAAAGTGTCGACACGAAAAAGTTCACGCCAAGGCGTAGGTAGAAGGCGCACGTCAAAGAGTGTTGACATGAACATGGATGTGCCCTGGCGCAGGTAGAAAAGTGTCGACACGAAAAAGTTTGCGCCAAGGCGCAGGTAGAAGGCGCACGTCAAAGAGTGTCAACATGAACATGGATGCACCCTGGCACAGGTAGAAAAGTGTCGACACGAAAAAGTTGTGCCAAGGCAGGTAGAAGGTGCACGTCAAAGAGTGTCGACATGAACATGGATGTGCCCTGGCGTAGGTAGAAAAGTGTCGACACGAAAAAGTTCGCGCCAAGGCGCAGGTAGAAGGCGCACGTCAAAGAGTGTCGACATGAACATGGATGTGCCCTGGCGCAGGTAGAAAAGTGTCGACATGAAAAAGTTCACGCCAAGGCGCAGGTAGAAGGCACACGTCAAAGAGTGTCGACATGAACATGGATGCCCTGGCGCAGGTAGAAAAGTGTCGACATGAAAAAGTTCGTGCCAAGGCGCAGGTAGAAGGCGCACGTCAAAGAGTGTCGACATGAACATGGATGCACCCTGGCACAGGTAGAAAAGTGTCGACATGAAAAAGTTTGCGCCAAGGCACAGGTAGAAGGCGCACGTCAAAGAGTGTCGACATGAACATGGATGCGCCCTGGCGCAGGTAGAAAAGTGTCGACACGAAAAAGTTCGCGCCAAGGTGCAGGTAGAAGGCACACGTGAAAGAGTGTCGACATGAACAATGCGCCCTGGCGCAGGTAGAAAAGTGTCGACACGAAAAAGTTTGCACCAAGGTTCAAGTAGAAGGCGCAGGTAGAAGGCTTGAACACTGCGCAGGTAGAAAGAGTGTCGACATGAACATGGTTGCGCCCTGGCACAGGTAGAAGGTGCACGTCAAAGAGTGTCGACACACCCTGGCGCAGGTAGAAAAGTGTCGACATGAAAAATTTCACGCCAAGGCGTAGGTAGAAGGTGCACGTCAAAGAGTGTCGACATGAACATGGATGCGCCCTGGCGCAGGTAGAAAAGTGTCGACACGAAAAAGTTCGCACCAAGGCACAGGTAGAAGGCGCACGTCAAAGAGTGTCGACATGAACATGGATGCACCCTAGTGAAGGTAGAAAAAAGTGTCGCAGGTAGAAGGCGAAAAAGTGTCGCATGAACATGGATGGCCCTGCAGGTAGAAAAAGGAAAAATTTCACACAAGGCGCAGGTAGAAGGGCAAAGTCAAAGAGTGTCAACATGAACATGGATGCGCCCTGGCGCAGGTAGAAAAGTGTCGACACGAAAAAGTTCACCAAGGCGTAGGTAGAAGGCGCACATCAAAGAGTGTCGACATGAACATGGATGCACCGTGGAGCAGGTAGAAAAGTGTCGACATGAAAAAGTTCGTGCCAAGGCGCAGGTAGAAGGCGCATGTCAAAGAGTGTCGACATGAACATGGATGCTACCCCTGGCGCAGGTAGAAAAGTGTCGACACGAAAAAGTTCACGCCAAGGCGCAGGTAGAAGGCGCACGTCAAAGAGTGTCGACATGAACATGGATGTGCACCTGGCGCAAGGTAGAAAAGTGTCGACATGAAAAAGTTCGCGCCAAGGCGCAGGTAGAAGGCGCACGTCAAAGAGTGTCGACATGAACATGGATGCGCCCTGGCGCAGGTAGAAAAGTTTCGACACGAAAAAGTTCACACCAAGGCGCAGGTAGAAGGTCAAAGAGTGTCAGCATGAACATGGATGCCCTTGCATTTCAAAGAAGTGTCAACACGAAAAAGTTTGACATGAACATGGATGCGCCCTGGCGCAGGTAGAAAAGTGTCGACATGAAAAAGTTTGTGCCAAGGCGCAGGTAGAAGGCGCACGTCAAAGAGTGTCGACATGAACATGGATGCGCCCTGGCGCAGGTAGAAAAGTGTCGACATGAAAAATTTCGCGCCAAGGTGCAGGTAGAAGGCGCACGTCAAAGAGTGTCGACATGAACATGGATGCGCCCTGGCGCAGGTAGAAAAGTGTCGACATGAAAAATTTCGCGCCAAGGCGCAGGTAGAAGGTGCACGTCAAAGAGTGTCGGCATGAACATGGATGCGCCCTGGTGCACAGGTAGAAAAAGAGTTGTTGACAGGTAGAAGGCGCACGTCAAAGAGTGTCGACATGAACATGGATGCACCATGGCAAAGGTAGAAAAGTGTCGACACGAAAAAGTTCACGCCAAGGCACAGGTAGAAGGCGCATGTCAAAGAGTGTCGACATGAACATGGATGTGCCCTGGCGCAGGTAGAAAAGTGTCGACATGAAAAATTTCGCGCCAAGGCGCAGGTAGAAGGTGCACGTCAAAGAGTGTCGACATGAACATGGATGTGCCCTGGCGCAGGTAGAAAAGTGTCGACACGAAAAATTTTGCGCCAAGGCGCAGGTAGAAGGCGCACGTCAAAGAGTGTCGACGAGTGTCGACATGAACATGGATGCACCCTAGATTTGCACTTAAGAGTATGATGACATTGTACATGGATTGGAAAGGCAGTCTCCTTCAGAGAGGTGCAACATTTTAGTGCTGACCAAGAAGCAGACCCTGACCCATATATTCAATATGGCCATAACTTTTCATTAGATGAGCTCCAGGATTCACGCAAGGTTACTTTTTAATGATGAAGTATTTTTTTAATTGGGTGACTAAAAAGTTTTATTGCTCAACAAGGCATCACCACTTTGGAGTGGGTTTTGCTAGGTGTTCTCACCATCCACCATAATGAGATGAATTAAATGCATTCCTAGAGGTGGTTGGGGTAGGATTTCCAAATTCCTTCTCTTCCTTCTCTCATTCTTCCTATATATTGTAAAGGGGATTTTTTCTAATGTTGCATTGGGAATTCTTATTTTTCCCCTCCCTTCTTCTCTTTGTGTAGGTGAGATTTGTGGAGTTCAAACCTCCCATCTCAAACTTGTAATGCAAGTTTGTGCCTCTTGGCAGATTTGTAGTGTATTGTATCAATATTTGGAGCAAATAATGCATGTCTGTGGATGATTCTCAACCCTCTCTATGTTCATTGCTGCATCCTCCTGATCTTTCATTACAATCTGGTTATCTGTGCATGCACATGATTGCATGTTACATTTTAATGGTTTGTGTTTATTGTCAAGACAAGTGTTCAACATTCCTTTTGTGCATCACCTCTATTAGTTTAGGTTTATTTTTTGCATCTTCTTAACCATGTCTCCTTGGCAAGTTAGAGTAGGCTTTTTTTAGAGTAAATCCTCTACAATTTTTATGTGTGCATCGGAATAGAGGAATAATAATCGGCCTTCATCTGGAGAACTTTTCATTTTTTCGCAAAGTCCCACACTTTAGGAAAAGCTCCATGTTATGCAATCACACTAGGAGTGCTCAACCTATCAGGAGTTGTAGACATTCAGGGGTGCTGTGATTCACCATCAATAGGACCCATTCCAAGGGATGCAGAGCAAATAAAATCATTCCAAGGAAATAGTTGTGTTAGTGTTTCCACTTCGAAAAGTATTCACCTCAATTTTCTAGCATAGTCTACGTACGTATTTTTTATTATTAGACTAGTTGTTCTATCTATTCCATTATTCTCTCCTTCTTATTTGTAACCTCTCCATCCATTTAGGGGAGTCTTGTTTATTCCCGTACCTATAAATATTGTACATGGTTCCTTTGTTTAGTAGAATAATATGAGATAACATATCTCTATTATTTCTCCTTTATTTCTGCCTCACAGTTTGGTATTAGAGCATCATGAATACTTGTGTGTGTGGTGTAATTACAGACCACTCAAGTGGAAGCAACAATGTGGGAAGAAGATGAATGGTCAAGATCTGCGTGGAGAAATGTTTTAACGCACCTTGACCGAGAAACCTGTGTGGAAAGAAACTTCTTCATTTGCGTACGATCTCACCAACGTGAAAGTGGAGAGAGTTTTTCGGTCTCCAGCTACCTACGTGAATATTCAAAATTTCAACCTACGTACAATACATAATTTGTTGGTGCGTGGAATTGATTGTAAAGAATTGTGTTTCTACTCAAATGTGCATTTTGTCAATATTTGTTGTCATCACAGTGTACAGGAAACATGTGTGGTATGATCTTGTGATTCCTGCGTGGAGTTAAGACAATAATCATGAATTCTCTTCCGGAATTGAGTGTACAGTGAATCTTTTTGTTGCTACATGCAAAAGCTACATGTGATACGTGGAGAAACGTACCAACGTGAAAAGGCTGTATGAAAAATAATTGGTAAGCTGTAGAAATTGCAAGCTACTTCTATGGGTTATCATGTTATTTTAAAGTTGTGTCTTGGATTGCTAAAAATGAAACGTTTTGTGTGGAACATGAAAGAAGAGTCAATCTGACTGCTCTGGCCACTGTATGGAAAGTTGAGTGGAAAAGAATAGCTATGCTAAAGTTTCTCCATGAAGATCTGCCACATTTTCCTGTTGCGTGATAAAAGTTACAACTCCAAACCTCTATGTGGAATGTGGAAAGATTACTGCATAGAAACCTGCATGAAATTGTTGGTCGAAGGACCTGAAGGATAACTGTCTCAACCTAAATGTGAGACTGCCTGGAGGAAGGAGAGAACAAACGTGGACTTGTGAAAAGACCATCTTCACTTAAGTGAAGGAAGTAGCTACTACAAAAACTACACTGAATGTCAAGTGTAGATAACTCGATTGATAGCGTGAATAACACGATAGACACTACCGAAAGCCAAACATAAACTCACAAGCTAGAGAACACCATGAAGAAGCTCCTGAGAGCTCTGGGTTCTACTTTGAATTGCTCAACGAGCTTTAGAACATCGGAAATCTAACCTTCGACGATCTAGTTTGAGGAGGACTTCTTGAATATTTCCTTTTCGATGTCAGCTGCCAAGAAAAGTGAGTTCGAGAAGAATTAGAAGATGGGTATGACACCAAATGTGAAGACGAAGAAGAATGCCCCACCAAGCATCATCGTCTCTCAGCACGCGAGTATCGAGAGCATCTATGAGCTAGTACTTCTCATCAGTGAGTAAAATTGTAATATCTCTTGAAATAAATAAATAAATAAATTTATTATTATTTTTAAAAAAAATTCTACTCCAAAGTTGCTCCTCTCTGATGCTCAGTTGCTTAAAGGGCCCAATTTTGCGGCATGGAAAACCAAAATGATGGGCAATCCTTCAGTTTGAAGGATTATGGGGCATTGTGACCAGATCTGTGCCCGTTCCCACTACTCCTGATGAGTTAATAAAGTATGAGATGGCTAGTGCCAAAGCCTTGATGCTGATAATGCTCAGTATCAGTGATGATGTGCAAACGCATGTTCGGAATGTGGAGAAACCAAAGGAGGCCTGGGACAAGCTGGAAACAATTTATGAAGCCAAAAATAGACTAAGATCCTCCATCTTCAGTCAAAGCTGCACACCCTCTCTATGGGTTCAGATGAGAAAGTTGAGGAGTTCTTATGTCACGTGGCTGAGCTGCGATCGGAGTTATTAGCACTTGGTGAAACGGTGGATGACAAAATTCTCATGTCGATCACCTTGAGAGCACTCCCTTCTCAATTCTGAGTGTTCATTATGACACTGAATGTCTCTAAACAAACAGTGGCATTCAAAGAACTTGTGAATTTGCTGCAGCAGGAAGAGGCCATCAATTCATCCCAAGAGGAGTCTCAGGATAAATCCCTGTTCTCAAAGCCATACCGTGGCCAGAAGAATCAGAAGGGTCCCCCAGAGAAGACAAATCAATGCAACCAAAAACAAAACAGAAAGATCAAAAGTCAAAGAGGTGGTGTCACATTTGTAGAACCAACACTCACGACACTGATCACTGCTGGTACAATAGCTTGAAACAAGGGTCTTCAAGTCAAACAAGCACATCAGGGTGCGAAGATTTTCAAAAGTCCAAACAACGTCCCTGTTGGAGAAATCAAAATGGGCACCTCAGCCCAAGAAGATAATGAGTCTGATGAAGAGACATCAGAAGGAGCACATTCTGGTAAGAATCTTGTACTTGTCTCTCAGAATTCACAGACCACGAAGAGAGTCTGGCTGATAGACTCTGGTGTAAGTAAGCACATGTCAGGTGACAAGGAGCTGTTTGATTCACTCAACGAAGAGCCCACTGGAGATCGGGTTTAAATAGCTGATGACAAAGAGTATGTTGCAGAAGGAATAGGAAGAGTCACCATTCCTCTGGGACCACGAAAATGTACACTTACAAAGGTACTATATGTTCCTGGCTTGACTAGCAACCTCCTGTCAGTAACTCAACTATTAAATCATCACCTGAAGGTAGAATTTCTTGTCCAAAATGGCATCAAATCATGTTTGATCTCGCGACAAGGTAAGATTATTGCTAGAGCATTTCTAAAAGATAAGTTATTTGCTTTAGATACTGTTTCATCTTCTGCAATAGCTTTATTTGCATCAACAGTACAATCTACTGCACTCTGGCATTTTAGATATGGACACTTGTTGGCTAGTTCATTGCATCAGATGAGTTCAAAAGAAATGGTTCATGGACTACCCAAATTGTCCATTTCCTTACCTATTTTCCCTGGTTGTCTTGCAGGAAAACAACACAGGGATTCGTTTCAGGCAAGCACCTTCCATGCCAAGAAGCGTCTGGAGGTAGTTCATACCGATCTGAATGGCCCTCTGCCTGCTTCATTTTCAGGATACAAGTACTTTCAACTATTCGTGGATGACCACTCCCGCAAGATGTGGGTGTTTTTCCTGAAGAAGAAAAGTGAGGCTCTTCAACACTTCCAGAACTTCTATCATCGTGTTGTGAAAGAGACCGGACAACCTCTTCTTCTACTTCACTCAGATCGAGGGGGGGAATTCACATCAAATAAGTTCTTGGCATTTCTAAACCAACAAGGCATTAAGCAACACCTGACTTCTCCCTACACGCCCCAGCAGAATGGCATTGTTGAGCATCGCAATCGCACAGTGATGGAGATGGCTCGCTGCATGCTAACAACTGCAAAGCTAGAAGAACGCTATTGGGCTGAAGCAGTATAGACAGCTGTATATCTTCTCAATAGGGCACCAAAAAATATTCTACAAAATAAAATGCCAGAAGAGGTATGGAGTGGTAGAAATCCATCAATTTCTCATTTGCGAGTATTTGGCTGCATACACATACATGCATGTCCCAGCTCAGAAGAGAAAGAAGGTTGAGCCAAAGACACTCCTGTGCATCCTACTTGGCTACAACACTACCTCAAAGGCGTATCGTCTCATGGATCCTGAGACAGAAAATATACGAGAGTCAGGACGTGGTTTGTGACGAGTCATCCTTTGACTCAATAGTATCAACAGAAGATCCACTTCCTACCACCTCTCACCAACTAGTCTCTGAATCAGATGATGAGCCAGAGGAGACTACTCAGAGAAAAGAAATGCTGCTAGGAGAGCTATTTGTTGACCTTGGAGAACTGGAGAATGTGACTCCACATCAATCCACATGGCAACATCACAGTTCTTCTCAAAAGCAACCAAGTTCTCGTCCTGAAGTGGGTACAAAGCACCATCAAGGACTCACATTTGCAACAACTCCCAGATACATCATCTGGAGTCAAAACAAGGAGTCAAACAAGAAATGAGGTAAAATTTGCACTCATGAGTTCACTGATTAATAGCTCCGAGCCAGAAAATGTTCGTGAAGCACTCAGTCAACCTCAGTGGAAGGAAGCCATGGATACAGAATATGACTCACTTATGAAAAATCAGACATGGGAACTTGTCGATCTACCTACAGGAAAGAAACCCATAGGCTGCAAATGGGTTTTCAAGACAAAATATAAGGCAGATGGATCCATCAAAAAACATAAAGCAAGTCTTGTAGCAAAAGGATATGCTCAAAAAGAGGGCATCGACTATGAAGAAACCTTTGCACCCACTTTGAAGATCAAGACCATCAAAGTTGTTTACGCACTGGCAGCACAAAAAGGATGGAGATTTCAACAGATGGATGTCAAGAGTGCTTTCCTAAATGGTGATCTGAAAGAAGAAGTGTACATGACCCAACCTGAAGGATTTGTTGATGAAGAGCATCCTAAGAAGGTATGTCATCTCATCAAATCATTGTATGGACTGAAAAAAGCTCCAAGGGCATGGTATATCAAGATCAACGATCACCTTTTACAGCATGGGTTCACTCGTAGCCCCTTGGATTCAAATTTGTATATAAAGAAGGTAGGCAAATAAATTGTCATTCTTGTTGTGTATGTAGATGATCTTGTGATCACTGGCAGTTCAGAAGATCAGGTTGATATTGTGAAGAATGATCTCAAAAGAACCTTCGACATGACAGATTTGGGGCTACTACATTACTGTCTTGGCTTGGAAATATGGAAAAAGGAGCATCACATTTTTGTCTCCCAGATAAAGTATGCCAAGACACTCCTGGAAAAGTACAGAATGTCTGATTGTAAACCTATATCCACTCCCATGGAAAAAGGCTTGCAACTTTCAAGATTCCAGGACTCACCTCAAGTAGATGCTACACTCTATAAGAAACTTATTGGAGGGCTCATCTACTTGACATATACCAGACCAGATCTATGCTTTGTCATCAGCTATCTTTCTAGGTTCATGCAGGAGCCAAAGCAATGTCACTGGATAACAACAAAGCATGTATTGAGATATGTCCGAGGAACATTTGATTATGGTCTGGAATATAAGAAGAATGATCAATTCTTCTTACAGGGATACGTCAACTCAGACCACGCCGGATCTGTTGATGACAGGAAGTCAACTACAGGATACATATTTCATCTCAGATCTGGACCCATCTCGTGGATAAGCAAGAAGCAGAATGTTGTTTCTATCTCATCCACAGAGGCAGAATATCACACCGCACGAGGAGCTGTGTGCGAAGTGATATGGTTATGTCATATTTTAGATGATATGGGAATTCCTGAAAAATATTCACCTATTCTCTATTGCGACAATCAAAGTGTGTTGAAGCTCGTGCAGAATCCTATTTTTCATGAATGAACAAAGCATATTGAGATTGATTGTCATTTCATTCGAGAGCACGTCTTGAACCATCACATTCAGCTCCAGTACTGTCCTACAGAAGCACAAGTTGCTGACATTCTCACAAAATCTCTTGGAAAAGTGAAATTTGAACTTTTCAGGGGTCACATTTGCAAGAATAATGTAATAAGGGGGGAATGTTAGCATAGTCTACGTACTTATTTTTATTATTAGACTAGTTGTTCTATCTATTCCATTATTCTCTCCTTCTTATTTGTAACCTCTCCATCCATTTAGGGGAGTCTTGTTTATTCCCGTACCTATAAATATTGTACGTGGTTCCTTTGTTTAGTAGAATAATATGAGATAACATATCTCTATTCTTTCTCCTTTATTTCTACCTCACAGAACGTAATTGTGGATTTGGGCTTAAAACACTTGCATTTCTTTTGTTTCTATTGCATTATAGCTCACAATTAATTTGAGGGAAACCTATACACTGGAAGTCATGCCCAAGTAATGGTTGACTAATTTAATCATAGTTTACTTGCACACACTCTCTCTATACAAAACCACTTAATTTAGACATATTCTTAAATATCCTCCTACCTAGAAGAAGTTGTCCATGGTCAAATGATTAGAGTATTAATAGTGGACACATTGTTGGTTTCTCTTTCCAGTAATTATCTCAGAGAAAGGACCACCCCTACAAAAAATTTATCTGAAATCATCCTTAGATCTTGGATTTTCTTAGGACACCTTCTATCAAACAGAAAAATCTATTCTATTCACGAGTCAGTCTTAAATAACACAAGATAAAACATAAAATTTAGCCATAGGATTTCCTGTTTCTTAAGTTTTGAGTTGTGAGGCCATGTTCTCCATTTTTTCTTTCTTCTTTTCACACTCCACAATTATATTTGGTGTATTTTGACTTTTTTGAGTGTGTCATGGTCCATCACTATCATACTCAGATTTCTTGGTTGATACTTTACCTGATCTAATTCATAAAAATCAACTTTTTCCATATTTACAAATTTCATAGTGACTAGCATTGGTCCAACGACCGGCATCGATTTACTCATCCGACTATCATCAGTTTACCTGAAAATTTTTGGTTATCTACTTTTTGGTCATTTTAGTAAAAATAGTACTCACCACATTTTCTATTCTTGTGAAGATCGTCAGACATATCATCATACCCTTGGATCTTTAAAATCACTGTGAGATCCAGTTTTGTCCCATTTTCATCAGTTATTTCCCATTTACAAAGCTTTTGATTTCCTACAGTAAGTTGTACTAGTTAACATAACCAACATGGGTCACCCTATCACCGTCATAGGTTAACCCAGCCATCTTCGGTTCCTATGTTTTAATTTTTAATTAAAAAAATGACATGTTTTTACCTCCAAGAATTGTTTTTCTCTAGTTCTTCTATTTTTTTGTGTCATTTACAGAGAATATGTTGCCAAGCCAACACCAACTCACATGGTTTTGACTCATAGTCAAGCCAATGCCCTTTTATTCCATGCAATCCTTCATCCACTCCTTCCTAGACCATCGCCACCTTCCATCCTGTTACCTATGGATCCTACTAAGCCCATTATCATCAGTAACGGTGACAAGGAGTTTGTAAGACTCCTTGACCACAACCCCGTTTCCTTACAACATTATCTTTCTCCTTCATCTACTTGGGATTCATCAGGACAACTGGTATATGACATTCATGTTTCCATCCATGTTTCCCTCTCCAACACTTCTGCATCAGCTACCACTAGCTAGGCGTTACCTTCATGCACATTACCACTTGTGGTCTCCCACCTGGACTCCAAATCATCTATATCTATAGCACCTACAACATTGGTCACACTTTTGACATAAGTTGCTCCCATGGTGTCAATCATTCCGTCATCACCTACCTCTAGCATAGCCACATCTGCACCCCTCACCTCGTATATACCTATTACATTGCAGCCACCCATGGTGTCAAAGACTCATACTCCACTTCAAAACATCATCCTCTCTATCCCACAATATTTACCTCCAATAAATACAAGAATTTATACATTCAACCCAACTACTTACACATATCACCAACAACCAACTATCTCATCTATTGTCTAATAATGAAATTTTCCACATGAATCTATACCCCCCTCACATTTCTCATACTCGAAACCTCCATATACTGAGATGCCATCCTCATCATACATTCATCATCTACCCCCTTATACTATAGGGGGTGCCTAGTCATCACAACCTACCAACAACCTTATTCAAATGATGATGGAAAAGATGCAAACATTAGAAGCATCGGTTTCTGGCTCTCGCAACTCTTTGAGATTTGAAAAAATCTACAATGATCCCATCCATCCCTCTATTCTCATTCGTCCATACCCTACACATTGGGAAAGGGCCAAATTCAACCGGTTAAAAAACAAAGAGGACCCTCAACAACACTTGTGTTCATTCAAACATGGGTGCTATTTAATCACTCATGACGATGCTCTACTCTTGTGGACATTCCTAATGTCCTTAACAGGACCTACGTTGGATTGGTGTAGTGGTTTTCCTCTACATTTTATTTACTCATTTAAAAAAGTGGCTCAAGCCTTCCTAGATCATTTTTCAATTAATATCATCAAGCCTTCACAGATTTTGTCACTCATTGATGGAGCCTTATCAACCAAATTACATTCCAGCTACCTCAAACTAAACTTACAGAGTTATTCACTAGGGTTTATGCCAGGAACATCTCACCAACTCTCAAAGTCCAAGCCTTTCATACCTTTGATGAATTGTTCACCATCGCTAGAAAATTTAAAATCTGTGCCATAAAAGAGAAGAAAATTCAATTGTGTAACAAAAATTCTAAATTTAAATCAAATGATAACTCTTCCTCTTCAAAACCCCAAAAAAATAATTCCAAAGCCAAGGGATCTGCCAACATGGTAGTTAAAAATTTGGCCCATCTCATGCATCTAATCAATCAAACCTTCCTCCAACCTTTCTCTCATTCAAGCTTTTCAATTTAAGTGGGAGAAATGAAAATACACTCTAATTGGGAAACCTTATTCTTCATTATTATAAAAATTTCTTAAAGACAAAAATTTCTCTTCCGCCCATCAAACCACATACTAGTTTTGACTCCTCTTGTCATATGCCTACATGGTACAAGGAACATGACTATTACAATTATCATCGCGTGAAAGGTCACAACGATGGTAATTGTATAAAGTTAAAAAACATTATCCAGGAAATGTTAGATGATGTAGATCTAGTCTTGGAGAACCGAAACACATCAACTAATCAAAAATTACATATCTTCAAGAAGAAATTTCCTAACCATACCTGGTCATATAACAAAACTGGAAAACCTTTGACTAATGACAATAATTTCCATGAAGTCCATGCTATTTTCGACATCGTACAAATCCTTCCTCAATTTCCTCCTATCCCCTCCATCGAGGATATTCTATCACGAGATCCTTTACCCATGGAAGATCCTATTTCATCTAATTCTTCACTCACAAAGGAGTCCCCTTCATCTCCCCCTTCACCCACAAAGGATACCAAAATATCTTACCGATGCCATTTCATCACTCCCCTCGCATCCTAATGAACAACCTGCGGTGTTAACTCTTCTATCCATAGGAGAGTCATTCTCACCTCCCTCTCCACCGAAAGAGGAACCTACCTCATCTCACCTGTCATTTCCCCTACAAATAGAGGATCCTTTAGAAGTGGCACTGCCTATTAGTGACAATTCCCCATTAGCCTTCCAAGATATAGTTTATTTTCTCTCGGCTCTCTTATCCACAATGTATGAAGCCAACATGTTCCCTATCTCACAAACATAATTTATAGGGATTACTACTAAATTAACATCATCTCCTCTTACAACAGTGTTTTTTTCACACATGGTAGAATGCTTGTATAATGTTGATAATTCCATGCTTTGGGGGTGTCTCTGGCTACCCTTTTCAACCAAAACATGAATGTGATCTGTTGATACCTCTACAATTTATCCAAAGGTATTTCAGACAGTCGATCCAACCATGCCCATACTGGTCATAACAGCCTCTTCTTCATCACCCTCACCTACTCCAAAACCTTTACCCATAATCAAACCTGATCCTATGCCTAAGAGCCTACCTAAACCTAAAATTTCCCCCATAGTGAGAACCATCAGCACATTGGGACTCATATCGACATCAAGTCTAGTCCATCCTCCTATCAAATTGGACTTAGCCATTTCTTCACAAACCCACGTAAAAATTATTCCCCCACCTAAAAGGAAGACCCAACCTTTTACACCGCATGCACCAGTTTCACCTACTACCCCTCTTTCACCTTCACCATTACCCTCCATCTTAGGACCTCACCCGTCGACCTTGGTAGAGAAACCTCCTATCCAAGGCAAACCATAAGCACAACAACCCACCACTTCATCACAATAATTTATCACACCTAACTAATATGCACACTGCGCACCTTTTCCATTACATGCATATTTCTTACCGCCTATACACCTACCACCTACAGTAGCCTCATAAGTACCTATGAGATTTCCTTCTCTTCAACCCATACCTTTCACCTTTCCTCTTCCAGTAAACTTCATTGTGCCTCCTTTATCACCTTTGATAATTCATCCTATTAATCCATCTACCTTTCCTTCCACGTCACATACTCCTTCCTCACCTTTACCCATGAAGGTGCAACAAAAATTGAAAAACCCACTACCCTCTAAAGATGTACTTAAGCTTACAACACCTTATATAGCTAGTTCATCTACTAAACCTTTACCTAAGAAGGTACAACCAAAATATAAAACAATACCAGCTACCAAACCAGTGGTCAAGCCCATTTCACATCCAATTCCACCTCTTGTGATGCCTCTCCCACAAAAATCACCCACACTTCAATCTAGACCCACACTCACCTCACATTATGATCCATTGGTAGGGTCCTGTGACAACATTTTAGCTAACCTTTTAGAGACCTCTGTCATCACATTTCTGGCCCTTAGACCATATGACCCACTAAAACCCAAACCAAAAGGATTTGAGGATACTAAAATTTTTTCCTACCATCTTGTGTCAAGACATGATGTAGAAAATTATAAGGCACTAAAAACTGTTCTTCTCCAACTTTTTCCTCCTTAAAAAAACTTTGACGATGATGATCATCTAGATAAAGACCCTATTCCACCTCTCCCTATCACCACACATCCTCACCCACTACCTATTCAAGGACCCACATCTTGACCTCCATAATATTTTTTACCCTACTCCAATATTAAAGTTTAATATGGCCTAGATAAGAGAGCTCGCCAAAAGCCCAACAAAATACCAGTGCACTCTATTCATTTCATAAGGCTCTTATCCTGCACCAGGGTTTTATCCATCATGTCATTATACCTTTCATGACACACCTTCTCCATTCACCTCTCTTCCTTAGATTAAGATGATCCAAGTTGCCACTCGCACCTAAAAATACAAAGGAAAGCAGAAAACAACCATCTCATTTTCCAATCCTATGCCCAATATACCATCTATGCCTGCACCAAAAATCATTATTCGAGGATCCACATATCCTATATTTGATGAGGTTTCCCATCGTATAATGATAAAACAATTACACCAATCCCCTCTAAAAATGTCTTTGTACGACCTTGTCCAAACTATTGAATCCCATTGACAGGCCCTCATGGAGGTTCTATAATCCATTGAGGTTTTACCTTATTACCCTATCCCTGTGGCCTCCATTATCACCCCTCACCATGTGGCATCACTCACCAATTCATTCCCTTCCTCTACACTCGCTACCACTCATCAACTAGCCACTCCCAGTTTCTTTGATGACAAGATTGTACCTCTCCAATCAGATAATCATGATCCAACCATAGTCATCTTCATATACATTATTAATATACGCATTTGACATGTCATGATTGATGGAGGTGTCAACATCAACATTACATCTTCCCATGCATACAACCAAATGCACATCCCCACCAATTGCATGCATAATAACCCAGTAACGTTGTGTTCATTCAATGATGCACCATAACTGTTATCACCGAATCACATCGCCCCTATGCTTATACAAGCACATATACTTGAACTCATGGTGTGATTGGATAACATGGGTACTATCTCCAAGTTGTGGGACTTGCTACTTGAGATAGATCTCCAGAGAAAACTGGTAATTTCTCCTAAACTACCTGCCACAATCTACTCTAATGCAGGGGAAACTAACTATTCTAATCTAAATTTCCAAGGGACCAGGGAGAGATAATGCATAAAATGAAAGTATACACTACAGTGATGATACGCCAGAAAAGGAGGGTGTGAGAGTAGTCTTCAAATGCGTGAGATATGGAAGCAAAGTGCACACTAGAAGGGGTGATGACAGTTCTCCATAATCTAGCAAAATGCATTTTACAACAATATTTCAAACATACACAATGATAATGGATCCCTGCAAGAACATAATAATAGACACAATATTCTTGTAATCAAGGTTAAAGGGGCAAGAAGAATGCAAGAAAACACAGTAGGGGAAGATACATCCAAAAACTTGTATTTTATTGCTTCCTGATATGCACAGTTCAATTGGTTATAAGATAAGGGCCTAGATCACCATGCAAGAAGTCCACAACAAGGTCCTGCAACACATTGGCTTCACAAAGAAATTTTTGAAGAGCTTTGCTACAAAAACTACCTCCCTTTACAATGAGCCCAACACTCCCATTTATAGAAAAAATGAGAAGAAAGAGAGAAGGGAAAAATGCAAATCCTGAAATATTTCCTTCAACCACTTGTAAGAGGCATTAAATGAAGTAAAATTATTGTATATTACTTACAAAAGGCTCCCCATACTATCCTAGGTGCTGCAACAGAGAAATAATGATGACCATGCCTCTTAATTACACTCCCAACTGCCAAATAAAACACTATTATGAAATCGGCCACGTTTTATAAAAAATATCCATCGATCTCTCATCAAATCTAGAATTTCTTGATTTTTTTGCATTGTTCTCGGAGCCACAATTCCAACGGTACCAATTTTGTGTGATTTTGTTGATAAATACAAAATTTATGGCCTTCTTAGTGCGGGCAGCTATTTTGGGTCTGGAAGGCATTTTCTGTCATTTAACGGGAATGAGCATTAACTGACTGGAGCTGAATATGTTTCTTCTATTTAAATATATCTACCCTCATTAAAAATCGGAGCTCGAAGTCAAAAGTTATGGTCGTTTGAAGTTCACGGGTAAAACGTTGACTTTTCTTCCTTGCCTTCAGCCATTTCAGATTTTCACGTCCCACGCGTACTTTTATCCTGGTTGTCCTGGATGAATTCTCCTGCATCAGCCGATTCAGGCTTCCTTGTCTCTTCTGCAGCTTTTTCACCTTTTTGTGTCCCACGCGTCCCTTGTGTACTTTTGTCCTGGCTATCCCGAGCAAAAATCTCCGAACTGCCCGAAATGGACCGTCTTGCTGAAAATTGGCCGATTCGCGCCCCATGCGTACTTTTGTCCCAGCTGTCCCAAACCGCGTGAAACAAAAAACTTGACGATTTTTCTTGCTTTCGGCTGTTTCACTTTTTTGCGTCCCATGCGTCCCTCACATACTTTTGTCCCAACTGTCCCACGGACCGCCTGGGACAAAAATTGTCCGACTTAGCCAATTTTCTTTGTATTTTTTTCCCAAACTTGGTATGAAAAACCTCGGTACGACCCACACTAGTACGACCTGAACCCTTCAGACCTGAAATTCTTTAAAACAACCTTGCAACCTTATTTTTTACATTTTTTCCATTTTTTCCATCTCGTTGGGATTTCTTCTTTGATGGGAGAGTTAGAGAGAAGCTGAGGGGCCCCCCAAAAAACATGATTTTGGGCCTTGAATCAATCTACTTGCTTGGGACTGAATAATTTGATGCATGTTATCAAAATTACCTTGAGGGGTGAATTTTGGATAACAATAACTTCGACCCTTGCCACCATCATTATCCACATTCGCATTTCCCCCTATACCATCCTAGAATTATTCTACAACTTAGAGGGGGAATTCAAGTACAACTTGTTACTTTTCTGACCTTGGATACACGTCCTGGGTTTTTTTCCTTCAACCTTACATTGCTATGTAAAATTTTAACATGAAGGACATAATTATACCATTACAGCTGACCCTTCACCATTCAAAACCTATAAGATGTTGTATCGACCTAATGATGTTCTTGTACAAGTTAAGGCATCCACCACCACTGTCACTTCTACTTCACCCATAGCCCTATCCACTAATGTTTTCACTACCTCTCCCACACCTAATTCCTCAATTCCCACTATTTTCATAGCCTCCACAACTGATCCATATGTTAACCCATCTAATTATCAACCAACCAATGCTTCTTCTTCACAATCGCCTAGTGATTCATCTATTCCTGCTACCCACATACCGACTACCCATCCCGTAGAAGGATTTTTTTAATGTCTCACTCTAGGGGAGTACCACCTATACAACATCAACACATTCCTTACTCCTCAAGAGTATGATAATCTTAGTGAACATCCTCTCTATGATCACTACATAACCAGGATTTTCCCTTATGGTCCTTCCCACCTTCGCACCAAGTTAACATATGGGGGACTTGATACTTCTACCTACTTGCCCGAGTCACCATCCCAAATGTGACCATTTTCTTTGCCCACACCTTCCTCCATTGTTGTCCATGGAAGGGATTTGGATTTTTTGTCTATGAATAGGGCCTCCATATTGTCATCCCATGTACTACTCGTAAGTAGAAAGACTGCAGTGGTATTGGATTTTCTAAACCATCTTCTAAAAATCCTTACATGGAACTCATTGAGGATGAAAAACCTTCTCCACCCTGTTCACGAATGTCACCACCTTCGAGTCTATAGATCTAGAATCTATTCCTCCTATCTTTTATTATTTGTGAGCACAATTTCCATGGGACCTCTAACTTATCAATGAGATGGTAAGGCTCCCTCTTCCCTTCCCTTCCTATATTCAGACATGACTGATGATGATACTGCTTCTATTAACATCATTTAATGTAAGGATGATGAGTCTATTCGCACCTACCTTGGTGCAGAAGATTCATATATTCACCGTTTGTTTCCTTTTGAGACACAAACCATGTTAAATGAATCGACCATCAAAATCAATATTAACACTCAGGACAACCCATCCATTTTAAATATAGGGCAATATTTACATGCTGCTGAACAAGAAGATTTTAATTCTTTCCTCTGAGATCATAGCAACAATTTTTCTTGGTCCTATACTAATATTCCTTGTATTGACCCAAACATAGTGGTCTATAAAATCGTCACCATCCCTGAAGCCAAACCTGTGAAACATAGCTGCATAAAATTCATCCTCGCATTTCCCTTCTTGTCAAGGAAGAGCTTCAACATCTCCCTTTAGTTTCCTTCATCCTACCAATTGATTATCTCCAATGGATATCTAACATCATTCTTGTTAGAAAAGCGATAGGGGGACTCCATATTTACATGGATTTCCATGACCTTAACTTAGCTTATCCTAAAGATGTATTTCCTTTACCTATTATTGATCAACTAGTTGATCTTACCACCAACCATGAGATGTTATCACTCATTTACGGTTTCTTGGACTATACCCAAATATTACTTGCCCCAGAAGATCAATACAAAACTGCCTTCATCACTCCTTCGGGGATCTTCTACTATCGATTCATGCACTTTGGCCTTAAAAATTTTGGTCCCACATATCAGTGGGATATGACTTATATCTTTCATGACATTATACATTGCATATTGGAATATTATGTTGAAAATATTCTTGCCAAATCTAAACATCGGGCCAAATACCTTACAATCCATAAGGTCACATTCAACTATCTCATGAAGTATTGTGTTCACCTTTAACTTAAGAAGTGTGTCTTCACTGTTATTTATGATAAGCTCCTTGGTTTTATCATTTCTTTTCTTTGCATATAAGTTAACCCCACTAAAATCAAGTATATTCTCAAAATTCCTCCACCTACTCACCCTCATCAACTTCGTAGTTTGCAAGGAAAGTGGCAATTTATTCATCACTTTATTTCTCAACTTTTTGACCACTACCATCCACTTCATCATCTCCTAAAAAAGGATGTCTCCTTCAAATGGGATGATGAATACTACAAATCCTTTGAAACCTTAAAACAATACCTCCTTTACCCACCTATGCTCATTTCCCTTATGGATGACCAACCATTTTACCTTTATATTTCTGCTACTGATCATTCCTTGGGTGTCATGCTTTCTCATCGCGATGACTAACATAGGGAGCGAGTGGTTTATTATATATGCCATATGATTTTGAACTACGAAACTCGATACACCCACACTAAAAAACTATGTTTAACCTTAGTTTTTCTCGCCACTAAACTTCACCATTACCTACTCAACCACAAAACCTTTTTTAACACCAATATTGACCCCTCACATTACATGTATGCTAAACCCACCCAACATCAATGAGTTTCATGTTTCCTTATGCTATTTGCAGACCTAGACCTTGAATTCACTCATCAAAAATATGTCAAAGGACAAACCATCTCTGACCAACTTGTAGATGCACCCCTCTCAAGAAATTAACCCTCTAACTTTGATTTACTGGATGAATCCATCAATACCTTCTCTTTGGATGATACAGTTTAGTAGAAGATCTTATTCCTTGATGGCTAAAAATGTTAGCGTGGGGGTGGATTCAGTGTTATCCTCATTTATTTTAATAGACAAACTATGCCATTATCTTTCAAAATTTATTTTTACTGTACTAACAATATTTCTAAATATGATGCACTTGTATTAGGCCTTCAAACCACCATTGCCTTAGACGTTGAATCAATTAATATCTTTAAAGATTCCCAATTGGTTGTAAATGAAGTTAATTGTATATACAAGTGTCATATTGAGATACTTCAAAAGTGTAAGCATCATGTTGACATACTTTTGACTACCTTTGACCGCTATGAACTTTAAACCACCGTCCATTCCACTAATAAATTTGTGAATACCATGGCCTATCTTGCTTCTCAAATCCTCATTTCACCCTTTGAATCAAAATATTTTAGCATTGTACAAAGGTTACAATCACCTTCTTATCTATTTCAAGATGCCAACCTCATCAGAACCGTTAAATGTGACCCATGTGAATGCTGGTATAAGTAGGTTACGAACTACCTTTCCCTTTCAATTCTACCTCTAGACCTTACTTGTAATGGACATTGTGCTTTTCTTAAAGGTTTCTCTCACTATGTCATCATGGGTGGTCTTCTTTATAAAAATGGATTTGATGGTATCCTCTTACAATGCCTAACAAGTTGTGAAATTCCCTTCACCATCAGGGAAGTTCACGATAGAATTTGTGGGGGTCACTTCAGTCATTTAGCTATTGCTAAATCCATTCTCCATCTGGGCTAGTATTGGCCTACCTTAAACCATTTTTGTTGTGATGATGTGAAATGTTATGTGAAGTTCCAGTAACATGCTATAATTCATCACAGCCCTAGTCACACCTTACAAGTCGTATGAGACCTTTGGCCTTCTATCAATGGGGTTTGAATCTTGTTGGAGAGATAAATTCCCATTCTTCCCAATGTCATAAATTGTTTATTATCACTACTAAATACTACTCTAAATGGGTAGAAACCATACCTCTTATTTCAACAAAATCTGAGAAAATATGTGAAATCATCAACCATCACATCATTTGTTGCTTTAGTGTTCCTCATCATCTCATCACTAATAACATAAAATATTTCAATAACAAAACCCTACAGAAACTATGTGAAGCCCTCGGCATTCAACTCAATTTTTATTTCACCTTACTACCCTCAAACAAATGGCCAAGTAGAATCAACCAACAAAACCTTAAACAAAATTCTTATGAAATTTTTTGACAATACTGGAAAGGATTGGCATACACACATTACTTTTTCCTTATGGACTTATCGCACTAGTATTTGTACTTTAATTGTTGCCACGCCTTTCTCTTTGGTATACGGTACACAGGTTGTTTTGCATGTTGAAGTCCATATTTCGTCTCTTCATATCTCACTTAAAGAGATGCTCAATGATGATGAATTTCACTAAGACCATTTGGCACAACTTAAGTTATTATAAGAACGTCACCTAAATGCTCTCAATAAGCTCTAACTCTATCAAAAAATTATGAAACGTGCCTATGAAAAAAATTTCCACGAACAAATCTTCCAAGTCAGCAACCTCATCCTAAAGGAAAATCAACATTTAATAAAAGAGGAGAAAAGTAAACGGGGCAAATTTGCTCCTAATAGGCTTGGACCTTATATTGTTACTCATACCTATGGATCAGGTGTTTATCATTTGTCTTCACTCGAATGTAAACCCAAACCCCATCCCCTCAATGCTTTGCATCTTAGACCATTCTATTTTTGAATTAATTCCTATATCACCTTTTGTCAATTAAACACTTGTCCTTTGAGCACCATTCACCTTCCACTTACCTTATTTAAGGAGTAACAAATAAACAAGAGTCATGTGATTATCTGTCACCTTTTACGCCTTATATTCAATGCGAGTACCACGACTCTACTCATGACATGATTATCATGGATACTTTTTGTCTTTTTCAAGTTAGAATCTCATGGTCATTCACCATGTAAACACTCTTTGACATAGTTTTCCTTTGTGTGCTATGGTTTTGTCTACAACACAAGAGCCTATTGGCCTCTATAATATTTTCCATGATTTAAAAGTCCAAAAATTAAAAAAATTAAAATGGCATTCATCTCCTTGTGTCCAAATTCTAGCAAAATGATCACTCCCTCGAAAGGGACATCTACTCTTTCTATCTCATTGATATAAATAGACTTCTCCCTGGAAGGACGAATATACCAAGCTAGCCATACTATACATAGTCTATCATAATAAGAAGACTATTATTGCAAACAATAAAATAAAATATTCAAAAGCTTCCCACATCAATCAGCTTCACAAAGACCTCAAGGAGAAAATATACTCATCCCAGATAGACTTCCCACATCGATCAATCTATCAAAACAAAAAAAAAAGCAAAAGAAAAAAGAAAAATATTAAATTTTTTGTCATGAGCTTTCCTATTTTGATCTTAGGTCTCTTGCCAAATAGGCATGTTATGTTACACTAGGTTACGCTAAAACCAACATACTTTCACCTCATCACCTTTTACACTCTAAATTTCATCCCGCTTAAGGGATGTGCCACAAATGTGACATTTCGTGATAATGTGACTTTCTTCACCCTTCGAATAGTAAATCATGCAATTCCTTTAGGGTCTTACATTCATAAGCCAATCTTTGGTATGATATACTCGTTATGGTTCTTATCAATTAGGTAGATTTTTTTATCTCTTTTACCATTCTCGTCTTTTCTTCCTTATTGGTCTTCCTATAAAAGACTAGACCATCGATACCTATATTTTCAAATTCATATTTCACAAAAATCACCTATACCTATGACCCACAATCATCCATTCCTCTTTTTATCTATAATAAACCATGCCTAAAGTGACCTAAACTCAACCCTACCTAAAATTAATTATACTAAACCATGCCTAGCTAACCTAGACTAAATCATGCCTAAATTCTACCAACCCATCCCTCTACCTCATCATATTCTTCCCTAGCTTATGGGAGAACTACATCGGCTTGAGGCCCCTTTTCGTCGGGGCTATAGAGGAAGAACTCTGAGGGCATGGGGCCCTTGGAGGTTAGCTCAAAAAATCTTTACCCTAACCCATTTCCCCCCTTTTTCTTATTCATAGGTCACTTACTTTTCCATTTTACACAAAAATGGTAAATTAAATACTCAACAAACATACACACCTACTATTTCATCATATTATCCAAGCATCCAATCAATAATTTCATATTTCCATGACATCAAATATTTGGAAATTTACACCAAAACATACATATACATCATCATTTATTTTCCATACTACCAATAACTTGGAAATTAAATCAAACCCATAGAACATGACCAAACCATTCCTAAATGACATAGACTCGACCATTCCTAACTCACGTAGACTCCACCATACCTAACTCACCTAGACTCCACCATTCTTAACTCACCTAGACTCCACCATGCCTCAATTGACATGATCTTGTAGACCTGCCAATCGACCACCAATCACCCACTACATGGCTTGCCAACTCATCTCAATTCCTTATACTATCAATTTTTCACTCCTCACTTGCTCCTCTATCATTTTCTACAACTACAAAAGTCAAAATTAATCCTAAAAACATGAATTTTTCTTTTTTAGACCCAAATCATAATGACCGACATCAGTCTTATCGTGCCCTATCCAACAGACGTCGGTAATACCCTAACTGGCATCAGTCTCTCTCCATAACATTTTAACCCACATTTTCCAATTCCAGCCTAAAATTATTACTGATCATATACCTCTTGACCTAAAAAACACCTCTTACACTCTACCTACAAGCCTAAATTACATATAAATTTCCTTAATTGCATTTAGGGACATTTTATTTATCTTACCTTGGCCTTACCCATGTCATGACCTATATACCCTGACCTGAACCACCTTTTGTGACTTTTGAGCTTCTGTACTCGTTATACCTTGTGATGTCATTACCCATGTTGTTTAGCCTAATGACATCACCTTTTCTATTACCATGTTGTTTATCCTAACCAGACCTTTGGTGTACTAGATCATACCTAAATGGTCTTGCACCTAACCAAAGTTGTGTGTCAAGACCATATCTTGTACCCTGGATACCTAAATCACTTTAATCTCCTTTAGATAAACCTATCGACCTTGGATGATGTATATTTTTCATGCTCTTATACCTGGTACGTGTCACATTCTATATGTGTGCGTCTATTCGATTGCCAATACCTATTATGTGATTTGGCCATTACCCATTACCCAAAGTTCTGATACCCTTACCTAGAACCCACCTACCTTCACTATCATCACTTATACATATATCAAACCGCTCACTGACTTCATCTAACACTTCATCAGTTCACAGTTTGAGGGGGATCACCTTGAGCTCTACTTGGGGAAACCTAACCTCCATTCACACCTAGAACATCAATTATTTGTTTTTTTCAATTTCACTTACAAATACAAGTTGCATAACAAAACGGGGAAAAATGTAGACACCAAACTTGGGTCATACTCCCCTTAAAACTTGTTAATTAGATTAACCATATCCTACCTATTCATATCCCCTAGTGCACATGTTAATTAAATTAATTATCTTAATTAATTTAATTAATATCCTCAGTTAATCACCTCACCTAGCCACCTCACTCGATGACCTTCTCAAACCACATAAATAACCTAAGACTGAGTATAAACATATCCTAACTAACTAGGACTTAGTCTAAACCGAGACTTAACTCCTATTAAAAAAACTAAAAGGACTCCTACTTATCTTGCCATGATCTATCACTCAAGACTCGACAAAAGGTTGGAGATTATGCTAAAAATAACAACAGTTTCGGTTTTTTTGGCCAACCTATATATTCCCGTCATGACCAATGCCAGTTATGTGTCAACCGATGCTGGAAACCTTACCATGGTCGGTTAGGTTAAATACATTTCCAAAAGCCTTTACCCAGGTTGGTCATTTGATTAAGGACCTCATTTTCCAGAGATCTCAAGCACTGAAATTTATTTAGCACTCAAGCAATATAATACACATGGGAGAACTACACACATTGATTACCATTCATCATCCTTTTCACGATCACATATTCACAACAGAGAGGGAAAAAGGTATGAACTTCCGTGACATGAATAAAATGACTCTTCTCTCTTGATATCTACTATCACCATTTTCATTACATACATTCTCCAATCTATTTTCCAGTAAATATTTAACATCTCGATTCTGATTATCTAGTTTCCTTGTGTAGATTTATTTATGCATCTTTGTAGTCTATTTCTCTCCATACCCATATACTTCATTCCTTCCATAAACCCATCACGTAATAATACTCAAACATTTCACCCATTTTCACCCTCTCCTAATCATCTTCAATTCTTTATAATCATTTTATGAACCCACTCTCACCATTTCCAACCTCTATACATTCATAGGGAGTCTTAAAAACATATTATAATAACTTTCTACTAATTGTCCCTACTAATGCTGGTTAAACAACAACATTCATCACTCTTCTTAACCGGATTTCCTCAGTCAGCTGGCACCGGTTACTATTTCTGTCATTATAGCTCATACCAGTGAGCTAATACCCACTTTCCAATAGCCGAAAACCATTTCTAATCCTTACTAGACCTTAACCAAACCTGAAAATGGACACCAGCTTAATCAACCCTCACATTTTGACCTTGAATAACATTTTCCATGACCTGTATTATTTTTTTATACAAGACACCTAAATCATTTCAATTCCAATAGTATCTCTACTTCATGTATGATTCAACTAGCATTAATATTGTTATGTAGAATTCAATTGAAATCATGTTTAGGAAGTATCACGCTTCTTGGATCTAGCTTCCACTAGGCATTCTACTCATTGTTTTGTTTAACTCTATTTAGTTTTACTGTTTTGTATCTATAGGTAATTCCTACTAGCCAAAAGGGACCTGTCACATGCTTTCTGATCTATAAGTCATCTATGCACACATTCTACCTTCAATCGACATTAAAATAGGTATTCCTCCCTTACCTTCTACCCTTATTTGTTTCATTAATCTAATAAGAATTTGTTGAAACAATCTCTAACAAACCAGTGTGACATTCCCAATATTAACACTCATTATAAACAACACATACAATTTTACAAAACCAAAAATTTTAAACCTTAAACGCTAAACATGTACAATAATGATGGTAATGAAAATGATCATGACTATTAAGATGGAAATCATGATCATGATGTGACGATGATTATAATATTTTATTTATTAACAAATTCAAAAAATTATATCAATAATCCTTATAAGATTAATAGTCACAATGATGATGATGGAAAATATTTTTATGGTGGTGGCACTTATGGTTGTGATAATGATGATGAGAATTATAATGAAAAGGATGACAATGATGGTGATGATGATTACAAAGATGACAAGTATGCCACAATTTGTAAACCTTAAACCCAATAAATGTATGATAATGATGGTGATGATAATGATGATGATGAAATATGACAATGACCATGACTATGAGGATCATGATCGTTATCATGATAATGATCTGATGATGTATATATTGATGATGAGTATGATGATGATGAAAATGAATACGACGACAAAGACGATGATGCAAAAAATTATGAAAATGATGACAAGGACAATGAGGATGATGGTGATGATTAAGATCAAAATAACCATGATGATAATGATGATGTCACTATCATTGATGATAAAATTATAATAAGATTATAATATTAATAATACTAATAATAACAATATTGGTATTTTAGTTTTTGTATGAATGACTAGGATGAGAACATCTCCAGTTGGTGACTCAAGACACATATTATTAAACAAAAATTATAGAAGATAAATCCTAAAGGTGGGATTGAGATTAGGGTTTAGGTTTTTATATTTGGATATTTACATGAGTTTTTATAGAGTTACGTGAGTGTTTAGTTTTTTAATTCAGGGTTAAAAATTCTTCTTTAGTGTTTAGGATTCCACATGTAGGGTTTTCTTTACTTGTCCTATTTACATTTTATGATATAACCAGTTGACATGGTCGATACCGCATAAATGATAATGTCAAACCTTAAAATATCATTCGATACCTAAAAATTCATGTGGCATTTTCAATATCAACACTCATCCTAAACAACACAAAAACTCATACAAAAAGAAAAATTTGTAAACCTTAAACCGTAATCATGTACAATAACGATGGTGATGATAATGTTGATGATGGAAGAAGAAAATTACCATGACTTTTAAGATGAAAATCATGATCACGATCAGACAATGATGAAAATCATGATGATGACTAGGAGGATGGTAGAAAATGAAAATGATGAAGATCATGGTGATGAGTACAATGATGATGAAAAAAAATGAGAACGATGACTATGATGATGATAAAGATGGCGACGAAGGTCATAGTGATGATGTTGAAGATGTTGATGTTAGAATCGTTGCTAATAAAATTATAATAACAACCTAATATTAATAATATAAATAATAAAAAATTGAATACTAGAAATAATAAATTTCTTGTTTTGTGCATTTAATTTTGTATGACTTCAATTTTTGAATGTAAACTGAAAATTTTTAGTCTTAAAAAATAGTGAAACATTTAATAGTATAAGATATTTTATATGATTGTATTAATGAGGATAATTATTTTATAGTACATAATATCTTTGCATTTCCAAATACACTAATCAAGCTCATTGAGTTTGGTTCATTTGGTGATATTTTTACTAATTTCACATTATGAACCATTTATGTTAATCATATGTACTACTTAGATTAATCATTTGACTATTTCCTTGGTTAACATTGACTATTGATTGTTGTAGTTAAGAGAAAGTTATAAAAGTTAGTTTCTTGCTAAGTGACCAAATTACATTTTGAACTCTGTTTATGTTTATATGGGCAATCCATTTTTTTAAGAGCATAATATGTGTACTAGTAATAAAAAGTGTCAATTAACCTCGCTAAAATTTCTTTTGGAATATATGTTTTTTAATTTTTGAGCTAAGATTACGTTTTAAATTTAAAATTAAACATGTTGTTGGAATTATGAATGTATTTTAACTTGTAGTTTATTAGGAAATATAAGCATGCAGTCCATAGTTATATAGTTTAGTCCAGTACAATCTTATTTTTAGGAATTAAATAATTCAAATAAAACAAAACATTTTTTTTATTCATATTCAGCATGTAGTAGAATTTATACTACAGTTCTATTTGTGGAATCTTTTTTTAAGAAAAGTCTGATGATAAGTTTAGGAATAGTCTTTTTATTTAAGAGAAGAAATTGTAATTGATGTCAAGGCATAACATGGAAATAATATATATTGAAGGTAGATGAATAGCTATTTTTTACATGCATAGGTCAAATTGTAATGAGTTGAATCTCTAATAGAAGTGATGAAATAAATTTATCATGTACAAAAGTGTTGATTTTCCTGACTACTATATTTTAATGTTTTCTTTTATTCTATTCTTATTTTGTGTTGGTTGATTAATTCTACATAATTTATATAAATTGGTATGAGAACATGTTTTTCCATCAGGTTATTAAATTGGTAGCAAACTATGGCTTCTACATCTAGTGTGTAAACATTGCAATTTAAAGGAAACAATTATGAGTATTGTCACTAACCATGAAGGTGATAATGATATCCCAAGATGTGTGGGAATTTATTGAGAATGGGTACACATAGCCCGTAGATGCAACATCATATAATGCACTATCACAGAGAAAGAAAGATGCATTGAAAAAATTATTGAACAAAGACAGAAAAGCTCTTTTATTTATTCATCAAACCATCCATGAAAGCATCCTTCCCAGAGTGGCAGTAGTCAATCAAGAAAAATCCACTTGGGACATTGTGCAAGTTACGTATCAAGGTAAGGAGAAAGTAAACTATTCCAAGCTACAGTTACTTCGTAAATATTTTGAAAATATGTCAATGATAGATTCATATTCTGTAGAATCATTCTATACTTTTATAGTTAGGTTAGTCAATAAAATTAAATCCCACAATGAGACTATTCAAGACAAAAGGATTGTTGAAAATTTCTTAGGAGTTTTCCTATGAAATTTAATCCTTCGGTTATTTTTATTGAATAAACTAAGGATCTAAGTCATTTTTAAATTAATGAGTTATATGCATACTAATAAATCATTAACAGAGGATGAATAGATCACATGGAATTGTAGATCAAGTTTTTTCATCTCAAAAAATAGGAATTCATAGAAGAGGAAGAGGAAGGTTCAGGCATAGAGGGAGAGGAAGAATCTCATCTAGAGGATGCATTAGATTTTCATCAAATTCTAGTGGAAGAGGATAGAGTCAAGAAAACAATCATAATCATTTTTCAAGTCAGAGATTGGATAAGTCTCATTTGTAGTGTCACTATTGCAAGAAGTATGGAAAATATTCTTATGATTGTAGGTCAAAGCAATATGATCAGGATAGGAAAAAGAAAAATATGGTTCAAATCTCTACTCCCATATCCATGTTTATTTCCTGTAGAAGGATTGCTAAATCAATTTCTTCTTTATCTCCAATTGAGTGTAATTAAATAAAAGAGAGTCCATGTGATGTATGGTATTTGGATTTTGGTTACATTAATCACATGCTAGATAACTTAGATTTATTTTCCAGTTTAGATGAATTAGTTAATAGTGATGTTACTCTTGGGATTAACAATATTGTCTCTATAAAATTAAAAGGAATAGTCTAAATTCCAAAAAAGGGTAGAAAAATATTATGCATGATGTTTACTATGTTTGAAGATTGATGCATAATCTTATGAGTATTGGAAAGTTAATACAAAAAGGATACAAAGTTTTTATTGAATATAATGAGTGCACGTAGTTGTCTCAAAATTCCCTAGAACTCAGTTGAATGCAAATGTGAAGACTAGAAGCAGTAAAATGTTTCCATTGATATTAAAACTAGAATAAATTAGAAAATTATATTTGTTTGTAGAAAAATCAGTAGCTCAAGTCACAACCAAGTCTTACGCTAAGTCAAATCAGTCCTATGTTGAGTCCCGTACTCAAGCAAATGAGTCCTTTGCTAGTGTAAATAAGTAATATGGTAAGTTAAATGAGTCTTGCATCGAATTGTACGCTAATAGAAATACGTCCTGCACTAATGCAAGTGATTCCTGCGCTGAGTCCTACGCTAGTGTTGTGCTCAAGTAACCCAATCAAATTTTCAATCGGTCGTGAATGATGAATCACAAATTAAGAATCTTAGGTTTGGACATTTAAATTTTGGAGGTTTGAATTTATCACACAGGAATAATAGGGTTAAAGGTTTTCCTTTCATACAAAAACAAAAACAAGTATGTGAAGGTGTTAGGAATTCGGGACAATGGAATAGTGTTATGATTTAATAACAAACAAAATCGTTCGCACATGATCTAAACCATTCCCTAAAAATTTTAGTAGTGGAGGTATAAACTATAATAATCCAAATCAAAACAAAGTACACACACATAATGCATCATGTAAAGTGGTTCACAAAATGTAGGCTATATTCACCTAAGACAAAGATCTCATATATATAGTAATGAATGAAAGTACTAACCAACTCATCCCAAAAGATTACAATGCATCTCTCTAAGAGTATCTCCTCCTCTATATCTCTAAACAAATCTACATGATTGCAGTACAATTGTGTCTCCAAACTATCAACAAATTTCACATAACCAGGAACTACTACATCTCTGAACCACAACCAAGCTCTCTTGCGAATCTTAAAACATGACCTCTCACAAGGGTCTACGAATGTGCAATGATAACTCTCAACAAAAAAGTAAGTCTTTCTTCCATATCTTCATCTTCCACTATGAAAACAAGAAGACAAAATCCCCTATAATATATAGATACTTTCCTATATCCACAAGCTATCCTACTAGCTACAATAAAAGATTCCAATGGATCAACAATACAACATGATCTCATGGATCTAGAATACAAGATCTCACAACAACGTTTATATCTATAATACAATATCTCACAATAACATGTTCATCTACAAAATGAAAGACAATGTGTTTTACATACTATGTAAGCCATTAAATTGAGACAAGACAATACAAAGGAAATATAGTAGAATGCATAAAAATCTTCTCACCATCCAGATGTACCTACTATTTCCTTTGGTCTAACTTCTCTCCATTGAAGCTCTGTCTTCATGCAACATTTATCTTCTTATTCATATAAAACTAAGGAGAATTATCATTCTTCATCTATCCTTATGCTCTTACCCTAGGTTTATAATTTTATAAGCTTAGAAAAACTTAGGGCACCTTAGCTATGCATTTACAACCTTTAGATCACCTTTACAATCAACCTTTGGATCAAATCCTACATCTAAAATAAAAACATAAATGCATAGGTAACCAGTGCTGGTTCCCTAATGCTAACTGGAGTTAATTCCATGATTGATGCTGGTATCTCAAAGGTGAATTACGCTAGCTCCCTGATCGACACTAGTTGTTGTGTAAACCTGTAAGTTGTAAAAAATGCTACTTGTGAATCAATTCAGCTCCACAACTCAGCAATCTCCCACTTGGAGATAAATTGATGAACTTTTACTTGTTCATTACCGTCCTCTACATACCATGAAGAATAACTATTCTTTACTTCAACAATTCTCTCAAAATCAGGGAGATTAAACCATCTTCTAAAACCAAGAAATATAACAAACCATGACTTACCATATACCTACACGAAGCTACTACTAATATGTGTTATACGAGTTATCCATACATAAATCTCCCAATGAATCATAAATCCAAGCATCTCATGAAATTAAGCCATCATGACTAACACACTTGCAAGATCTCCCACTCAAACTGAAATGCTAAGCTTTAACTGCAACCATAACCATTGTCATGCCTGTGTGAATGAGCAACTGATGTTTTTAGGTAACATTAAATCATATCTCATGCTATGGGACTTGCGGGTTTGAGATGATCCTCCAAAGAACGCTGGTTCCTCTACCTAATCCTATCACTAAACTACATATAAGGAAGGAAATGTGACTATCAACTCCTAATCTAACAATTCCAAGGAACTAAGGAGAGAAAGAGATCATGAAAATTAAGAAATCCTACACTAAAGAGCTGATAGCAGCAAGAAAAGGGAGTGAAATATCCTATTGAGGGAGAATACAGAAAGAAAATGGAGTTGAAGAGACCAGACTAATGTGACACAAAACCAGATCTTAATTTACCACGTAATCTTCATGGAACACAACATCATGCACCTACAAATGAGACATGCATGCATAGAAAAACTACAACAAAAATAGAAGGGAAAGGAGATACAAAAAAAAATGCAATATTTGAAACAACACCATGAACTCAATTTTATTGCTCTTAGAATATGCACATTCCATTAGATTGTTGAAATAGAGGCACAAAGACACTTTCCAAGCCCGTGATAGGGTTTGTAGCTCAATGGTTTTGAGAAATGTTTTTTACAGATTTTTCCCACATCCCAGAATATGTCCCTTCTCAAATGAGAAGTGATTACAATATATAGAAAATGAATGAGAGAAAGAGGAAGATTGAAACTTGGATTTTTTATCTCATCAACCAACAAATGTCATTAAATGGTCTGAAAATGGAATGGGCACACTTAAAAATCATCTTACATATGTACTTTAGCTTTTGGAAGAAGAAATGGGGTACCATACTTCATTAATTGTGGTGGTTGGGTATGGAATTGTGTATATCCATTCTGGAAACATTTTCCAATTTTTACACATCTGAACTCAATAAAATTGAGAAATATTACACTCATTGCATAAAGTACATTGATACCTTTCCATTGATATAAAGTTTGTAAAATTTCGAGCACTATATCAAAGTTATGCCCATCCAAAGTTTCACGCAAAAACTATCATTTTTCTTTGTTCTATGGATTTTCCAGTTTTCTACAACATTTCACGAATTTCTAGGGCCCTTTATTCTGCGAACTTTTCCACAAATTTTACTATGCGGCTTTTTTCTATGGATTTTCCACGGACTTTACTCTATAGCTTTATTCTGCATCTTTTTGAATGGATTTTACTCTATGGCTTTTTTCAGTGAATTTTACTTTGTGGAGTTGTTATTGGGCTTCTTATATAGATTTTTCTGTGGCTTTCGTAGATTTTTATGCAGACTTTTCCTCAATTTTTTCACTAACTCCTTAGATTTTTCTTGGATTATGGAGTTAGAAACAATGAAGTAGAGTGCCCCAGAGCCACATTTTCCTGATTTTACTCAATTTCATCAAATTTGGCCGAGAACTGAACTCCTTTACCTCTAAAAACCCCAAGATCAACCATAAAGCTCTATCATCTACCCAAGTTTAGTTTTCTCTAGGTATCCATTTTTATCAAAAGAGGGTAAAAATGGATAATAATTCTCTAACCACCAAGCTCAATAGCTAAATATATCAGTGAGAAATAAAACTAATGAAAGAAAATATAAACCTTATTCCCTTCTTAATAAAGAAAATTTATACAACAAAAAAGTTTGGACTTCTTGTGAAGTAGGTGAATCCACCTTTTTTCATCCATGTGTACTCAACATCTCTCATTACCTACAACTGTGTCTAATCATGAATTTTTATTGAGGATCTCATCCTTAGACTAGATACCCTTGTCGTCAAGATTCCAACGTATCTCAGAAATAATATTCAAACACACCAGATATCCATGGTGCATATTTCACATGTGCACACAATCCAAACACAATACCAGTTTCTTTAAATGAAAGAAATAAAACATGAACCAAATAGAAATACATGAATTCCACCCAAGTCTTGCTGGACTCCAAAACTAACTCTGTCCTCTTGTTTATTCAAGCATTAAATTGATCTACAACGTTTCTATTATGTACACTTTGTGTAAGAAAATTGATCCTCCAAAATAGGACACTAAACTAATCATTCTCTATTTCTACTGACAAAACCTCATACAGATTCAGTAAAAAAAAACCAACCATGGTTTCCTGACCAGTACCGAGTCCTCTGTGACCAATGCTAGTTCCCTGACTGACGTTGGTGCTTCTTGAACAGACAAAATGTCACAAAACTGGCATAGTACATCGAACAAGGTTCCTACTCTGATCAAACCTGATAAATTTGATGTGTCAATTATTTCAAGAAGCACCTAAATTTCGTATGAAAAACCATTTCAGAAATCATCCATGCAATAAAATTGCATCAAGATGAAATACATCACCTTACCAGTACCAAGATACTCAACTTCATCTTCAACCAAAGTACATACTTATTTTATGGAAGCCCCTCCTTCATTCTATGCTACTACCTCTCTACTGAAGCCCATACATATAACTACACAAAGGATGCATATCTACTCCTCTATCTCATACTCAGATCTTTAATCCCAAACAATGCATGTGAAACCAAAACATACAAGCACTGGAATACCAAGATAAAACCTTACCTCTCTAACATGGATCTATAATATGATGAATGTGGTTGTGCCTCCAAGAACTAGGGACACCTCAACAAAATGGATATGTTCCATGCATCTTCTTAGTTCTTCCAGATCTTTGATTTTCTATTTAAAACCATTTTTCCTAGTAACTTACAATGGTCACCATATAACTGACCACGGTCACCCTTGTGACGTCGGTTACCACCTCGAATTTATAGCTTTAACTTGATTTTAAATATCTTCCTGTGATTTTCACATCATTGCACTCATACATGTCAGTAATACAACTAACAAAATACTGAACAAAACCTTACTCTTAAATAACCAAGCAATGATACTAGTTGTTGGTTTCAAATAAGATAACAAACAATGATTTGATACCATTGTTTGGGAATTCGGGACTACGGAATAGTGATATGATTCAATAACAAAAAAAAACATGCACACAATATCTAAACATTCCCCAAAATCTATAGTGGTGGAGGTATAAAATAGAACAATCCAAATTAAAACAAATTACACACACATAACACAACATGTACCTTGGTTCACCTAATGTGGGCTATGTCCACCAATGGTAGAGATCTCATATATAATAATGAACAAGAGTACAATCAAACTCTTCCCACAAGAGTACAATGCATCTCTCAAAGAGTATCTCCTCCTCAAGATCTCTAAACAGATCTACACGAGTGCACTACAACCATTCCTCCAAATAATCAGTAGATATCACATAACAAGGAACTACTACATCTCTCAACTATAACCAAGATCTCCTATGTATCTAGAAACAAGACCTCTCACAAGGGTCTACCAATGTGCAACCATAAGTCTTCACTAAGAAATAAGTCTCACTTCCATCTCTTCATCTGCCACTGTGCAAACAAGAAGACAACCTCCTCTACAATATTTGTATACTATCCCATATCCACAAGCTATCCTATTAACTACAATACATGATTCGTATGGATCAACAATACAACATGATCTCATGGATCTAGAATCCAAGATCTCACAAAAATTTGTGGATCTACAATATAATATCTCACAACAACATGTAGATCTACAAGATGAAAGACTATGTGCTTTGCATACTATGCAAGTGATTACCTTGAGAAAATACAATACAAAGGAAATACAGTAGAAGAAACAATACTCTTCTCACCATTTAGATGTACCTACTATTTCCTTTTGTCTACCATTGGAGATTTGTCTTCATGGAACTTTTTTCTTCTTTTTCATCTTGTTCACCTTCAACCAAGGATAAATAACATTCTCCCTCTATCCTTATGTTCTAACTCTAGTTTTCAAGCTTATATAACCTTAGAAAAACTTAGGGTAATTTATATATGAATTTACAACCTTTTAGATCACATTTACAATCAATACTCAAATATAATCCCATGTCTAGAATAAAAATATAAATGCACAGGTAACCAGTGTTGGTTCCCTGACTGGTGTTGGTTCCCTGATGTTGACTAATTCCAGTTTGATGAATGATTTAATTTCTTCCCAAGTGACTGAAATTGGTTACCTGATCGACGCCGGTTACTGTGTAAACTTCCAAGTTTTAAAATGTGCTACTTGTGAAGAAATTTAGCTCCACAAATCAACATAAGCGCGTATTTTGGGAAAGCAACATAGAGATTATTTCCCTCTTAGTAAAACAATAAGATCATGTGCACTACTATAGATTGTGTACTCATACTTATGTGGACCAATGTAAACAACTTATTTTGGAGGTTGTTCATATTTTATGACATTTATTGATGACTATACAAGGAAGAAATGGGTATGTTTTTTGAGGCATAAATTATATGGTCTTGATAAATTTCAACACTTTAAGGATTTATTGTAGAAATAAAGTGTACAATACATCAAATTTTTGAGGAGAGACAGATGAGGTGAGTATGTCTCTAATGATTTTTTAAATTTTTGCAAATATCATGGTATACACAAGCAATTTACTACCAGGTACACACCACATACAAATGGTGTGCCAAAGAGGAAAAATATAACCATTATGGAAATGGAAAGAAGTATTATGAACAAGAAGATTATTACAAATGAGTATTGAGAAGAATCAGTAGAAAATTTTGTTTACATTTTAAACAGGTTTGCAACAAAAATTGTTAGAAATATGGTTCCTCAACAACCTTGGACTAACAAGAAACATAATGTTTCTCATTTTCAGATTTTTTTTTTGGCGTATGCACATTTTCCTAATGAGCTAAGGAAGAAGTTAAAAAACATAGGAGAAAAGTTTATATTGATTAGATATTTAGATAATACAAAAGCATACAAGTTATATAATCTAGTCACTAGAAAGGTTATAATCAATAAAGATGTATAGTTTGTTGAAAATGAAGCATGTGATAGAAGCATAGAGAAAACATTCAGTATAACAATAGCTATTCCTTATGATGATATTATAGATGAAACTTTAGAGCAAAAAGCTATTACATATTCTAATCTTCGATATGCATCTCAAATTGTACCACAAGCTATACCTCCATCTACAACCAAGAGGTCTCCATTATTTCAATCATCTTCAGCCATGTAAGAGACACCGTAAAGAACAAAAAAATGAACTTCATCATCATAAAATAGTCAATCATCTGATAGTCCTTAGCTTATGAAAAAAAAATTCTCGTGAGATATATAATGTTGATACGAATAATTATTTTTCATTTTTTGCATTGTTTTCTTAAAATATAGATCTAATATACTTTGAATAGCCTATAAAAAATGAATTTTTTTCTCAAGACATGGATGATGAGATAGATTCCATAGATAAAATCATACATGGGAGATGGTGGAGCTTCTAAAAGATAAGGACGTGATAGGGGTGAAGTGGATCTACAAGATCAAGTACAATGTTGATGGAAAATTACATAAAAATAAAGCACAACTGGTTGCAAGATGTTTTACGTAGCAATATGGAGTTGATTATAATGAAACAATTATACCAATGGTCCTATAGCACGTTTGTACATAACAAGAATAGTTTTATTAATTGCAGCTCAAAATAAATCACCTATTTATCATATGGATGTAAAATCAACATTCTTGAATGGTTTTATTGAAGAGGAATTTTATGTGAATCAACCATAAGGTTATGAGATTTAAGGACATGAAGGAAAGGTATACAAGTTGAGAAAAGCTTTGTATGGTCTCGAGCAAGCACTTAGAGCTTGGTACGATAGAATTGATTCTTATTTGATTCAAAATAGTTTTTGTAGGAGAAACAATGAGCATACTCTATACATGAAGATAAATGAACAAGGTAAGATTCTCAATGTTTTTTTATATATGGATCATTAATTATTACTGGAAATCTATCTACAGATTTTTTCAAATTAGCCATGAAGAATAAATTTGAGCTGAAAAATCTAGGTCTTATGCACTACTTTTTTTGGAATTGAATTTCAACAATTAGAAGATGGAGTTTTTATTTCACAAGGAAAGTGTGCTAATGATGTTTTGAAGATTTTTAACATGTTGAAATGTACAAGACAACATCAAAAGTAGTTGTATTAGGTTTGCAGTTAAGAAAACAGGACTACAAATCATGTGTGGATCTAACATTGTTCAAAATATTATTTGGAAGTCTCATGTATTTGATAGCCATAAGGCCTTATATTATCTTTGGCGTGAGCCTCATATCAAGGTTCATGAAATATTCAAAATATTCACATAAGAAAGATGGAAAATGGATTTTGAGGTATGTGTGTGGAACAAAGAATCATGGAATTCTATATTGAACTTTAGATGATTTCAAACTCATAGGTTATATAGGCAGTGACAATGTCAGAAGTATAAATAACATGAAAAACACATATGGATATAATTTTTCCTTTGTAATAGGAGTGGTTTCATGGACATAAAATAAGTAACCCATTATCACATTATCTTTTGACAGAGGCAGAGTATGTAGCAGTAATGGAAACATCATGTGAAGCTTTGTGGATGAGAAGAATGTTGAAAGGTTTATTTCAAAATCAACAGGATGCTATGCAATTTTTTGTGACAACTCAGTAATAACATTCTTGAAAGATAATGTTTTTCACAGTAAGTATATTGATACAAGGAATCATTTCATTAGGGAGCTGGTGAACTAAAAAGTAATTTTTCTCAAATTTTATAAATTCAAATATTAGCTTGCTAATATTTTTGGAATGGCGTTTGCAAAGGAAATTTGTGAATATTTAAGAAGTTGTTTTGGAGTTTTTGATCTTGAATATGGAATATCTAGAAATAAAAACTCAACTCAAGAATAGTGAAAGATACAAGGTCAAAATTAAGGGGTAGTGTTTGAATTATGCAGGTAATTTCTCCCATGCTGTTTTTGGAAAGATAAGCATGCATTCCATAGCTATTTTGTTGAGTCCAGTTCACTTTTATTTTTAAAAACTAAATAAGTGAAATAAAACAAAATAAAAAAAAATTATGCATGCACAGCATGTGGTGCAATTTAGAATATAGTTCTATCTATGGAAGTTATGTTTCAAAGCATTTTGATGCTAAATTTAGGAATAATATTTTTATTAAAGAGAAGCAACTATAATTGTTGTAGAAGAATAGCGTGACCAGAATATATGTTGCGGGTAAATGAATAATAGTATTGTACATGCACATGTTGGATTGTAATGAGCTAAAGATCTAGCAGAAGTGAAGAAATAAATTGATTATGCACACCAATGCTCATTTACTGAATACTTTGTTTTTTATGTTTTCTTTTATTTTGTTTTTATTTTGTGTTCGTTGTTTGAGTCTTCATAATTTCTACACATGTCTGTCAAGTCAAATTTTGTTTAAATTTTCTCCTGCTTTAGGTAATTGTATTCAGACCTAGAGGTTGATTATGTGAGGATTTTTTAAAACTTTCTAGATATTGAATATTCATGTGCACAGATTAAAACATTACACATAAATGTTGATAAATGTGATTCCTTACAAATTTATTTTATTTGATTATAAAATATACTATAAAAATAAATTTTACAATTTCTAGTTTTTATAGTCAATAGTTGTCTATGATCATGGTAATATAAAATTAAGATACAAAGGATTCCCAAATAGGAGAGCTCCAAAAAATGTACTATTTAACAAATGACAATAATACATAGGAAGAACAAAAAATTGTACTGACAAAAAACATCTAATAGATTAAGTATATGTTGAAATATTACTTTTGAAATTTGTATTGATTATATTATGGACATGATTATGGACTTTATTATAGTATGATGTTAGATGTTAGATCATGGATTATTGTTGACTTGATTCAGTTATGATGCATGATGATTATTAGAGACATTTTAGATATTGATGTTGATATACTGTTTGACATGGTTATACTATGGATGTTGTTCGGACATGTGATATTTGGATATTGTGAGTAGACCTAGAAATGGAAATTATTTGATGATGATATAGTTGTTGAGTAAAATTGCAAATGATCTTGTTGGTTGCTTGGATGTTGTTGTGATCCATATATCTAGATGATTTTGGAATTTTATTTATATTATTTTGGATGTTCTGATATGGCCACGAGGCCGAAGGAGGTATTCATGTTTTTTGCAGGTTAAAATATCACAACAAACATCGGGGGATTGGAGACCAACCACATTGGAATTCTAGATGAATTCAACAAGGTCACCATGGCAACTAGTATTTGTTTGTGCGTGTTTGTGTGTGTTAGGGATTCCCATGGGGGGATCACCTTTAAATGTGACCAAGGGGTTAGGTGTATTTATTTATTGGTTCCTTTTTTTATGTTTGCATGTGTTTATTTTGTGGTGCATTGACCCTTTCATTATTCATTAAATGGTGTGTAATATTGTGAGTAATCATGTTGTTAAGTTAATTAATTAAAATATGTCATAAGAAAGTAATTAATAGAGTTGTTGGCCTTGAATTAAAGTGTTGTAAGAGATGTGTAAGTGATGTGTAAGTTAACTTTTGAGTGTGAAACACTTCATCTTCTTGGAAATTCGAATTTGTCCTTGAAGGCTGATTTTGGAGGCTTGTGGGACAAGTTAAACTTGTCCCATACCTCTTAAATTCATTTACCAACCATACCTATGGTTGGAGGGTTGATTTTAGACTTTTATAATGCATTTGTGTAAGTCAAATTGTAAGTTTTAATTGCACTTTTCTTACATGGTTTAATTTCAGTCCTTTGGGGTGTGGGTTGGATTTGAGTATGTAAGTAAACTGTCATATTATTCACCCACCTATTTATTATGCATTGGAGAATGAAGTTGAATTTTGAGGTTGGGGTTGAGGATCTGTGATGTGGCATCCTACATGGATCCACCTCATCCTCTTCCCTTCCCTCTTCTATAAAATTTGAATTCTTTGCCTTGTTTTGGGTTGCTTCACTTTGGAGACTTCATTCTTGGGTGAATTCCTTGCTATTTTGGGAGCTCTTGCTTTTGGATAAGTTGGAAGATTGTTGCATTCTTGTTGTTTGGTGGATTTTTTGGATTGTTTCTTGGAAACAACTATTGTTTGGAACTTGGGAAACTCCATCATGGAGAGGTAAGAGCTTGGCTCTTGAAATGCTCTTCTTTTATGAATGTAAATGTTAATGTGTGAATGTTTTGGCATGTTTGTGGGTTGTTGGGTAGATGGCCTAGGAATGGTGTAGGATAAGACTATGGGGTTTATTTTGTGGGAGGAACAAGTGTGTTTTAGGGAGGTATAAGGGTGGAGGGAGTTGGGATTTGGGTTCCACCTTACAAAGAAATAGCTTGCATTTCTTTACTCGTTATGGGGTGCCATAAGAGGTTGGGGAGGCATAAGGAAATGAGAGGAATAAGGGGTACTTGGGGGAGGCATAAGGAATGTCAGGGTTTTGATATACTATATTTTGGTGGTTTGTAATTCAGGTGGTGATACCCATTTCCCCTTTTGGGAGGCATAAGAAGCATCCCCATAGTTTCTTGCTCCTTTGGCTTGCTTGATGAAGCCTCAGTAATGTTTTTCATGCTTTAATGTAGTTGTAAACTACATTCTATTTTTGGACTATGTTTTTATTGTGAAAATGTTGCTTGTGTGTTTGTGGAAGCCTGTTGTTGCCATGAGTTGGATCACATCTTTTATTGCATTGTGGTTGGGGCTCGGGGGCCAATGAAGAAGGATGGATTCTCCTTTTCATTGGATGTCTTGGTTGGGTGGAGAGCATTGCCTTTCCCCTGCTCTTGTGGTGATCAAATTAGAAGAATGTGAAATCTGCTTGTTGTTGTTCTAGAGCTGAGAAAAAGATAGTTTGATAGTTCCTTGTGAAATGAAACCATATTGTAACCTTTCCCACTTGAAGTGGATGAACTTGTAAATGTTTGTAATGGAAAGATGTTGTATTGATTTGAAAGTTGTATATTGTAATGTGAAAGAGATAAACTCTATTTTCAGCATTTGAAGGAATGTGAAAGAATTGTATTCTGTATGAGGAATTTGAGGAATGAAAGAAAAGTTGTAAAGTTGTATTTGAAATCAATAAAGGATTGCACTACCTTCCTCAAATTGCATCATTGTATTGAATTTGATCATCTAAATGTGAGTTGTAATCTCTGTTTGAAAGAAAGAAATGCGTATGAAGGAAGTGTAATACTCTGTCTTTTGAAATATGTAAAATTTGGAAATCAGAGATGTATTTTAGCTTTTGAATAGTTGAATTGAATCAAATAAATGTATTAGATTAGAATTGGAATGAATTCTAATACTTGGAAGATGAAAATGGCGAATAGATCCTTTAAAATTTGATCTTTGTTTTGTATTTTCAAACTGGAAAATACTTTATCCAAAAATGCACAGTTTGAACCTGCAACAATGAAATAACAAATTAAATGATTAAATTGAAGTAGTATGCCCTAAATGAATTCAATTGGACAAAAATACTTAAGGAATTCCTTAGAAAACTTAGCAAAATCAGGCTCAAACCATTTTGTTGTCGTTTTGCTATCAAGGTTGTTTTTATCTAAATTGGGAGTCAATAAAACAAACTTACCTTCCAAATCCATCCTAAATCCATCTAAGAATAGTTCTCCATGTCTAATTGACATGTTGAGAGAGGAAGAAGGACAATTGATTAAAATTTCATAAGTTAAAATCTACTAGCTTGCCTTTTAAAAGCCTGCAGATCATTTTCTTGAAATTGACTCCTTAAACTTTATCAAAATAAAAATTTAATGATTCTTGTGTAAAGAGGACATCGAGAGATTTCTAGAAAGTCCTTGTTTTCCTAAAACTGAGCTCTCTATCAAAAGTTATGGCCTTCTTAAGTTTTTCTTCATTTGGCGTCAAAAAAATAATTCTAACTGTAAAAAAAAAATTGGGAAATTTTTCCTAATTTTCCCTACCAGCCCACCACCAGCCCACAGCCAATCAGAGGCTACCATGAGGCACCACGAGGGCATTAGTAGAGGAGCAGATCCCTTTTTAACTTAGTGCTTCAGAAAATTTTTGGGGAAAATTTTCCTAATTTTCCCCCCCTGCCACCCCAGCAGCCCGCAACCAATCAGAGGTTGCCATGTGGCACCATGAGGCATTGGCAGAGGAGCGGATCCCTTTTTAACTTAGCTTCAAAATTTTTTTGGGAAAATTTTCCTAATTTTCCACCACTGTGCCCCCACAACCAATCAGATCTCGACACGTGGTGCCTTGGGTGTCGGCAGAGGCACGGACCATTTTGATCCCTAGCACTTTTAGGCTGAAAAGACATAATGTCTTAAATCACTCCGATGACTGTATTTTCTGCTAGGGTGTTGTAAAGATGACACGTGTCCTCTTCAGGCTCGCGGGTGCATGGAGGTAAATCATGCTTTTTCCCCAAAGAAGGAAAATGTGCCAAATTTTCTCCCCGCTCCGCCGGCCTGTGCATGGGAAAATTTTCTTCCCTAGGCCCGCAGGCCCGCTCTTGGGAAAATTTTCCTCCCAAGGTCCACCGGCCTATAACTTGAGAAATATGAGGAGTTAGGAGGACTTCTTTATATCATTGGAAAGGTGAGGAAATTTCCTATCCAATGGGAATGTTTTAGGGAAGTTTTGAGAGCATTAATTCTAAGAAAAATCAAGTTGAAGCTTTTAAGCCAGTTAGAGAGTGGTGTAGTGTGAAATTACCCTCCTAACCTAATTGAACTTTCTAACCCTAAATTTTGACCTTGTGACCTTTAATAATTGTTAATAAAGAAAAAAAATATAATCTAGTAAATTAGTATTGATCTGGAACCTTGTTTGTGACAACTGTTGTCTTGTAACCTGGTTGAAGACACTTTTAAACAAAAAAAATTATTCCATAATTTTCCTATCTAATCCTAGGTTGTTCCTTGGGTCTCAAGTGGGTTGTTTTTATGGGTGTTACACTTGGTATCAGAGAAGTGGTTCAAAATCTTGGGCCATTGGGCACACTAGAAAACTTGAGACATGAACCTTAAACCTAGCACACTTTTAAATCTAGAAAACAACTTAGTTTAGAAATTACATATTTTAGTAAACATGGAAACTGAATAAAACTTAGAAAGATGAACTAATTCTCACCTGGTCTGTGCAGGAGGCACAGATGGGATGAGGGGTCTTTTCACATAGACCTAGACTTACCACCACCAGATCATGTTGTAGCAGCCATCCTACCACATATTTTGTAGACTCTTCAGGATGTTAATGCCACTCTACATGGAGGATCAGTAGGAGGACATGCAGCCAGACATGATAGAGTCACTTCCATTGAGGGTCATGTATCTCCTCGACCCAGTGAGGAGCATGGAGGAGAGAACTTCCATGCAGAGTCAGCCAGAGTAGAGTCACCACAGAGGGGATAGGGTGACTGAGTTTCAGGACATAGGGAGAGGTCTCGGAGCCCTAGGCTTAGGGATGAGCATACAGAGAGGCCTAGAGGCCATCAGACCACAGCTGCAGATCACATCAGGGAGATCCTGAAGCTTCGGCCATCACATTATTCTGGTGACATAGGTGGATTTCAGGCAGAGGCCTGGTTAGTGAGCTTGAGTGGGTGCTTCAAGCTCTGTCCTTGTTCTAGCAACATGAAAGCTTGTGTTGCGATCCATCTACTGAGGGATGGAGCTGGTGTCTTGGTGGTAGACAGAGGAGTAGAAGCTCCATGTTGATTCTGAGATAGTTACCTGGGATCTCTTTGAGGAGCATTTTAGGAGTAGATACTTGTCATGGAGGTTCATACAACAGCAGATAGATGAGTTCCATGACCTCTGACAGGCATCTCTTACAGTGGCTGAGTATGAGAGTAGATTTCTGGATCTACTCTAGTATGTTGATTACATGCAGGATGAGCAGGTGTGGATCCATAGGTTCATCTGGGGCCTGAATCTAGACATTGGAGGTGCAGTGTAGATCCATTGTCCACAGACATTAGCTGAGGCTGTCGAGAAGGCCTATATAGCAGAGGAGACTCGGGGAAAGACCCAGTAGGCTAGAGACCGAGTCTGGAGCCACATACAACAGATGCAGGACAACAGATTGAGGGGGTCAGTACCTCTTCCTCATGGTGGATAGGGTTCAACATAGTCATCTTTTAGACCACAACAGTAGCAACAACAGCAGTCCCACCCACCTTATAGACCTCCATAGAGGTTTGATGCATAGAGAGGTCAGAGTATGGGGCCTCCTCCTAGGGGTCCCATCAGGACACAGGGTTCCCAGAGAGCTCACTCAGTAGGAGCTCACCAGCAGAGACCTCAACAGACCACAGCTCGGATCATCAGGATCCACACCACAGACCTCAGAGTACCGGTCAGACCTGCTACATAGGGGAGAGGATCAGGTGGTTGTTTTGGGTGTGGTGTTACTGGACATTTTTGGAGAGACTACCCACAGAACCCTAATAACAAGGGTAAGACACAAATCTCAGAGCCTACTATTGGTGATATGGGGTGCAGTCATAGGATGTACACAGTGGTTGAGAACCACCAGGCAGAGCATCAGAGTATAGTTATTGAGACTACAGGTAACATTGGAGGCATTCCTACCTCCATTTTGTTTGATTCTGGTTCTTCTGATTCTTTTATTGCACCATCTTTAGTAGAGTGATGCAGGCTAGTGGTAGTTAGGTAGGGTCATAGTTGGGATGTTGAGATGGCTTCTGGAGCCAAGATCTCTATAGACTCCTTAGTTAAGGAGTGTGTGGTGGATTTGGGACCTTTCACCACTACCTCAGATCTTTGTATCCTTCTGTTGGGCTCTTATGGAGTCATCTTGGGCATGGACTGGTTATCTACACATAGAGCCAGAGTGGATTGTTACCACAAGATCATATCTTGCACAGATGATCTAGGAGTGGAGGAAGTGATAGTGGGGGTCAGGAGACCCGTTTCTATTCGCACCATCTCCACTATGCAGCTTAAGTGGTGTGTGTGATGGGGTTGTCAGATGTATGTTGTTACAGTCAGTGATAGATCAGAGGATGGGTCTAGTGGACCATCACTAGATGATCATCCCATTTTGAGAGAGTTTGCAGATGTCTTTCCAGGGGAGCTACAGGGTTACCACCCCCACGTGAGATTGATTTTCATATAGATCTGGTTCTGGGAGCAGAGCCTATCTCACGAGCACCTTACCAGATGACTACCCCTGAGCTCTGTGAGCTCAAGTTACAGCTTGAGGGCCTTCTGGAGAAGGGCCTAATTCATCCTAGTGTGTCCCCTTGGGGTGCACCGGTGATCTTTGTAAAGAAGAAGGATGGATCCTTGTGGTTGTGTATTGATTACCGCCAGCTGAATAAGGTAACGATCAAGAATCATTATCCCCTTCCACGCATTGATGATTTGTTTGATCAGATGAAGGGAGCCACAACTTTCTCTAAGATAGACCTTAAGTCAGGCTACCATCAGCTGAGGATTTCAGAGGTGGACATTCATAAGACCACCTTCCATACGAGATATGGCCACTATGAGTTCACAGTGGTACCTTTTGGTTTGACTAATGCCCCCACGGTATTTATGAGTTTGATGAATGGGGTATTCAGGACTTTCTTAGATCACTTTCGTGCTCATCTTCCTTGATGACATTTTGATTTACTCACGTATGCATGTGAGGAGCATGAGGGGCACCTTCGCCAGGTTCTTCAGTGTCTTCGAGAGCAGCAGCTTTATGGGAACTTGGAGAAGTGTGCATTCTTTCAGACGGAGGTGCAGTATTTGGGACATATCATTTCTGGGAAAGGTATCACCATCGATCCTTCCAAGATTAGAGCTATTATGGATTGGCCAGCACCCACTACTATGACAGAGGTGCACAGCTTCATGGGACTAGCAGGTTACTATAGGAGATTTGTTCAGGACTTCTCTCAGATTGCGCACCCCATCACTTCCCTTCAATGGAAAGGGAAGAAGTTTTTTTGGTCAGATAGGTGTGAGTAGGCCTTCAGGACACTGAAGGAATGCCTCACTACAACACCTATCCTTGTAGTGTCAGATCCACAGGGTGAGTTTTTTCATTTACACGGATGCTTCTTTAGTAGGGCTTGGAGGTGTGTTGATGCAGGAGGGCAGAGTAGTGGCTTTTGAGTCTCACAAACTCAAGGATTATGAGCTTAATTATCTGACTCATGATCTTGAGCTTGTGGCAGTTGTGCATGCTTTGGTTTGATGGAGGCACTTTCTGCTTGGTCAAATATTCACACTCAGGACAGATCACTTGAGTCTTCACCACCTCTTCATGCAGCCCAATCTCAACGCTCGTCAGCGTTGGATGGAGTTTCTTTGTGAGTATGATATGGAGATAGAGCATGTGAAGGGGAAGGAGAATGTGGTTACATATGCTCTTAGTAGATGGAGACATGTGATTATGGCCACTTCAGTGGGCACAGATTTGTGGAGTAGGATTCTTCAGCAGCTTCCTCTTGACAGCTTCTACATTGCAGTTTGAGTAGAGATCGAGTCCCAGAGACCCCTTGAAGGGAATTTTGATGGTTTCTCACTAGAGGCAGATGGCCTTCTCAGGCACAGAGGTCATATTTATGTTCCTAGAGATGGAGGCTTGAGGCAGGACATTTTGACAGAGGCACATCATGCACCCTATTCAGCCCATCTGGGGGTGAAGAAGATGCATGCTACTTTGAGACAGTTGTATCACTGGAGAGGACTTCACAGAGATGTGGCTCAGTTTGTGTCATGTTGTTTAGAGTGCTAGAAAGTGAAGGCCGAGCATCAGCATCCAGCTGGCCTTCTCTTTCCTCATGCTATACCGGAGTGGAAATGGGACACCATTTCCATGGACTTCATTGTTGGGCTACCGATGTCGAGATATCACCATGATGCCATCATGGTCACGGTTGATAAATTGACAAAAGTGGCTCACTTTTCTCAGTGAAGACCACTTATACAGCGAGTGCAGTGGCACGGGTGTATCTTGATGAGATTGTCAGGTTGCACGGGATTCCACGGAAGATCATTAGTGACCGCGATCCTTTGTACACTTCCCATTTTTGGACTACCATGCAGTATGCCCTTGGGACAAAGATCAATTTTAGTACAACATATCACCTCGAGATAGATGGATAGACTAATAGGGTGAATCAGATTTTAGAGGATATGCTCAGGATGTATGTGATGGATCAACAGTCTAGATGGGAGGAGTACCTATGTGCTTGGTGGAGTTTTCCCACAGTAATAGTTTTGAAAGTTCTATAGGCATCGCTCCTTTTCAGGATTTTGTATGGTAGAGAGTGCAGGACACCTCTTAGTTGGGACAGGTTAGAGGACAGGGTTTCTCTTGGACCAGCTTTGTTGTGGGACATGGAGTAGCAGGTGGTTTTGATCAGACAGAGACTGCAGGAGGCACATGATAGGTAGAAGAAGTACGTAGATCAGCATAGGACCGATCATAGTTTTGATGTGGGCATGAAGGTGTTCCTTTGTGTCAGGCCACACAAGAGCCCTATCCATTATGGAAAAGGTTCTAAGTTAGCTCCTAGATTCATGGGTCCTTTTGAGATCTTGGAGCGTATCAGCCCTTTGCCTACCGTCTAGCATTGCCACCTAGCTTGTCTCACGTACATGATGTGTTTCATGTTTCAGTTCTTAGGAGATATGTTGCCGATCCTTCTCATGTGTTAGATTGGACATCATTGTAGGTGTAGGATCAGGGGCAGGTGATGGTGGAGCCCGTTCGCATCCTAGATCGCAGGACCCTGGGCCTTCAGGGTAGAGAGTTGATCAGGTCTGGGTGCAGTGGGACAGATATGATGAGACTACAGCTACATGGGAGGATGCTACTTTGCTACGAGTTTAGTTTCCACATTTGTTCCAGTGACTTCCAGGAGGAAGTCAAGTCTAAGGGGAGGGGGATGTAGTGCCCACTTCCCTTTGACACCTTTTTTATACTGATCATGATACTGTTGATTATATTATGGACATGATTATGGACTTTATTATAGTATGATGTTAGATGTTAGATCATGGATTATTGTTGACTTGATTCAGTTATGATACATGATGATTATTAGAGACATTTTGGATATTGATGCTGATACACTGTTTGACATGGTTATACTATGGATGTTGTTTGGACATGTGATATTTGGATATTGTGAGTAGACCTAGAAATGGAAATTATTTGATGATGATATAGTTGTTGAGTAAAATTACAAATGATCTTGTTGGTTGCTTGGATGTTGTTGTGATCCATATATCTAGATGATTTTGGAATTTTATTTATATTATTTTGGATGTTCTGATATGGCCACGAGGCCGAAGGAGGTATTTGTGTTTTGCAGGTTAAAATATCACAACAAACATCGGGGGATTGGAGACCAACCACATTGGAATTCTAGATGAATTCAACAAGGTCACCATGGCAACTAGTATTTGTTTGTGTGTTTTTGTGTGTGTTAGGGATTCCCATGGGGGGATCACCTTTAAATGTGACCAAGGGGTTAGGTGTATTTATTTATTGGTTCCTTTGTTTATGTTTGCATGTGTTTATTTTGTGGTGCATTGACCCTTTCATTATTCATTAAATGGTGTGTAATATTGTGAGTAATCATGTTGTTAAGTTAATTAATTAAAATATGTCATAAGAAAGTAATTAATAGAGTTGTTGGCCTTGAATTAAAGTGTTGTAGAGAGTGATGTGTAAGTTAACTTTTGAGTGTGAAACACTTCATCTTCTTGGAAATTCGAATTTTTCCTTGAAGGCTGATTTTGGAGGCTTGTGGGACAAGTTAAACTTGTCCCATACCTCTTAAATTCATTTACCAACCATACCTATGGTTGGAGGGTTGATTTTAGACTTTTATAATGCATTTGTGTAAGTCAAATTGTAAGTTTTAATTGCACTTTTCTTACATGGTTTAATTTCAGTCCTTTGGGGTGTGGGTTGGATTTGAGTATGTAAGTAAACTGTCATATTATTCACCCACCTATTTATTATGCATTGGAGAATGAAGTTGAATTTTGGGGTTGGGGTTGAGGATGTGTGATGTGGCATCCTACATGGATCCACCTCATCCTCTTCCCTTCCCTCTTCTATAAAATTTGAATTCCTTGCCTTGTTTTGGGTTGCTTCACTTTGGAGACTTCATTCTTGGGAAAATTCCTTGTTGTTTTGGGAGCTCTTGCTTTTGGAGAAGTTTGAAGATTGTTGCATGCTTGTTGTTTGGTGGATTTTTGGATTGTTGCTTGGAAACAACTGTTGTTTGGAACTTGGGAAACTCCATCATGGAGAGGTAAGAGCTTGGCTCTTGAAATGCTCTTCTTTTATGAATGTAAATGTTAATGTGTGAATGTTTTGGCATGTTTGTGGGATGTTGGGTAGATGGCCTAGGAATGGTGTAGGAGAAGACTATGGGGTTTATTTTGTGGGAGGCACAAGTGTGTTTTAGGGAGGTATAAGGGTGGAGGGAGTTGGGATTTGGGTTCCACCTTACAAATAAATAGCTTGCATTTATTTACTCGTTATGGGGTGCCATAAGAGGTTGGGGAGGCATAAGGAAATGAGAGGAATAAGGGGTACTTGGGGGAGGCATAAGGAATGTCAGGGTTTTGATATACTATATTTTGGCAGTTTGTAATTCAGGTGGTGATACCCATTTCCCCTTTTGGGAGGCATAAGAAGCATCCCCATAGTTTCTTGCTCCTTTGGCTTGCTTGATGAAGCCTCAGTAATGTTTTTCATGCTTTAATGTAGTTGTAAACTACATTCTATTTTTGGACTATGTTTTTATTGTGAAAATGTTGCTTGTGTGTTTGTGGAAGCCTATTTTTGCCATGAGTTGGATCACATCTTTTATTGCATTGTGGTTGGGGCTCGGGGGCCAATGAAGAAGGATGGATTCTCCTTTTCATTGGATGTCTTGGTTGGGTGGAGAGTGTTGCCTTTCCCCTGCTCTTGTGGTGATCAAATTAGAAGAATGTGAAATCTACTTGTTGTTGTTTTGGAGCTGAGAAAAAGATAGTTTGATAGTTCCTTGTGAAATGAAACTGTATTGTAACCTTTCCCACTTGAAGTGGATGAACTTGTAAATGTTTGTAATGGAAAGATGTTGTATTGATTTGAAAGTTGTATATTGTAATGTGAAAGAGATAAACTCTGTTTTTCAGCGTTTGAAGGAATGTGAAAGAATTGTATTCTGTATGAGGAATTTGAGGAATGAAAGAAAAGTTGTAAATTTATATTTGAAATCAATAAAGGATTGCACTACCTTCCTCAAATTGCATCATTGTATTGAATTTGATCATCTAAATGTGAGTTGTAATCTCTGTTTGAAAGAAAGAAATGCGTATGAAGGAAGTGTAATACTCTGTCTTTTGAAATATGTAAAATTTGGAAATCAGAGATGTATTTTAGCTTTTGAATAGTTGAATTGAATCAACTAAATGTATTAGATTAGAATTGGAATGAATTCTAATACTTGGAAGATGAAAATGGTGAATAGATCCTTTAAAATTTGATCTTTGTTTTGTATTTTCAAACTGGCAAATACTTTATCCAAAAATGCACAGTTCAAACCTGCAACAATGAAATAACAAATTAAATGATTAAATTGAAGTAGTATGCCCTAAACGAATTCAATTGGACAAAAATACTTAAGGAATTCCTTAGAAAACTTAGCAAAATCAGGCTCAAACCGTTTTGCTGTCGTTTTATTATCAAGGTTGTTTTTTTTAAATTGGGAGTCAATAAAACAAAATTACCTTCCAAATCCATCCTAAATCCATCTAAGAATAGTTCTCCATGTCTAATTGACATGTTGAGAGAGGAAGAAGGACAATTGATTAAAATTTCATAAGTTAAAATCTACTAGCTTGCCTTTTAAAAGCCTGCAGATCGTTTTCTTAAAATTGACTCCTTAAACTTTATCAAAATCAAAATTTAATGATTCCTGTGTAAAGAGGACATCGAGAGCTTTCCAGAAAGTCCTTGTTTTCCCAAAACTAAGCTCTCTATCAAAAGTTATGGCCTTCTGAAGTTTTTCTTCATTTGGCATCAAAAAAATAATTCTAACTGTCAAAAAAAAATTTGGGAAAATTTTCCTAATTTTCCCTGTTGCCTCGCTAGCCCACAGCCAATCAGAGGCTTCCATGTGGCATCATGAGGCATTGGTGGAGGAGCGGATCCCTTTTTAACTTAGCACTTCAAAATTTTTTGGGAAAATTTTCCTAAATACCCCACCGGCCCCAACCAATCACAGGCTGCCACGTGGCACCATGAGGCATTGGTGGAGGAGTGGATCCCTTTTTAACTTCTTCAGAAAAATTTTGGGAAATTTTTCCTAATTTTCCCTGCCACCCCAGAAATTTTTTGGCAATCAGAGCTCGACATGTGGCACCTTGCGCATCGGTGGAGGCGTGGACCATTTTGATCCCTAGCACTTTTTGGCCGAAAAGACATAATGTCTTAAATCACTCCGACGACCTGATTTTCCACTGGGGTGTTATAAAGCCGACACGTGTCCTCTTCAGGCTCGCGGGCGCGCACGGAGGTAAATTGCACTTTTTCCCCGAAGAAGGAAAATGTGCCAAATTTTCTCCCCGCTCTGCCAGCCTGCGCATGGGAAAATTTTCTTCCCTAGGCCCGCAGGCCCGCTCTTGGGAAAATTTTCCTCCCAAGGTCTGCCGGCCTATAACTTGAGAAATATGAGGAGTTAGGAGGACTTCTTTATATCATTGGAAAGGTGAGGAAATTTCCTATCCAATGGGAATGTTTTAGGGAAGTTTTGAGAGTGTTAATTTTGAGAAAAATCAATTTGAAGATTTTAAGCCAGTTAGAGAGTGGTGTAGTGTGAAATTACCCTCCTAACCTAATTGAACTTTCTAACCCTAAATTTTGACCTTGTGACCTTTAATAATTGTTAATAAATAAAATAAAATACAATCTAGTAAATTAGTATTGATCTGGAACCTTGTTTGTGACAACTTGTTGTCTTGTAACCTGGTTGAAGACACTTTTAAAGAAAAGAAAATTATTCCATAATTTTCCTATCTAATCCTAGGTTGTTCCTTGGGTCTCAAAATAATCAAAATCACTTGAAAAAAATGGCCAAAATTCCTTATCCTCATGCAAAGATTTAGAGGATAAAAAATAAATTATTCATTGGATTCAAATAACAAAGTATGAATTAGTAGTTTGGATTACATTTTCTAACTCTCGTCCTTAATCTAAATTATCATATTTAATTGTTTTCAAATGAAGCAAAATAAATCGAGCATTAGTTTTTTTGTAATTATAATTTTATTTGGGTAATTTTAGAGTTGTTTGTGTGAATTATAGAGATGCACATTTATAATCCGAAGATGACCTTATATTGGTATCTCATACCTTGTATTTTGGAGAAAAATATATAATAGAATTCATGAACTAGAATTACAATGTTATTCTAGAGATCTCATTGTTTTGAGAGTCTAAATATGCTTGTTTGGTTTCGTTGTTGGCTGTGAAAGTCTAAAGCCATTCTAGATGTGACTTTATAATTTTAGAGCTAGTTCGACACTTTTTGGTACAACATCTATAACACACAATATTTTCTTAGGCATTCAAAAATTTAATTTTCCAATGGTCTAGTGAAAATATCTACGAGTGTTCATATTTGCAATACTAAATTTTTATCTCTCCATTCGCAACCATCATGATATTGGAAATATTTATTCTTGTTTTGACTATGGAATATAAGATTTGTTTCAAGGTCGTTGATGATACAATGTCACAAAATATTGTTGTGGGAAAATTTTGATCCTCACTAAAATATAATAAGATTCTCCTTAGAAAAATACCCACACACCATTGAATTTGTTATAGTAAAGTCGGCTTCTAATATGTAGAGAGAAACTATGAATTTCTTTTTGGATTCCTATGAAATGGCTCCTAACCCAATGTGAAACATCTATACACTATTTTCCTAATCACTATCATTACTACCAACTGGATCAAAACTACATGATGAAATATATAAAAAATTCATAGTTTTTCACGCCATTAATAAATCTCATGTTCCTCTTCCATGCTTCTATATTTGTCTCCTTAGGTGTTTCCATAAATCCAGAAATCTTTCTTACGACATGTAATATATGACATAATGTATTTGTACAAATGTCTTTTATTCTTTCTTGAGCCTATAGAAGGTTTTATTTATCATGTACAACTTGTCTTCTTTTCCGAGCATCTCATACCTAGGTGATTGCTAGCACACCATTTCGAAAGGGAAATGTCATGTCTATTTAGAATACTTTATACTTATACTAGGCTACTATTTTAACGACAACTCACATGGTTTCCATTCATAAAACTTAAGAATATGTCTCAACATAGTCTCTTCGAAGATATTATTTATACCCTTTAATAATAACCCTTTTTTATGCCTTTCTATTATTCCTTTTGCTGTAATGTTGGTCTTATATACCCAATAAAATAAAATAACTTATTTCCCCTTAGAAAAATAAGTTATCTCCCATGTCTTGTTTCTTTTTATTACATATGTCTCCTCATCAATGACCTTATACCATTTTGTTGTTTGAGCTTCCTTTCCTCATTCCTCCACTAGATTCATGTTGCATCATGGAGGAGGTGTAAGTAAAGACGATCCTTGACATTGTTGTTATAAATATGCAAGCCAAATCAACTATCTAAAATTAGTATCCATGAATCAGCCCCAAAACCATCAATTTTTCCACCGTACCTGGGTGGATGAAGTTGGATATGGTCACAAATAGTACCACCTGCTTCTTGCCCATGAATGTGTGTCTCAAATACTCTCTAAATTTGCATTGTAGGTATGTGAGACCACTCTCCTCATGCCAAAATAAGAACTGTAGGGATACGAGACATCTCTCCCTGTGAATGAATATAAACATGAGGAAAATAATGTGAACCCTCATATTTTTTGTGCCTCACTATCATGCTGACTAGCCTCCTCAACATGCTTTGTTTGTGTGGGAAGTCACTCTTGGAGGACTCCTGTCATCTGATGAAGTATATCTAGGATGCGTGGAACAAAATTGGCTATAAGAATCTTTGGAGGTGAAATCTCATGACCTCGAGTCGTCATTGCACCTCAACTAGTAGCATGTCGTATCATCCTACAAGAGATAAAAATGGAACATTAAAATTTTGTGGAAACACTTTAAACAAAGTGGTTTTAACTAACTTAAGCTACAAAAATATAATAATAAATCCCTAGATCATCTAGTGTTGAAACACAAATGTGATACCATATGTCAAACCCTATTCAATACACATAGAAAAATGACTAAAATAAAACCAAAATAACCTAAGAAAAGATATTAAATTAAAAATAATGGTAATAATTTTTGTAAAATGGTATATAAAAGAAAGGTTGGATAAAATTTTAACATTATGATAGAAATGTGACTAATTAACAAATATGACAAAGCGGTGCCAACCCACTTTCACGTAGAATATTTATACATGTTTACACAGTTGTGACTGCATTGCATTCTCATCATTAAGAGGATAAGAGCTGATGTAACACCATTTTTATGAGTTAGAAAAATAATGTGATCTCAAGGAATTGATGATGATTTAATTGAGATGGACCTAAGGACATGTTATCAATTAAAATTTAAACTTATCACATCATGAATGATAAAGAGGATTTAATTTAATTAAAGAAAAATATTAATCTTTTCGAAAATGGTTTAAATATTTGTAGAAACTCATAAATGGTTAAAACAATCATATGTCCCAGTTTGTCTCCTAAATGGACCCATGCCTCTACATTTTAATACACAAGTCCTAAAGAGATTAATTAATTAACACTTCAAAAATTAAATTATAATCCTTAATGTTAATACAATTCTTAATTAAATGGACCCCTTGGATTTAAGAGATATCCACCCTAGGATAGGAAAAATCCCTAAAATCTTATGAGGATAAAACTAAAGCATAATATCTCTAATTTAATTTAACTCCGCACATTTCATTCAGTTTCCATTGTTTTGGTTTTGTGGGTTTTATTTTACACGAAGAAGATGAAGCCCATAAGGAGCTCAAGAATGAATATATATGGTGGCAGAGTTCACTCCATTCGATATTTCTAATTTTGATTTGGAAGTCATTTTATTTTGCACATAAGAGTTTTTTTATTTATAAGAGGGTTACAATCTTTTTTTCTCCTTGTTTAAAATATTATTAATGTATGAATCTTCAAGTTTTCAAATTTGTTTTTTTTTTTCCTAAAATCCTCTTCTTCATAGCATATTTCAAGAAATGGTTATTTTTTAAAGCAATTATAAACTCATTTTCAGGGTTAAGAATATATATAATAATACTTTTATATCTTTATACATACATACATACATACATACATACATACATATATATATATATATATATATATATATATATATATATATGTATATGTGTATATGTGTATACATATATATATATATATATATATATATTTAAGTGTATTTTATTTTATGCAGGCCGAGCTAGGTGAAGGCCCAAATGGGTAGCTGAGTATCATAGGGTCTTAGGCCTATGTGGAAGATTATGGCGTATGGGCTACAACCTAACCATCGGCACAAAAGAGGAGCGTATTTGGATGGATTATGGCCTATGAAACATCCAACATATATGAAAAAGGTGTGGGGGGTGGGTTGGGAAAGCCATCCCACCATCCCCCATTCCATTTTTTCTTAAACACACAATTAACCAAACCAAGGCATTTATGTTAAGACTTATTTTTAAAGAGGGGTTTTAACCCATAATCCTAATATGATGTGTATAATCTATCATATTCTATATCATAACATTTATTTGAATATATTAATATCTATATATACATGTGTGTGTGTGTGTGTGTGTGAAGTAGGTAGTTTTTTATTAGATTGAATAACTCTTCTTCATAATATTTTTAATTATTGATAAATGGTTTTAAAGGGTAACATACCCCATGGTACAAAAGGGATCAGAAGCCAGGTTTAACAAGAATGTATCTATTGTTTGTTGACAAGTGGGGGCCACACCACAGGAAGAAAGGCCTAAACACTAAATAAAATATTTAAAACAAGAGATGGGGGCAACCTACCTTTGTGAAGCCAAAACACATCCAAATAACAAAAATAGAATTAATAACTCTTCTTCATAGTTGGGTTGTCTCTAGCATAGTTTTATGTTATGAACAACATGAAAATTTCTATTTTCTAATTCTTTAAATTAGCAATTTTAAATCATCAGACAATGGATAACTCAATATTACCAAGTACTTGTGTGTGTGTGTGTGTGTGTGTGTGTGTGTGTGTGTGTGTGTGTGTGTGATATGAAAAAGAAAAATCAAGTGAGACATTAGGATTTACACTAACAAATTTCTCAGGAACAATAATGAAACAATGTTCCAGAGGTACAAGTTTAAGATATTTAACTAATTTAAATGTGAACAAGTTTAAACATGTTATTATACTAGAATGATAGAAAATTCTATTTATGTACATATAACACGACAATTTTTTTTCATTTTGAAACAACAAGATGTAATCTTTTAAGATATTGTTTTTTAATCCTAACTTGATCAATGAAAAATAAATATGATGGGACTTTTAAAACATAAATCCAAGTGTTTTCTTATTCCATGGAGGAATAATTAAAATTGATATTTTTTAGATTTCAACTATGAGGAAGAGAATAATAAATTAGTTTTTACATTTTTTGATAACCTTCCACATTAAACTTATCATATGTACTAATTTATCTCACTTTCAAGAAAATATTTTAAGAGAGAAAAACCTAGATTTTAAAAAAAAGTTATAGTCTTTGAGACAAGGTCGAATCCAATTTCATAGCAAAAACAAGATACAATTTTAAACAATAAATATAAGACCTTTCACAAGTTTTATAAACAACATTTTAAAATTTTAAATTTCTTGGAGTCCATTTCAGACCTTTTTGTTAGAGTAAAAATAAGGAAAAATTTCTTAAAATACAATAGATATAAGCCCTTAACTAAAGTGGAGACAACATGGAAAATTTCTGGTGACATTTCCACAACTTCTTAAAAGTAATAAACATGTAATCTACCCTCCAAAAACCGCTATTCTATTTTTAAAATAGCTTGGGAAACACTACAAAAATCCATAGATGAAGGCCACTATGACCACTCAGCCAATTGATATCATCACATGCCAGCAAGCGGTCTAAGGCAACATAATTCCAAACAGCACTTTCGAAGAAAATAATTTTATACATATCCAAAACATGGTTTCATAATAATAATCAAGACAAATTAACAAAATTAGTAGAGCCATAGAATGTCCAAGCTTCATGGAATGGATGAGGGGATATAAAATCCAAATTTACGTATCCAAAGACCTCCAAATTAATTAGAATGTTTCTATTTATCACTCCATTCAAAATTGACCCCTTATCACTCAATCATGCTCCCCTTATGTCTCCATTTCCCTCTTTTAAGGATTTTCAAACTCAAAGTTTCCTTTAATAGAGATAGGGTATGATGTAAAAACCAAATGGAATTCAATCCTTAGCTACAAGCCAAATGTATTGGGATAAACCAAGATGGTTTCAAGATTTCCAAGCAAGAATAGAAAGTGAATAAGAAGTAATTCCTCCCTCTTCCCAGTAAGCACCAAAATCCACACCCCTCAAGGGTGGATCAAGTAAAATTAATCAATTTTAAACATTCAAATTTTCCATTTTGAAATCAACATTTCCCATGTAACACATTCAAAACATATAGACAAAACAATTTAAATAGTGTGAGAATCTACCTTGGAAATTCGAGCCGCAAATTCCAATTCAAGTTGATTGCCAATTTACCAAATGCTTTCCAATATTTTCCCCCAAAACAATGATCTCATAAAAATAACCCCTAACCATGGACAAGAGGGATTATGAAGGCAAAATAACAACCCAAACAAATGAATGGGAGGGTGAAAAGTGTCACATCCACAAAAACCACAATCAATGCCAACCCTCAAAATTTGCATCCAAAAATAAAATAATGGAAAATAAATTTAGATTAAAACACTCATGAGGGTTTCAAAATTCAAACACATTTCTCAAATTCATAATTCCATTAATAAGAAGTGCCTAAGAAGATAAAAATTGAGCCAATATGCTTTATTTTCTTTAAAAATATCCCACGCACCTATAGAGATAAGGACTAGGGCCTCTTTTCAAGGTAAATGAGGTCAGTTTCTTGCCTTCTACCCTTCCTAAATAGCACATTTTCCCTAAATCCGACTTTGTAAAAAATGTGGCATTTAGGAGGGGAATTTAGGCTCACCTAATCCATGTTTAGTTATCCTAATCCATCCTCAACCCATGCATAACATCGAAAGCCAAAAACGTGTCAAAATCTTAAAAGAAATCACACTAAAGACTAGGTCAACAATACACAGAGTAAGAGCTAAAATTTAAACCATGGACTATAAAAAGTTGAGTACATTTCATATAGATAGAAGAACAAACATGAAATTACATACTTTAGAAATTTCAAACATATGACAAGGTCTAAGTAAGTTGAATAAAGTGTTGTAATCGATAAGAGAGGAAAGTTTTGGCCCATTAAGGCCTTTTATGCTAGTTGGAATATTTTCCTTAAATCCCACATTCTTAAGTGACAAAACATCTATCACCTGCACACTCAAGGAAAACCACATACCTCTCCAATTCAATAATCACAATATGATAATATCCATATGCATCTTAATAGTCATCCATACCTAATCATGATAGCTAATTAGTATATCATATAAATGAATCATCAATATACTAAGAAGGTTTACAACCATGCATCGAGTATGAAACCAATAACAATACAATATCGTGATCAAATCAAATCATGATATGATCTTAACAAAAATAATTGATCAATGAAATGTGTAATCGTGTGCTCTATCAAAAACATGCCAACAAGATTTAGCATCCTAGTTCTAGAAATTAACCATATCATGAAACAATATCACATCAAAACAATATAATACAATACTTTTTATCCCTTTCCATGTAGAAAATAAAGATACAATAATTCGATACAACTCACAATGCCAATACAAAAATAGGTCAGTACTACATCCCCCTCTCATAGGAATTGATATCCTTTGGGAAGTCACTGAAAGAAGTAAGGGTAGTGAGCACACAATGTTGTCACATCCTCTTAAATATTTGTAGTCTCATCTTACCTATTTTGCTGACTCTAACTTGGTCTAAGTCTCGCACTGAAAGAGTCACCCTCCTCTATTCTAGAATATAAACGGGCTCAAAATTCCAATGTCATTCAACATCCTCCTACAAAACTAACAAATATCAAACAAGATATGTGTCAGGAAAATACTTCCGCATCTTTGAGACATGAAATAGGTCATGTGCATAATATAGGCATGGTGGAAAAGCGAATCGATAGGAAATTGGTCAACAACCTCCAAAATTCTGAAAGGCCCAAAAAATCAAGGGGATGAAGCCTTTTTGCATAATGGATTGAACTCTTGTGTTAATTAACTCTCAGAATTACCTTGTCACCCACAAAAAAGTTACTGTCTTAGCTCTTATTTTTAGAGGAAACCTTTTTCTTCAGTAGTGTCTAGAAATTCATGCCACTATGGTATTAGTTTGAATTCATGAAGTGTATAGATATATATCTGCATTAGTAGTTTCAAGACATTAACAAATGAAAGAATAGGTAAAATCCAAAAACCTCCTCAACTTGGACTCACTCTAGAAATTATAGAAGTTGCTATAAATAATAAACAATAATAGATACACATTATTACTGATAAATCAACCGAATTTGAATTTGATTATCAATCTTAGAGCTTGTTGCGTTGTTCTAGTTAGAATACAATAAAAGTGTGCGAGATATCATAGAAACTAAGAAAGTATTTTAGTCCAAGTTTGATTTTCATTGTATGACATATATGTATGCAACACCCTGTTGGGTATTTAAGGATAAGACACGTAGCTGGAACAAGTTGTCATTGTCATAATTTATTGTGCTATCATTACTCCTCGATCTATTGCTGAGGTTATGTTTAAAGTAGAACTATGAGTCAACAATAGACTTAAATTCTCATTTTAAATGTAACATATTAATATAAGAACGTCATATATACAAATATTGTGATAGTGCGCAATTCCTCTTCGACAATGACTATATACTTGATTTCGATTACCATTGACTATAGACTTTTGATATTATCTTATCATTATGGTTTAGTAATGATGTATCGATGATTTAGAGATATGTTGACTATTGATGGATTATGATTCATAGTTTGATTTGTGTGGATTCTTAGATGACATCATAGAGTTATTTTGTGATTTATGATGATGATGTGTTGAATTAGCATATATATGGTGAATGAGTGATTAAGAATTGCTCATCATGTTGATTATTGAGTTAGCGTTTATGAACTTAATCTCGTGATCTGATGCTGATTAGCGGAATCAAAATGTTGAGAATTGAGAGTAATTGTTGAAATTATAGACAAATGGTAGCATTCTTCAGTTTAGATGATGTATTTAATTATATGTGGATGTCTGAAATTTATGGATGTGGATGTAAACATTTTATCTAGTTATGACATCGTTCATATCGGACATGAGGCCGAAGAAGGTATTATGTGATTTTTGCAAGTAATTATTTCACAACAAACAAAAAGGGGATAGGAGACCAACAACGAATGGAATACTAGATGGATATTGACAAGTGGTCACCATTATAACTTGTGTAATGTTTGATGTCTTGTTATTAAATTGTTAGGAGGTTCTCATGGGGAGGATGACCTCAAAATGTGACCATGGGGTATGTGTGTAATTTCTTTTCCTTTTCTTTTATTTAATTTTGGTGTATGTGATTAATTTTTTGATGTAATTCCCTTTAATCATTGCTTGGTTTGTGTGCCTTAATTAAGTGGATTAATCAGGTATTATTAAGCTAATTTGGGATGTGACAAAAAGGGGCCATTTATTAGAGTAGTTGGGTCCTTTGTTTATTGTGCTTTATTAGTTGAGTGTATTTGAATTTGAGTGTTGAACACTCTACCTTGCTTCGAAAATTCAGATTTGACCTTTAGAGCCAATTTTGGAGGCTTGTGGGACAACCTAAGCTTGCCCCACACCTCTTAATTTCTTATACCAACTATACCTATGGGTTGGGGGGTAAAAATTAGACCCCGTTATGTGTTTTGGAAGGCAAAAGGTGAGTTTTAATTGCACTTTCTTACATGTGTTTATTTCTTTGTCCTTAAGGGTGTGGGTTGGAGTGGTGTGTGTAAGAGGTTGTCATACCTCTACACCACCAATTTATTGTGCCTTGGGGTACAATTTTGACTGGAGTGATGTGGGATGGAGAAGAAATGATGTGGCATCCTACATGGAGCCACATCATCTCCCTCTCCATCTTTTCTATTTATTGGATTTTTGGGGAAGTATTGGGGGTTAATTTCTCTTTTTGGGGAATGCTTCTCATTTTGGGAGAGCTTTCTTGAGAATGAAGCTTGGAGTGGATGGTGTTTGCTTAGGATTTTGGAAGGTTTCGAGCTTGTTGTCTAATGATACTTTTCATTTGTGCGGTAGATCTCTACCTTTTTTTTTAGCTTGCTTTTTTGTTGTACTCTTATGTGTATATGTTGATTGTTACATTGGTTATGATTATTGGAAATAGACTCGATTCTTAGGTTGTGGGAGAAATGGAAATGGGGGTAAAACTTGAGGGAGGCATAAGAGAAATGTTATTGGGTATTTTAGGATGGAGTTGGATTGAGGTGTCCACCTTGTTGATATTTTTTTTTTTGTTTATCTTGTTATTTTCTTGAGGGAGGCATAAAAGTGGTGTATCTTCTTTAAGGGGGGTATAAGAGTGTTGTGTGTATTTTGATGGAGTTTTTGGAGGCTCTTAGGTGGACACCCAAGACTTTAGGAGGCATAAGAAGAACCCTCGTTTTCTTTTCTCCTCCATGGATTTAGTATGAAGCCTTTGTGTTTTTTATATTTGTTTTCTTGTGGTAAAATTGCTATTGTGTTATTTCATTGATTTTATTGAGTCAATGTGTATGTGGAAGCCATATTTGGAGTTGTCATGGTTGTCTAAATAACCCTCATTGCTTCCTTGTTGGGGCTTGGGGTCCAATGAGGAAGATGTCTTCTCTCCCTCATTGGATATTTGGTTGGGTGGAGATTGTTGTCTAATCCCCATTTTTTGTGTGCTTGGATCTTGATGGGATGGTGGAGCTCAATAGAATAAGTTATCTTTTTGTAAAAAGGCATGTAGTGTTGGAATTTTGATCTATTAGGAATTTACAACTTGTAAATTTTACCAACACTACATTATATGTAATCTTACTCATTACTTAGATCCTTGTAAATTGTCTATTTTGACCTATATTACTTCATATGAAAGTGAGCTTTGTAATGATCTTGTAATGGAAATTAAGTTCTCATAATTCAAAATTGTGTTTAGGAGTTGCATTGCAAATGTATTTATTTTTAAATGCTTGTGCTCTTGGATGGGAAATAAATGTCGATCTCTTGTATTATCATCAACCCTTGTTTATTGAATATTGGAGAAAATATCATTTAATTATGGTTCATTTTTCTCTTATTGAAGTAAATGAACAAGAGGGAATAGATAGAATAAGTTCCATAACCTAGTTTCTTTTTGTTGCAATATAAATTTTTTCACAAGTAGACATATTGAATCACAACTAGTTCTACCCCTATTTAGTTTTATGAGTGAAATATATATATTTTGGTGAAGGCATATGATGTACCCAACTATGATATCATGTATATAAAAATTTCTAGTTTGTTAAATCTAAATTTTCCAACTGATTTTATTACACTAAACTACAACTTTCTACTTTGAATTGACAATTTAATAAAATCATATTCCTTATAATGTTAATATACCATAAATATATTGTTACTATATATTAGATGTATATGTTAATAATATATTATTATATTCAAAGTCATAATAAATGAAAAATGTGTCATTATTATATATTAATATATATACCATTATACTTATATGTATGGGTAAGTGCACAAAGTTGGTGGACAATTCCGTGGACATAAAAACCTAAAATAAATGTACCGCGATCGCGGTTCTTGAATTCTAGGTTCGGTAATTACCAAACCTATAACCACGAGCGCGGTTATAAACCACGATCACGGAACTCTGAGACAAAATTTAATAGTCTCGCGACTCGTTATTTTCCTCATTTTTCATTTCGAACCGCGATTTTTCCTAAACGTTTTTCACTCGTGCTTTCAATACTATCTTAAAATGATCATTGCACTTCTGGATAGCGATAGATTCAACCATGCCGCCAAGACAAGGAGGTAAGTCCCCGATTGTAATCATTTTTTTGCATTTTAGGTTTTTTTTTTTACATTTTCATGGGTTTTTTGAAATGTTTGTTTATGTATACAATTTTCTTGTTTTATCAGTTGGTCGGCAAGCTAAAAATCATGTAAACCAACAAAACTCTCCGAACATTCCTCAAAACCCTCCTCCAAACATAGATCCGCCTCATGTGGCTCCTTCTGTCCCCACTTAGCCAGCAGGAACGCAAGATAATATCATTGGAAGAATCCAAGAAAATAAAATTGTCATTGAGAACCTAATTCAAACTATAAGACAAAATCATGCTACAAATCCATCCCACATGACTTTAACCAATACATTGCAAACATTGATTGGCGAAGTCAAGTCTGTAACCAACCAAATATATAGATGGAACACCTTTAGAAGTGACTGTAGGCAGTGGTATGTGGATAAACTATCCCATGCGGACATCAAAGACAAAAAAATTGGAAAAGACCTCATTTGTGCATTATTTACCAACCCCAGAACCAATGCCCCCCCTACAGTTACTTGCAAACGGTTCCCAATCCACTGGTGCCATGATGATAGAATCAAAAACAATTTTTGGGACTGATGGTGGATGGTTTTTGAGTATCCACCATGTAACAACAATGAGGTTCCTATTGATGGTGAATCACAGCACCCCTGAATGTCTGCAACTCGATGGGTTGAGACTCTCAGTGCGATTGCATAACATGGAGATTTTCCCAAGTGTGGGACCTTGCAAAATCAGAAAATCTCTCTGGATGAAGGCCAGTTCCTATTCCTCTAATCAGATGCACACGTAGAAAATGCATAGGGTTTACTAAAAATCTAATTTAACTTGCCAAGGAGACAGGGTAAGAAAATGTATAAAATAAAACCTAAACTACAAAGGTGATGCACCGAGGGATGAAGAACACCTGTCTTGCCTATAAACATAGACCATTAAAATGCAATACAAGATCATGCACAGATAACCATATTTGCAGTGAAAGATTAGGAGGATGTAAATGAACATAGAGAGGGCTGAGAATCATCCATAGACATGCATTAATTTTCTCAAAAGATTAATACAACACACTGTAAAATGCCAAGAGGCAAGGATGCATTACGGTTCTGAATGGGAGGTTTGAACTCCACAAATTCACCTGCCAGAGAGAAGAAGTGAGGGGCAAAAACAAAAATGTCCCACCTTTAGAAAGAATCCCCTCCTTAAAATTTATAGGAAGACTGAGAGAGAAAAGAGAGGAATTCCAAATCTACCCCAACCACCTCTAGGTTACATTTAATTCATCTCATTATGATGGTAGGCGAGAACCCTAGCAAACCCAAAAAGTGGCGAACTGTATTTTGTATTTTTAAGAATTTTTTCTCACCCAATTAACTATATCCAGTCATGGTTAGATAGAGGACCTTGTAATCTTTCTGAAAATTCCAACCTTGCATGAATCCGAGCTCCGTGTAAAAATTTATGGCCATTTGAATATCTACGCCAGGGTCTGCTTCCTGTCAGTGCTCAGAATGTTGCGCCTCCTGAAGGTGCACCATAGGCACATTCATGTGTGTGTCAACAGCCCTTTACCTGTGCCTTGGCGCATCTAACTTCATGTCGACATCCATTTTCATGCACCCTTTACATGCGCCTTGGCACATCTATCTTCATGTCGACATCCATTTTCATGTGCCCTTTACCTACGCCTTGGCACATCTATCTTCATGTCGACATCCATTTTCATGCACCTTAAATGTCAAGGATTTGAGATTCTTTGGTTTCCATATTCTTCTACTTGTCTATATCTACCCGAGGGGGAGATATTTACAACAATTTGGTGACTCAACAGGATCACCTGCCTGCTAGGTAGAAGATCAGTGGCCTTTTAGCAATCCATTGGGCATGGAGTCATAAGTAATAACCTGAAACCAATTTGATCTCTGATCCCGAGCCTGGTATCGCAACTCCTTCCTCGAGAGTATGTTGAACTGTATAAATTCAACCTGAGAGCAACAAAACTTGTGCTGAAGCACTTAGGGAAACTGAAACCTAACTACAACAAGACAATTTACATACGCACTTAGAGGAATTTTAAATCTAGGCTAATATTTACAAGGGTAAACCTTTTCCTTTTAGTAGCAATGTTTAAGATAGATTCTGTTAACCGGAATTAGAATTTCCTCTCCATCCAATGTAGACAATTAGAAGGCATTACTACTTTTACATCCCATGACCATGTAGGGACCACTCCAAGTGGCGTCAAACTTGGAATGCTTTCCTGGTTTTTCCCGATCTGCATCCCATTTTAGAACTAGGTCCCCTTCCTGGAAGGTTCTTTCCTTGGACTTCTTATCTAATGTCCTCTTGGTCATGGCTTGATCCTTTTCCATGGTTTACATTGAATGCTATCTTATTTCCTCAAAATCCATCATCTCTATATACCTATCTTCCATAGGTTCAAACTTTGATAATTCTAGCTTCCTCATGACCTTTAATGTTGACAACTCAAGTGAAATGGGAAACACTTCCTATTTCCCGCAGACTACCTTGTAACGAGAATTTCCCATGGAAACCTTTTGTGTGATCCTATCAGTCCACAAGGATTACTTTAGCTTGGTATGCCATGTCCTTTGGTTTTCATCTAGAGTTCTTATGATGATTCTTAAAAAATTCTTGTTTGTGGAATCTGCCCGTTCGTTACCCTGTGGGTAATAGTTTGAAGAGGTACTAAGATATATCCCATTCCTAAAAACCCACTCTATGATCTTGGCACCAAATAATGCTAAGGAATTTTCAGATATGATAGTGGTCAGTACTTCAAACCTTGTCATTATCCCCTTATAGAAGTCCAATATGTTAGAATCATTTGCTTCTTTAAGAACCACCACCTTGGTCTACTTGGTGACGTAAAATGTTGTTGTTTGAATCCACTTGTGACCCTAGCTTGAGTTTGGATTGATGAACCCGATGAAATCCAATCCCAATTACATGAATGGTTGGTCAACTGAAATAGGATGCAATGGAAGTTCTATTAGCCTCTCTTTTCTTGTGAAGAATGCACATATTTTACACTTTATAATCCAGATGTAGCAGTCACTGAATATTGTGGGTCAATAATAACCCACCTTCATTATTCTAATAGTTGTTACTAGTGGAGCAAAATGACCTTTAACCTCTCCATCATGAAACTCTTATAGAACTTTCTCCACCTCATTTTTTCCAATCCACCTCAATAAAATAGCATTGATGTCCTTCTTGAACAAAATACCATCAACCAATACATATGGAAGGGATTGTATTCTAAAATATCTCCTCTTTTCTTTGCTCATTTCTAGAGGGAAAATCCTTGTTTATAGGAACTATATCATATCTTGAGTCCAACAAGGAATACTCACATCATGATTTTCTTGTCCTTGATTATCCTGTAGCACTTGAATAATTTCCTTTTCATCACCTACTTCAACATGTTGATTTGAGGCTAGCTGTTCACATAACCGTTTTCCATTGACCAACTTAATGACCTTGATTTCAATTCATACTCCATGACATGAGTGATCCATTTTTTTCGTTTATCATTCAAGACCTTATTTAAGATGAATTCCTTAACTCTGGCATGGGATACTAGCAATTGAATCCTATTGTTTGAAATAAAATGTTTGAATTTATTCATACTCCTAATGACTATGAGGACATGTTTTTAAATGAAATAATACCTTACTTCAAATTCTTCCAAAATTTGACTGAAGAAAGCAATCAATTATTTGCATCCTTCTGTATTTAGTTGCACTAGGATTGCGGAAATCATGTCCGAAACACATAAAACATATAACATGATATGCTTGGAAAAGTCTAGATTGACGAGAGTTGGAGCTTGAGATATAGCATTTTTGATGGCTTTAAAACTCACTTTTCCCTTTGTGGTGAACTTGATTTTCATGCTCTTCTTGAACATTAGCATTATGGGCTTGACAGGAGCGGAAAAGCATAGGACAAACATGCGAACAAAGTTGATCCTTCCTAAGAAGCTCTAGAGGGACTTATTATGACTAGGAAATGGAAATGATAAATTTATTCAACTTTTTCTGGGTCAATTTCCAGCCCTTCCTTTGACACTATGTGGCCTAGGATCTTTCCTTAGTGAGCCAAAAATATGCATTTTTTAAGGTTTGGGGACAATTTGAATCTTTTGCACCTTTGAAACACATTCGTTATGTGAAAGAGGTGGTCTACTGCATATTTATAGAACATGGTGATGTCATCAAGAGAGACGAGAACTATTTTCTTTATCAAATATTTAAATGCCATATCCATTGCTCGTTGAAATGTGCCTCCTACATTTGACAATTCAAATGCAATTTTTTCTATATGCGTAGGTGATCGATTTGGTTGTGAAAGTCATCTTGAAATGGTCTTCTTCTTTCACCATTATTTGATTGTAGCCCGAGTATCCATCAAGGAGAGAGAATATTACCAAACAAACTACTACGCGTAATATTTGTTCCATGAAAGGGAGTGGATAGTGGTGTTTGAGAGATTCCCTGTTTGGGTCCCAAAAATCTATGCATAACCTGATTTCTCTGTTTCTCTTCCTGATCGACATTATATTTTCAACCCAACTTGAGTTCTTGATCAGAAATATGATACTTCCCTTGATCAATTTGTTCATATTTTTCTTCATGAGAGGCTCAACATGAGGGTTGACTGGTATTTGTTTCTGCCTGATAGGCTTAGCATCTAGATCCAGTTTAATTTTGTGTTGTGCCAAATTTGGATTGAATCCTCATAATTCCTCATAACTCTAAGTTAAGATGTCTGGAAACTCATGGAAAATTTGTATGAACTCATATCTCTCCTTCTTAGTGGCTACTTTGCATGTTTGGATTGTTTTACCTTCTTGAATTGAATTTGGTTTTGAATACTCTCCCTTGACCTGGATATTTTCCTTTCCTTTCCGGAATTAGTTTTTTGTATTGATGATTGACTCCTATGTTACTAAACCCTTTGGAAGCTTGTTTGTCTATAGCTGCATTACTTGATCCCTATATTGCTACTCTAACCTATCCTGATTCCTAGCTTAGAACTCAGCCTCTAATAAAAATAAATTAATGATCTGTTGATCATTCTTGAATACCTACTAGCTTGTCATGTTATCTCGAACCGATGGCCTTACAATCACATGGATATGTGGCTGTGTTTTTTCCCTTTTGATGTTGTCAACCACATCAAACTTTGCTCCAACAGCTGCGAGCCTATCTGCGGCTTCATTTTTCTTCCTAGGTATGGACACGATGTTGAAAGCTTTGAAATCCTCAATGAGGTCCCATACCCTATTCTTGTAGTTCTTTAGCATTTCATTCTTTGTAGCATGTTTTCCCTTGACTTGATTGATGATCAGCTTGCTATTCCCGAACACCTACAAGTTCTTTATGCCCTTTTTCCTAGCCCAATGAAGTCCATGAATCAAGGCCTCATATTCAGCTATGTTGTTTGAACAAGAAAACTGGAAACAAAAAGCTAAATAATATTTGATGCCTTGAGGTGAAATAAGCATAGCTCCTCCTCCTGCACCTTACCTACTCCTTGATCCATCAAAAAATATTTTCCAAACCTCATTGTCATCCTTATGGTTTTGTTTGGTGATGCTAGGAATATTTTGGTTTTCTTCACATATGAAATAAACTCCTAGTTCAGATTCTTCTACTTCTTGGTAGGGATAAAAAGCATGTACCTTGCTTGCCCATTCATCAAGAGTCAAATCTGGAATGCTTCTAACTTTGGTGTCAGCTTCATCTGTGCTTGGATAATCTTCTTGATCAAATGTTGAACAGTTGGCATTGATTTGGCTTGGAGTATGAGGCTCAATATGAAATTTTGCAATAGGTTCAGACCTGATTTTGGCCTTATTTTCATATCTAGTCCAAAACAACATGTGTGACCAATCAGCGAGATAAATACCCTCCAATTCTAGCTATGAAATCCCTTGAAAAACATAGGGAAAAAAGTGGTGGTAAGTATATCACTGAGACATCTTGCAAAAATAGTGAACGTTTGGGCATGCATGCAAAGTGAGCCTCAAATATTTAAATACTCCCAGCTGTTGTTACTGCTGTCCCATCCAGTTGTACCATCCCCTTTGGATATGACTTCATATTGGAGACCTAGCTGATCAGCTATTTACTTGGGCATCACAGAACTACTTGCCCCAAAATCAATCATACAATTGTGTACTAGTTTATTCCCTAATGATCAATGAAACATAGAATGGAGGGGGATTTCAAAAGTTTACCTTGTTTGTCCTCCAAGCTTCCCCTCAGGCTGAGCAGCATTTGTGAGTACCTTCTCTTGCATATGAGACTTGCTGATTTGAAGTTGACCAATTCTTCATGGTAGCTTGTAGTAGATCCCTTTGGCCTGGGATGGATAATGAATCCCACATAGATATATTCACATTTTTCTTCTTCATTTTTTCAATGATGTTAAATGGGGATGAAAGCATTTCTTTGCTTGTCCCTTAGCCTGCACATTCTTTTCTTGTACTATGTGGGCTAGCAACAGGCTGGCATTTGAGCTGGTCTTAGAAGGTGGTTTTGGGATGTCCTTGCACATGCTTGGAACTATATTTTGTTTACCAACACTTTGTGGAGTGATGGAAGGTTGTGGATCACCTGGAGCCAATGACTGCCCTTCACCAATATTCCTCTTCTTTGATCTTGTGTTAGCTGCTACACTTTGAGAAATTGTTTGATTCATGCCACAAAAATCCTCAGCTTGCCAATTCGCAAGTGCATTATCATTTGTAGTTGTGTTTTGCTAAGGTGTCCCTTGTTGCTGATTTTTTTCTTGACTCACTTCACCCTCAACGCCAGTATTTGTCACCATCAAGGCTTGGTTCAAAGCACCATTAAAGCACATAGATTGGTTGTGAGGTTCATTGCATGGGAAACACCAATCATACTCTTGAGCTATGTTGTTTTGTACTGGCACTAATGCTTTAGAGGTAGATGCAACATTGGGGTTATAGGGCTGAAATGGTCTATTAGCGCAGGAGGCCTTACTTGTCTTTGATTTTGAGCTGCATCCTGAGCTGGTGACCTATTGAGGTTGATATGGGGGCCTAGCCTGGTACTGAGCTTGAGGCTAAGATATGGTCTAAAACTTTGAGCTTGCTGCCTCTTGAGTAGTAACTAGCTCATTTCCTAAGGTTTTGCAATTGTTTCATGACCTCTTGAAGTTCATTTGAGCACTAGAGGATGAAGTAGAAGTATCATTTGAACTTTGATTTCTAGGAGTGGGAATAGGAGCCAAAGTGGGTGCTTGACTAGTGCTTGGATTTTCTAAGTTTGGATATAAGGGCATGGGAGGCCTAGGAGCTAGCTTACCAGCTTGAATAAGACAATTTTCAGCCCTAATGGTGATGCTATAAGTGGAAGGTAAGGTTATTCCTCCCATAGATTGAATTAACATAGAAATATCAGAATTTAAAGCTTTAAGATAGTATAAGAAAAGCACCTTCAGTTGTTGGCCTAACAGCCACTGGAATTCTGTCCCAAGACCTTTGAAATCTGAAGTTGAAGTCAATTAGCTACTCTTGGGGAGCTTTCTTGATAGTTGTCAATTGTTCTAGCAGAGACAAATTGTCTCCCTTTTCTCCAAATTTCTCATGAAGGACTATGCATAACTGATTCCAATTTTGGATAGAACCAGCTATAAGGCTCCTAAACCATTGCAATGCCTTCCCTTTGAATGAAGATGCCAGTAATTTGACAGCAACATCCATTTCATTTATCTCATGGATTGCAAAAACATTAGCAATGTCTTTGACATGATCACCAGGAGTGGTCTGATTTTCTCCAGTAAAAAATGGAATGTTTCTTCAATGCTGCAATTGGAACTGGATTTTGTGCATTGAGGGCAAGTGGGCTACTGCCAGTGAAATTGACAAAGGGATTCGGTACCATTTGCGCCATTCTGATTGGCCTGAGAACCCTTATTGATGCGAGAAAATGGTCTACGAGGTGGAGGTGTAGACAAAGTCCGGTTAGGTGGAGATGGTGATCTTTGTGGTCTTCTTCCACTCCTTCCTCCTCCTGGTGATAGTTGCAAGTGGACAAATAGCCCATCTTCTCAAGTATTGGACCTGGTTCTAATTCTTCTCATATGCCTGGGCAATGTTTGCTGCTACACCACTGAATTCTACCCCTTCAGAGTCGCCAGATGTGTTAGAAAGTGAGCCTCAAAAGGCTAGATTCTGCCAAGTTACACACAAAACCTGAAAATATTTAAACTCAAAATTTTGAAAGACCTGTATTTTTGAGATTTTAGGGTTTGGAATTTTATTTGGAATGGTAGTCCTAAAAACCCAAAAATGCCAGCTTCCTGAAACCCTGAAATCTAAAATTCAAAACACCATGAAATTTTGAAAGTCAAAATCTCAAAAATCTAAGAATACCCTTTTGAAGATTATCCTGTGCCGATCTATCAACTGGTGAAATTTTGACTACATGTTTTGAGCAAGTTAAGCCCTTGAAAATCGATTTCAAATGTTTAGCACTGGAAGGTGAAAAGAATCTGAAATTGTAAAACCTGCAATTGGTGTTTTAAGTCTGAATTTCTTGAAAATTCCTTCAAATCCTATGGAATGACCTCTTGGTCCCACCCGGCATGCCAAAACTATTGATGGCGAATCACAACACCCCTGAATGTCTCCATCTCGATGTGTTGAGACTCTCAGTGTGATTGCATAACATGGAGCTTTTCCCAAGTGTGGGACTTTGCGAAATCGGAAAAGCTTTCTGGATGAAGGCCGGTTCCTGTTCCTCTGTTCAGATGCACACGTAGAAAATGCAAAGGGTTTACTAAAAATCCAATCTAACTTGCCAAGGAGACAGGGTAAGAAAATGCATAAAATAAAACCTAAACTACAAAGGTGATGCACCGTAGGAATGAAGAACATTTTAGTCTTGCCTAGCCTTTTAAGTTGACACAGACCATATTAAAATGCAATACAAGATCATGCACAGATAACCATATTTGCAGTGAAAGATCAAGAGGATGTAAATGAACATAGAGAGGGCTGAGAATCATCCACAGAAATGCATTAATTTTCTCCAAATATTGATACAACACACTGCAAAATGCCAAGAGGCAAGGTTGCATTACGGTTCTAAATGGGAGGTTTGAACTCCATAAATTCACTTGCCAGAGAGAAGAAGGGAGCGGAAAAAAAAAATGTCCCACCTTTAGAAAGAATCCCCTCCTTACAATTTATAGGAAGAATGAGAGAGAAGAGAGAGTGGAATTCCAAATCTACTCCAATACCACCTCAAATAGGTTGCATTTAATTCATCTCATTATGATGGTAGGTGAGAACCCTAGCAAACCCAAAAAGTGGCGAACTGTATTTTGCATTTGTAAGAATTTTTTCTCACCCAATTAAATATATCCAGTCGTAGTTGGACAGAGGACCTTGTAAGCTTTCTGAAAATTCCAACCTTGCATGAATCCGAGCTCCCTGTGAAAAGTTATGACCATTTGAATATCTCCGCCAGGGTCTACTTCCTGTCAGCGCTCAGAATGTTGCACCTCCTGAAGGTACGCCATAGGCGCATTCATGTGTGTGTCAATAGCCCTTTACCTACACCTTGGTGCATCTAACTTCATGTCAACATGCATTTTCATGCGCCCTTTACTTGCACCTTGGCGCATCTATCTTCATGTCGACATCCATTTTCATGCGCCCTTTACCTGCGCCTTTTACCTACGCCTTAAATGTCAGGGATTTGAGCTTCTTTGGTTTCCATATTCTTCTGCTTGTCTATATCTACCCGGGGGGGAGATATTTACAACAGTTCCTCTTTACTTTTTGAAGAAATTATATTGTGAGTTCATGCTCAATGAGGTCCCGAATTATTTTGACTTTTCAGACTTTTTTGGTCGAGGAGGTGGCTCTGCATAGAGCATACCTGGTGCATGCGTAGGTCAGCCTAGGATCCCCCATGTCCCAAAACCCCCAGTGCCTTCATTTATCCCTCCTACAGGGAAGGTGGTTGTGGAGATTGATACATTGCATAATAAGCATTGTTTGAGCTCACTTGACACTCTCACCCATCATAGCACCCAGATTGCATCCGGTGATGTTGGTGGAGGCGCCAATTCTAGTGCACCACATGTATCACTGAATGGATCATGATGGTGCCTTATGCACTACAGGAGAGACATCATTTGTTGGTTCACATGAACCAAATTTCTTTTCTATATATGAGATGCTGGGGAATGTTTTAAAGTACTGGAACTAAAAGCCACTGATATTGGTCTTTCACAAGGATAAATTTTAAATAAATTTAAATAATATATACCATGTACAATAGTTTAATTCACATGTTTGAGATCCCTTAATAATATATATATATATATATATATATATATATATATATTTGATTGTACGTCATGTACATGACATGTAAAAAATTAATTTTTTATTTTATTTTAAATAGCAAGAGCTGGCGAAGGAAACATCCGGTGTCGACATGCTAGCTACTGCGGTTGGGCGTGTTTCAAATGTAAGCTTCAAGTTATACAATACTTACATTTTTAATAATGTCATTTAATTCCACTAGATTATTATTATAATTTGTTTCACGTGTATGTTGTACATGTATTAATATTTTTCTCTTTTATACACAGGAGCCTGGCAGGTCATCATCTGCTCAGGGAACTGAGGCTACTGGCACGCCTCACATGATTTTTACACATGTTAGTTACAATGTTCTCTTTACACTTTGTTTCTAATTCTTGGAGTCTCTGTACATGAGTTTAACTTTCTTATACTCAACCTATATACAAAATTTCAAATAGTAGTGTTTCATGCCAATTCATTTGATATAAGTAGCCATCTGTATGTAATCCATATATTGGTTTTACATGTCTCAGAGTACATTACCACACAAATAACTCCTAAAAATTCAAGTAAATCCTAATGATACAAAGAACATATAAGCAAGATGAGTCACGATATATCTACACGTTTGGAAATATTCTAAGAAATAGAAATAATTACAAGGAAAATCTATACCTACACGAAAACACCCTGAAGTGTTTCTTAGGTTGGTAAAAATGAGGGTCCTTGACAAAAAGACCATATGAGCTACCCAAATTACAATGAAACTCTCCAAAAGTAGAGAACATGAGAACCTGTAACTCAATGGGAAAAACTCTTTTAATACTAGAGAATTAGAAGAAAGGATGGATAAAATGCTCCCTCAGAAGATGACTATGGGTTACATTGATTAAATACAAAACTTTGTCAATAGCCATCTTATGAAGATAGATGGCCTTCATTGCTAACATTTAAAGCATCCTATGTATTTAGCCTAAATAGCAAGATAAAATAATAACATTTTTATTCATTTCTTGACTAACTAAATATTGATTTGTACATGTTTTTTGTATAGCTCTTAAGTGGATTTTACATATTGATTCATGTACATGTTTTTTTGTATAGCTTATGGACTGCATAGAGAGACTCCTCCATATATGCAGACTGTGGAGGCTGCTATTTTAGATACTACCATAGCATCTGTAGATCCACTAATTGAGGTACACAATTTTTTAAATTTGTTAAATTTTGGAGGTTCATTATTTCTTATTAAACTTAACATCTACATTATCAAATTTTGTAGGTATATATGTGAAATATTTAATTTGAAAATTAATTATTTGTATGTACAGCTTACCCCTCGTGAGTCTATTGTTGTCCCTGCGACGCGTCAACAACAAATTGATAGGGATCACGACATTGCGGTAAGATTTCACATGCATTTTAACTAAATTGTACAAGTTTCTAAATTTTGAATGTATTTTAAAATTTTGGGTGTTAAAAACTTGTTGTTTATGAATGTGCAGGTTAGGTTACAAGCATGCTTAGAGACACCTAGGACCACACAGATGAAATCCATAGTGGCATCTCCCTCCACTACATCCCCAGGTCGTGGACGTGCTACTTCTAGCAGGGTGAAGAGAGGGAAGATGTTTCATGAGTAGATTTTTAGTCCACCTGGATGACACATATGTGGTCATGAGTAGATTCACAGTCCATTGTATATACATATAGCCTTTTGCGACCGCACGTGGTCCCATATGTACATTGTGACACGTGCTTAGTTCGAGATGTATACATACATTATGAACTTATGTACATATATATTTTTAGAGACGTGCTCATCTGGAGCACACTTTGTTTGATTCTTATCTATATATATATATATATATATATATCCATGTGTGTTGTTTAAATCATATTTATTTTGGTTATTTTGGTATTATTGCTAACTCTGAGAAAGTGGGTTTTGATCTCTGTTCGGTGGATTTAGTGTATTACTTCTAGTTATATATTTTCTAGTATCTTTCTAATTATTATTTGTGGTATATTTCACCATGGGTATTTTGAATTTTTATTTTTCAAACTAAAACAATATTGTTAGCTCTATTGCCAACTTAAGTATTAGTAAATAAAGCTTATTTGAGTTATGGTTCACATCCCTCCATCTTTTAACAACTACCAAAATAATAATTCCATAACCTATGGATTTAATGGAATTCATCAATATCATCCTGTTGTATTTGGAAAAGTGTGCTTGAAACTCTGGTGTATTTGACTGTATCTTGATAATATTATAGGTATACCCAAAATTGGGTCTTCATTGTTTGTAAATTTTGTGTGTAAATATGAGTTAATCCTTGAAGTAACTATATTGATTTTCCAATCTTGTTCTTTTGAAACTCATAATAATCCTGAAATATTGTTAAATTTGAATGATATGTGGAGCTGTATCTTTATATTATTTTTATTTGCATCATAAGCTTGTATTGTTAGATGTGCATTACTGAAACATGCCATTATAGTTGCAATCTTCTTCTTCCATATGAAACTAATACCATGAAACTACATTCATTCAATTGCTAAAAGGATTTGAGATAAGGTTGATACAGTGACAAGAAGAGAGATAAAGAGATAGATGAAAATGATGGGTGAAGTAAAGAGTGACCATGGTTACAAAATGCCACATTGGATGGAGAAGTTAGTATCAGAGAGATAATATGCTAGACTAAAGCAATTACAAGAAAGGATAAGAGAACAAGAACATATGTGAAAAACATAAAAGATGATGGAAACAAGGAAGAAACGTAGAGAAAGATAATTTTGAAGGTTATTAGGCCTCATGAATCAGACTTGATATATATGGTTGAAGAAGAAGAAGAACTAGTAGGAGATGTGATTCAAAGGTTGATAGAGCTTTAATGAGGTACAAGAAGCGAGAGAGAGAGAGAGAGAGAGAGAGAGAGAGAGAGAGAGAGAGAGAGAGGAAAAGGAAAGAAGAAAGGAGGAAGAGAAGATAATTATGGTTTCACAGAAGGTCAAAGAGTTGAATCAAGATAGTTGAGAAAAGAAAACCATAGAACAATTTACTACCCATAATATTATAACAAAACCAAGTGTTAAGGAGAAGGTAGAAAATAAGATTCATGAGCCTTGGATGTATATCATCCTACCAAGGACAAGATGAAAACAAGAGATAACATAACAACCAAGCCATTGTAATTTAATTTAAATAAATAAGGAAACACTATATTTTGCAAATGGTGGGTCATGGCACTGAACTGACTATCCCGGCATGTTTGGGTGGCTAGGTGAACGCTAGAGGAGGCGGTGTTTTGGTGCGCGAAAGGGTCGTTGCTTCCGGACTACTTCGTTCGGGCATAGTACCTTAAGAGCCCTGAGACCAAAATATCGTTCAACTTTGACGGGTGACTACTCGGATTCCATGGAACCTAGAGAGGCCGCGTCTAATCTATCACCTCAGCGTACGGACCCTCTACAATAGCCTCTCTCAGTTTTTTCCTTCTCATTTCAGTGCTCTCGCTGTCCTACTGTTTGTAAATGCGTGAAATAGTGCAGTTGGACCAGTGTAAGGTTGTCAAACGCTATATTTTGCAAACGGTGGGTCGTGGCACCAAACTGCCTATGCCAACACATCTGGGTGGCCAGGTGAATGCTATAGGAGGCAGTGTTTGGGTGCACAAAAGGGTCATTGCTTCCGGACTACTTCGTTCAGGCGTAGGCCATTAAGAGCCCTGACACCAAAATATCGTTCAACTTTGACGGGTGACTACTCAGACTCCGTGGAACCTAGAGAGGCCTCGTCTGATCTAGAACCTCAGGGTATAGACCCTATAAAATAGCCTCTCTTAGTTTTTTCATTCTCATTTCGGTGCTCTTGTTGTCCTACTATTTACAAACGCTCGAAATAGTGCAGTTGGAGCTAGTGTAAGGTTGTCAAATTCTATATTTTGTAAACGGGGGGACATGGCAGCGAACTGCCTATGCCAACACATCTGGGTGGCTAGGTGAATGCTATAGGAGGCAGTGTTTTGGTGTGCGAAAGGGTCGTTGCTTCCGGACTACTTCGTTCAGGCATAGTCCCTTAAGAGCCTTGAGACAAAAATATCGTTCAACTTTGACGGGTGACTACTCGGACTCCGTGGGACCTAGACAGGCCTCGTCTAATCTAGAACCTTGGGGTACGGACCCTCTAAAATAGCCTCTCTCAATTTTTTTCTTCTCATTTCGGTGCTCTCGCTATCCTACTGTTTGCAAACGCGCAAAATAGTGCAGTTGGAGCCAGTGTAAGGTTGTCAAACGCTATATTTTGCAAACATTGGGTCGTGGCACCGAACCACCTACGTCGGCATGTCTAGGTCACCAGGTGAACACTAGATGAGGTAGTTCTTTGGTGCGCAAAAGGGTCGTTGCTTCCGAGCTACTTCGTTCAGGCGTAGTCCCTTAAGAGCCCTGAGACCAAAATATCATTCAACTTTGACGGGTCACTACTCAAACTCCATAGCACTTAGAGAGGCCTCGTTTGATCCAGAACCTCGGCATATGGACCCTCTACAATAGCCTCTCTCAGTTTTTTCCTTCTCATTTTGGTGCTCTCGTTGTCCTATTGTTTACAAACGCGTGAAATACTACAGTTGGAGCCAGTGTAAGGTTGTCAAATGCTATATTTTACAAACGGTGGGTCGTGGCACCTAACCACTTACACCGGCATGTCTGGGTGGCCAAGTGAATGCTAGAGGAGATAGTTTTTTGATGCTTGAAAGGGTCGTTGCTTCCGGGCTAGTTCGTTTGGGAGTAGTCCCTTAAGAGCCCTGAGACAAGAATAAAGTTCAACTTTGACGGGTGAATACTCGGACTCCTAGGCACCTAGAGAGGCCTTGTCTGATCCAGCCCCTCAGGGTACGGACCCTCTACAATAGTCTCTCTCATTTTTTTCATTCTCATTTCGGTGCTCTGGCTATCCTACTATTTGTAAACGCGCGAAATAGTGTAGTTGGAGCCAGTGTAAGGTTTTCAAATGCTACATTTTGTAAACGGTGGGTCGTGGCACCAAACCAACTATGCCGGCATGTCCAGGTGGCTAGGTGAATGCTAGAGGAGGTAGTTTTTCGGTGTGCGAAAGCGTCGTTGCTTCCGGGCTAATTCATTCAGCCGTAGTCCCTTAAGAGCCCTGAGACCAAAATATCGTTCAAATTTTATGGGTGACTACTCGAACTCCGTGGCACCTCGAGAGGCCTCGTTTGATCCAAAACATCGGTGTATGCAACCTCTACAATAGCCTCTCTTAGTTTTTTCCTTCTCATTTCAGTGCTCTCGATGTCCTACTGTTTGCCAACGCGCGAAATAGTGCAGTTGGAGCCAGTGTAAGGTTGTCAAATGCTATATTTTGCAAACGGTGGGCGAAAGCGTCGTTGCTTCCGGGCTAATTCATTCAGCCGTAGTCCCTTAAGAGCCTGAGACCAAATATCGTTCAACTTGACGGGTGACTACTCGAACTCCGTGGCACCTCGAGAGGCCTCGTTTGATCCAGAACCTCGGCATATGGACCCTCTACAATAGCCTCTCTCAGTTTTTTCCTTCCATTGTGGTGCCTCGTTGTCCTATTGTTTCAAACGCGTGAACTACTACAGTGGGAGCCATGTAAGGTTGTCAAATGCTATATTTTACAAACGGTGGGTCGTGGCACCGAACCACTTCCACCGGCATGTCGGGGTGGCCAAGGCAATGCTAGAGGAGATAGTTTTTTGATGCTTGAAAGGGTCGTGCTTCCGGGCTAGTTCGTTTGGGAGTAGTCCCTTAAGAGCCCTGAGACCAAATATCGTTCAACTTTGACGGGTGAATGAACCTCGGACTCCTAGGCACCTAGAGAGGCCTTGTCTGATCCAGCCCCTAAGGGTACGGACCCTCTACAATAGCCTCTCTTATTTTTTTCATTCTCATTTCGGTGCTCTGGCTATCTACTATTTGTAAACGCGCGAAATAGTGTAGTTGGAGCCAGTGTAAGGTTTTCAAATCACATTTTGTAAACGTGGGTCGTGGCACCAAACCAACTATGCGGCATGTCCAGGTGGCTAGGTGAATGCTAGAGGAGGTAGTTTTTTCGGTGTGCGAAAGCGTCGGTGCTTCGGGCTTAATTCATTCAGCGTAGTCCCTTAAGAGCCTGAGACCAAATATCGTTCAACTTTTATGGGTGACTACCGAACCCGTGGCACCTCGAGAGGCCCGTTTGAGTCCAAAACATGGTGTTATGCCAACCTCTACTAAAGCCTCTTTAGTTTTTCCTTTAATTTCCGGCTCTCGATTGTACTATGTTTGCCACGCGCGAAATAGTGCAGTTAGGAGCCAGTGTTGTAACGGTTGTCAAATGCTATAGTTTGCAAACGGTGGGTCATTGGTTAACGAAACCACTATCCGGCCAATCGGGGGTGGCTAGGTGAATGCTAGAGGAGGAAATTTTCAGTGAACACGAAAGGGTTCGGTGCTTCCTAGTACGTGTTCGGGCGTAGTCCCTTAAATAAAGCCTTGAGACCAAAATATCATTCAAATTGATGGGTGACTACTCAGAATCGGTGGCACCTAGAGAAGGGACGTCTGATCTAGAACTTCAATAAACAGACACCTTAACATAGCATATCTCATTTTTTTTCCTTCTCATTTTGGTTGCTCTCGGTGTGAATACTGTTTGACAAACATGCGAAAAAGTGCGTTGGAGCTTCTAGTGTACGGTTGTCAAATGATATATTTTGCAACCGGGGGGTCGTGGCACTGGTGAGACCGTCTTATGGTAGACATTTGGGTGGCCAGCGGGTGACGCTAGAGGAGGTAGTTTTTTGGTTGCGGGAAAGGGTTCGTTACTTCCAGGTACCGTTTAGGCCTAGTCCCTTAAGAGCACTGCAGACCAAAAAATACGTTAACTGTGATGGTGGACTAATGGATCTATGTGGCAAAAGAGACGGCCTCGTTTGATCCAGAACCTCAGCGTATAGACCCTCGACAATAGCATCTCTTAGTTTTTTCCTTCTCATTTCAGTGTTCTCACTGTCCTACTGTTTGCCAAAGTGCAAAATAGTGCAGTTGGAGCCAGTGTAAGCCCTGAGACCAAAATATCATTCAACTGCTATGACGGGTCACTACTCAAACTCCATAGCACTTAGAGAGGCCTCGTTTGATCCAGAACCTCGGCATATGGACCCTCTACAATAGCCTCTCTCAGTTTTTTCCTTCTCATTTTGGTGCTCTCGTTGTCCTATTGTTTACAAACGCGTGAAATACTACAGTTGGAGCCAGTGTAAGGTTGTCAAATGCTATATTTTACAAACGGTGGGTCGTGGCACCTAACCACTTACACCGGCATGTCTGGGTGGCCAAGTGAATGCTAGAGGAGATAGTTTTTTGATGCTTGAAAGGGTCGTTGCTTCCGGGCTAGTTCGTTTGGGAGTAGTCCCTTAAGAGCCCTGAGACCAAGAATAAAGTTCAACTATGACGGGTGAATACTCGGACTCCTATGGCACCTAGAGAGACCTTGTCTGATCCAAAACCTCGATGTAAAAACCCTCTAACATAGCCTATCTGATCCAGCCCCTCAGGGTACGGACCCTCTACAATAGTCTCTCTCATTTTTTTCATTCTCATTTCGGTGCTCTGGCTATCCTACTATTTGTAAACGCGCGAAATAGTGTAGTTGGAGCCAGTGTAAGGTTTTCAAATGCTACATTTTGTAAACGGTGGGTCGTGGCATCGAACCAACTACGCCGGCACATGTCCAGGTGGCTAGGTGAATGCTAGAGGAGGTAGTGTTTCGGGTGCATGAAAGGCGTTCGTTTACTTCCGGGCTAATTCATTCAGGTGTAAGTCCCTTAAGAGCCCTGAGACGAAAATATCGTTCAACTTTTACGGGTGACTACTCAAACTCCATGGCACCTAAAGAGGCCTCGTTTGATCCAAAACCTCGGTGTATGCAACCTCTACAATAGACCTCTCTTAGTTTTTTCCTTCTCATTTCAGTGCTCTCGATGTCCTACTGTTTGCCAACGCGCGAAATAGTGCAGTTGGAGCCAGTGTAAGGTTGTCAAATGCTATATTTTGCAAACGGTGGGTCATGGTACCGAACCACCTATGCCGGCACATCCGGGTGGCTAGGTGAATGCTAGAGGAGGAAATTTTTCAGTGCACGAAAGGTTCGTTGCTTCCTAGCTACTTTGTTCGGGCGTAGTCCCTTAAAAGCCTTGAGACCAAAATATCATTCAAATTTGATGGGTGACTACTCAGAATCTGTGGCACCTAGAGAGACCTCGTCTGATCTAGAACGTCAATAAACAGACCCTCTAACATAGCCTATCTCATTTTTTTCCTTCTCATTTTGGTGCTCTCGTTGTACTACTGTTTGCAAACATGCGAAAAAGTGCTGTTGGAGCTAGTGTAAGGTTGTCAAATGCTATATTTTGCAAACGGTGGGTCGTGGCACTGAACCGTCTATGTTAGCACATTTGGGTGGCCAGGTGAACGCTAGAGGAGGTAGTTTTTTGGTGCGGGAAAGGGTCGTTACTTCCAGGCTACTTCGTTTAGGCGTAGTCCCTTAAGAGCCCTGAGACGAAAATATCATTCAATTTTGACGGATGACTACTCGGACTCCATGGCACCTAGAGAGGCCTCGTCTAATCCAAAACCTCGATGTATAGACCCTCTACAATAGCCTCTCTCAGTTTTTTCCTTCTCATTTCGGTGCTATCGCTGTCCTACTGTTTGCCAAAGTGCAAAATAGTGCAGTTGGAGCCAGTGTAAGGTTGTCAAATGCTATATTTTACAAACGTGCGTCATGGTCCCAAACCACATGTGCCGGCACATCTGGGTGGCCAGGTGAATGTTAGAGGAGGCCATTTTTCAGTTCGCAAAAGGTTCGTTGCTTCCTGACTACTTCGTTTGGGCGTAGTCCCTTAAGAGCCCTAAGACCAAAATATCGTTCAACTATGACGAGTGACTACTCGGAATCTGTGGCACCTAGAGAGACCTTGTCTGATCCAAAACCTCGATGTAAAAACCCTCTAACATAGCCTATCTCATTTTTTTCCTTCTCATTTCGGTGCCTCGCTGTAATACTATTTTTAAACGTGTGAAATAGTGCAGTTAGAGCCAGTGTAAGGTTGTCAAATGCTATATTTTGCAAACGGTGGGTCGTGGCATCGAACCACCTACGCCGGCACATTTGGGTGGCCAGGTGAATGCTAGAGGAGGCAGTGTTTCAATGCATGAAAGGGTCGTTACTTCCGAGCTACTTCGTTCAGGCGTAGTCCCTTAAGAGCCCTGAGACCAAAATATCATTCAAATTTGACGGGTGACTACTCAAACTCCGTGGCACCTAGAGAAGCCTCATCTTATCCAGACCCTCAGCATACAGACCCTCTACAATAGCCTCTCTTAGTTTTTTCCTTCTCATTTGGGTGCTCTCAATGTCCTACTGTTTGCAAACGCGTGAAATAGTGCAGTCGGAGCCAGTGTAAGGTTGTCAAATGCTATATTTTGCAAATGATGAGTTGTGGCACCAAACCGCCTATGCTGAAAGATCTTGGTGGCCAGGTGAATGCTAGAGGAGGTGGTTTTTTTGTGCACGAAAGGGTCGTTGCTTCCGGGCTACTTCATTCGGGCGTAGTCCCTTAAGAGCCCTGAGACCAAAATATCGTTCAACTTTGACGGGTGACTACACGGACTCCATGTCACCTAGAGAGGCCTCATTTTATCCAGAACCTCAGCTTATGGACCCTCTACAATATCCTCTATCATTTTTTTCCTTCTCATTTCGGTGCTCTCGCTATCCTACTATGTGCAAACGCGTGAAATAGTGCAGTTGGAGCTAGTGTAAGGTTGTCAAACGCTATATTTTGCAAACGGTGGGTCATGGAACCAAACTGACTGCGTCAGCACGTTCAGGTGGCCAGGTAAACACTAGAAGAGGCAATGTTTTGGTGCGCAAAAGGGTCGTTTCTTCCGGGCTACTTCGTTCGGGCGTAGTCCCTTAAGACCCCTGAGACCAAAATATCGTTCAACTTTGACGAGTAACAACTCAGACTCCGTGGCACCTAGAGTGGCTTTGTCTTATCTGAAACCTCGGCGTATCGACTCTCTACAATAGCCTCTCTCATTTTTTCCCTTCTCATTTCGGTGCTCTCGCTGTCCTACTATTTGCAAACGCACGAAATAGTGCAGTTAGAGGCAATGTAAGGTTGTCAAATGCTATATTTTACAAACGGTGGGTCATGGTGCTGAACAACCTGTGCCGGCACATCTGGGTGGCTAGGTGAATGCTAGAGGAGGGTATTTTTCTGTGCGCAAAATGTTCGTTGCTTCCTGGCTACTTCGTTCTTCGTCACACCTGGAGAGGCCTCGTCTTATCCAAACCCTCGGCGTACGGACCCACTACAATAGACTCTCTCAGTTTTTTCATTCTCATTTCGATGCTCTCGCTGTCCTACTATTTGCAAACGCGTGAAATAGTGTTGTTGGAGCCAGTGTATGGTTGTCAAATGCTATATTTTACAAACAGTGGGTCGTCGCAACGAACCACCTATGTTGGCACATCCAGGTGGCCAGGTGAACGCTAGAGGAGGTGGCGTTTTGGTGCGCAAAAGGGTCGTTACTTCCGGGCTACTTCGTTCGGGCGTAGTCCCTTAAAAGCCCTGAGACCAGAATATCGTTCAACTTTCACAGGTGAATACTCGGACTACATGGCACCTAGAGAGGCCTCATCTTATCCATAACTGTGGCATATGGACCCTCTACAATAGACTCTCTCATTTTTTTCCTTCTCATTTCGGTGCTCTCGCTATTCTATTGTTTGCAAATGCGCGAAATAGTGCAGTTGGAGCCAGTGTAAGGTTGTCAAACGCTATATTTTGCAAACGGTGGGTCGTGACACTGAACCGAATACACCAGCACATCTGGGTAGCCAAATGAATGCTAGAGGAGGATATTTTTCGGTGCACGAAATGTTCGTTGCATCCTGGCTACTTCGTTCGGGTGTAGTCCCTTAAGAGCCTTGAGACAAAAATATCGTTCAACTTTGACGGGTGACTACTAAGACTCCGTCGCACCTAGAGAGGCCTTGTCTTATCCAAACCCTCAGTGTACGGACCCAATACAATAGCCTCTCTCAGTTTTTTCATTCTCATTTCGATGCTCTCGCTGTCCTACTGTTTGCAAACGCGCGAAATAGTGCAGTTGGAGCCAGTGTAAGGTTGTCAAATTATATATTTTACAAACGGTGGGTCATCACACCAAACCACCTATGTCGGCACATCTGGGTGGCCAGGTGAACACTATAGCAGGTGGCATTTTTTTGCGCAAAAGGGTCGTTACTTCTGGGTGACTTCGTTCGGGCGTAGTCCATTAAGAGCCCTGAGACCAAAATATCGTTCAACTTTAACGGGTGATTACTCAGACTTCGTGGCACCTAGAGAGGTCTCGTATAATCTGACACCTTGGCGTATGGACCCTCTACAATATCCACTCTTAGTTTTTTCCTTCTCATTTTGGTGCTCTCGTTGTCCTACTGTTTGCAAACGCGTGAAATAGTGCAGTTGGAGCCAGTGTAAGGTTGTCAAATGCTATATTTTGCAAACGGTGGGTGGTGGCACCGAACCACCTTTTTCAGCATGTTCGAGTGGCTAGGTTAATGCTAGACGAGGTAGTGTTTTGGTGCGCAAAAGGGTTGTTGCTTCTGGGCTACTTCGTTCGGGCATAGTCCCTTAAGAGCCTTAAGACCAAAATATCGTTCAACTTTGACGGGTGACTACTTGGACTCTATGGCACCTAAGGAGACCTCGTCTGATCTGAAACCTCAGCGTATGAACCCTCTACAATAACCACTCTCATTTTTTTCCTTCTCATTTCGTTGCTCTCGCTGTCCTACTATTTGCAAACGCACGAAATAGTGCAGTTGGAGCCAGTGTAAGGTTGTAAAATGCTATATTTTGCAAACGGTGGGTCGTGGCATCGAACCACCTACGCTGGCATGTCCTAGGTGGCTAGGTGAATGCTATAGGAGGTAGTGTTTCGGTGCGAGAAAGGGTCATTGCTTCCTGAGCTACTTCGTTCAGGCGTAGTCCCCTTAAGAGCCCTCAGACAAAAATATCATTCAACTTTGACGGGTGACTACTCAGACTCCGTGGCACCATAGAGAGGCCTCGTCTGATCCTGGACAACTCAGCATGTACAGACCCTCTACAATAGTCCTCTCTCATTTTTTTCCTTCTCATTTCGGTGCTCTCGCTGTCCTACTGTTTGCAAACGCACGAAATAGTGCAGTTGGAGCCAGTGTAAGGTTTTCAAATGCTATATTTTGCAAACGGTGTGTCATGGCAGCAAACCACCTGTGCCGGAACATCTGGGTGGCTACGTGAATGCTAGAGGAGGTGGTGTTTCGGTGCATGAAATTTTTGTTGCTTCCGGGCTACTTCGTTCGGGCGTAGTCCCTTAAGAGCCCTGAGACCAAAATATCGTTCAACTTTGACAGGTGACTACTCAGATTGCGTGGCACCTAGAGAGGCCTCATCTAATCCGGCACCTCAACGTATGGACCCTCTACAATAACCTCTCTCTCTCTTTTCATTCTCATTTCGGTGCTCTCGCTGTCCTACTGCTTGTAAACACGTGAAATAGTGCAGTTGGAGCCAGTGTATGGTTGTCAAATGCTATATTTTGCAAACGGTGGGTCGTGGCACCGAACCGATTGCACTGAAACATCTAGGTGGATAGGTGAACACTAGAGGAGGTTGTTTTTCGGTGCGTAAAAGGGTCGTTGCTTCCGGGATACTTCGGACAGGCGTAGTTCTTTAAGAGCCTTGAGACCAAAATATCGTTCAACTTTGACAGGTGACTACTTGGACTCCATGGCACCTAGAGAGGCCTCATCTGATCCTAAACCTCGGTGTATGGACCCTCTACAATAGCCTCTCTCATTTTTTTCCTTCTCATTTTGGTGCTCTCATTGTCCTACTGTTTTCAAACGCATGAAATAGTGTAGTTGGAGCCAGTGTAAGGTTGTCAAATGCTATATTTTACAAATGGTGGGTCATGGCACCAAACCACCTGCGCCGAAATGTCTAGGTGGCTAGGTGAACACTAGAGGAGGTGGTTTTTCGGTGCGTGAACGGGTCATTGCTTCCGGGCTGCTTCGTTCAGGCGTAGTCCCTTAAGAGCCCTGAGACCAAAATATTGTTCAACTTTGACGGGTGACTACTTGGACTCCGTGGCACCTAGGGAGGCCTTGTCTGATCCTACACCTTAACGTACAGACCCTCTATAATAGCTTCTCTCAGTTTTTTCCTTCTCATTTCAGTGCTCTCGTTTTCCTACTGTTTACACACGCTCGAAATAGTACAGTTAGAGCCAGTGTAAGGTTGTCAAATGATATATTTTGCAAACGGTGTTTTGTGGCACCAAACCGCCTATGCCAGCACATTCAGGTGGCAAGGTCAATGCTAGAGGAGGTAGTATTTTTGTACGCGAAAGGGTCGTCACTTCTGAGCTACTTAATTCAGGCGTAGTCCCTTAAGAGCCCTGGGACCAAAATATCGTTCAACTTTGACGGGTGGCTACTCAGACTCCGTGGCACCTAGAGAGGCATCGTCTAATCCAGAACCTTTACGTATGGACCCTATACAATAGCCTCTCTCATTTTTTTCCTTCTCATTTTGGTGCTCTCGCTGTCCTACTGTTTGCAAATGCGTGAAATAGTGCAGTTGGAGCCAGTGTAAGGTTGTCAAAAGCTATATTTTAAAAACGGTGGGTCGTGGCTCCAAACTGACTGCGCCGTCATGTCTAGGTGGCCAGGTGAACACTAGAGGAGGCAGTGTTTCGGTGCACGAAAGGGTCGTTGCTTCTAGGCTACTTCGTTCAAGTGTAGTCCATGAAGAGCCCTGAGACCAAAATATCGTTCAACTTTAACGGGTGACTACTTGGACTTTGTGGCAATTAGAGCGGCCTCATCTTATCCAACACCTCAGTGTATGGACCCTCTACAATAGCCTCTCTCATTTTTTTCCTTCTCATTTTGGTGCTCTCGCTGTCCTACTGTTTACAAACACGCGAAATAGTGCAGTTGAAGCCAATGTAAGGTTGTCAAATGCTATATTTTGCAAACAGTGGGTCGTGGAACCAAACCGCCTATGCCAGCATGTCGGGGTGGCCAGGTGAGTGCTATAGGGTGTGCAAAAGGTTCGTTGCTTCCGTAATACTTCGTTCGGGCGTAGTCCCTTAAGAGCCCATAGACCAAAATATCGTTCTCATTTCGGTGCTCTCGTTGTCCTACTGTTTGCAAACGCATGAAATAGTGCCGTTGGAGCCAGTGTAAGGTTGTCAAATGCTATATTTTGCAAATGGTGGGTCGTGGCACCGAACCACCTATGCTGGCATGTCCTGGTGGCCAGGTGAATGCTATAGGAGGTAGTGTTTCGGTGTGAGAAAGGGTCATTGCTTCCTTGCTACTTTCAACTTTGATGGGTGACTACTCAGACTCCGTGGCACATAGAGAGGCCTCGTCTGATCTGGAACCTCAGCGTACAGACCCTCTACAATATCCTCTCTCATTTTTTTCCTTCTCATTTCAGTGCTCTCGCTGTCCTACTGTTTGCAAACGCACGAAATAGTGCAGTTGGAGCCAATGTAAGGTTGTCAAATGCTATATTTTGCAAACAGAAGCTCATGCCACCAAACCGTCTGACTGCGTACATACATCTGAGGTCACCTAGGTAAATTCTATAGGGAGGTGGTATTTTTGGTGCGCGAAATGATCCTGGAGCTTCTCGGGCTACCTCGTCTCAGGCAGTAGTCGCTTAAGATCCCTGAGATTAAAAAAAGGCTATCAAGTTCACCGGGTGACTATCTCAAACACCGTGGCACCTTAGAAAGGTCTCGTCTTGATCCTAGAACCTCTAGCGTATGGATCCACTAAAAATTAGCCTTTCTCAGTTTTTCTCCATCTCAATTCGGTGCTTCTCATGGTCCTTTTGTTTACTAACTACACTGAAATAGTTCAGTTGATAGTAAGTGTAAGGTTGTCTGATGCTATATTTTGCAAACAAAATGGGTCGTCGAACCAAACCGACCTATACACAGCATGCATCAGGATGGCCTAGGTAAATGGTTTTAGGGGTGTCTATTTGGTTCTCAATGGTCCTGGTGCTTCCAGGTGACTTCATCCGCGCGTAGTCCCTTAAGAGCCCTGAGAGCAAAAAAGGCTATAAGCTACCTGGCTGATTTCTCGGTCTCCGTGGCACCTTGAAAGGTCTCATTTGATCCTCCACCTCCACATTGGTACCCTCTAAAAAATAATGTCTCTCATTTTTCTCCATTCTCATTTGGAATGCTCTCACTGTCCTTGTGTTTGTAATTGCGTCGAAATAGTGGTCAGTTTGAGTTAGTGTAAGGTTGTCGGATGCTATATTTTGACAAATGGTCAGCTCATGTCACCTACACTAACTACTGCACGTAAGCACCTTAGGAATGGCCATGGTAAAAACTTGGGGAGGCAGTCATTTAAGTGCCCAACAGGGTCCTGGTACTTCGGGGTTACTTCGTTCCAGGCATAGTCCCTTAAGATCCCTGAGAGAAAAAAAATACTATTCAAATTTCCCTGGGTTATTTCTCAGGTCTTCATGACACCTTGAGAAGGTCTCATCTTGATCCATACACCTCAGCATGTTAGTACCCTTTAAAATATCCTCATCTCAGTTTTTTGGATTCTCAAATGGGTTCTTCTCAATGGTCCTTTTTTTTGTAATTGCACTGAAATAGTTCAGTTTGAGCCAATGTAAGGCTGTCAAGATGTTATAGTTTGCAAATGGATGAGCTCGTGGTACCAAACTAGCCTACGCTGACATGCATCTAGGATATCCTGGTAAACGCTTTGAGGAGGTGCATATTTTTGGTTCACGAAATGATCCCGGTGCTTCCGGGATTCTTCGTTCAGGCGTAGTCCCTTACGAGCCCTGAGAGAAAAAAAGGCTATTCAACTTTGATCGGGTGACTATCTTACGGACACCATGGAACCTTGAAAGGTATCGTTTGATCCATACACCTCAGCTTATCGATCCCCTCTACAAAAACTTGTCTCAGTTTTCTCCATATCAAATTCGGTGCTTCTCGCTGGTCCTACTATGTTGCAAAAGTGTCAAATAGTGCTAGTTCGAGTCTAATGTAAGGTTGTCGGATACGCTATATTTTACAAACAGAAGCTCGTGGCACAAAACTGACTGTGTCAGAACATATCATAATGACCTGGTAAATGGTGGAAAAGGCTTATGTTTTAGTGCGCAAAACCCTCCTGATGATTCTTCCGGGCTACTACGTCTCGGGCGTAGTCCCTGAAGAGCCCTGAGAGCAAAAAATCGATATCAAGTTTTTTGGGTGATATCTCAGTCACCATGGAACCTAGAAATGTCTTCATCTGATCCTGAAACATCCATGTATGGTACCCTCTATGAATAGCCTCTCTCATCTTGGTTTCTCCATCTCAATTTCGGTCCTCTAGTTGTCCTATTATTTTCAAAAGCACTGAAATAGTGCTTGTTTGAGTCAGTGTAAGGTTGTTGGATGTTATATTTTGTAAATATAATCGGTGGGTCATGGCACCTAATCGACTGCGTGCGGCATGTCTGGATGGCTTGGAAAATTGGTAGTTAAGGCTGTGGTGTTTTGATTCACGGAATGGTCCCGGTGCGTTCCGGACTACTACGTATCCGGGTGTAGTCCCTTAAGAGCCTTGAGAGAAAAAAATCGTTCATTAGTTTTTCAGGTGATATACTCGGTCTACCGTGGCACCTAGAAAGGTTTCATCTGATCCATACACCTGTGGCATATGGTACCCTCTATGAATAGACTCATCTTATTTTTCTCCATCTCAATTTCGGTCCTCTCGCTTTTCCTATTGTTTGCAAAAGCGTCGAAATAGTCCAGTTTGAGTCAGTGTAAAGTTGTCGGATACGCTATATTTTGCAAACAGAAGCTTATGGCACCAAACCGAACTATGCACCAGCATATCGGGGTGGCCTAATAAATGATAGTGTGATGTAGTCCTTTTCGGTGTGCGAACCAGTCCCAATGCTTCCAGGCTACTTCGTTCTGGCCATAGTCCCTTAAGAGCCCTGAGACCAAATATACGGTTATCCAAGTTCGTCGGGTGACTATCTCGGTAAACTACATGGCACCTAGAGAAGGTCTTGTCTGATCCTGGACACCTATGAGCGTATGTACCCTCTACAAAATACCACTCTTAGTTCTCTCCATCTTAACTCATGGTCCTCTTGCTATCCTATTATTTACAAAATCGTGTGAAATAGTCGCAGTTTGAGACAGTTTAAGGTTGTCAAATGTTATATTTTGCAAACAGAATGGGTCATGACACCAAACCTACCTTATGCAGCATGCATTAGGGTGGCCCAGGTTAAATGTTGGGTGAGGCTTAGTGTTTTGGTTCGCAAAATGGTCCCGGTGCTTCCAAGCTACTTCGTCTCGGGCGTAGTCCCTTAAGATCCTTGAGAGCAAAATATCGTTATAAGTTCTGACGGGTGATATCTCGGTCATCATGGCACATAGAAAGGTATATTTTAATCCTATACCTCCACATTGGACCCTCTACAATAACCACTCTCATTTTTTTCCTTCTCATTTCGTTGCTCTCGCTGTCCTACTATTTGCAAACGCACGAAATAGTGCAGTTGGAGCCAGTGTAAGGTTGTAAAATGCTATATTTTGCAAACGGTGGGTCGTGGCATCGAACCACCTACGCTGGCATGTCCTGGTGGTTAGGTGAATGCTATAGGAGGTAGTGTTTCGGTGCGAGAAAGGGTCATTGCTTCCTGGCTACTTCGTTCAGGCATAGTCCCTTAAGAGCCCTCAGACAAAAATATCATTCAACTTTGACGGGTGACTACTCAGACTCCGTGGCACCTAGAGAGGCCTCGTCTGATCTGGAAACTCAGCGTACAGACCCTATACAATATCCTCTCTCATTTTTTTCCTTCTCATTTCGGTGCTCTCGCTGTCCTACTGTTTGCAAACGCACGAAATAGTGCAGTTGGAGCCAGTGTAAGGTTTTCAAATGCTATATTTTGCAAACGGTGTGTCATGGCAGCAAATTTATTGTGTACACATGTTATGGTGTCCTAGTAAATGATGGACAAGGCATCCTTTCAGTGCACACCGGTCCCGATGCTTCCCTTAAGAGCCCTGAGAGCAAAAAATGTTATAAGTTTACCGAGTGATATCTCGGTCATCATGGCACCTAGAAAGGTCTCGTCTGATCCTACACCTTTGTGTTGGTACCCTTTACTAAATACCATCTTGGTTTTCTTCATCTCAATTTTGTCCTCTCGTTGTCCTATTATTTGCAAAAGCACCAAATAGTCCAGTTTGAGTCAGTGTAAGGTTGTCAGATGTTGTATTTTACAAACAGAAGCTCGTGGCACCAAACCAACTGCATAAACACATTGGGGTAGTCTATTAAATGATGGTTGAGGCTTATTTTTGGTGCTCAATTGTCCACTCAAAATTCCCTACTCTTGAAAGTAAAGTGAAATTTCAAAATTTTGAGTTTTAGTGTCTTCTCTGTCGAGCTGGTAGTGTGAAAAGTCGTGAAATTGAGAAAAGTCTATAGTTTTGGGTCATTTTGTATGTATTTCGGGTCTGTCGAACATTTTTGTCCCGCATGTCCCAAGTTCCGAAGTGCGCTCTGTTCCCCGATCGGCCGAAATCCCTGAAGTTGTTCCATTTTCGGGCCCGTCGGAGCTTTTCGTCCCAACTGTCCCAAGTTCAAAATTGCGCTCTGTTCCCCCGATCGGCCGAAATCCCCAAAGTTGTTCCATTTTCGGGCCCATGTCGGAGCTTTTCATCCCAAATGTCCCAAAGTTAAGGTGTGCAAGTTGTTCTAATTTCAGCCGAAAACCGAACCGCGTACTTCGCTCTTTCATGTTCCAAGTGTCCCAAACTTTTCGTGCGAGTTGTTCCATTTTTGCCCGAACCGCCCGAGTCGCGTACTTCAAGAACTTTTTGTCCCAAATGTCCCAAGTCAAAAAGTGCAAGTTGTTCCATTTTCGGCCGAAACACCCGAACCGCGTACTTCACTCTTTCATGTCCCAAATGTCCCAAGTTCAATTAGTGCGAAAAGTTGTTCCATTTTCGGCCGAAACACCCGAACCACATCCTTCGCGCCTTTTCGTCCCAAATGTCCCAAAATGCATTTGTGCATCCTACTCCTTGTTTCGCCCGAATCGGCCGAAGCCGCGTGTTTCGCGCATTCGCATGTCTCATAATGTCCCAAGCGAACCAAATGCCATTCATACTTAGTTTTTCCGCTCTACCCGAATATGTTGTTTTTCATCCCGCAAACTGATAGATATGAATTTAATGCGTCATTGATCACCCTTCTCTCTCCTCAACGGCTATATAACGAGCAAGCCACCTGTTGCAATTTTTACATTGTTTCACATGCTACCCTTGCTCGAACCCTTGCAACCTAATTCCCTGCGCGTGTGTCCCTTTTCTCTGTAATTCCTCCCCGAATACTAGGTTGCGGCTCTGCATACTATCAATATCATGGATAAAGATCAAACTCTGAAGTCTTTAGACCTCCGACTGGAGGATCGACCGAACCGCGTAGCTTTGGGAGAACTAAAGAACCAAGTTGGCAGAAGGGCGAAGCTTTCAAGACACTGGTTATCTCTGCTTTCAATTTGATATACATATGTCATCTTCAGGATGAAAATTCTGGTGTTTCCCTTTCCTTGCAAGAAATCAAAGCTCAGTTCAGAGCTTTTGTCAAAGATAATCTATTCAAGGAAAGCTCAATCTCCAAAGAGAAAATGAAGGAAATCTGCTCTCTTCAATCTGCCATTGGAGAAGCAAATAAAGATTATCATACTCATGTCGAGTTTGATAAAGAGATGAAGAAATGTCTTGGATTTTGGACTCAGTCTACGGCCAACACGTCAGTCCCTCGTGGTAGAGACATAGATGAGGCGTTAAAGAAATTCAGGCAGCGGATTCTGAAGTCAGTGGGTCCCTCTCAGTGACTGGCCACCTGTCTTCTTCCCCATTCTTTTCTCTTCTTCCCTTTCTTTTTTCGTTTTCTTTGTAATAGGTTAAGGTATTGCGATTGGCGGTCCTTAACTATTCTTTAGTTAAAAGAAACGGTTACGAAGAGTAACTGATTTGTAAGCTATATAATGGCCTTCTTTACGCCATTCTAAAAGGAGGAAGAACTTGGCTTATTTTCTGAAAAGTGTAAATAGATCATAAAGAAATCAATACAGAAGGACTTTCCATTCTTTGTCTATCTGATCTCTGTTATTCCTAAGCTTTCATTTATTTTCTTTGTGAAGATCATTTGTCTCAAGTTTATTAGTCTTGCCGATTGCATACTCTTCGACTTTGCAAGCATGGTGATCTTGTATAACCAAGAAGGAACTTTGTGTCCTTGATTAATGAATCTGTGTTATGTTAAGAAACTTTGTGTTCTAGCAGATGTTATTTACAGAACTTTGTGTCTTTGAATTCCATCTTATTTATCCGATACAAATGATCTTGTTTCAATTCACTGTGACTTCGCATACATAAAGAATTACTCTGATATCTATAATTCTGCATGTTGCCTTTCTGCTCTTTCCCGTACTCTCATTTCCTCAGTCCTTTTTGTAATTGATGATCTTCATAGAAAACACTTTCATAATATCCAAGTTTAACCAACAAATCATGTCTTGTACATTTGTAAATAGGTTCGTTTCTGAATAAGGGAACCTCTCCCATTAAAGAGGAGGGACTTCTTGTCCCCTGACTGTTGCTCTTCTTAAAAGTCCTATTTGACGACCAATAGTTTTTGGCGACTCCGCTGGGGAAAATCATATTCCAGTTCTGTAATTTTTCGATCATCCTTTGATCTGGCGACTCCGCATTTTACTCGAGGGAGAAGGGCCCTTGGTGTTGAAGATTCTCAGTTTCAGCTTTTGGAGCAGCAGGGTTTTCGTTTCCCTTCAACAAGAAATAGAAGGACTCGTTCGATAATCACTCCACCTGTTCAAGATAGAATTCCTACAGGTGGTATTCCTTCAGAGCCAGCTAGCCCTAATCTTCAAGCTTTGATTCTTGCTGGTGTTACAGTTCCTCTCCAAGCCATTTTTCCAAGAATGGCGGCGCCATTACCATGGGGTCATCGTGTCGGGCCCCTGGCCCTTACTCAGCCTTTGCATGAGTTACCCAGAGGTAACCGGAAGAACTTTCCTAAATTCAAAGGCGATGGCAAAGTGCATCCTGATGAACACATCGCAGCCTTCATTGTTGCATGTGGAGTTCTGGGAGTCGAACATGAAGACGTCTCCGTAAGGCTGTTCGTTGAGACGTTACAAGATAATGCTGCTGATTGGTTCTACCACCTTCCGGCTGGTGCTATCACCGACTGGGACACAATGAGAACTCAGTTCGAAAACCGTTTCAAGCCGGCAGAAGATGTACATGCCTTGCTAGCCCAAATCTCTCAGATAAAGAAAGATTCACAAGAGCCCATGAGAGAATTTGTGGCCCGATTCAACAAATTGATCAATAAAATTCCGCAGCTTACCCGACCTGTTGATCAAATTCAAAAATGTTTCTTCCTAAATGCTCAATCGCCCAAAGTTAGTTATGCACTAAGAAGGGCTAATCTCGCAACATTGGTCGAGGATCAAACCCTCGCTGTTAGTATCGAGGATGACTTGATCATGTCAGGGAAGTTGAGAAGAGACCCTTCCAAATCTAAGTCTGCTGCTTCTTCCTCTTCCACCCCTGGACCTAATACTGATCCATTAGTTCAAAAACTTGCAAATGATCTTATTGCTATAAAGAAACAATTGGCTCAGCAGGCTCCTTATGCAGATGTTCCAAGAAGAAATTTCCAGCCCAGAAATCATTTTCCTGCTTCTCAAACAAGACTGGCACTTGAAGGACCTCCTGTTAAGGTTCCTGTGAATGCAACCTGTGAAGTTGAAGAACCAGATGACGATGAAGATAATGAAGCTTGCGAAGAGTTTGCGAGAGAAGTTGATGATGAAGCAGATGAACTTGAGGGATCTCGAGTAAATTTCTTCACCACTGAAGGGCATTGATGATGGAGATGACTATGATGAAGTAGTAGCAGACATGAATAGCGAATCATTCGCTGTCATGACTCGAGAGCAGACAAGTCAGAGGGAGAAAGTGACACAGCCTATTAAGAAATCTAAGGAGTAGTCAACAACTATTCCCATGATTGTAAAAAGAGGATCTCCTATCCCTACCTCATCTACACCAAAGGTGAGTCCTATTAATCCTACTACTAAAGTTGCTTCTTCTTTCTCTCCTAAAGTTGATAAGCCTAGAGTACCGAATGATGATGGCCCATCCACTTCTGGATCCTTTGATATTGTTGATCACCTGAAAAAGACCAAGGTCCAAATCTCAGAAGCTGAGTATTATCAAACCCATCCCAAAGCTTTTGCTAAAATGATCCACTTTGTCAATTCCCACTCTAAGACCACCTCTAAAGGCCTTTTACCCACTCCTCCTTCTGCACCACAGCCTAGTCTGGTAGCCGCTGTCACCTCGCCTAATGACAAAATCAAGCCTTTTTATGTAACACTTCTTATAGCTGGCCATAGGCTCAGTAATTGTGTCATAGATTCCGGAGCCTCAGATAATGTGATGCCTGCTAAAGTAGCTCATGCTTTAGGCCTAACTCTCACACGCACTTATGGATCTTGTTACTCCATGGAGAGTAAGGAAGTGCCCCTGGTCGGAAGAATTAAAGATGCACAAGTGGCTTTTGCTGCTTTTCCTGAAAAGAAAGTGTTGGCTACCATCTTAGTAGCAGATATTCCCTCCTTCATACGGGATGTTGTTAAGTAGGAACTTTTGTAAGGATGTAGGTGGAGAAATCCAAATGGACTGGTCACATGCACTCATGCCTGTCAATGGACAAATGAAGAAGTTGCTGCCTGAGAAGCAGTCTGAGTATATTGTGCAGAAAACGGATGATCCTAAAGCACAAATACTCTATGAGGATATGGGGCATGGTAACTACATGATTATGTCCCCTGATGAAATCCAACTTCCCAGAGTGTCACCTAAAGATCCTAATGGGGTTTGGATTTTAGAGTTTGATGGAAGTTGTTCCTCAGCTGGTTCTGGAGCCGGTGTCCTGCTGGTGTCACCTGAAGGAAGCCTACACCACTTTTCATTTAAGTTGCAGTTCGAGAATACTAATAACACAGCAGAGTACGAGGCTCTCATTCTCGGATTGCAAGTGGCCAAAGAACAAGGTGTAAAGAATCTTCTGGCTCGTGGTGATGCAGAGTTGATTGTAAAGCAGGTCAGAAACCTTTTTCAAGTAAAAAATGGAAGGCTGAAACATTACCGGAATCAGGTTTGGGATTCCATTGAATTCCTTGATGCTTTCTCTATCGAAGCAATACCTAGGGAAAAGAACAGCAGGGCTGATTCACTAGCAGTCTCAGGATCACTACTGATTCCTCATCCTGATTTCTCTCAAGACAAGTTCACCATTGAGATGATCCATCGACCTAGTGTACCTGATAATACCAATAACTGGCAGGTTTTCAATGATGATCAACATTTGCTTTCCTTCCTGGAACTCAAGGGTAATTTCGAACAACTGTATTTTGAGGGAAGTGACAACCTGCCTCGTGAGAGTGTGCCCTTTGACAAAGCAGTCGCCCAAGGGGAAGAAACAGATCAGGAAGGGTGCATTAAACTCAAGGGGAATAAGATTCCTAAAGGGTTGGTAAGCTTGGAGGAACTATTTGATAAACATGACAGGTATGTGAAGTCTAGGGCTTCTACTGGACCTCAGCAATCAGCTGAGCATGACAAAATCAATATTGGGAGTTCTACTGATCCTAGGCTAGTGAATATTGGAAGATGTTGCACAATAGATGAAAGAAGAAAAGTAATTGATCTTTAATAAAGAGGTATAAGGATGTTCTTGCTTATTCTTATGAGGATCTAAAAACCTTCAAGCCAAAAGATATGCAGCATTCTATTCCTCTCAAACCAGGAATTAAACCTTTTAAGCAGAAACAGAGGCAGTATAATCCCAAAACAGCTGACAGGATGAGGGCAGATTGGAGGTTGCTGATAGGATATCTGTTCACCAGCAGAAGGTTAAGGTCCTGTTTGACAAGAAAGCCAGGTTCAGAGATTTCCAAGTTGGAGACACTGTGTTGCTATGGGATAAAAGGCATGAACCTCGTGGCAGCCATGGCAAGTTTGATTCCCTGTGGCTCGGACCTTTCAAGATCAGACACTTTGCTGGTGAGAATTCCTTTTATCTTGATTACATGGATGGTTCTTCTCTCCCACTTCCTTATAGTGGGCAGTATCTCAAGTTGTTCAAGTCCTAGGTGATTAGGGAGTCCCTTGTATATTCTGTACAGTGTTTTTGCTTTTCTTTCCTTTTTGTTTTGGTGTGTTGCCCTCTGTATTGGTCTGTTTTTGACTCTGTTGCCCAATGGATAAGGTACTGGTCTGCTTCCCCTGAGTTTTTCTAAGTTCTTGCCTTGTCTCATTCCTTGAATTCATGCCAAGTCATCCCCAGAAGGAGCCAGCTGTTGTCCACTCAAAATTCCCTACTCTTAAAGAAAGTGAAATTTCAAAATTTTGAGTTTTAGTGTCTTCTCTGTCGAGCTGGTAGTGTGAAAAGGTCGTGAGATTGAGAAAATCCATAGTTTTGGGTCATTTTGTATGTATTTCGGGCCTGTCAGACATTTTTGTCCCGCGTGTGTCCCAAGTTCCAAAGTGCGCTCTGTTCCCCGATCGACCGAAATCCCCGAAGTTGTTCCATTTTCGGGCCCGTCGGAGCTTTTCGTCCCAACTGTCCCAAAGTTCAAAATGTGCGCTCTGTTCCCTGATCGGCCGAAACACCCGAACCGCGTACTTCGCTCTTTCATGTTCCAAGTGTCCCAAGTCATTTTCGTGCAAGTTGTTCCATTTTCACCCGAACCACCCGAGTCGCGTACTTCAGAACTTTTTGTCCCAAATGTCCCAAGTCAAAAAGTGCAAGTTGTTCCATTTTCGGCCGAAACACCCGAACCGCGTACTTCGTGTTTTCATGTCCCAAATGTCCCAAACTCATGTCACCTTTTCAGTGCGATCGTGTTTCCCCGTTTTCACCCCAAATGTCCCAAAACGTGTCTTCTCCCTATTTCGCCCGAATCGGCCGAGCCGCATGTTTCGCGCAAGTCTCAATGTCCCAAATGCCAAATTCATACTTAGTTTTTCCCGCTCTACCCGAATATGTTGTTTTTCAAACTGATAGATATGAATTTAATGCACATTGATCACCCTTCTCTCTCCTCAACGGCTATATAATGAGCAAGCCACCTTTGCAATTCTTACATTGTTTCCATGCTACCCTTGCTCGAACCCTTGCAACCTAATTCCCTGCGCGTGTATCCCTTTTCTTTGTAATTCCTCCCCGAATTTAGGTTGCGGCTCTGATACTATCACGAATATGAAGTCCTGGAGATCAAAGTCCTGGAGGAGGCTTTGGGAGAACTAAAGAACAGTTGGCAGAAGGGCGAAGCTTTCAAGACACTGGTTGTCTCTGCTTTCAAAGATATACACTGTCATCTTCAGGATGAAAATTCTGGTGTTTCCCTTTCCTTGCAAGAAATCAAAGCTCAGTTCAGAGCTTTTGTCAAAGATAATCTATTCAAGGAAAGCTCAATCTCCAAAGAGAAAATGAAGGAAATCTGCTCTCTTCAATCTGCCATTGGAGAAGCAAATAAAGATTATCATACTCATGTCGAGTTTGATAAAGAGATGGAGAAATGTCTTGGATTTTGGACTCAGTCTACGGCCAACACGTCAGTCCCTCGTGGCAGAGACATAGCTGAGGCGTTAAAGAAATTCAGGCAGCGGATTCTGAAGTCAGTGGGTCCCTCTCAGTGACTGGCCACCTGTCTTCTTCCCCATTCTTTTCTCTTCTTCCCTTTCTTTTTCGTTTTCTTTGTAATAGGTTGAGGTACTGCGATTGGCGGTCCTTAACTATTCTTTAGTTAAAAGAAACGGTTACGAAGAGTAACTGAATTGTAAGCTATATAATGGCCTTCTTTACGCCATTCTAAAAGGAGGAAGAACTTGGCTTATTTTCTGAAAAGTGTAAATAGATCATAAAGAAATCAATACAGAAGGACTTTCCATTCTTTGTCTATCTGATCTCTGTTATTCCTAAGCTTTCATTTATTTTCTTTGTGAAGATCATTTGTCTCAAGTTTATTAGTCTTGCCGATTGCATACTCTTCGACTTTGCAAGCATGGTGATCTTGTATAACCAAGAAGGAACTTTGTGTCCTTGATTAATGAATCTGTGTTATGTTAAGAAACTTTGTGTTCTAGCAGATGTTATTTACAGAACTTTGTGTCTTTGAATTCCATCTTATTTATCTGATACAAATGATCTTGTTTCAATTCACTGTGACTTCGCATACATAAAGAATTACTCTGATATCTATAATTCTGCATGTTGCCTTTCTGCTCTTTCCCGTACTCTCATTTCCTCAGTCCTTTTGTAATTGATGATCTTCATAGAAAACACTTTCGTAATATCCAAGTTTAACCAACAAATCATGTCTTGTACATTTGTAAATAGGTTCGTTTCTGAATAAGGGAACCTCTCCCATTAAAGAGGAGGGACTTCTTGTCCCCTGACTGTTGCTCTACTTAAAATTCCTATTTGATGACCAACAGTGCGCAAAAGGGTCGTTGCTTCTAGGCTACTTTGTTTGGGCGTAGTCCTTTAAGAGCCCTGAGACCAAAATATCGGTCAACTTTGACGGGTGACTACTCAGAATCCGTGGCACCTAGAGAGGCCTCGTCTGATCCGGCTCCTCGGCGTACGGACCCTCTATAATTTCCTCTCTTATTTTTTTCCTTGATCATTTCGGTGCTCAGAAGCTGTCCTACTGTTTGCAAACACGTGAAATAGTGTAGTTGGAGCCAGTGTAAGGTTGTCAAATGCTATATTTTGCAAACGGTGGGTCATGGCATTGAACTGAGTATGCCGGCATGTCTGGTTGTCCAGGTGAATTCTAGAGGAGGTGGTGTTTTGGTGCACGAAATGGTCGTTGCTTCCGGGCTACTTCGTTCGGGTTTAGTCCCTTAAGAGCCCTGATACCAAAATATCGAAGCAACTTCGATGGGTTACTATGCGGACAAATGTGGCACCTAGAGGAGTCATTTTCAATTGTTTTACAACTTTTTCAAAATATAAAACTTTTTCAAAATATACAACATTTTGAAAATTTACAAAATTTTCAAAATTTACAAGTGTCTTTTTCAAAATTTACAATTTTTTCAAACAATGTTCAATCTTTTCTTAGCTTTGAGAATTTAAAATTCTCATTACTAACAATGCCAACCACATGAAGGTTAAAGCTTTTCTGGCACCACTAACCTAAAAATAAAATTGTTGGTCAAAGAAATTTAAGTTTCAAATCAGAAAGCATATCACATTCTATATACATGACATCACAAAATACACAAGTTTAAAACAAAATATATTCAAACTTAAATCTAGATCTTTAAACTAAAATATATATGATATATATATATATATATATATATATATATAAATTGAAACTTGAAATTAAATATATACTAGACAGAAGCATTATAAATTCATTCCAATGAACCATCAGGATCGGATCTACTCTGAATAGCAGACAAGATTGCTTCATGATCTGACTCTCGAACCTTCCAAAGAATCTTGTTATTAGGTCTTCCTCGATATCTATACAAATGAATATATATTAGGTCTTCCTCGATATCTAGAAGTAGATGTGAATATAAGAGTATTTTCCTATGTGTCTCAAAGTCTTCAAACACCCAAACAGAGGAGTTTTTTAATGGATACCGTCAAAGCCAAGTTCCAGTAACTACCATTGACCTTTTGAAGGATACTCAATCTCTTCGCCATATATAATAGGAGAATTCAAGTTTCTTTCTTTCCTCAATGCAACGACATAATAAATAGTATCAATTCCTTCTTCAATGTCTTCTGTCGCAATTACTGCAAACACATGTCCTACAAAAAAATAACCAAGGCATTTGAGCAACTCAAATTTAAATTACATATTAAAATTTCAATGGACATAACTCAATATAAAAAATTTAAATAATGGCATAAGTACCTTGTCGCACCAAAATTGAAATCTCATCAAATTCCTTGGATGTTGTAATTTCATTTGTAGAAACAAGTTGTACATGCTTATGGAAATTGATAACTAGGAAGTGGAGTTAGAGGCCTACAAATCGCATCCTTCCACCCATTCTTTTGAATCACACTTAGCAGTGAAAAATTCGATACAAGATGCACAAAAACATGTCAACTTTCTTGTCCATACGGCCCACAAAGTAGTGTCTGAGCTACAAAATGAGTGCATATCACTGGACCCAGTGAGTGTCATACAATCATTGTAGTTAACAATATGTTTTTCCTCTATCAACAAAAAATATTTGCATACTGTGGAATTTTCATGAGAACCTCGGGCCATGTTGTCAATACACCATTCCACTATGCTCTTTGCATCTTTCAATTTAGCACCATCTTTGTACTTCAACTCTTCTCTTGCAAGAGCTCTTTTCATACATGCCCCTGCACCGTCATGCTCTCCTTTTCCATGTCCAGCCTTAGTGAAACTCCAAATATGTTGCACACCCATCTTGATATGCATCCTACTCATCCAATAAAAAATTCATGCATTCTTAAAATGAGACGTGTATATTTAATGTTGTTTAAAGTGGATGTCCCTATCAGACAATTTTCCATAAAATAACTGGAAACACCCTTGCACAAATTCAGTATAATGAGTACGATCATCACTGATATAAAATTGGTAATCTCTTAAAAATTTTCGATCATTCTCTATACTGTCAGGAGAATGTAGAAATGCTATATGCACAAAAATGACAACTTGTACTAAGTTTTAATATTGCAATTGAACCTCCATTTGTGGTTATAATGTGTAATTCTCTACAAAATCGACCACTGAAACAATAGTACCAATAGGAAATGTGTCTTTGCATATCTTGAATTGTTCATCCAACCATCAAGCTCTATGTGTATGCCTCGCATACTCATAAACAATTTCATCCTTAAATTTTCTCATAAATTGAAAAATGGGCATTTGTTTGTAACTAGCTCACACCGTTTAGACTCTTTTCCATCTTTCAACTGGTATGCAACTTATTTATATTTATCAAATTCAACTAAATTATGTCCTATTGTACCTTCAATTTTCTCATGGATGCAACTTTCCAATTTAGGTAATCCGCTTCATGTACCACAACTTCCATCTGAACAATCCTGACTATAAAAAAATTGTCCAACTTTTTTTTCACAAAATATAGTAGGAATGAAATCCCTAGAAGATATTGGTGGAACTTGAACACCACATTCAGATAACATAGTTTCAGAATGAAAAATAGAATGAATACATAAAAATTTAGCATAATGCATCGCAAATTCAACATGTTGCCTACAACAACAAGTGGTGCGAGCATGGTTGATTTTCACATAGAATGGTTTCAACATTTCAAAAAAATGTTGACTAATTTTAATTTCCAGATTCTCTTGTTCAAACTTACGAAAAAATTGAGTTTGAGTCATATCTAAGAAATGCTTTGGATGTGGTTCACGATTAGTAGAACCAACTCTCCATTTTATAACATCTCTTGTATTAGGTGAAACTCTAGTGTTATCATGCCAAAATTTAATAACAAATTCTCTTATAGCATCAAAATTATTTTTTTCCTTACATGGTGCTCTAGCAGAAAATGACCAAAAATCGTCATTATTGAGTGATTGAAGGATATTAGTCTTTCAATTGCTTTCATTAGAGTTTTTCAATTAACTTGCAACATTCAACTTGTTTGCATAATCAAACGTTTTTTTTTTTATTGATTCACTTACAACACTAGTAGCAAGTACACAACGCACAATATTACTATCCCTAGTGCGTCTCTTGACACCAATAGTGTGATATGCATCATGAAGGTTTTCAACAATTGTAGAGGTTTGACCACGTATATTAGATGTTGTCAATCCTAAGGTGTTTAATGTAGGTCTCATTTTAATCAATTTCATCAAACTAACCAACAACTAACATCTTTGGGAATCATTTAAAATTTCAAAATGATTATCCCAAATTTCAGTGGCTTTTCTTCTGATTTGTCATTCAGAAAGTTTGTCAGACATTGGTTTCAAAATGTTTTCATCAATTTCAATAAAAAAATTAGGTTTCTTATGTAAAATCCTAGGAGGTGTTTTTGTCAAATTTTACTTGTCTACAGTTTCAACATGAATTTCCTTATTCACATTTTCATTGTCTCCTTCAATTTCAACATTTTCTACATCATGAGTATTTAATTCTTCTTCAACATTGACAGTAAAAACTTCTTCATCACGAGTATTTAATTCAACTTCAACATTGACAGTAGAAACATTACCTAGTTCTTCATTGCTTACAATAGTTAGGGGATTGAAGATGAACCTCTTCTTGATTCATGAAGTTTCCGCATTCACTCAGCATTTTGAATTTTTTGGCCTCTAATTCGTTTGGTGTTTTTTTACTTAATGAATTCCTTTTTTGACTTCATTTTTTGTCTCCCATGATGCTTTGCTTTAGGTGATAAGAAAAACGTGCCTGGAAAAAGACATAATTTCACAGTAATTCATACGGTAAGGTCAGAGAGTAAAAATCACATGGTAATTCAGAAATTGGGATGTGTGTAAATATGATTTATGAACCATGATCATGTTTTATAAACCGCAATCGCACTTTATAAAGTGCGCTCTCGCGGTATTGTTTAAAAACTGCGATTGCGAATCTATCTACCGAACCTAAGCCTCAGAAAATCTTTGTTTTTCCCCAACCAAAGCTATGAAAGGTCATTATGAAGTGCAAAAGGTCAAAAAACCTCAAATCTACTCTTCTAAATACTTAAACCATGCTAAAAAACTTAAAACATTTCACAAAAATGGTGCCATCACGTAGGGGAGACTGTTAGCTTTGTAGAAATATTGATTTTAAAGTGAATAGAATAAGATAAATATCATTTTATAATTTTTTACTAATAATAGGTCTTTAAGACATTTTTTCCCGTGAATGTTCATGTCTACGTTTAAGACTATAAATTTTGTTTCGCTTATCAAAATATGATAAAACTTATACCATCCCAAGTGTGGAAAAATTATATACACCTTAAAAAAAATTAATAAATTGATTTAGATATTTTTTGATATAGTTATGGTGGGCAAACGGAAAACGCTCCGTTTTCTAAATATTTTCAAACCACTTTCACGGAAAAAATCATAAAAAAAAAATATTGCTAAAAAAAATACAAAATAAAATCCATCCCAAGATAGACAACTACATCTAACATTTCACCAAAGGAAAAAAAATATAACAAGATTTGGTCATCCAAAATGCGGGCAAACGGACTACAATCTTATAATTTTTTTCAAAAAAAAAAACTAAGTCATATAATTTTAAGTGTTTAATATAGCTAAACTTGTCCATTTTTTACAAAAATTAGTATTTTAGAAACTAGATTCCTGAATGCTACGATTCATATTTATATAAATTTTTCTAATTTAGAGTGCGTGTATAGCTAATAATCCCTACAATTTGATATTTCACTATTTTTTGCAATATGACGTCCACGGATGACCCTATATTTGTCCATCAACTTCTTGCACTTACCCCATAGACCTATATAGATCCTTCACTATATATAATAAATTGATTATTTTATAAATAAAATTTTAATACTGAAAAGTTATTATTCTCCTTATGGCCACATGTATTTATCCTTGTTTGGAATTTTTTTAAAAATTAACATCAAATAAATAAAAAATGGTATATTCTTTTTGTTATTGGCTATGGCCACGGCTTTGGTTAAGTTAATTATAAATAAGGTTAGGGGGAGGGGCACTGACCCCACCCCAACCCTTATAGCATATAAGGGGTGGGGGTGGGTTAGACGCCCCTCCCCCAAAATTATTTAAACCCCTCCAAATAATTCAAAACATACCTTCCGCTCCCATTAAAATATGCGGACCTTCTTTTAACTGTCAGCTTATGCCAAGTTTTCCGTGGCCGTGAAATTTTTTAAACTCACACTCACATACATACATACATACATACATACATACATACATACATACATACATATATATATATATATATATATAACAGGATCATATACTTTTGGTATAAAATAAATTAAATTGTATAAATATATATTTGTATCAAATAAAAAACCCCTAATTTTTTTTGGGTATGTTAAGGTGAAATAAAAACAAAAAAATAGATATATTTTTGTCTCAAACATATATTTTAGGTTTTACCCAAATAGGTATATACTCATTGTATGTATAATTAATCTACAAAAAATATGATTAAAAAACAAACAAAGAAGAGGGACCAATATTCACAAAGGGGAAATGAATAGATCACTATCTTAAGCACAAGTTTAATCAAGAAGATCTTCCATGTCATCTCTCTGGCCTCCATGGCTTTATCTTCTCCTCCCTTCTTCCTTAACCTACAAGTGAAAACAAAGAAAATGAGAGATTAGGTTTAGAAAAGAAATATATGAGAACCTATAAGGATATCTATGGTTACCTTTTCCAAACCTAAATCTAAGGGCTGAGAAAGATTAGATCTAAGGGTGTAGGATGAACCATAAAAATATTAACTATGGGGTATTTCAGTGGGCAATGTTTAAATAATTGAAATATGATGTGTAATGTTTTGAATTAGCCAAACGGGTTAGACCATGGTGTGTACCCTTGACACTTTGGGTATCAAACCATGTCAATATTTATTATTATTTTAACTAGAAATTAGATAAGCTTAGGAATAAGAGTCTGACATTTAATTTGGGGCCAATTACTGCTAAATAGAATTAAGATATAACCTTGGGGAAAACTAACAAGGAGTAAAATAGTATAATATTTGAATTAAGTATTGGAACTTATTAGATGAAATTTAATCAAAATTATTTAATTAAGGTTGGGATAATGGTAATTAATTATTACTTTAGACTGCCTAAATATGTTTAAAATTGTTTATGGATCAGGATTCTAACTGAGTGGACAAATCCTAGCTAAGGCCTTGTCTTAAAGGATTAAAAAAAATATTCCATTATTTTTTTCCTTGTTAATTAGGTTTCTCAACTTTGCAGTGGGGAAAATTCTCTTGTCTCTAACTCGGCTAGATAAAGATAATTCTCCCACATATTGTTCTAATCCATCACATACATCTGAAGTATATCCTCTAACACTTGGTTCACCCTCTTTGTCACTTCATTTATTTGAGGGTGGTATGTTGAACTGAAACTCATCATAGTTCCCAAAACTGACTTAAATGAAGCTTAAAACTCAAAATTACAAATAGAGCCATGATATAAAATGATCATCCTATAAATACCATGAAGTCTCACAACCTCATTAATAAATACCTCTAAAATGTAAAATGCATAATATGAGACCTTCTTCAGAGAAAAGTGGGAAACCTTGGTTAAATTTTACACCATCACCATGATGGCGTCATGATGAAATAAAAAAATGGGAAGGCGAACAATAAAATTCATTGACACCACATTACATATACATGTCATCCAATATCAATGGGTAAAGAAGGCTACAAGGTGAGAATCTCAGCCTTCACTCTCCTGCATTGAAGAAACAAGACTAAGAAATATTTCAATATCAAATGCGGCTTATAAAAAAATTCTAGCTAGTGAAAATCAAGTCAAGGAATATAACTGAACAAGAGGTTTCTTTTGTGCATGAGCCACATAAGTCATAGGGAGCTTGATGTGCCTCAGAAAGAATAGAACTACCTAAATCTATAGCTCTAGGCAATGTTTCATTGAAACTTAAGAAGAACATATGAATATAAGATAAAACTTACATATTTTCCCGTAAAAGACCCCTAAGGTTATACAAATGACCTTAAACCCTTGTAGAATATGTATCCTGCAAGATGTTGAAATCCTTTTTTTGAGATTTGATCACAAAGTAGGAAGTGGCACCCAAGTCTATTTTACCATGTTCAAGCCATAGCAATGACAAAATAATCCTTCCCTGAAGGATATTTTAGCAACCCATGTTGGGAACATCATACTTAAAATTGGTAAATGAACCATCCAAGGAATCCTGAGTTTCTAAGACATTGTGGTTAGTGGCTAATCTATATGTGTTGAAGGCTCAATACAAGTGGCATGCCTAACAAAAAATTTCTCCAATGACTAATGCATGAACTACTACTAGAAGCTCAAGATCCCAGGTAGTATTGTTAATTTCGTAGTGTTTGAGCTTGTGGGAATAAAAATTAATGATTTGATGTTCTTGCATGAAGGTACAACTCCTGATTACCTCTATAATTTTTGATCATACTAAAGTAAGCATAAAACATCTTCAGCTAAAGAATAATGAGCTGCAAGGATGGTTGCAATACTTCCAGATCCTTTTAGAAGCTGAATCTCAAAAGACTCAATTTCTATAGACAAACAAAAGAATCTTCCCTTTGCATCAAGGTAAAGATTCAAATGGATTTGAAATCCTATAAACTACAATTCTTAACGAAAATTTTGAATAATATGTCAAAAAGGATTAAAATTAATACTGAACCTTAGTCACTATTGTATGCAGACTATCCTAATCAAATGAAAGCACAAAATTCATTGTGATCTAGAGTGATTACCTTCTTGGATGTGCCCAAAATACCAAATCTCGATTTGAAATAATGAAAACTTCTCCGAATTCCAAAAAATATGGTCTTACCTCAAAACCTGTAATACATGTCTCAAGTTCTCGCGGAGATCCTCTATTGAGTGATAATTAATCAAAACATCATTCATAAACGTAATGACTAATATGTGTAAGAAGGTACTGAAAACAATTCACTTCATGATTCTCACTCCAATACATTTGAATTTTTAGGAGCATTTTTCAGGCCAAAATTGACACTACTCACCTAAGTGATTAAGTACTTAGTGAAACTTTTCAGAACTATGTTATTAAACATGTCTAATGATAAAATAATATCAATTTCAATGATTTCTAAGTCCAATTTCTTGCTTACAATATGAATTTCATCCATTGTATGCTTACTTATTCAAATCACAGGAAATCATGCTCCTGCAATTTGAATTTTGCAATCCTATTCATCTTTCTTTTGTTATGTCACAGAACCAAATTGGTGGAACTATGTAAACCCTAATGGATGCATATCTCCAGTATGACAGACTTGACGATTCCATACAAATCTACCCAAAATTTTTCAGTGGTGTATTTTACACAAATGTAGCTTGTTCAAACTTACTTTTTACATCACATTTCCATTAAAATGCATAATCAACCACTCCTGAATAGTTGCAACTCGAGGGTTGAAAATCTCAGAGTGATTACATAAGATGGAGCAATGAACAAAGTGTGGGATTGAAAATTAGGAAAGCTCTCTAAATGAAGGCCAGTTCCTATTCCTTTGTTCAGATACACACATTCATAATGTAGAGGATTTATCCTAAAATATACTCTAACTTGCTAAGGAGACAGGGTTAAGAAGATGCAAGAAAATAAACCCAAACTAACATGGTGATTCACCAAAGGAATGCCAAACAATTTCTTATAAACAAGAGAATAAGGGAGGGTGCAAAGCTAAAATGTCCAACCTTTAGAAAAATGCCCCTCCTTACAATATATAGGAAGAATGAGAGAAGAATATTAGAAGAATTTGAATTCTTGATTCAACCACCCAAGAAATTCATTGAATTCAACTGTAACAATAGTGGGTTCTACTACAAAACCCATGCCTCCATTTGACGCTTGTTGTTGTGCAAGAAAGGAAGCCCATACTTCATTATTTTTGTAGGTAAGAAGTTTGACACCCTAAAAAATGGTGGATTGTATTTCTTACTTTTGAATAACTAAGTATCAAACGCCGAGAAATTTCCAAAAATTCTTTTCTTGTGCAAATCTAAGCTCCCAGTCAAAAGTTATGGCCATCTGGAGGTTGAGGTGTCATTATGAAAAAAATTACAGGTCGTTAGCTCTTACATTCTTTGAAATCTGAAATCCATGTAATCTCCAAAATATTGAAATTTGGACTTTTAGAAATTTCCATTTTGGAGATTAAAACAATGGTCATCTGCCAACTTTTCTTGAGAGTTCTGAAATTCCAAAACCCAAACCTCTAAAACCTGAAAGTCCAAAAATTTGAAATTTCAAAATTTTGGAGTTTTTGCCGTTTCAAAACTTTTTCACTGTTCATGACCCAAATCACCTCAATAGTTCCAAAACCCCGAAATTTGAAGTTCCGAAACTCTGAAACCCAAAACTACGGTCGCATTTACCCTAAAACATGCATTGATTTATGAAATCGGAACCCTTTCAGGATTCCAACTTTCAGGATTTTGGACATTTTTGGTCACTTTTTAGTTTTTGTTCTGAAGGAATTAGAAACCTCAAATTTTACACCTCCAAAACATTTAAATGTGAAATTCTGATATTTCAAACTCTTGAAGTTTTGGATTTCAGGATTTTTGCACTCACAAAGACCCCAAAAACCCTAAAACCTGAAAGTCTAAAATTTAAGACTTTTAGAGTTTCAGGTTTTAGAATTTTTTTTGCTCCATTCATCCAACTTCACGCTCTGAGAGTTTCGAAACCCTAAAACCTGAAATTCTGAAATTTTGAACTTTTAGAGTTTCGGGATTCAAAAATCTTTTTCCTTGTTCAGTTCTAAAAGCCACCTTAGCCTATCTCAAAAATCTCCACCTCCAAAGTCCAAGACCTAAATTTCAAACTTCTTCTTTTCCCGTAATCTCTGTAATTTTCTTAGCCTGCTTCAACCATATTCAGTCAACTCCAAAAGGAAATCCTCCATGAATGAATCAACCAAGTCAACTTCTCTATGTGCAAGGTCATGTTTGTCCAATTTTTCTCGAGGGGAAAAAATAGATAACAATTTCTTGACTGAATTAGTTGTTCTTGATCTTGTTATATGTGTATGAACTTCTCCTTCCCTAATTATTATTATTAGTAACTTAGCTGCCCCTTCTTTGAGTGATGTGGCACTTCTTGGCTGCCAAATGGTCTGGACCACTTCCCTGTCAAATTTCTACAAGAATGAAGCTTCTTCCCAAAGCATTGGTTGGAGTCTCTTGATTTGGAATTACATTTTTATGCTACCAAAATTCAAGAATTACACAAGAAAACCACTTCTATTTCCTTGTTTCTCTATTGTTTTTGTTCCTACTAGACTACCTGCAAACTAGCCAGCTCCAACACTCTCCCATTTGTTTTGCACACTTTTGAGAAATGCTCCCTAGACATGTTTAGATACTCATTGGAAAAAAGATGATAAGATATCAAAAATAATTACCAACATTGGATTTTCCTTGATACAACATTTCCTAGTTGGGGTGTCACTAAATTCTTAGAGGTTTCCTTTTTTAATCAGATAGATTTAAAGTTATAATATGTCAAAATACATTTTTTTAGAAAGGCACAATTGCAGTAGTAGTTATAGTAAATATCATTTGAAAATGGTTCATTCAAGAATTCCTCCCAACTTATCCTTGTGGATTTTCCTTGGAAGAATTCAGAGGAGGTTCTTGCCACAGTGTCTTGTAAATCTTCACAGTTTATTTACCTATAGTTTTATATTTCTTCATTTAGAAAGCTTATGTTTTTTCAGTGAAGATTGAGGGGAAGAATTGCTTCTTAGAACCTTTTCATTATTCCTTTCACTATGAGGTAGAGCCAGAAGAATCAATATCCACAACTATAAATTAGGAAAAAATAACATTTTTAGATTATATTAAATCCTTTATAACAAGGAAATATCCAAATTTAACTATTTGATTTTTTTGTTTTATTTATTTTAGAGTAGAAGCAATATCATTTAATTAGAGGAAGTTTTATTATATGTGCACATTTCTTCTATTTTTCTAGTAAACAAAAAATTCCAAACAAATTACATTAGATTAGTTACTTATTTTATGTGTTTTATTCCCTTTCTGTTAAAAATAATTCGAAAGCCACCAAAAAAAATTGATTAGATTTACATTCTTTGTTTAATTAATTATTATTCATTTATTAGATTAATTAGTTGCACGTAGATTTAATTAGATTCAAGGAGAGTAATCAAATGGATTTAATTTAAATTAGCTCACTTTTATTTTTTAATCTTGTCACATATAATTAATTATATGGAAATTAACATAATACCCTATGTTTCCTTAGTTGTATTAGGTTACCTAAACATTAACCTTGCCTCTTGTGGATTCTTTATGTTTTTGTTCGTTTCCTTGATTAACTTATTACACATCCACATGACCATCCAAAGTCCTAGAAATCCCAGAGAACTACCGTGTAACCCAAGAGTGCCACAACCAAACATAACTCCATAGTTGACAGACATTGATCAGGGCCTAAGACACCTCATTTCCAAACCACCCCAGTTATGCCCATTATTATCTCACAGTTGACATTTTGAATGTCAAAGTGGATAGTATGCTTATATTCTTTGATCCATAGATTCCTCTTTCCTATACATCTCTTTTCACACCTCCACAACATTTTCTGGATATTTTTACACATTAGATGTAGGACAATTCGCTTGTATCCCACAACCCATTTGGGAAGTATTTAGAAGTTTTGATATTGATGAAAACCTTTGTGTAGCCATACTCCTTGAGTATTCCATCTCATCTGAATGGGTTAGACACACTTTCATTTCCTTAGATGAGCACATTCCCGTAGTACCCGTAGCAAAAATTCATCTTCCTTGATCAACCCTTTATTCATTATTGCATATTTCACCTATTTTTGCTAGTTATACATTCCATAGCCATCTTTCGATATCATATCTTCTATGTTGGTAAGACCTTGGGAGGTCGAGTGCATCCTAAAGTCACGTGTTTATTCTTAGACATATAAAATTGGTGAACCCGATGTGAAGAACCAGTTCCTTTTCATTTCATCTTTTCTTTTCTTTATTTCATCCATCCCTTTCCTCTCTCATTATTATACGGGTGTTTCTACACCCCCCGAATATGTCAGTCAGAGTTATAATAGGTGAATATTTAGTCTTAAATCTTCTTATACATAGATGAGTATGTAGCACTCACCTTCTAATTGCTCACAAAACCTCTTATCTCCTCATACCCCCCCTCCTCAAGGCTATAATACAAGCTCATAAATTAGAATTGAGGAGATTGACCAACCTAGCTATAATTCATAACCCATTTTCTCTAGCTCAAATAACATAAAATTTACAGAAGAATGAAGGTTATATCCTCAGGTTTTGTCTAGGACTCAAATCAGTATGTAAAATGATTAAGTTCTTATTTGTTACCAAAAATGATGATTTCCTAGCATGGCACAACCAAAGCAACAAGAATATGAGTAGTATAGATCAATCATTCAATATGATGTAAGGGTATACTGATGTTCTTCTCCAAATAAATTCTTCTACCCCTCCTCCTATGATAAAAAATACACCTAAATTGGGGTGGCCTACTAAGGATAAATCCATAGAAAGACATCACATGCATTTTCCCCCTAACAAGGCTCAACAAATGCCTAATAAAAATGACACACCCATATTAGGTGATGTGATTTCAACGCGGGTGGAAAAAATTAGAGAATTAAACCTTACCCAACCTTTGCAGTCCATACTATTCATAGATAAAGGTAAAGTTCCACACCACTGTATAAAACATAGCTATGTTCCCTCTATACCATCACCTTCGTAGGTCAATATGGGTGTTCCTAACCCTGAATACCTTCTTACTGTAATATGCACATTAGGCATGCTCTATTATTCTTCATATGGATACTCATCACAAGGGCCAACCAGAAGTGCATTCTCAAATTCCATTCTAACTGGCAATGTGACGTTACCTAATTTCATCCCTACTAATCCACATCAAAAAAATGTTCCCCCATATCTTCACATGTATTCAAAATCACCAAAACGGGACATTTTTTCTAATTCTAGTTCATACGCTCAACAATAAGGGGTTCCTTATACCCCGGCCAATGCCTATGATACGTTGTACTAGGCTCATGTTCCATCTCCACCTCCCCATCTTGGATCATCAATGGTTGAGTTGTATACAATAGGAACATATTCTTAGTATCTCAAGGAGCCTATTAACTTCACCATAAAAAGTTTAATGCTCCCACGACCTTTTCCAGATCTTAAAAAATTCAAAGGGGAGGGGGATCTTAATGTGCACATCAAATTTTATAACATTTCCATTAGATAGCTACTCCCACGAAATGTGATTGTAGAGAATATATTACCCAAGACCCTTAAGGGGATTTCTCTCTAATAGTATTATAGAATACCATAAGCTTCAATTCACTCTTTTAAGTAACTCATATCCAAGTTCATAAAGGATTTGTACATGAAAATTCTCTTAAGAATGGGAATAAAATAATTCCTTCAAATCAAACAAAAGAAAATAAATCAACTACTAGTCATTTCATCCAGAGGTGACGCCAAGTCCTCTATTCATCTATTAGTGCTCCCAAAAAGGATCAAACAGAGCTTTGTGATATATCCCTCAACTCCCTCAATCATGAAACTAAAGAGGAAGCAATAAATTTTCCTCTCAGGAGCTATGAAGAGGTCTTAGAAGGATCTCTCCGCATTCACCAAGTGGTGATAGATAGCAGATGAAATACTTACAGTATGAAAGGGAAATTAGTCACTTCCTCTCAAGGTAATTCAAATTACCCTAAGGGTTTGAACAACAGTCAAGGACCTAAGGTCCTAAAAAATAACTATGGTGCTATAATGGATAGTGTAACTAATGAGTCTAAGAAGACAAACATTGTTAACACCAATGACATAATCATTTTAATAACAATGTAAATGCAAACAACCAAAAGAGTTAAAATTTCACACCTTCCATTAATTTGGTTGATTTTATTTTTCCTCCCATTCATCATTAACAGGTCTAGGCCCAAGTCTCTGTTCAATACCCAATCTTGTATCTAAACTAATTTCTAAATCAGTATCAAAACAAAGGCCGGAGGCCACCAAGATTCAACTTCAACAATCAACAACAGAATAACAACAGGAACTATGGGGTGTAGAAAAACTAGAACCAAAGATCTCACAACTACTATCGTAAATTGTACTATGGTTTCCAAAGGGTTAGAGGAAACAATTCTTGAACATGATGTGATTGTAATAAATTCATCCAAATACTTTTATAATAATAGATACATCCTTTCATTGATATGTTCTTGGCTAATCGCATGACACCAACACAAGAAACTCATATGGGTCATATTGCTCTGCAAAATGTTAATATTGGGGTTTATAGATACCCTCTTCAAACATGCCCTAAAAATGGAAATCTCAACCCTCATGGTACCAATAAGGGGATGCATGCAGGGATTCCCATGGGTAACAATGACCATGTGGCATCTACATCCTCAAATTCTTTGTTAGCTCCTCCTTTAGACCACTAAACTAAAAATATGATCATAGGCTTAGTTGAAATACAAACCAAATCAGAGGTCCATGCGGTGACTCACAAGAAAAATTATTTTTTTCAACCTCTCCCCATTTATCCCCCCATGTAAGATAATATGTCGATATATCCTAAGCTAGTAGGGGCCTGTGATTTTATCACAGATATTACTAAGACCTTTTCCCACATTTTCTTTTTGGATTGTTATGGTATTCCCCTGTGCATCGATCTTCTTTATTAAAAGCACTAGTTCTTAGTATTATGATCACATCAACCCTCCTTTGGCGGCCCAAATCAATCATATATACTTCAATGTCAATGCCCTAAGGTAGCTTGAGAGAGATTTCATATTTCTATTTGATATCAACAAGATGCCTACTAATGTTGAGCTGGCATGGAGAGGCGATCATGAATTGTAATTGTAAGTTTGGATTTATAAAAATTACATTAAGCAAGATACGATAGATGATGGGGTTGTTATTAATATAGTACCTTTCAAATTTCTAAAAAATTTAGGCTATAGAGAAACTAATTCTTCCTCTACCCAAAACACATTGAGAAGCTATGATGTTCTCAAGGAAACCTCTATCGGAACCATAATCCTTTAAGTCACTCTTGGAACCCAGACCATGTTGAATGAATTCTATATTATAGATCGGTAAACTAATTATAATATGATTCCTGAATGACCTTGGATTTATTCAATGAAGGAAATCCCTTCCATGTTATTCCAAGAAGTTAAAATCTTGTATCTAGCGAAGGTAATTGTGGCTCAGGGTGCCCCAAATACATTCAAAAATAATATAGAAAACTTGAATAAGAAACCTAGGGTTCACACTGAATTTGAGATCCTAGATAACACATTCAACAAGCCTAATACTTTGGGGGAACTAGTTCCCTTGTGTAATATTTTTCCTACAACTAATTTGGAATCCCCTAAAGTAACTAACTGATGGGTTGGATGCTAATGAAAACAAATCTTCTGTTGTAGAAAATGTGTTGACAAAAACCATGAAGGAAATATTTAATCTCTTGGAGAATGATTTTCTAATTCTTCTCTCATTTGATTCTTTGGGAATAGGTCATGATATTGGAATTACCTCTCTTCCATCAAGTGTATTTGACAAGGTTTGTATGGTTGAGGTCTCTAAAGTTAAGAAAGAAGACTCCAAGAATAATCAAGTTTCTATTGTTCCTAATGACTACTGGAATCTCAACTATAAGGGCACAAGTGTTACGATTTGATGTTGGGGAAGTAGTGATCCTCACTTCCCTACAAGGGAGGATCATGCCTTTTCCCTTAAAATAGAAATTTGAATACAATAACAATAGAGATTAATATGAGGCTCTACTTCTTGGTCTTATTATGGCCAAGGGAATGGGTATGAACAATGTTAGAGTCTCGGGTGAATATCAGATTATTACTAAACAAGTATTAGAAGTTTATAAGACTAGAGAAGATCACCTAAAAATATAAAAATCTTTCATTCTCGAGTTTAATAAAGGATTTTAATTCATCTCTATAGAAACTATTCAATGAGAGAAAAACCTATTAGCTTATTATATATCCACTTCTTCCTTAAGTTTTTGTTTGAGTGAGGATTTAAAGGAAAATTAATTTTTCATTTCAATCTGAGCTGAGAATTTGGTTTGAAGGATGCAAACTAATGTAATTTTAATTTATGTCAAGACTGATAATGAGCTTTTCATGCTAGATTTTGTGGAAAATGACGAGGTAATCTTAGGATACCTCAATGCTTATAGGGACCATCATCTTGCACACCACAAGAAGATATATTACCTTATGCCCCACCCTTCCCCATAATTTAAGGATCACATGATGAACTCTTCCTCATTCTAGAAGATTTTGAAATCTATAAAGTTAAGGAAGACTTGGAACTGCCTCCAACCCCAATTGAGTCTGAATCGGTTAATTCCTCTTTGATCATAGGAATGATAGAAATAAACATAGGGATGGAAGAGGAACAAAAAATATTGAAACTCGGTTCTTCATTGTCTCTGGAAGTATTAAAAGAATACTTGAAGCTTCTTAAAAAGCATTCAAAAGGATTCTCTTTCAGTTATAAGGAGATGATGGGTATCATCCTTGATTTTGTATTGTAAAATATCATTTTGAAGCTAGATGTTAAAATCATGAAGAAAAAATGAGATGCATGAAGCCAAAATTGGCTTTAATGGTTAAAGAGGAGGTAATGAAGCTCCTGCAAGTAGGGTTTATCAATCTTGTGGATTATTCCATGTGGGTATTAAACATCGTCCTAGTTTTTAAAAGGATTGGGAAGATAGGCATCTTCATTTATTTAGGGACATTTTAAAAAGGCTTATCCCAAATATGACTTTCCAATGCCCTCGATTTATGTTATTGTAGAGGCAACTACTGGATATAAGTTGTTGTCTCTCATGGATTGATTTTTTGATTACAACCAGTTAGGATCTGTGAGGAGGACCAAACAAAAATTACCTTCACAACTCCTTGGGCAAGCTTATGTTACGCATTCATGTGTTTTTCCTTGAATAATGATGGAACATCCTAATAGTAGAAAATGATGTACATATTTCGTGATATTATTAATTAGATTGTTAAATCATATGTTGATGACCTACTGATGAAAGTAAAGAAAATTTTTGATCACCGTGACGTGCTTTATGTCATTCTATCATGCCTAATTTGATATGGAGTAATGCTAAATCTTGAGAAATGTGTGTTTGGAGTTAGAGGAGGTAAGTTCTTAGGATACCACATTTTGTCTTAGCACATTGATGTTGACCTCACAAATATTTAGAAATTTTTAGATATGTCCCCTCCCACCAATGAATCAAGCATAAGATATTTCTTGGGGACGTTTAGGGAAATCCACAGGTTTATCCATGTCTTAACGTATGTTATTCATCATATGAATGGTTTTCTTAAGAAGGATTGTTAAAAATTTTGGACAATTGAATGTCACGAATCATTTGAGTCTATGTAGCACTTCCTTATATCACCACTTATGCTCATGCCACTAAAAGTTGACCATCCTCTGATCTTATATTCTCTAGCCATCGATGTCTCGATTGCATGCATGTTGGCATAGGAGGATTATGATGGTCGTGAGCATGTAGTTTACTTCATTAACTCTACTCTTCTTAATTACAAAATGTAAAACACACAGGTGGAGTGCTTGGCTATATTATTTGCGACAAATAGGTTAAGGAATTACATTCTTAACCAAGAAACAAGAGTGAAAGTTAAATATGACTAGTTGTGAACATTCTTAACACAAGTGAATTTTGTCTAAAATAGATAGCTATTTCATTACGATGATGAGTGAGTTTGAACTAAGCTTTATTAACCAAAATTTAATAAAAGGAAAAATTATTGTATATTGGTTAGTAGATAATCCTATAGATTATGGAGATCTAGTAGATTTATATTTCCCTTATGAATGCATATTCAATGTAGAGGAAAATCGCTCTCTCACTTTTATTCCATTGTATGTTGATATTTTTAATCACATTTTAAACTGAACATATCCCAAGGGAGAAACCTCACACTAGAGATGACAGCTACATGTCATAGCCACAAAGTACTCAATTGTGGAAGAAGTTATCTATCGTAGAGGCTTTAAAGGTACATTGTTAAGATGTGTTGATGAAGAAGAGATGAGGAATATTCTCTTCGTGGCCCATAACTAAGTCTCTAGGGGTCACTTTAGGGGACATGTAACCACTCACAAGATTCATTGAATGGGCTATTTATGGTCCATGTTAGAGCACAACATTGTAGAGTATGTACAAAGGTGTCAAAAATGTCAAGAGTTCTCACATGAGATACACATTCCTGCTTAACCTCTATAACCCATTATGACACCTTGGCCCTTCTCTACTTGGGGTTCGATTTTATAGAAAAATTCTCTATCTCGTCATCAAATGGCCATAGCTTTGTTATCATTGCCACATAATATTTTACAAAGTGCGTTGAGGCCATGCCTCTTACAATTGTACTTGGCTCTATTATCATAAAGTTTATTTTAAAAATGATCATCTGTAAGTATCGATTCCCAAAAGTCATTATTTCATATAATAGAATGCCTATCGAGAATGAAGAGGTGTGAGAATTGTGTGTGTAGTTCAAGATATCTCCCCACAGAGCCTCTTTGTATTAACTTCAGGTTAATGGAAAAGTGGAGACTAAAAACAAAACCCTAAACTCCATCATCCTTAACGAGATAAGGAGAATAAAAGGGATTGGCATCTCAAGTTATTTTCAGACATATGGGCCTATAAGATGTTAGTTATAACTCCCACAGGGGCAACCCCTTATTATTTATTCTTTAATCTTGAAGTGTTTTTACCATTAGAAATCAAGTTACCTAGTCTTCACATATATTTCCAAGCCATTTTGGAAGAATACCTGTACTGAGAAGCGTGGTTTGTTATATTAAACACCCTTGATGAAGCTTGAATTAGAGTTGAAAATTTTCATAGGGTTTGTGCTGATATGATGTGTCATTAGTATATAAAGAAAGTATACAAGCATGAAATACACTTAGTAGATCTAGTATTGAGACTCGAAATCTATATTGACAAAAATAACAAGGAAGGAAGAAAGTCCAAGCCCAAATGGTTAGGCCCGTACCAAGTAATATAAGACTTAAAAAATGGTGTGTATCGCCTATGTACTATAGAAGGTGAGGAATTCAACAAAACAGTTAATTCGCTTCACCTTTACCATTTCTATGCATAATTCATATACATTTCCACTTGTACATTAATTCATTCATACTGTATCCATATTGCATTATCATATTGTGAAATTGTAAAATGGAACTTAATTTTCAAGAAAACTTTAAGAAACTTTAAAAATTTGGCAAAAACAATCAATTATCAATCATATCATCTCAAAAGTATTATAATCTCTTCATCATGTCAACTATTAGATGTAATTTTTACATTGGTCCTACCAAGAATTGCACACTAGGTTGTATTTATAGTTTATTCTTTCGTAGGTGTATTTTCCCATGGTCTATACTATAAGGTTCTTTATTTCACATCTGTTCCTATAAACACCTCTCTTATGAAATAATAAATCCAAACATTTCAACCGAACCTCTTATTTACATATCTCAATCTTCAGTGGTGGGTCCTCACATCTTATTAGTTTTGTGGGGTTGAGGCTACGGGCAAGCATTCCTTCTCAAAATCTCAAGTCTAAATCCAATCTATATATATATATATATATATATATATATATATCAACAATAAATGAAAAAATTCTTTCCTTCTAAATAAAAAAACACTTCCTTTCCCTACCATCCTTTGGTGATGAGCCCACGCTTCGTACTAGCTATGTGAGGTTGGGAAAGGATGGAATTACTCTTACTCACCTATGTATTTTCATTTGTGATGAGCCCATGCTTCTTACTAGTAGCGTGGGGCAAGATGTAGAGGTCCAATGAAAATAGTGAATAAGTTGTAAATAAGTCAATGAATAAAATTTTCTTTGAATTTTCAATAATCCCAAGAAAATAAGTTAGATGGGAATATTACAAGATATTCAAATCATTAAAAAAATAGTTTTTCAATCAAAATGCCATCTACAGATCTAATTCTAGTTAAAGTGGCAAGAAAACTTATTTTTGGCTAGTTAGTTGACTTGTATTAGTGTTGGGTTTTAAGTTCATGTTAGATCTTTGTCAAAATCTTATCTTTCTCTCATGGTTTTCACTCATCAAGATTATACAACTCATGTCCATCCTCGATCTCTATGGCGATCCCTCGCATCTTACCGGTTGTGTAGGGTTAGGATTCGAGTGAGTTCGTTTGCTTATTATTATATCACATTCACCATCTTTTGTAGATAAAAATAAAATCTTAATTATTTCTTGAAAACCAAAGTATCAAATTATAATTTTTCCTCATATGTATCATCATCGTATATATATATATATATATATATGATAAATCCATCTGTTTACACATTTTCATCATCATCATCATCCACAACATATATCTATACAAGCATATAAAAAACATCGGAGTTTCTAACAATCTAAGAGTACATAAGTGAAGCAAATAATCATTGAGTCAACTCTTACATAGAATAGCCAAATTAAAAAGATATGTATATATGTGTATATCAATAAATTCAAGTTTCGTGTATAATGCCATCATACTCTAATGAGTATGGTAGAAATGCTCATATATGAGATGAAAATCTTAAAAAAACAATATATATGCAAAAAAAATCTCAAAGCAATAAGATATATAGCCTATCCCTCTTTACGAAACCCTTGTGAAGGTGTGGGGCGAGAGCTCCAACTACAACTCATATGGTGGGAGTGAGAGGATCCATGTTCTGATCGGTGAGAATGACTATCATATGGGGTAGGTGATTTTCCATTAGTAGTGATCTCAATGCGAGAGTGGCATTTCTATTGTCTACTCTCATCCAGCTGGTATAGAGTAAGATCAGCTCTCATTTGGGGTAGATCTATTGCAGCTTGTCATGCCTACGCGAACACATCTATTGTATCAATGGCTGCCCCAAGTCTTCAAGCATCTGTCCCAGTGTCTTCCCTATAGGGAGTGTAAAATTTTCCATGAAGATCTGCTTAATAAAATTTCACCAACAGTCAACAGTTGCTGCAAAGCACAAGTAAAATAATGGCTCATTATAAAACTTTCAAAAAAAATTACATGTATATAGTGCGTAATTCACTAATAATTCTAGTCTAGCAGTAAAATCGAGGGAAGAGTATTCTACTTGACTTAGATCTCCTGACATCCATGATTGATAAATTGGTACTGTTCGTGGTGTGAGAGCCGTACCACAGATAACGTCCTCCACCACTGTCTCTCCAACTCCTCTCTCCCATCCATATACTAACTAACTCCTCATCTCCTCCTCCTACAGGGGGAAGAGTATACTATGAATGCAAAGTACCTGCCTTAGGCTCTACCTCGGCCCTGGTTATAATACAACCCTCTCTAGTTGCCATCCACTCTATAACAGTCTTCTCCTCTCCTCCCTCCTCAGCCATCATGTCTACCTCTGTCTCTATCTTAGCCTCCTCCTTGCCGATGTCTGTGATTGTGGCCCATATCTATAGGATTGTACTCTGTCTAGTAAGATCTGGTACAATCTATGGAGTGCTTATTAGAACTCTGGTGTAGTAATATTCCACTCGAGCTTTCCCCTTCGGCCAGCTCTAGCTTCTGAAATTTTAGACAAGAAAATTGTGAACGCGTGACATGGGAAATATAGTAAATATTTAGTACATTGGAAAGGACTGGATCAAGAGGAAAACACATGGGACACAGAGAAGAAGATTAAGAAGCTAGATAAAGATAATTTGTATAAATTTTAAGAAGACAACTTACAAGACCTGTGCTTTTTTCAAGCAAGGATGAGTGATGCACTATAACAAGCAAAAACTTGAGCCATATTATTTGTATATTGCTCATAGAACATAGATTCCTACACATTATTTTCATAGTATATTGGGTGACACATATCTTGGGCTATATCTTTCTCATAACAAACTAATTGTTACATATCTCACTTAGAGAGTATTAATCAAACAATATTTTAATGTATAATATTTCTCCTAATACCGTGCCACTCGATTATATACATTACACAGAAGAAAACACATGGGACACCAAGAAGCCATTCAATAATATTAACAAAAAACTCAGATAAAGATAATTTGTATAATACCCCAAGATCATGACAATTGTAGGTCAAGAATTGAGCCCCGAATTGCATGCAAAGATGAGCTATAACCTCCACCAAAATCAGTAAACAAAAATTTACGAGAACCTTAGGGGTTGAGATAGTATATTGCCCATAGAACATATATTCCTACACATTATTCACATAGTACATTGGGTGACACAAATCTTGGGCTATATCATTCTCATAACTGACTAATTGTTACATAACTCACTATAAAAAATAAAAAAATAAAAATCAAGTGTTCTTGAATAGCATAATAACACAAACCATGTGCAATCCAGTTTCACTGTTCCAAAAAAAAATAGACATCATAGCAAGCATGTGAAGCATATTAACAAAAAAACAAAAAATTAAGTAACACTAAATCACGAATAACAATCAGTTTTACGTAGCCTTACTCGAGAACCCAGAACGTTTATACATTTACCATTGAAATAGTTTGTATGATAGCACACTTTCGAATTAACAACACCACAAACATCTATAGAAAAACAAGAAAAAACCCTTTCTAGGATGACATAAATTGTGACAGTTAGAATCCCTAGGTAAGTCTGTATTTCTCACATAAACGAATGAAATCAAACCAAGTGTTTGTGTTTGTTTTAAGAAGGGAAGCTACTTAAAATCATTTACATTTATATAGAATTTAATAACAATAAATTAAATATATACTAAAAGAGCTTTCAAATTATAGAGATGAATCTTATGCACACTTCTGGTAATTTCATAACAGACCTAAATTTTTTTGAAAATGTACTCTACAATAGTTGAATTTAGTTTATCCCCCTTTGCAGACATGCAGAGTCATCACCATTAATCTACAAGAGTGAAGAACAAACAAATAATCAACTAAGAAATTGTCAATAAAACACTTATCTACGATTACAAAATTATGATAGCTAGAAACAATCCTTATACTAAACATCCAATCCTATATGTCTGACCCCAATTGCAAATACAAATAACATTGATATTGCTAATGTTACCATCACCTAGATGCCTAGAATATCCCTGAAGTAGAATGGGTGTCTATTAGAACATATTATGTTGGGTATATGTACGGTTACGTGCCTCTTTCAAAAAAAAATCTATCATTATCATAACATGTCTATGTGAGACTATCCAATCATTTGCACATCCCTCTTTTCGTACGATGGTAATTTGCAACCCCAATCCATTTTTATAAATTGAGTTGTGGAATCATATGAATAGATTTCCACACTTAATCTCTTAACTCATCTAATAGCTTCCTACATGAGCGGTTCTGGAAATCAACAGTGACATCTGACATTATTCATCAATCAATATCATTGCGAAAACACCTAACTGATTGCATTATATTTAATGATAAGCTTATGTATTGCCTTACTAGAAGCATTCACCTTAGAAACTCCTGCATAATTCTTACATTGGGATCAAGATTTAAACATGAATACACTACATGGAGGATTATCATGCTCAATTCAACATGCAATAAAAATCGTGAACTTGTTATGGGCTTCAAATACTTATATGTGAATCCTTGCAACCTAATTTTTGCATACATATCTCTTCAAACTTCCATTCAATTCATTGCTGTGACGCACTTCAAAGAAACAAACTCAAATCCGTGACAAGTAATTTCCTCATTTAAATATGGTGCATCAAGAATCAATCCTCGGCTATTATTTACACTCAAAATAGATTTATGATTTGTAATGTCATAAGGCATTGACTTCCTAATGCACATCCATACTTAGGTAAGATAAATCACAATGATTGGTATAGTCAGAACTTTGAAAGCATAGTGCCATTAAACACTTGGGGAACCCAAAATATATGTCCACCTCAAGTAGAATGAGTGAGTGGTATAACCACCATTGCGTGTGGAATAGTTAACAAGATGGAATAAGGATACAAGTAATCCAGTAAACATGGTTACAGACTACAAAGAGAGGCTAGTGGCTAGCTGATCTGGATCCAAAATAGTCATATTTTCTCACTAACCCATTTCAAGTTGTCCTTCACTGACACATAACATGACGCAACATGTCGTCACCAAGGATACAACTAACACTGTGAACAACTTAATACAAGGATGGCCCTAAAGGCAGCACGGAAAACGTTCACACCTTTCAAGGACAATTTACTATTCACTTGTGAAAGGACATGGCAAAAGACCAACCACATTACATAGTTATAGCTGAAGACATCCCACTGTGAAAATCTTCTTAAGATTACTGATTTACTAGAGCCATCTTACAATTCTTAGCTTACGTTCTAGAAGGTTCATGATTATGTTTCATACCATTCTTCTTATAGGATTAAGTTTCTTTTCTTTTATATAACTTGAGGACTATCCTAGGATCACCTATAATATGAAAATTCCTTGATTAATTTGTTTACAAAACCAGGAGGTAGCAATTCCACAAGGCTATCTATCTAAACCCCCACTACTGAAACTCGTTTCATACCCACATTGCATAAGGAGGCAAGCGTAAGATCAAAAGGAGAGGAGTATCGTTAAGGTTCAGAACCCTAATCATCTTTGATCAAGAATTAAAATTTTATCATAGCTTAGACAAGGACTACAAGGTACCATGGTAATGGTTAGAGAGAGAAGATAAATTTATTTTATTATGATCTATTTAGTTATTAACCGGTCTTTTAATGAGTCTTAAGAGTTCAATTGAATTTTGGTAAAAGCTTCATTTAGAAATCATCTTGATTAAGTTCGTCGAGGGATACACAGGGGTTCCCAACATGGAAGCCTTATACTTAATGTGTTTTTATTCAAACTCCTGTACTAGATAAGATCTACCGATATCCCCAAAAGCCAACAGTGATATTACTTTTAAAATTGATTAACGTTTCCCAACAAGAGGACAATGTTTAATCCATAGCTTAAGGTTAGCAATGGTAGGTATTTTTTTTTTTTTACATCGTTAGATAAACACTTTCTTCCAATTAAAGACTCTTAATTTTATCAACCAAATACAACTTCATTATTATCTTCTTTATTTATTCATCTATGTATTCCTCTTCTTTTATCTTTGATTATCTTTAGAAAAAGGGGGTTTCAACCCACTAAAATATGCCTAGAATAACATTGATACTAGTACCATGGAGGGTTACTAAACCAATAAGCATTATGACCTGAAAGAAGAAATTATCGTTATTTAACAAGAACACAAACCACGGTTATAACATTTCCATTCAACATGGCACATGAACCAAAGGAGTCAAGAGATTGGATTTCACTTGGGTCAAGAACAAGAAGGTAACAAAATAAGCCAAGCCATGCTACAAAATTTTCATGACTGTAAATGATATCACCAAAAGAATACTCATAACAAGGTCAAGATTGAATATTATTTCTCACAAAGGTAATTTCAAGTTTGACTACACAAGAACAAGACACTTTATTTCACCATTACCGAACAATACAAGGCAAGAGGTCATATCAACTCTCTTTACAAGCAATGTTACACAATTTACAACACATTGGACATTTTTACAAGGAACTTCATAAATTGTACAGATGAACCTTTAACACTCTTTTCCTCTAGTCTACTCGCATAATCCATCTGCACAAATATTAACTAGAGTCAGTTCGCTAGAACTGAGCATGTTAAGACTACCCATTGCAACAGTAAGCTAACATTTTATAATATCATGAAAGTAAAATTCTAAACTCAAGAATGGATCAAATCACAAACCACTAATCAATATGTTTCACAAGATGACGAGATTTATACCAGCCAACAAGGAGGAATCCCAATATTCAAGTGAGAGAGATATTCCAAAGACAAACAAGGTGAGACCTTATTGGTGAAGACAACAAGGCTGAGAGTATTGAGATTTCAGTCATGTAATCCTATGGATTACGTGATTGAAATCTAACACCCAAACATCATTCTATTATTATTAACCAAAAGATAAAGATCAGTCAAATGACTTAACATATTCAAAATTGCTTGTTAACAAGACTGCATTAACGCACATCCATGTTTTAGGAAGAATATAGGCCCCAACCATATATGAACACAAATCAGTCAAATATTAAAGTTAACTTCACTCGGCTGAATAAACCAACATACATATAATACTCACAACACTATAACTAAATCTGAAGATTCAATATACCAAGCAATTCTCACCGAACCTAATTATTTTTCTTCAAGAAGTTAAATAAATTAGATTCTATCCAACTAAAATTACATACAACAACTATAGTTGGATTACACAGGCAAGGATCAAGAAGAAGTCTTTTCACCAAAGGTTGTTATTATCTTACATCACATAATCAGTAATAAACCCGTAATCCACCCCTCGTATGATCATTGTAAGAGTTAAGGACTTAGCTCACTAAAATATGTAACTGAGTCGATTCCTACCTTTTCCATTTTCATACAAGTCTAACCCAATTCGAAGAAAGGTAACCATTCTATTTTCATACATGCCTCAGTCAACACTTACTCAGAAAGTCCCTACCTGAATTATTGAAGGTTTGCTAAGCTACAAAATGGATTTAATAGAAACCCATTTCATTCGATACTTGAATTTAAACAAGCAAGGGATAGTCTGTTGAAAATATAAGTGAATCGACACAAGATCCTCTACCGTGACCCAACTCGAGTCACCAATCACAAGGTTAACAGTCAGCGAAGGAGGAATACAAAGCAAAATACTCTTCCTACGAACTATGCCTTCTCTTCCGTCTCTAAAACAACATATGAATAGCTTGGGCATACCCATCTATTTCACGACAGTCTACTCGACCTATCCTCATAGTCGCTCCAAAGAAAACATCTGCTACTACAGAGTTCGATTGAACTCTTTCACAAGGAACAGTGATAACGTTACAGGATATGTATTGAGTAGTCAATATTTCACTCATACACTTAAGAAAGAAAGACTAAAACTCTACACATTTTCATTTCAAGCCTTTCAAGACTATTACATCCATTTAGAATAAAAGCATTATCGACAAGTCATAAAGCAATCCTAGCTAATGTTATTCATGGCTCAAGTTTAAATCTGCTACTGCTGGTTTAGAATTGTCGAATCGGTTTGAGATAGCTTTTCATAAATTACCATTATTGATCAGACAATTGCAGTAACTAATAACATAAACAAAGGTTAAGTTTTCACTGTTTACCTAGTTCATTCATTTTGTCCAACGAGGTGAAAGGAGTTATTATGCTATCACAAATACCATTTTCAAAAACCAGAGAGCAATTAATTGAGGAGCAAGGAAAAAGCAGAAGCCCATTCTAAATGCCATAACAGATAAAAAAAAATAGAAGGACATTCAATTCATGACATAATAAAAGGGTAGCAGAAGATTGCAAGGGCAGGTTTAACATGCCTGGTTTAAAACGCCATCTCCATATGCATATGATTGTTTCAATGCCGCTGCTTGCCCTTAACCCAAAGTGCTCTGCGAGCTCGTGCTAGCGCCACATTCACGCGGTGAAAAACAGCTACAACCCAACCCCATGATTTGAAGCTCGGACACAAGACATAATGATTACATCACGCTCCTGGCTCTGGAAGGCATCTACCGTAATGATAAATAAACCTTTTCCTTCATCAGTTTGAGGACAGCATCAAACTCTCGGTGCAAACATTTCAGCTGTAGCTTGTAAGGTGTGATAATTCCAACAGAAACCTTTATGCCTGCCAACTTAGTGACTCGTTGAAGAAGCTCATAAAATTGCAAAGCAAATTGTGCTTCATGAATATTCTGATATGAAACAGATCGGCCTCTATGAGGTTCTCTTCCATGAGTTACATCGTACAACAAGTAAGATCTCAATAGAGATCTTTGTAAATAAATTTCATCAGGTCTGCTGGTAACACCCTCACTGTCACACAACGATTTTGAAGAAACAAACTCAGTACATGTTCTGGATCTGAAAAATATCCTGCTACCTTCATCTCCCAAGACATTTTCTCCAACATTGCATAGATCTCCTGTGCCCGTGGGTGTGATCTGTCACCTTGAAGGAGAATAACCGAATTGAGGATGCTTTTTTTTTCGATACAGAACAGATAACATCAAGTTGGGTCCAACCTGCTTGTTGGAGGCACGAGCTCACGAAGGCTTCTACTATACTGTAACGTGCCTGCACCTGGCTGGAAATTGTGAGCAGGTCACTGCCGTGCAAGCCCCAACAAGAACACGCCTCACTGTATCAGTTCACCTTTCCTAGCAAGTTCAAGAGTAAAAGGAAGACTTGTCCAAAGACAACAACTGCCATTTTGCACTTCTTCATCGTTACAGCTAGGAGCATGTTTGAGGAATTAGAGATTCAGCTCAATAGAGACTCATCAGCTTCTCTAACACTGACGTAAAGTTTGAATTTAGAAGCATGATCAACATTTACTTCAGACCATTATTGAGATATACCTGACTCAGGGAAAAGTGATCTACCCAACTGTGATTTGAACTTCATGGGAAGAGAAATGTTTCCATTATGCAAATTCCAGGAGCTTTAGCATCTTCTTTACCAGTTTGTTATAGACTCAAATTTTACCTGGTTTCTTGAATTAACTGATACAAACCTCTGTTCATGAAACTGCCTCTAGCCCACTGTGACCTCTACGAAACACCCTTGTTGCCTCTCAAACTCCAAGAATAACCTCCACTTTATACATCACCTGGACGGAAGTCCCCTTTCCAAAATGCTCAAGGCAAGAACAACTCAACTCACGACTGTGGTGCGTGCAACCAGAACATCAGGATCAACACCAATGGTTCCTTGGGCTCACCCTGCAGTAGCTGTCGCACTTAACTCTCTCTGGAGGCCACTGATTTTCTGGGATAAGTTTACTTCTCTACCCTGTAGCTGCTGCATATAGCCACATAGTCACTTTCTCACGGCACTCTCCTAGGAAAATTTTAAGTTCTACGCTCCACTGAAACTGCCTGTACAGCATGATTTTGAGACACCACACCCACCCATGGTTATCAGGGCGATAGACCTTCATACTCACCATTAGTCTTGAATCCAATACGCCATCAACATAATTGAAGAAATTCATCTGCTGTAGCATTTGATGGATCGCAACAAGTCATGGGTGGTTTGGGCTGATTAGAAAAAACAGGTACGTGTCCTCCAATCCTATCACACCACTCCAGGTGAGACTTGTAAAAAAAGAAATAATTAAATGGGCTCATCAGTGCGAGCCAACCAAATCAGGAAAAATTGAACACGCCAAGAAAGGATGCAGGGGTCTTTAATGCAATCAGCAGAAGGTAGGATACACAAAACATCCAAGGATAATCAAATAAACGTCCAATCATGATTGTCTTTGAAGTCCTACACGACCAGCAGGAAGGAAGACATATGGTGGGTCAAGGAAAACAATTAGTTTCATTACTTCTCAGAAACTATATGCCAAACAAGGCATTACATTCTCCTCCCCTTAAGAAAGCATCGTCCTCGATGCGACATAACACCACGAGATAAAGGAAAGTACACCCTATGGTTTAAAATTTTAGTTGATTAAAGCACGGTCACAAGGTAGCCTTAGGAACATTTGGTAGAAATTTTAACTTTCAAGGTTCTGTGAAGATTGGCAGTTCTTTCTTGTTCATCATTTCATTAGTCTCTTTCCATTATCATTATTTCTAGTTTTAGTTTCTTTAAAAAAATATCATCATTGAAGAGTTTTGATTTATTCCTTATTGTGGGTGCCCAACATGAACTGCTAACACAACACCCTATCAGGTTCACAAGACCCTACAGATTCATAAGCACACAAGTATATACTTCAAGATTGTATTACACCACAAAAGGTTACTCAAATACGGAATAGAATAGGCACAGTCCACATAACAGAGTACTCGTCACACATCAATGAATGACATACAAAATACTCAAACAAAAGAGTACTACAATCCACCAGACATTTCCTCAATTCCACGTATGAATATTTTCCATGACTCATAAAAACTACATGTACATAGGGTCCACAAGGGCATCAATGACATATCCACAACATCACAACACATATCCATCTGACATGAGTAACACATACATCAAAAGACCACTACCAAACATCACAATAACTCAACATATATCCTGAAACATCAACCATTCAACAAATATCATAAGCCTCCCTCAAACTCTTATGCCTCCCTCAACTCTTATGCCTCCCTCAAGTCTCTTACGCCTCCCTCAAACTCTTATGCCTCCCTCAAGTCTCTTATGCCTCCCTCAAACTCTTATGCCTCCCTCAAGGAGGCCGGTTGTCCCTATGGTCCAAGACACATAGAGTTCGAACACTCCTAACCCAAGTGACATAATAACGCGTGGTTCAACAACCCGCTAGTTATCTGTACTCCTTGGGGCGTACCCCTATACAACGAAGCGGGTCCATAGGTCCAACCATTCCATGGTGCATCCCATGACCCTATTCCACACATCACGACAATAGAACCAGCACAACAATCCAATCAAAGTGCCAAGTGGCAAAGTACAAGCCTTGGGCAAGGCGGTAAAAATTCCAAATTTAAAAGAAGACCCAAAATCAAGCAAAAATAAATGGCCAAATAGCCATAGTTAGTATCAAAATCCCCATGTTAGTGCCACAAACCAAGGAAATGCCCAAAATTGTAAAGCATGGCAATCAAGAAAAGCTGCTGGTCCTTACAAAATAAAGTAAAAAGCTCAATTTACGAATAAAATCAACTTATAATAATGTCACATTACGATAACTGTGTGGCCTTATCTGGCCACCAAGGGGTACTCAACGAGTTGCTAGCACTCGGAACATCGAGCCTCAGCTCGTAAAATACATATCAATAATACAACTGTCATCACCTCCATCTGAATCATCCCGCCACCACTTCGACAAGGCTAAACATAGTCATAGTTGCACTTAGGTTGTGTACATACAACCACATAGGGAGAGAGGAAAGAATCACATGTTATCTACTAAAGTGTCACACATACCGAGTTTTGGCTCAAGTTATTGACCCATGGTACACCATTCCTCACTCTCAACATACACTTCTACCGATTTCCCTCAGGATCGGTTAGCGTAAGGTTCACAACATAACATACAACAACATCACTAACATAATGGTGGCACACACATAACTACCATAACGTCTTACATATGGTACATATACAGGGTAGATCACGATCATACATTCACTGAGTGTAACACATCACTTTACCACATTCTGCACCCAAAGTGCAATCACCATACGATAGGGTTCATACACTCACCGTATGACCCAAAATCACAACATGAAGCATTACATATTTGCACAAATCATACATACGATGAACATAGTACATCACAACATAACATCCATTGCTACATAACAAGGTGGTACACACATTTCTTCAAAACATGGTAAAAACATCATGATACAACTCATCTCTTTTAACATCAATCTAGTCATACAACACATTGATACACCTACATATCACAATATGTCACAAATTCTCCAACACTATGTCATCCACTTTATAATTCTTTTCACACATCACAAACAGTAATTCACACGTGAACTCTTCATAGAATCCACAAGAAGGAGAGAGAATACTCCCATCCCCAACATATCAACATGATCACAAACACGCACAAGGTGACATACACATCACGTGCGTTCACAATATCACAATTACGACAATAATCACATCACGTTTAAAGCACATTACTCTTCCAATATCTACCACCATCATGCAACATCATCATCATCATGCAGTATCATCATGTAACACCACCACCACCATGTAACATCATCATATAACACCAATCCGGCCCATAGGTTCGAGAGCATGAACCTATGCTCTGATACCAAGTGTAACGACCCAAATAATCACACACACGAACAACACAGTGAAATACAGGATATTTTTTTTTTGACTTGCTTGACACATAACATGACGCAACATGTCGTCACCAAGGATACAACTAACACTGTGAACAACTTAATACAAGGATGGCCCTAAAGGCAGCACGGAAACGTTCACACCTTTCAAGGACAATTTACTATTCACTTGTGAAAGGACATGGCAAAAGACCAACCACATTACATAGTTATAGCTGAAGACATCCCACTGTGAAAATCTTCTTAAGATTACTGATTTACTAGAGCCATCTTACAATTCTTAGCTTACGTTCTAGAAGGTTCATGATTTGTTTCATACCATTCTTCTTATAGGATTAAGTTTCTTTTCTTTTATATAACTTGAGGACTATCCTAGGATCACCTATAATATGAAAATTCCTTGATTAATTTGTTTACAAAACCAGGTGGTATACAATTCCACAAGGCTATCTATCTAAACCCCCACTACTGAAACTCGTTTCATACCCACATTGCATAAGGAGGCAAGCGTAAGATCAAAAGGAGAGGAGTATCGTTAAGGTTCAGAACCCTAATCATCTTTGATCAAGAATTAAAATTTTATCATAGCTTAGACAAGGACTACAAGGTACCATGGTAATGGTTAGAGAGAGAAGATAAATTTATTTTATTATGATCTATTTAGTTATTAACCGGTCTTTTAATGAGTCTTAAGAGTTCAATTGAATTTTGGTAAAAGCTTCATTTAGAAATCATCTTGATTAAGTTCGTCGAGGGATACACAGGGGTTCCCAACATGGAAGCCTTATACTTAATGTGTTTTTATTCAAACTCCTGTACTAGATAAGATCTACCGATATCCCCAAAAGCCAACAGTGATATTACTTTTAAAATTGATTAATGTTTCCCAACAAGAGGACAATGTTTAATCCATAGCTTAAGGTTAGCAATGGTAGTATTTTTTTTTTTTTACATCGTTAGATAAACACTTTCTTCCAATTAAAGACTCTTAATTTTATCAACCAAATACAACTTCATTATTATCTTCTTTATTTATTCATCTATGTATTCCTCTTCTTTTATCTTTGATTATCTTTAGAAAAAGGGGGTTTCAACCCACTAAAATATGCCTAGAATAACATTGATACTAGTACCATGGAGGGTTACTAAACCAATAAGCATTATGACCTGAAAGAAGAAATTATCGTTATTTAACAAGAACACAAACCACGGTTATAACATTTCCATTCAACATGGCACATGAACCAAAGGAGTCAAGAGATTGGATTTCACTTGGGTCAAGAACAAGAAGGTAACAAAATAAGCCAAGCCATGCTACAAAATTTTCATGACTGTAAATGATATCACCAAAAGAATACTCATAACAAGGTCAAGATTGAATATTATTTCTCACAAAGGTAATTTCAAGTTTGACTACACAAGAACAAGACACTTTATTTCACCATTACCGAACAATACAAGGCAAGAGGTCATATCAACTCTCTTTACAAGCAATGTTACACAATTTACAACACATTGGACATTTTTACAAGGAACTTCATAAATTGTACAGATGAACCTTTAACACTCTTTTCCTCTAGTCTACTCGCATAATCCATCTGCACAAATATTAACTAGAGTCAGTTCGCTAGAACTGAGCATGTTAAGACTACCCATTGCAACAGTAAGCTAACATTTTATAATATCATGAAAGTAAAATTCTAAACTCAAGAATGGATCAATCACAAACCACTAATCAATATGTTTCACAAGATGACGAGATTTAAACCAGCCAACAAGGAGGAATCCCAATATTCAAGTGAGAGAGATATTCCAAAGACAAACAAGGTGAGACCTTATTGGTGAAGACAACAAGGTTGAGAGTATTGAGATTTCAGTCATGTAATCCTATGGATTACGTGATTGAAATCTAACACCCAAACATCATTCTATTATTATTAACCAAAAGATAAAGATCAGTCAAATGACTTAACATATTCAAAATTGCTTGTTAACAAGACTGCATTAACGCACATCCATGTTTTAGGAAGAATATAGGCCCCAACCATATATGGACACAAATCAGTCAAATATTAAAGTTAACTTCACTCGGCTGAATAAACCAATATACATATAATACTCACAACACATAACACTGAATCTGAAGATTCAATATACCAAGTAATTCTCACCGAACCTAATTATTTTTCTTCAAGAAGTTAAATAAATTAGATTCTATCCAACTAAAATTACATACAACAACTATAGTTGGATTACACAGGCAAGGATCAAGAAGAAGTCTTTTCACCAAAGGTTGTTATTATCTTACATCACATAATCAGTAATAAACCCGTAATCCACCCCTCGTATGATCATTGTAAGAGTTAAGGACTTAGCTCACTAAAATATGTAACTGAGTCGATTCCTACCTTTTCCATTTTCATACAAGTCTAACCCAATTCGAAGAAAGGTAACCATTCTATTTTCATACATGCCTCAGTCAACACTTACTCAGAAAGTCCCTACCTGAATTATTGAAGGTTTGCTAAGCTACAAAATGGATTTAATAGAAACCCATTTCATTCGATACTTGAATTTAAACAAGCAAGGGATAGTCTGTTGAAAATATAAGTGAATCGACACAAGATCCTCTACCGTGACCCAACTCGAGTCACCAATCACAAGGTTAACAGTCAGCGAAGGAGGAATACAAAGCAAAATACTCTTCCTACGAACTATGCCTTCTCTTCCGTCTCTAAAACAACATATGAATAGCTTGGGCATACCCATCTATTTCACGACAGTCTACTCGACCTATCCTCATAGTCGCTCCAAAGAAAACATCTGCTACTACAGAGTTCGATTGAACTCATCTTATGAACAGTGACTCATTTACAGGAATGTATATAACATCAATACACTCACGTAAGCCCCTAGAGAAAACTCTACAATTTTAATTTCTGCCTTTCACTATTACATCCATTTAGAATAAAAGCATTATCAAGACAAGTCAACAAGCTAAAACTGGCCATGAGTCAAAAATCTACAAATATTTAATGTTACATGGCTCAAGTTTAGAATTGTATCGGTTTAGAAAAGAACTCAATGGCCATTGTTCACTATTGTCTCTAAACGTCATAAATTACCAATTGAGCAGAAACATTGCAGTAACTAATAACAGTAAACAAAGGTTAACCATTTTACTGTTTACCTAGTTACATTCATTTTGTCCAGGTGAAATAGTTTTATGCTATCACAAATACCATTTAAGAAAAACAAACAGAGTCCTTCCAATTAATTGAGGAGCAAGGAAAAAGCAGAAGCCCATTCTAAAAGCCATAACAGATAAAAAAAAAAAATAGAAGGACATTCAATTCATGACATAATAAAAGGGTAGCAGAAGATTGCAAGGGCAGGTTTAACATGCCTGGTTTAAAACGCCATCTCCATATGCATATGATTGTTTCAATGCCGCTGTTTTCCCTTAACCCAAAGTGCTCTGCGAGCTCGTGCTAGCGCCACATTCACGCGGTGAAAAACAGCTACAACCCAACCCCATGATTTGAAGCTCGGACACAAGACATAATGATTACATCACGCTCCTGGCTCTGGAAGGCATCTACCGTAATGATAAATAAACCTTTTCCTCCATCAGGTTTGAGGACAGCATCAAACTCTCGGTGCAAACGTTTCAGCTGTAGCTTGTAAGGTATGATAATTCCAACAGAAACCTTTATGCCTGCCAACTTAGTGACTCGTTGAAGAAGCTCATATCATTGCAAAGAAAATTGTGCTTCATGAATATTCTGATATGAAACAGATCGGCCTCTATGAGGTTCTCTTCCATGGGTTACATCGTACAACAAGTAAGATCTCAATAGAGATCTTTGTAAATAAATTTCATCAGGTCTGCTGGTAACACCCTCACTGTCACAAAATCGATTTTGGAGAAACAAACTCAGTACATGATCTGGATCTGAAAAAAAATATCCTGCTACCTTCATCTCCCAAGACATTTTCTCCAACATTGCATAGATCTCCTGTGCCCGTGGGTGTGATCTGTCACCTTGAAGGAGAATCCCGAATTTAGGATGCAGTCGATACAGAACAGATAACATCATAGTTGGGTGACCTGCTTGTTGGAGGTGCCCACGAAGGCTTCTACTATACTATAACGTGCCTGCAGCCTAGCTGGAAACTGTGGCAGGTCACTGCTGTGGAGCCCCGACAAGAACATGCCTAAATGTATCAGTTCACCTTTCCTAGCAAGTTCAAGAAAGGAATCTTCCAAAGACAAGAACTGTCTTTTGCACTTCTTCATCGAGCTAGGAGCATGTTTGAGGAATTAGAGCTCAATAGAGACTCATCAGCTTCAGATCTAACACTGACCCAAGTTTGAATTTAGAAGCGTGAACAACATTTACATTCCCATTATTGAGATATACCGAATCTTTAGTGTCTACCCATGTGATTCAACTTCAGGGAAGATAATGTTTCCATTATGTAAGATTCCAGAGCTTTAGCATCTTGTTTAAGCTGTTATAGACTCAACTTTTACCTACTTTCTTGAATAACAGATACAGACCTCTGTTCATCCGCCTCTATCACCACCTCTGCACTCACCCGCCTCTCTCTCCAAGATATAACCTCCACTTTATACATCACCTAAGATGGAATCTCGACTTTACCAAAATGGAAAGATTTTAAGACATCTCAACTCACGACTGTGGTCGCGTGCAACCAGAACATCAGGATCAACACCAACGGTTCCTTGGGCTCGCCCTGCAGTAGCTGTCACACTTAACTCTCTCTGGAGGCCACTAATTTTCTGGGATAAGTTTACTTCTCTACCCTGTAGCTGCTGCATATAGCCAATCACTTCCTCACGGCACTCTCCTAGGAGGATTTCAGTTCTACGCTCCACTGAAACTACCTGTACAACACGATTTTGTGACCGACACCCACCCATGCAACATCAGGGTGATAGGCCTTCATTTCACCATGAATGAATCCACTGTCCAAAACATGTTGAAGCATTTCATCTGTTGCAGCATTTGATGGAGCACAACAAGCATTCGTGGTTTGGGCAGAAAACAACAGGCATCCTATGAGAGACAGCAGGGTGTAAGTCAAAAGAAATAATAAATGGGGCATGTGCGGCCACCAACCAGGAAAAATTGAACACGCCAAGAAAGGATGCAAGGGTCTTTAATGCAATGGCAGGTAGGAGACAAACACAAGGAAGATCAAATAAAAATCTGATTCTCTTTGAAAGCTACGTGGCCAACAGGGAGGAAGACATACGGTGGGTGGGTAGGAAAACAATTAGTTTCATTACTTCTCACCTACTATATGCCAAACAAGGCACTACATGAATGAGTGAGTGGTATAACCACCCTTCTTAATAGTGGAGCAGATGGAATTGGATTCTTCATCCAGTAAACATGTTTTCAGAGTCAACGCTTCAAATTTCTTCTCTTCCAAATTAATCATATTTTCTCTCTAACCATTTCAAGTTGTTTCACTTACTTTTATGAGCCTCTTATCATAATAAACTACCCATCTCATCCTAGTGTATTCCTTTCTCTTATATTTTTAAGTCTTCCCTCTCCCTTGACTCTCCTCCTCTAGCATAGGTCTTTGAAAAATTAGTTCATCTTCACTCATATGTTCTCTGGGATTCTATCTAATGTATGTACATCCTTCACACACTTGTATTCCTCTATTCCTTCTCAATCCATGTAATTATCTTCTTCATGGGATCTGCTGATGCATTCTCTTCTTTCTTTCATCTATCTTCATATTTCCCTTCTACAATAATATCTCTTTTATGTCGTATCTTCTACTACACATTGTCCAGTTATAGATCTATCTCTTTAGGAATTATTCGGCTTAAAGACATGATATACGATCCTTTTCCTAGCATTGTTATTACTTCTCTTTCATATCCTTTTTATTTTTACCCCCCTCTTCTGGGCTATCATCCATTGTCCATTTCAACCACGAATTCTTCAACTTTACAACTAATATATATTTATTGTATTTATTATCTCTTCTCAATCAATCTATCAACAAGCCTATATCTCCTCAAATGAAAAAACTCATACTCTCCCTTATTTTCATGATTATCCATCATCTTCACACTTTTGGTTCTTTATTTTATATGTGCATTCTCTCCCCTTCTAGCAGTTCTCCCTTTCAATGTATGTTGTTTTTTTTGTGGTTGCGGGAAACCTTTCCTCTCAGTCTTATAGATGATTTATTTTTCAATGCACATCCTACTTGGTGAATTAAATATCACCTTTTCTTTTGATACCTACTTATATCTTACTCTCCTACACTTATCTTTTTGCTCTACTATTCGGGCTATTATTTATTTACCTTCTCCTCATGCTTCTTTTCCGTCGTTACATTAAGGGAAACCCCCTCACCTCCTCATAGTTTCTCAACATTTTTTCATACCCTTCATTATTTAAGAATTCTTATTCTTTATCCTCTACTCTCACATCACTATAGATATATTTAGTGTTAATTTCAGTGGCTAGTATTCATTCATTCATGAATATTTGGGTTTTTATATTTTGGTTTTGGCTGGTTTTGATCGGTTATGTTTCTTTTTATTTTTCCTAAATAAAATGTACATGTTAATTTTTTAGATTGATTTTCCTAGCATTTAAAGGAATAGAAAAAATTTTATATAGAAATCACCTTAACTGTGTACATAAAAGAGAAATTTTCTACCAATCGGTGAGCTAATGCTTCCATCTAAAAATTGATACTATCCTTAAGAATTTCCTTTCAATTCATGGAATTATTCAATATTTTGAAAGTCACTTATATAAATTAGCCAAATAGTATCTAAGGTTTTGTTTTAAGCTGGATCTTAAAATATACCCTGGATATATTTCTTTCCTACTACACCTTTACCTTTATGCATTTTCGTCTTCTCTTCCATGGATCACTCTTTGGTTTCCTACAATGGAAATACTTCTATTTTTGTCTATTCTTCCTCGGGAAATTTCCTCTCATTAGCGTACAAGAAATCATCTGTGCATTCTTACATTATTTTTCAAGGATTTTCCTTTCTCGCACAATCTTCATTTGTTCAATCCTTTCCCTCTAAAAGTGAATCCTATTTTCATACTCAACTACGTATCAATATCATCCTTCTGCCAGGAATCGAAAAACATCTCACCATTCCTTCTTAATGGCCTTTGATTATGATATCAATAATTTATGTGTTCTCTTAGTCTTTTATGACTATCACCTTCTCAACTCATTCCTTTTCCTCCTTTAGAATATACATATTCATTATTATTAAGATAAAATGCACTCACTTTCATTTGTTCTCTAATTATAATGTTTTCTTCATGTACTCTTGGGTAATTCCACTTTATCCCTTCACCATTTTCTTAAAGCATGAGCTAACCTCATCCATATTTATTACACACCACCTTGTTGGTTTCCCACACATGTTTAGTTCTTTGCTCCATATTTCAATTAGGATACAAATAATGAATTCCTATTTTTTGTTCCTTCACAATTTTTCCTCTCTTGTCATATAGAATTTATTTGCAATATTTCCATGGTCTCCCCAATTTGAAATTACATCCCTCCATTTATAGGATGTTGCACATAAATCAATCGGTGAACCTACAATTCAACATCTCTATTTCACATTTCACACACAAAATGACCTTCTAACCTTGCACCAACAAAGTCAATATGTTACATTTAGATACCCCTACATGCCAATCGAAAATTTCACACCATCTCCTCCATAACGAGATTGTTTATTCTCCTACAATAGACCACTATTAGGAATAATTTGTGCTTATCATTACATCACATGTAGAATAACAATCATGTATATTCTTTTGACCCAATGTATTTATTTTCTTTGTCACAGGTATAATTCTCTTTGGTGATATTAACACCTTCATACCTAGCCTTTCTCCTTCCAATAATTATTTGTGAACTTACTTTTGATTTATTGTATAGCTTCCCACCATTCTCTTATACATTCAAATGTTTGATTCCCTCTTTATTAAACCATGTAGAAGAATCAATCGAATACGATGGACTGGTATATTCTCATCAAGAGAATTTTATATCATTATTCTCTCTCTTGCACTATAGATACGTAATACATCTTGGTGTTCCATCACCTCTCAATTGAGTCTTCTATCTTTCTACGCATCTACTACAATTTCTACATACACCTCACATTATTGTGTTTCTAACTACAACTCATATGGTGGGAGTAAGAGAATCCATGTGTTGATCAGTGAGAATGACTATGATATGGGGCAGGTGATTTTCCATTAGTAGCAATCTCAATGTGGGAGTGAAATTGCTATTGTCTACTATCATCCAACTGATATAGAGGAAGATCAGCTCTCATTTGGGGTAGATCTATTACAGCTTATCATGCCTACGAGAACACATTTATGTGACACATAGCTATCAATGGCTTCCCAAAGTCTTCAAGCATATGTCCCGGTGTCTTCCCCATAGGGAGTGTAAAATTTTCCATGAAGATCTACTTAATAAAATTTCACCATCCATCAACAGTTGTTGCAAAGCACAAGTAAAGCAATGGCTCATTATAAAACTTTCAAAAAAAAATTACATGTATATAGTGCGTAATTCACTAATAATTCTCATCTAGTAGGAAGATCAAGGGAAGAGTATTCTACTTGAATCAGATCTCCTAACATCCATGATTGATAAATTGGTATTGTTTGTGGTGTGAGAGCTGCAATAGGTATCTCCTCCAAGATAACCTCCTCCACCACTATCTCTTAAACTCCTCTCTCCCATCCATAGAATAACTCCTCATATCCTCCTCCTACAGGGGGAAGAGTATCCTACGAATGTAAAGTACCGACCTTAGGCTCTTCCTCATCCCTGGTTATAATACAACCCTCTCTAGTTGCCATCCACTCTATATCAGTCTCCTCCTCTCCTCCCTCCTCAGCCATTATCTCTACCTCTGTCTGTATCTCACCCTTCTCCTCACTGATGTCTGTGGTTGCGGCCCCAATCTATAGGATTGTACTTTGTCTAGTAAGATATTATACAATCTATGGAGTGCTTATTAGAACTCTAGTGTAACAATATTCCACTCGAGCTTTCCCCTCAGGTCAACTCTAGCCTATCAAATTTTAGACAAGAAAACTGTGAACGCGTGACATGGGAAGTATAGTAACTATGTGGTAAATTGGAAAGGACTGGAACAAGAGGAAAACACATGGGGTCACAAATTAGAAGATTAAGAAGCTAGATAAAGATAATTTTTATAAACATTAAGAAGACAACTTACAAGACCTTTGCTTTTTTCAAGCAGGGAAGAATGATGCACTATATTAAGCAAAAACTTGAAATGGTCATAAATTTTGATCTAGATGTACATTTGATTCCCATTTTTTAAAACCATTTGTTTCAATGAGAGGAACACATCATTCAACAAAAATTTCTAGTTGGAGCCATTTCCTACACATTTTCTGTCCCAAAATCTGAAATTTAAGGGCCAAAAAATAGGATTTAAGTTTCAATTCATTTTTTTCTTGTTTTAGGGCATTAGGTAATTTTAGTCTCTTATATGCATAGTATGTTAGAAATATGGAAATTCCTCTAATTTAGTAATGTAGAGGACATGTGGCAATTTTCATACCCATATCAATAAGCATGTGAACTTACTAAGAATATCAGGTTCTAGTAACCTGTTAAAAATAGTGAATTTTGCCACCAGAATAGATTTAGTCAAAGTTGGTTAGAGGTTACTTGGAAACTCAAGTTGCGAGTTGTTTTCTTATTAAATAAGCATTGTAATTCATGATTGAATAACGAAGAAGAAGAAATTTTTTTCTTAATTTCAAGAAATTTTAAGTATATGGAGTGTGTGTTTAAACTTGGATACATTAATTTGGTGACCAAAACTCAACCTTCGTGCAATCTTAATTATTTCTTTCATCATATTTGAGGATTTTAATTTCATTCATTCAATGTATTCATCCAATTTTTTAAATTTCAATTCCCACTAATTACTCAATCCTTTACAACTAATTTAATGACTTTTACACTATCCCAATATCATATATTACCTTTCAAATGAAAAAATTTAAATTATGGGATAATGATTATTCTATATATACAATTTTTTTAATAGAATTATTAGGAAAATAATTCAATTCTTTACACATATTTTCATTTATGTATTGCTCATAGAACATTGATTCCTACATATTATTTTCATAGTATATTGGGTGACACATATCTTGGGCTATATCGTTCTCATAACAAACTAATTATTACATATCTCACTCAGAGAGTATTAATCGAACCATATTTTAATATATAATATTTCTCCTAATAATTTGATTGTTAGATACATTACTCATAACACATGTTTGTTAAAATATATCCTAGTTTATACACCTTTTCACATGACAATCTTTTTTACATATCTTTCTCATAACACATTAGTTTACACATTTACCATTGAAAAATGAAATTTGTATACTTTCTTTGCAAACACAACAAAATAATAGTAATACTAGTAACTGTGACATAGATTTTGAGAGCGCCCTAGGCCATTTGTATTTCTCTCATATTTGAATGAGCTATAAATGTTTCTTCTATTTACTCAATGCTATTAAAAACATATACATTAAATAGAATAAACATTTAAATTTATACTAAGGAGCTTTAAATTCTATAATGAATCTTTTGCACACTCCTTGTAATTTCATAAAGACCTAACCTTTCTTAGTTCTACTCTCCTTTAGTTAAATTTATTTTATCCTCCTTTCTCCCTTCCTTTTTCATCACCATTAATTACTCATCATCCCAAAATTACTGAACTTGATATCATTTTATATATTTTATTTAGAATTTCATTTTATGGTTTCAATCCTTATACAACCATCATTACCATAGTTGACTTCAAAAAAACTCATTAATTCCCTAATTTACATTCATGTAGATGCCTACAAGTCTGAGAAATGTATTTCTAGTAGTTGATATTATTTTACAAATGTACAATTAGGTGCCTCTTTCAAAAAAATTCTATCATTATCATAACATGTCTTGTCAACTATCCAATCATTTGCAAATCCCACTTTTAGCATGATGCTAATCCACACCTCTTTTTTTTTTTTGGTACACTCATGGCATCGAGCTACACCTTCATCTCTTATCTCATGTAATACTTCCTTCAAGGCCTTTTGAAATCAACTACACACGTTATTCACAATCCATATCATTAGGAAAAACATTTGCTCATATTTTTTAATAACCTTTTCTATTTCCCTACTTGTGTATTCACCTTCACACTCCTAACATTCTCTCATTGATCAAATGTAAACAAAAATACACCACATACTATCATGCACCATTATTTTAAAAGAACAATCTTCCCTTATATTTTCAAATAATTATTGTACTCCCAACTCTTCTATATACCTTTTCAAACTTCTATTCAATATTATGTGCACTCTTCTACTACACACTCTCCATGAAACATTATTTTATCATTTGAATATCTTTTGTAAATACTTTCTAAACTTTTTTACAATCAATTTTTTTTCTCATCTATAGTGTCTACCTTCCTTCCTTGGACATCCTTATGCACACCCATTCTTAGCCAAAATTTTTGCATGCCTGGTTTGATCTTTGAATGCTCGTGCATAAAACATTTGGGGAATTTAAAATTGATGTCCACATCAACTAGACAAAGTGAGTGGTATAACCACTCTTCTTACTAGTGGAGTGGATGGAATTGGATTCTTCATCCAGTAAGCATGTTTTCAGACTCAATGCTTCATATTTCTCCTCTTTCAGAGTAATCATATTTTCTCTCAAACCCTTTCAAGTTGTTTCACTTATTTTTGTGAGCCTCTTATCATCATAAACTACCCATCTCATCCTAGTGTATTCCTTTCTCTTATATTTTTTTAGTCTTCCCTCTCCCTTCACTCTCCTCCTCTAGCATAGGTCTTTGAAAAATTAGTTCATCTTCACTCATATCTTCTCTGGGATTCTATCTGGTGTATGTACATGATTTACACACTTGTATTCCTCTATTCCTTCTCCATCCATGTAATTATCATCTTCATGGGATCTGCTAATGCATTCTCTTTTTTCTTTCATATATCTTCATATTTCCATTCTACAACAATATCTCTTTTATGTCGTATCTTCTACTACACATTCTCCAGTCATAGATCTATCTCATTAGGAATTATTCGGCTTAAAGATATGATATACAATCCTTTTCCTACCATATTTCTTACTTATCTTTTATATCCTTCTTCTTGTTACCCCATCTTCTGGGCTATCATCCATTGTCCATTTAACCCATGAATTCTTCACCTTTACGACTAATCTATATTTATGGTATTTATTATCTCTTCTCAATCAATCTATCAACAAGCCTATATCTCCCCACATGAAAAAACTCAATCTTTCTTATTTTCGTGATTATCCATCACCTTCATGATTATCCATCATCTTCATGATTCTCTCCCCTTCTAGTAGTTCTCCCTTTCAACATATGTTGTTTCTCTTGTGCTTGTGGACAACCCTTTCTCTCAATCTTACAAAAGATTTATTTTTCGATGCACATCCTACTATGTGAATTCAATTTTACCTTTTCCTTTGAGATCTACTTATATCTTATTCTCCTATACTTCTCTTTGTGCTCTACTATTTGGGCCATTATGAATTGACCTTCTCCTCATGCTTCTTTTCTTTTGTTACATTAAGGGAAACCCCCTCACCTCCTCATAGTTTCTCTTAATTTTTCTCATACCCTCCATTATTTAAGAATTATTATTCTTTATCCTCTCCTATCACATCATTATAGATATATTCAGTGTTAATTTCAGTGGCTAGTATTCATTCATTCATGAATATTTGGGTTTTTATATTTTGGTTTTGGCTGATTTTGATCAGTTATGTTTCTTTCTGTTTTTCCTAAATAAAATGTACATGTTAATTTTTTAGATTGATTTTTCTAGCATTTACAGGAATAGAATTTTTTTTATATCGAAATCACCTTCACTGTGTACATAAAAAAGAAATTTTCTACGAATTGGTAGGCTAAAGCTTCCATCTAAAAATTGATATAATCCTAAAATATTTCCTTTCAATTCATGGAATTATTCAATATTTTGAAATTCACTTATATAAATTTGCCAAATAGTATCTATGGTTTTCTTTTAAGGTGGATCTTAAAATTTACCCTGGATATATTTCTTTCCTACTCCACCTTTCTCTTTATGCATTGTCGTCTTCTCTTCCATGGATCACTCTTTTGTTACCTACAATGGAAATACTTATCTTTTTGTCTATTCTTCGTTAGGAAATTTCCTCCCATTAGCATACAAGAAATCATCTATGTATTCTTACATAATTTTTTAAGGAGTTTCCTTTCACACACAATACTCATTTGTGCAATCCTTTCACTCTAAACGTGAATCCTATTTTCATACTCAACTACATATTGATATCATCCTTCTTCCAGGATTCCAAGAACATCTCACCATTACTTCTTAATGGAATTTGATTATGATATCAATAATTTATGTGTTCTCTTAGTCTTTTCTGACTATCACCTTCTCAACTCATTCCTTTTCCTCCTACACAATATACACGTTCATTATTATTAAGATAAAATGCACTCACTTTCATTTGTTCTCCAATTATAATGTTTTCTTCATGTACTCTTGGGTAATTCCATTTTATCCCTTAACCATTTTATTAAAACATCAGCTAACCTCATCCAATTTTTATTACACACCACCTTGTTGGTTTCCCACACATGTTTAGTTCTTCGATCCATATTTCATTTGGGATACAAAAAATGAATTCCTATTTTTTTGTTTCTTCACAATATCTCCTCTCTTCTCATATAGAATTTATTTGCAATATTTTCATGGTCTCCCCAATTTTAAATGACATGCCTCCATTTGTAGGATGTTGCATATAAATCGATCGGTGAACCTACCAGTCAACATCTCTATTTCACATTTCACACACATAGTGACCTTCTAACCTTGCACCAAAAAAGTCTATATGTTACAATTAGATACCCCTACTTGCCAATCGGAACTTTGACACCATCTACTCCATAACGAGCTTGTTTATTCTCCTACAATAGACCACTATTAGGAAGAATTTGTTCTTATCATTGCATCACATGTAGAATAATTATCACCTATATTCTTGTGACTCAATGTATTTATTTTCCTCATCATAGGTATAATTTTCTTTGGTGATATTAACACCTTCATACCTATCCTTTCTCCTTCCAATAATTATTTGTGCACTTACTTTTAATTTATTGTACATATTCCCATCATTCTCTTATACATTCAAATGTTTGATTCCCTCTTTATTAAACCACGTAAAAGAATCAATCGAATATGATGGAATGGTATATTGTCACCAAGATAATTTTATATCATTATTCTCTCTCTTGCACTCTAGCTACATAATACATCTTGGTGTTCCATCACCTCTTAACTGAGTCTTCTCTCTTTCTATGCATCTGCTACACTTTCTACATACACCTCACATTATTGTGTTTCTAACTCCCCATTTATTTCATCATGGATCCTTAGTGTTTTTTAATTTCATGAAATATTTTCTTTCCCAGTTTTTTTATGAGATCGATGACTTCTTTTACGTTCCTCCTCCTCTTGTCTATTCCTTACATCTCTTAGCTCCATCATTTTCTCATCCACAATTCTCACCACTTCAAGATTTGTTTCACCTATTCGGGGTGAAACATTATCTCGTTCATCTCCTCCACAATTACAATTTACTATATTCTCTTGTGTTCTCTCGCTTCATTATTTCAAAATGGATAACTTGTATTTTCTTGCTAGCTACATCACATTGGGAATTTTATAATCTATTATTCTTTCTTCACTTATAAGAAAGTAACCCACTCAAATACCACTTGATTGATGTAGTTATAAAAAAACCCTAGGATTTTTGTATACCTCACATAATAGAATCAAACAAAAAGGTTTCTTTTATTTATAGAATGGCCTTAAATGATTCTATTTGCAAGTGTTCTCTAAAGAGTTTACAAACTCACTAATGAAAACTTTACAGGCTCTTATCACTTATCCTAAGGACATAATTTAGAATGGATCTACTCTCCTTTACTTTAATTGATTCAAGTTACCCCTTTATATTCCATTCTCATCATCATTCATAACCCTGAAAATGGTTAAATTGACCTCTTTTTACAGCTATGCTTTAGGGTTTCCTTTGGAAAGTTGGATCCTTCTAGATTATTTTTTCCCATACACTAAATCAATCCATGCCATTAATAGTTTGAGGTACCTCTATCTAGTGACCTACATGTATAAGTAAAATTACTCTAGAATTTGGTATTATCTAATTATTGCATCTGATTAGCAACCACTTTCAAAGTTGCTATTTGTTTTCCTTAATAATATTGTCAACTATAAAATTGTCTTTACATCACCTTTTTGTGAAACCTTTCACCACACCTCTTCCTTGTTCTTCCACGTGTTAGTTTCTTTGAGTCACACCTTTACCTCTTTTCTCACATATGACTAAATTCTATCCCTTATCAAATTATTTATGCAACTTCTTCACAATCCATACCATTACACAACCCCTTTTCTCATTTTTTATGTATCCTTTAGTATCCTCTTTTATGCATTCACATTAACACTCTTCATTTACCACTACTCATCTATTATATTTCAAAATACACCACATACTATGATGTACCGTTCTCTCATGAATTTAAAATTTCCTTTACTTCTCCACTTTTTTTTATGTGCCCAACTCTTCCTTGTACCTCTTAAAACTTTACGGCACTATAATTCATGTTATACTATTACCCACTCTTCATGTAATTTTTATTCTTCTCCATCTATTAGGAAAATCCCCTACACAATTCCATGTAATCACCTCTTCATTTGTTATTATTTCTCCATTCAATATGGAAGGTTTATGTTATTTCATGTTTTCCAATGGATACATTAAGTGTGCAATTATAAGGTTATAATAACAATACTCTTAACATTCCACATTATGTTATTATATATTGATTTGTTTTCCTTATTAAAAATTATATTTTTATAGCTACCCATGATTTGACATCTACTAATTATTCTCTAGTGATAATTATTATTTAGTACAAGTGCACATATGTTGAGGGGTGACAGATTGTTGTAATTTTTTGTACCTATGTGAGAGGTCAACTCGAAAAATCTTTTCTCATAGTTAAGGGATTGGTTTAAGGGGCCTAATGAAAGGGAAAATGCATTGAATTGCCGTGTTGCTGGTTTTAGAATGTTAACATTCCACCTAAGATGTATTTTAAAGAAACATCTCCATCATAATTGTGCATCATCCCCTCAGAACCTATGCAAGACCCTAACCCAAATAGAAAAGACAATGAATGTTGAAAATGGATATCCAAAAGCTTACACAACAATAGTCCATTTCAGAGTTTGAAGTAGGTGGATGCCTATCTTTTATTCATGATTTAGTTTTTCTTAAGTTACTTTGAGTTTATTAATTATGATTAAGTGAAAATTCCCTAGTGTACATGACTTGTAAAGAATTCATTTAACATCATCTTACTGATGAATAGTGCAAAAAGAAGTATTTATAGCTCATTACATTAAGATGTTCTCATTTATTTCACAATTTGAAAGTATAATAGACCCACACAATCTATGGTAATAAATTTGAAATCAATTACATTAAAAAAGTACATGTTTGTAAATTTATGAATAAACGAGAAAGGAAATCCATCATTGCCTATTCAGATGGAGTTCTCACAGTTGGCTTTCACTTGTCCTTACCTGCTCTTCTTCTTAATATCCGCTATGTGTTGCCTTGTACCTGAAAGAGAGAAAAATCAGATGTTCGAGCTATGTATTTCATTCCTATTGTACTCATACCTTTAAACAAGTGGACTTTCTTAAGAGGAACTTGAAAATCAGACACTGTAGAACAAATTAAAGAAAATAATATGATCTTCGGAAGCAAGGCACAAGAAGAAATCAGCAATAAAAGGAAGGCTTCTTACCTTCACTTATATTTCTAACTATTTATTTTAGTATGTAGGTACATAAATGAAAAAATATCATGCATCAAGGCTACATTCAGGTACACATTGCAACCAATTACAAACAAAGTACAAAATAGACTTGAGTTTCACGATGCCATGGTAGAAAGAAATTGACCAAGAAAAAATACAAGAATGGATAGGTTATAGGAAAGATGTAATAATTATCAAGGAATAATAAACATTACAAATCTAACAAAGGTAAAAGATCCAAAGTTTCATGACAAGTTTACAAATGCAAAAAAAAATTCTAGGTTATGCCCAGCTTAAAGAAATTTTTAAGTTCTTATAAAGTTCAATTCATCTACCAAGCTTCCAAATGCATCAACATGGAAATTTACATCTCAAAAGAAAATGTACAACATCAAAACAATATGAGAGAATTTACAAGCAGTGTTAAAGATCAATGCATAGTTCACTTTTAAAGGTACCAAGTTTGCATATGGTTTCTAATTTGCTGGCTAATAAAATTTATACATCAAGAAAAAGGAGAAACAAGCACAAGTTGCAATCAATCAACTAGAAGTATCACAAATTTATGTAAAATTTGTTACACAAGTTATAACCATAACAAAATTAGTCATTTTCATTCATATTTCAAGAAAAGGTAAGCCGCTGCAAGTTTTCAGTTTCAAATGTACTTGAAAATTAGAAACTACAAATGTGATAACTCATTTTTTATAAACAACATTCAAAGGAATCCTTTCTCAAAAGATTGCAAAAATAAGAAGAAAATATAGATTCATTTCCATAAAATGCTTAAAGGTTTAAATATAATTTTAAGTCAAGTTCATTTGCAAGGGAAGAAAACTTCATATATGTTATGAGTTTTGAGAATATATACATGACATAAAATTGAATATTGATTATATAGTCTATTAATTACAAAATAAAGCATCAGCAGAAACAAGTATAGCTATTCAGGTAATTCTGAATATTGCACAAGGGTGAGTAAGAATAATGACTTTCACCATATATAAGGTACTTTTAAAGCATATAAAAGATTCTTCAGATTCATAGAAGAGAACTATGTACTTTGGAGATACCAAACTCTTAAGAAATAACTTTCAAGTTTCAAGCACTCATTTCAGGAGGCAAAGAAGTTACAGATTGCAAAATATTCATGTATGAAAGTTATGCAAGTTATAGGGTACAACTAAACTCATAGAATTGAACTGGAAAATGAGAGCATAATACAAATTATAACATCAATAACAATGAGAAAAATAATGGCTTACAACTACCATGTACAAAAAATCAGGTTAATCATAGAAACAAGACATCAAATGCATAACTAAGAAGCCAAGGTACTAAGATTGAAATGGACAATGTGAAGACATCTAAATCAGGGCATAAATTTCAGTTCTGAAATGATAAGTTATAGAAAGTTATACCCTAAAAGTTATTTCTCAAGAGTTTGGTATTTCCAAAGTATATATTTATCTTCAATGATACTGAAGAATCATATATATGTTGTCAAGTACATTATATATGTTGAAAGTCATTTTTATTACTTGGCCTTGTGTAAGATTTGGAACTACCTTAATATATGTACTTATTTCAACTGACGCTTGAAGTTTTAGATGAAATACTATACCATCTATATTCAATTTTATGTCATCTCTTTATTCTCATAATGTAGTGTCATCATCAGACATAAACAGATTAATTAAAATAAATAAATAAAAGGAAAGAATTTGCATGAGTATGTGGGAAGAGAAGGTGTGATTGGAGGAGATAAGGTCTGGTCAGATGTGGACAGGGCATAGGATTCCTTTAATGTCCATTCAAACTTATCAGTTCCCACCACATAGTAATAAATTTGACTACCTAAGGTGTGCGGGCTCCCTAACACAGCACATGGTCATCTTCAATGGCATGTTAGACCTGTCATTCTCCTCGGAAAATAATACAAGAACATTATTTGAGATCTGGAGGCATTAACCAAGTTTTAACGCAAGCTCACATGGTAAATTAAGAAATTTTTTGATAGTTTCACCAATGGAAATGTACAAGAAACATGGGTTCATCATGAGTTAGTCATGTTATTTCACCTGTGTAAAAAACAGATCTCCAACCTGATTAGTTACATTTTCCTATGTACACCCAGCCTATGCCAAAATATGAGCACTAGAATAGTGTATGGACATCCATCAAATCATATAAGATAGAGGAATTTTTTCAAATGTTGTAGTTGCAAATGCTCTAGTAGACATGTATGCAAATGTTGAAGCTTACACTAGGTAGGTGAACTTGGTGTCCCCAGATTTCTCCGTAAAATATGAGAGTACCCTATGTAAATTAAAATCATAATTTTAAAATAGTGGGTCGTTTTGTGTTTTTATTGCCAGAAAGTGTCTGTATTGTGTCAAGATATTCCTAGAGGTTCATATTAGCTAATTTCACCAAATACCCAGATGCCCGAAATTGTTATATTCTGTTGTTGGGGTTTGCCTGTGGGAAATTTTTATTTAGTTATTCAGAGCCCTGTTTGAGGCATATTTAGCTCCAATTTAACCATGTTGTGGTCTTACAAGTCAATATTCCCATATAACAGTAGGGTTTTAACTAAGAATGAACCCTGGACTTTATTTGTGACTTCTGGCAATGTTTTGCATTTTTGGTGTTTTCCCGTTTTATTTTCTATGAAATTTCTCTAGGTCAATTCCTTTACTGGTTTAGTTTGATTTATTTCCTAGAGTATCTAGAGATCACCTACATATGTTATACCAGAGGGAATTTTCCACAAGAGGTCTGGTTCTCTCTAAAAAAATGAAGTCATGCATGAAAAAGCTTCTTCTGGGTAGGTCACATTTTTGGGAAAAGAAGGTTTTAAGCTACAATGGGATTTTTGGTAGTAGCAGGAAAGTGGGAATTTCATACCTACATAGCAGGGTACTTTTTCCCATGGGGGAAAAAAAACTTAAGTCATTATGGGATTATTAGAGGTAGTAGGAAGGTGAGAATTTCTTATCTGCCTTGCAGGGTAAAAATTTCCATTGTGAAATAAAAGAAAATCACTAAAGTCATTGATGGGAATTTCTTACCTGCCTTGCATGGTAAACAATCCCATTATGAAATTTAAACAACTTAAGTGGATTATATGTTTTTTGGAGCTGCGGTGCAGGGTGAATAATCCCATTAGAAAATGACATTTGAAAATAGAATTCACCCTTGCCAATAAGTGTGACCCACCTTGGGTGAATAATAATGCATTTATTAATATTTATTCACCCAATTTTGGTGCCCAAGCATGAGGAAAAGTTAATGCATGATGAAAGGATAAATAAGATTGGAAATAGAATTCTAAAATTAAATAAATTTAATTTATTTAATGCAGCCCTCTATCATGCAAAAAAGTGTGACCCACCTAGAGGAGAAATAATACTTTTTAAAGTATTTATTAATGGAATTAATTCTTATATTTTGTGCATGAGGTCAAAGCACACTGTGAAGTCAAAGTGGACAGGAAGTAGAAAGCTAAAATTAAATAAATTTAATTTATTTAATGCAGCCATGAGCATGCACAAAATAGGTGCCTAAATTGAAGAGAAAAGCATGATTTTTAATTAATTAATTGCCGAAAATAGAAATGGCAATTATTAATTATAGAATGATGAAGATTATATAAGCATGGGCTTCCATATTAATGGAGTTATTAATTATTTGGCAAAGGAGTGCAGCCCAGGAAATTTCGGCACCCAAAGAATTAGGAATTTTACTCAGAAAAAGGTGTTTTCACTTCCAGAAATATTCAAAGTTTGATGCCTAGGTTTGAAGGAGATTGATTTAAGTCTGATTAATTGTCTGCATAGTGGTACAGGTGCCTATGTATTCACTAGAGGTGCTTATATAAGAGAAAGGGAGCTTAAATCAATGTCCAATACAATGAATATATCTTCTGAATCTAAAGAAATTCCCAGATATACACCAATAGTAAATAATTTTGGCCGAATAAAAAGAAAAAGAGTTGCTCAGACAAAGATTGATCTGGCCATGGTGAAGCAGGATGAAAGAAAAGGATCAGCAGAATCATGCATAGCTTCCACATCCAGATCCAGATCCAGATCCAAATTCATATTCAGATCAAGATCCAAATCCATAATTGTAAAGGATTCATCCTCTTGAACTTCGAATTCATCCCATGAAGAATTCAGTGCATCAATAATTCCTTCCAGGACCTTGTGCATGTTCTCCTAATCTTCCAGTTGAAGCCTTCATTGAATTTGCATTCACCTAGAGTGCTTTCCATAATTTTTAATTGCTCATATGCAATTAAAAATTAAAAAGATGAGTTTTTTACAGAAAACATTGCACTGATGCATATACTAGACAAAAATCGTAAAATCTTCAATGATAAGAGTGAAGACAAGGCAAAGGAAACACCTATAAGAAAAATTCTAGATCCAATTGCTTCCAGATCTAGTATGGTGAGAATCAAGGGAAAAAGGATCAACTGCATGTAGAATATGAAAAAATAACAAGACTGCAACTTTCCTCCTCCTTCTTCTTTCTCTTATTTCCTCCGACAAAGTAATTGAGCGATAAATTAAATTATAAAACCTAAGTGATTGGTTTAAAATCCATTACTTGAAGAAGTCAACTACTTGGAAATAGGTGGCAGAAATGTAAAATAGAATGTTATATCTTCAGTTGCAAATCATGCATGTCATGCTAAGAGGAATTCCAAGATGGAGATTGCCAGTTTTTTCCTTTCCAACTTCCACATGTACCAGTTTAACTAAAAAAAAATTATTTGTAATTTCCCCTCTACATGATATAAGTAGAGGAAGAACCTATGGGTTAAATGATCAGAATTTGTAAGCAGCATTCTTGTGTTGCAGACTTTGTGCTAAAACCATTGATAGCTATTTGAAGCAAAGGAATAAAGGAGCATATTTTTGGAGAACTTTATGTCATAGTGCATTTTTCTTCTAGATTTTTGTCTTAGATCTACTTATAAAATTCATGTTATTCTAGATCTAGATCTGAAAGTTGTCTTTGCTTATAATTCTCTGTGTTAATATCTATTGGTTCCATCTATGTGCATACAATCAACTCTATAATCTATTGATTGGGTTACACATCTTCCCTCTTTATTTCTTGTGTTTTATTATTTCCTTCTTCTTTAGATATTTCATTTCTTTAACAACGACTTACTTGGTGTAAAACTATATAGCTATGGTTCATGAGCTGCATGGTTAAAGTAAAACCCCAAAATAGATACTAACATATTTTACTGACAAATCTTACATGAGAGCCTCACCAATAAATGAGGGAGATTTATCTCATGACTGCCTAGGTTTTCAGCTATGTAAAAAATCTAGCCAATAGAACTATTTGACAGAATGCCTGTAAAAAAAATGGTTTTGTTGGCAGTTTCAGGCTATGTTGAAATTGCTTCTTCTTCTTCTATACACCTGCAATAAATGCATTATATCCCCTTCAAAATTGTTCCTCTATTTTTATTATGAGTAGTGTTGTCTTTATTAAGTTAGTGAAATTGCTTTCCCTTCTGCCCCACGTATGTCTTTGCAATATTTTCTCTTTCACTCTTCATCTACATGAATCCTTCTTATTATCCAAATAAATCTCCTAGTTATTTGGATAAATTTTACTTTCATTTTGGCTATGATGTTTCACATTTCAGGTTGTATGCACTTCTTGCATGCCCATTTGTAGTCTTACCTTCAAAATTGGATAAGTCCCTACTCTTCCTTTCACGTGCTCTCTTTTTTGTCTACTACCGCATGCCCTTCTTCATTTGGGTGCTTACATCCTACTTCCATACTTTCCTTATGTCAGTGTGCCTTCTTTCTTTCTGGGTGCGCACCTACGCGCATAGTTTCCCTCAACTTTCCTTTCACATGATTTCATCTTACTTCCTGCCCTGTTCCCTTACTACAATTCTTTCACGTTCCCTTGCATGTCTTATTACTTCTCCCTTTGCATTCTTATCCTTCTAGCTCCCCTTCCGTGCCTTCCTCTTGTGTGCGTGCATTCCTCCTGCGCGCACACCTTGTTTCCTATTCCATCATGCCATTCTTGCACACCTCTCTGCAGTCTTTCCTTTAAAATTTGTTAATTCATTTCTCTTTCTCTTTTGCGCTTTCACATAACCTTCCTGTCATGTGCCTTCTTTTCTTTTCTGCCATCGTGGCCCTCCTTCAAATGAATTCTTCCCACGCCCGACCTCCAAACTTCAAATGGTCATAACTTTTGACCCAGAGCTCCATTTTTAAAAAACAATGACATTCTAAAATGAGAATGACATATGAAAATAAATGAAACATCTCCAGCTCCAATTAATCAAATATTCATTCCCGTTAAGTGACATAAATACCTGATAGACCCAAAACAACTTTCTACACTTATAATGCCATATCTCTTGTAATTCTTGACGAAAAACGCACAAAATTGGTACCATTGGAATCATAGGTCCGAACCCGATGCACAAAAATCAAGAAATTTAGAATTTGATAAGGAATCGATGGTGATTTTGCATCAAACATGCCCAACTCATAAAAAAATTTATTTGTTAGTTGGGATGCATTTAATAAAGCATGGGCATACATTTCTCACTACTGCAAGTTATGGGATAGTATGGGGAGCCTCTTGCAAGCAACAGAAAATCATTTCACTTCATTTACTACCTCTTGCAAGTTGTTGAGTGTTAGGTATCAAGATTTTCATTTCTCTCTCTCTCTCTCTCTCTCTCTCTCTCTCTCTCCCTCTCTCTCTCTCTCTCTTCTCTCAAAAATCGATAAATTGGAGTGTTGGGCTCATTGTAAAGGACGATAGTTTTGAGTAGAAAAACTCTTTCAAAATTGTTTTGTGAAGTGAATGTGCTACAAGCCCTTGTAATGGACTCCTTTCATGCTGATCTAGGACCTTATCTTGTAATATATTTAGTTGTCCATATCTATGAAGTAATAGATGCAAGTTTGTGGATATATCTTCCCCTACTATTTTTATTTTGCATTCTTCTTGCCCTTTCAAACTCATTGAAAATATATTGTGTCTATTTTATGCTGGTGTAGGGATTCATTATCATCGTGTGTTCATGAAATATGGTTTTGAATGTGGTTGCTAGATTGTGGAGAACCATTATCACCCCTTCCAATATTCACTTTGATTTTATTTTTCACACTTTGGATATTATTCTCACACAATCCTCTACTAGTTTCTCACCGCTTTAGTGTAGGATTTGTTTTCATGCAATCTCTCTCCCTAGTATATTGGAAGGTTAGATAAGGATAGATAGTTTTTCCTCCACTAGAGTAGATTGTGGTAGGTAGTTTAGGAGCAAGAACCAGCTTTCTCTGGAGGTCTATCTCAAGTAACAAGTCCCATAACTTGGAGATATTACCCATGTTATCCAATCACACCGTGAGCTCAAGCACACACACTTGTGCAAACCATAGGGTCTTGTGATTTGGAGATAACACTTCTATTTGTACCTTTTTTTTCCTACGCCAAAATGGAAGCTTAGAGAAATGTATAAGAGCTATGAATAAGGCAATTTGTAAATGTGGGGATTTTTTTATAGATTTGGAAGGGGGCAGGCATGGTTGAAAATGAGGGAACAACAATCATGAGAGAAATTTGGCTAAATTTAGGATAATTTTAGGTGAATGGACTTTAATTATTGCAGGGTAGATAGAGTGGGTTCGTTGAAAATTCATGGAACCCAATAATAAGAACATGAGCAGCTAGAATTCTATACATTTGAAACTTTTAATAAGCTTATATTTCTTGTTGTATAGCCAATGCCCACGATTGTTACAAACATCCTTCTTATTTGGTGTCAAATGGAGACTTTGGAGTAGGTTAAAGTACTACTTAAAGAATAATTGTGGCCATTTTTGGTATGCGAGTTGGAGTGGTTGATTATATCCAAAAAAATTCTAGTTTTGTGGAGCTCATTATGCATAGTGGGATTTTTCAACTTAATTCGACAACTTGGAGAACACGAAAAGAAAAAGAAAAGGTGTAGAAATGGTGTTACATTCAACAACAGTGGGAACTAGTGTTTGGGGATCGTGTTCAACAACATTGGAATATTTATCAAATATCTTTTATTTCACAAAATCTTTTCATTCCTCAAAGACAAGGTAAGAGCGTGGATTTTTTTGCCCACCGCCCTATTCAATTGGAGTTTCCTTGTACTAGGCATGGTCTCCCTTACCTTAATCTTTCATAATCTTGGTATTTTTGGTTCTTCATTTATAATGATATATAAATATAAACCCATATATTATTATAACATTGATTGTTTATGAACAAAATTGAATTGAGAATCCAACCAGTCTTAAACCCTATTTCTAAGATGCTTTGGAAACTTTATAACTGAACTAGATAACTAAAACCCCTATTATTGATTAGTTGAATTTGAATTCACCTTTAAACCTAGCTAACATCCCTTGCTAAAAGTAACTAAAAAGTAATTTCTAGAAACGTGCAAAATAACACTTTGAACCTCGTAAAGGAGATGTCAAGCATCGTATGTGTTACTTGTTATGTAGAGAGCCGCATAAAATAATATATTGACCTTGTTTGACCATTTACGCTCTCTCCCTTGCTCCTCTAGGAGCCTTGTTACTTGGTTTTGCACTTTAGAAAGCTGTTAAAACTTAAAAGTTGGGTTTCATTTTGGTTCGTCGTTTGGACCTTTAACAACAAAATCCTTATCTACCTTCACAAACCTAGAGTATTTTCACTAGACAATTGCTACTAACCTTCAGTTTGGGGAAAAACACTCTTCTTGATAGTTTGCAAAATGCATTTTGTAGGCATCATGTCGTTGTTTGACAAGGTCAAACTGGCTCAACTATGACTGGTGGCTCTAGAAAAATCATCACCATTTATAACCCGTTTGTTAGTTCTAAGTTCTTTCGTCTCTGGTAAATTCATTATATATAGGAGAGCATGTAGGAAATTTTTTGTTTCACATTTCACTATCGAAGGTCAATTTTGGATGTCATTTTCTTAGCCCTCAAATTGAAATTGGGTGTTGTTACAACTAGTACAACTACGATCGATGGCTCCGGGAACCTAACTGCCAATTGTAAATTGTTCACCAGTTCTGAATTCCGTTAATTCCAGTGAGTTATTGGTATATAGGAGGACACATAGACATTTATCCATTGTGTTTCTGCTCATCAAAAGATAATTTTTTGAACATGGGCTCTTAGCCTCCTAACCAAAATGAGACATTTTTGCAACTAGTAGAAAAACGCAAAGTAAGGTCACATGACCCTAGCCAAGACAATAAACCGTCATGAATGTTTTTTCAAATGTATAAGTAACTAAATTAAAATCTCCCATGTGGTTTGTTGGATGAAATGTGACTTTTGGAAAATATTGTTTCTCTCTCTTCCCTATCTCTCTCTGTCTCTTTAGCTAAGAAATGATGCGAAATTAATATATATCTCCAACCCTTCCCTTTCGAATTAAAATTATTACTATTATGTAAATGGGAAAAAAATGTTAATAATGTTAGATCTAGGTGGGTGTAATGTAAGCGATTTATCGTTGATTTCATGATCACATGGTTTCAAAGAATACAAGTACTATGGAAAAATGGAGTTGTTGTAACTCATTATGTATCATTGTAATTTATATATGTTAATGAAAAATAAAATGTATTCATATGTTATGGTAAAATTTATTATTGATGTTTTTTAGTATGTATGGGACCCTAGATTTAGGGGTGATTTAGGAAATGTGCATTTAACTATAGTTTTCTATTGATTCATATTTACGTATTGTTAAAGGAAAAGGGGTTAGATATATATGTTAAGTGACATGGTCAAGGATAGCTCAACATTTTGTGAAGTATTGAAATGTTATTAATGAGGTTTTTTAACATTTTAAAGATGTTAGTGTTAAGGGAAATGTTCATCTAAACATGGGTTTTATTTTGATATCCAAATTCTATATTGTAAAAGGTTGATAAATATGTTAAATGGAATTTATTTTAATAACTTATAGTGCAATTCCAGTGTGAAATTGATGATTAAATACTTGGTGTGTTTTGTTCCTCACCTTGGAAACATAGTAAAGAAATCTAAACGATGAAGTCAACAATAGTAAAAATTTATGCATAACTATTCTTCCTGTGTGATTCTCTTATCATAGGAAAGTAAAACCTTAGGATAAACTTAAATATTTGCACTTGATGACACATTATAGTTAAGTAAATAAGATACTAAGTTAATATTTCCATCCTAGCTTGCATGTGATAGTGTTGTTATACCAATAATTAGGAACCAAATGGTAAAACTATGTCTTGGGTACGTGGTCCACTCATGGGATTGATAGTTGTGGGTGTGTAGTAAGGAGGATGTGATCACCTTTAGGTAGTACTCTATGGGTAACCAAACCCCAACATAATGTAAAACCCTCTTGGTCAGGCACAAACGTAAAGTGAATACTATAGGAGGTGAAGATTGCTAATTAACCTTGGAAGTCGCCTATATGAGTTGGGACCATAAATGAACTCAATAACATATTTCCTATTAACAAATAAACTACACAATTCATTGCAATAGGCATATGAACCTAATTATAGAAAAGCCTCTTAAGTTGGATGTAAAAATGATAGTTAGGAAACCTAATCAAGAAACTAAAATAAGGAAGTGTGTTGCCATGTTAAAAGTCTTCAAATCCCTTAAACTAATTGTTGGAACATAACTATAGTAAAATTATAATTGTTGTTTGATCTTGGGAAGTGTAATTATGGGATATTATTCCAGAGGAATGTGAAACATGATCTTCATTCAAATGTGATTAAATGTTATTGATATGAATATAGAACTTACCCTGTATGTAATACTTATTTTGTATTAGATCAATTACCAATTTTTAAATGAGTGAAAGAAAATTGACCCTACAACCTTGAGAAAAATATTTGAACCTTTCCTCCTTTGGGCTCATTCTTGTTCCGTTACATAACTAAGGTATGATACTAGATCAAGATGTGTGCCCTTAGGAGTAAATCCTAGGGATATTACCTAGTAGCCTTGTGTGTAAATAGATACCATAATAACAAACGAGAAAATTAAAAAATTAATTGCGATAATGTAGATGGTCCTTATTCAATGAAATACCTGAAATTTAAATGTTTCTCAATAGAGAGGAAATCTTGCAAATAAATGGAATGTATGATTCGCATATTATGAACCTTTCTAGGACTGAAGTTAAATATTGAAACATGATTGTAATAAATGTGTTATCCTAAAATATCATTTCGTGGGAAGACCCTATCTATAAGTGTGTCTTGTAGTTGAATCGTTATGTTGTGCCTTGTCGAAAAGAAAAGTGACCTTGTTGTGCATCATGTGGTTCATGTTACCTATGTGGGTTAATTTTTGAGCAAATGTATCAGGTGTTGTGTGATGTCGTAAGCAATCTCTTGTAGTGTCATGTGTTCTACAATGTAAGTAAAAAAAATTTACTATAGTATTTTTACTATTGTATTTTTGTGTAAAATGTGGTCATTACATTTGGTATAAGAATGAAGGTTCATGATCTCAAACCTCTACGATGGATTGGAGTTGTGATGATTATTTCATGGTGGTGGTGGACAATGGAAGACTACTTTCATATATGTTTTTATGTGACCAACGTTGTAACTATGATATTGTGAATGCACATGTTGTGCATGTCACATAGTGTGTATTTGTTACGATGTTGATGTGCTTGAGATGAGAGAATTCACTCTCTTTTTCATTAATTCAATTTGTATTTCATGTGTGATGTGTCGCCTTGGTGTGTGTGAAAATAATGTATTTTGGATTGTAGAGTTTTGGAGTATCTTGTTATTCTATGGTATGTAGGTGTTTTTATGTGTTGTATGACATAATTGGTGTATAGTGAATTAGATTGTATCATGATTTCATCATTGTGTTGTGATAAATTGTGTGCATCACCATATTGTATTGCAATTGAATATATGTTGTAATGTTAGTTATTATGTCCATCACGTGTATAATTTGTGTAATATGTGATGGTTCATGTTGTGATTTAGGGGCATATGGAAACGTATAAACCCTATTGTATAGTACTTGCAATTTGGGTGCATTATGTGGTAATGTGATGTATTACAACCCATGAAATAAATGGTTTTGTTATACCTTATATATATACCATGTGCAAAACACCATGGTTAATGTGTGTAAATCGCCATTGTGTTAGTGATGTAGTTATGTGTCATGTTGTGAATCTTACAATAGACAACACTAAGGGGAGAAATTGTTAATAATGTATGTGTTGAGAGAGGAGGTGTGGACCAAGTTTTCATAATTTTGAGTTGAGTATGAGTGACGAAGTAGATACTTATATATGCTGAAAACCCACTTCTATCTATTTATTATACATTGATTTTGCTCAATATATTGCGCATGGCACCACCTTAGGCTCAACTTATGTAAAAGAAACATCCCCTGCCTTATTCCTATTGGTTTTGTCCATTGAAGAAATCCTATGTGATGAAATTATGTTGAGCCTTGTGGGAGTATGGAGGGATGATTCCGGTAGAGATTATGACAATTGTATTATTTTATATGTTATTTTACGAGCCAAGGCTCGATGTTTGAGTGCTAGTAACTTGATGTGCACCCCTTTGGTGGCTGTATGAGGCCATAGAATGATTGTATTTTTTTATTTCTCTATATGTATTTTATTCATAAATTTATCATTATGTCTTTTCTGGTAATGAGCAACAGTTTTCTTGATTGATGTGTTGTTATATTTTGGACAATTTATTTGGTTATTGCATTCAAACATGCAGATTTTTTCACTAACTATGGCTATTTGGCCATTTGTTTCTCTTAGTTTTAAATATGTGTATCAAGTTTAATTTATAATTATAGCCTACCCCAACTGATCATAAAAGGCTAGATTTTTCCACTTGGCATTGTAAATGGATTGTTATGTTAGTTCTAATGTCATAATGTGTTGGAATAGATTCTTGGCATCACCATGGAGTGGTTGAACCTATGGACTTGCTTCATTGTATGGGGGTACACCCCAAGGAGTTACAGATAACTAGTGGGTTGTTGAACCATGAGTTATTATGTCACTTGGGTTAGAGTTTTTTGTACTGTATGTGCCTAGGGCAATAGAGTGACTGACTGTTTGAGGGATGGATAAGATATATTTCTTACTTTATCTTTGTATATTCTACATGACAGAGTGATAAGAGATTTGAGGGAGTGATAAGAGACTTGAGGAAGGGATAAGAGAAATTTATTTCTTTGTCTTTTTATATTCTACATGAGGGAGTGATAAGAGAGTTGAGGGAGGGATAAGAGAAATATATTTTTGGTCATTTTATATTATAAATGAGGTAGTCATAAGAAATAATGAGGGAGGGATAAAAGATCCTTCTTTGCGTGGATATATGCATCTCTGGAGGTATCATATATCTTATAGTGATATTTTGGGAGCTATATGGAGATGTTTTGTGATGTTTTTCAAAAATTATAACATTGGTCACTTATGGAAATTATGTTACTCATTGTGAGTATGATTGATATCTTGTAAATGTTAAATCCATCTTGATAACTATTATTATTAAGATCATTTCGAATATGTTTCAATGACCTAAATTTTTCTTGTGCAATGAAGAGATTATACATATTTAAATGTTAATACAGATACTTATTTTCAATGAGAACTAATGTGTTAATTGCATATTATTCGATATGTAACATGAAATTAATGAATAAGGATCGTGTATGTTCTTTCCATCATATGGTTGAATACTTTTGTCTATTTCAAAGAAGAATCGTGAATAAAAAATATTATGAATGTCAAATTGTTGGGCACATACAAGTGACTATAAGAATTAAAATCCTAATTAATTAATATGTGAAGGTGCTTGACTCTTAAGAAATACTGAATTTTATAAGGAAAATGATGGACTATGTGCAAATAATATAGAACTATAACTACCTAATCTTCTTAAACCATTTAATAAATTGTGAAACCTTTCCTTCAAATCCAAAAATGGTTGCATTGTAAAAAAAGAGTTTTTTTTTTAATTAAAAAAGACATATGTCATTATTGAATTTCATGTCTATGTATCTTCCAAGCTTTGATATAGTTTCACATCGAGGATGATGCTCTTATAAGGGGAGGGGAATGTATGTCAAAATTTCAAACATTAAACAAAATAAATAAAATATTTTTTTATTTGGTAGTAAAAATCATGGAAAGAGAATTTATTCAGTAGGTCGGAATTAGGTTGAATGGAGGAGGGCTATGTGAGAGATGTTATGACATGATTACTAGAATTTCTATTGAACATTATCATTTCCCACAAGTGTCATTGTCTCGACTGCTAAAAGTGCATGGCCTTTCTAACACAAAAAAAGAATATTATTGGACTAGTCATGACCTGACGATTTTAAAACCTTACAACAATAAAAGATAAAACTTTATTTAATGGAGTGTCATTAATGAGGTTGAAACCCAAGCTCACGATGTAAATTTAGCAGTTTTTTAATAGTTGTAACTATGAAAATGTATAGGAAACATGGGTTTCGTACATGAGTCAAAACCTAAGGGATGGCTCTTCACCATGACCTAAAACAAATAGATCTCTAACCTGATTAGTTACATTTTCTTGCAAACTCCAAGCTTGTGAAAAAATAGAGTGTCAACGAAAGGGGCCAACGACATCAAAGAAACCAAAGCTCGATAAAAGAATAGAGGAATTTTGCTCGATGTTGTCTAGACTTAGCCAATATGCTCTAGTCGACGTGTGTGCCGAATAGTGGAACCTTACACAAGGTAGGCAACTATTTGTCATCTCGGTTTTGCTCCAAAAGTTTGCAGCATAAGTTGAAATAGCTTCTTATTCAAATGTACACATGAGCCTCCATGCACTCAAATCGGTGCATCTTCAACATTGTCATGCCCATTTTTTAAAACTTTTATTGTGAGCAGTTTTCTATTGTTAAGGTAGTCCACAGTGCCTTCCTTCGGTGCACAATTCCAAGGGGAAAAAAAAATGGGTCTCTAAGCGAGAGCAGAGCTTCCACGTGTCCCATGACCCAAAAAAGTTTGGACATAGTTTAATTTGTTTCCCTGTGACTAAATGGAATCCTAGAGATGACGTATAGCAGCTAATCCTTCACGTAGTATGTAAATCGTGCACAACTTTAGCTAAGTGAGATTTCTAAGGGGGCATGCATGGTCCCTAAATGAGGGAATACGAAGCTTGTGACGTGGTCTTAGCTCCAAAAGGGGGTCCTCATCGGCATGTTTAATCAAGTTATATGACCCCGCACAGTAGAAAATTGGCCACGTTGCCTCAGTATAGTGCAGACTCCAAGGATAGAATCCAAAATGGAGACCCCAGGTTATAGGTGTAGGACTCTACCATGGAGGAAATCAAGGAAAGACTCAAAAAGGTGATAGAGCTAGGGCCAAATACGAGTTAAGTATAAGAGAACCAGGAGATAGCCTCGCACGTAGTTCTCACGTGTTAGCCTGACGTAATTCAAAGGGTTGACATCCAAAGCGAAGATACTTAAACAAGCGCGGATCCCTCCATGTGGTCCCAGAGCATTGAAAAGTTAGAATCAATTTTGTAGTTAAAAAGTCTAAGGCCAGCTAGGAAGGTAGCCACATGCCTCAAATGGTGCAAATTCCAAAGGTGCAAGCCCAAAAAGTGGTCCCTGAACTAAGCACCTACTTGCCACCATGTAGTCAGAGCTCTGAAAGGGGTATCAGACCCAAATAAATTACGTATAAAAGTCACAGACCTGGTGGAAGCCACCATGTGTCTCAATGATGCAATGTTCAAGGGTTGAAGCCCAAAGTGAAGAGTCTCAAATAAGCGTGGACGCCCTCCATGTGTCCCAGGTCTGAAAAAGGAGAAAGTTGGCTAGCTTGAAAGTCTAAATAGGATAGAGAAAAAAAGCATTCTACATGTCTCATCAAAAAACTTCAATAGGTGCAACCCAAAGAAGGACCCTGAACTAGCACCAACCCGTCATGTGCTTTGAGCCCGAAATTTGAACCAGCCCCAAATCGGTTAAGTATAAATGAGCCGATGGAAGGAGCCATGTGTCATCTCGGTGCAACTTCAAAAGAAGAATCAAGAGCAGGTTCCCAAATGACCATGGCTTTGCCATGTGGTCAGAGCCTGAAAGAATTGAGAGCAGCCCCAAATTAGCTAAGTATAGAAGGATCAGAAGGAGCCTCCATGTCATCTTGCCGAGAAACTTCAAAATTAAAATCTAGAGTGGGTTCCCAAATGAGTGCGGGTTCAGCCTCCATGTGTCAGGGTAAGACAAAGAATGGCCCCACCAAACAAAAGGGACTTGGCCAAAATCGGCAAAGAAATACAGAGGGCCGCAAAAGGAGCCACATGTCTCTTAGGCAAATTCAAAGGTAAAATCCAAAAGTGGGTCTCCAAACATGCACCAGCTCTACACATGGCCATGATTCAAGTCAAAGGTGGAAGGCACCACGTGTCAGGCCTAAATTAAAAGCGGTTCTTCAAGGGTGCAGAGGAATTTTAGCCAAAAGTGATTTTTAGACTTTCAGGGCCAAATGGTGCAATTTCACCCAAGTGGAAAATGTAGACAGGTGAGCTCGAGGATGTTTTCGCAAAATTGAAAATATGGGTCTAACGGGGCCGCGGGGAAATTTTACCAAAAGTGAATGTGGGGATTGTGGAACTGCACTTTTGAAATTTTTGTGCAAAAGGTGAAAAGTGAATTTTAGGCCTGCAGATCCGTTTTGCAAAACTAGTTTTTCAGCCATTTTTGTACGGATTCGATTCAAATATTCAAATGGGCATATCTTTGAATCCAGTGCTAAAAATTCAACAAATTTGGTACTTTGGAAAGATCTCAACCTCCTCTATGCCATGGAGGCCTAAAATATAATTTTGACAAGGTTGGGTGGGTAAAAACAGTAGAAAACATATTTCATTCCATTAATGTATGATCTGATTACTTGAAAAACCAAGTCAAATTTGATTTGATCCGTCGTTCTTCCTTCTTCAACATGACAAACATAGACATGGGGAACTAGAATAAAAAAATTGTAGGTGGATATTTGTAGGGGGATTGATGGTTGGTGGTTGAGATTTAAGAGCATAGCCTAAGTTTCTCTTCTTTCTCTCTTGTTTTCGATCATTCTATATATTGTAAACACTTCTCATTTGAGAAGGGGAGACATTTTGGGTGTGGGAAAACTCTATAAAAATTGTTTCCCAACTCCATTTGAGTTATAAGCCTTCTCCTATGTGCCTGACAAGTGGATTTTATGCTTCTGAGTATCCATGTAATGGTCTGTGCACCTTATAGAGCAATAAAATCATGGTTTTGTGGTGTTCTTCAACCCTTTCTCATGTTTTTTTGTTTCTTTGTGCCTCTCCATCTCATGTTTGCTTCCTATGCATATATTTCACATTTACAGGTGTAAGATGTCGTGCTTCGTGGAGTTTCGATGGTGGATTTGGATCTGGGTCTGTGTCACTTATGTCTGACCTCCCTCATCTCCTTTTTCCCCTATTTCATCCTCCCTCAGCAGAGTATCTTGCCACTTCCTTTTCTGGTGTATCACCACTTAGTGTAGGCTCTCTTTCACACTCTCTCTCTCCCTGTCTCCTTGGAATGGTTAGATTAGGATTAGATAGGTTCTGCCTGCACTAGAGTAGCTTGTGGCAGGTAGATTAGGAAGCAAGAACCAGCCTTCTCTAGAGGTCCATCTCAAGTCTACAAGTCCCACAACTTGAGAGATGGTCCAATGTTGTGCAATCACACTGAATGCCCACCCAGACTCATGAGGCCATTTGGGGTTACAACTAACAGTTTTGGCATTCGAGTTGGGACTGTGATTTTCTCATCTTTCAAGGTGCTTCATTATCAATAGCGAATCTTAAGCCACATGTGACCACTGACAATTTTGGTACGTCTGGTGGGACAGTCTGAAGCACCTTACCACTTCATTTCATCAAGTTGGTGTGTTCTTGGTGAGATTCATAATTTTGAGGCACTTTGCAAGCACATCTGGTGACTCCATCTATTCAACAACCCAATCTCTGAAGTTGCAGACCTTCTTCCCATCCATTTTCATCCATTTTTTCTTTCCACATCTTTCATTTTCTTCCATTCATGAAGTTATGTAGTCATGACTTCTTACTCATCATGGAATTCTCATCGGTAACAGTAGAAATATTTCCCTCCATCTGCACAGTTTCATATTCCTCCTCCAAATCAGTTTTATAAGCCCAATTATCCCAAAAATGCATACAACCCACTTTTTTCTAAACAAAATGTTTATGAAGAATAGGTTTATGTAGATGATGGTGGAAGCTCATTGGACGAAACTGATTTCAAGAGGCAGGTGCAAAATATGGAGATGGACATGATGCAGCTTAGAGTCAATTAATCTATAATAGTAGCTGAAGTTGGCTACAAGGCCCCTTGTCCATGGGTCGGCCCTTTACGAGGCTAGTTTAACACCCATCAGAAGTTGCACTTCATCACTAAGATGTTTCCCTAGGTTACAGAATGGGCAGAAAAAATGGAGGCTCAAGAATCTAATGCATGACAACCCTATCAATGGGAAAACCCTACACTACCATCCTAAAGTCCTCCCACTCCACCACACCAACTTACATCCCCTCGGCCCATTGCACATGTTACTAGCTTCTTGTGCAATGTCCCCACTGAGAATTTCAATGTCCATCCTCCCATTTTATTCCAAGTCCCCTCCACCTAGTTGTACCATAAATTAACAATCCCCCTACCAACGCACCTTCCCCATCTAACGTCATCATGTTCAATGATTGTAGGATAGTTGAAGAATGGTCTCGACTCATACAACTCCAAATGGGAAGAGAAAATCATACAAGGGCACATGTTCCAGAGAAAAATTAGTTAGCTCCAGATGGCGCATCTCTGGAGGAGAACCATATAGTTCCAGAGGCTCTAAGTGCAGAGTAGGCCATAGAAGAACCTTCATTTATTCCTCCCACTTCATCCCCTTCAAGCTCTAATGTCAAAGAAGAGTTTGATTTTTCAAACTTCATGTTTGAGGATGAAGGGAGCCATGGTGAGCAAGTTGCAGATCAAGACACCATAGAGGAGGTTGAGCACATGTAGTAGGACAACAAGGAGGCAAGATTATTTGTTAGAGTTAGATGATTGCTTTGATGGAGAGGAGCCTAAGGAGATCACATTATTTTTCTCCTCCATCATCCACCTTCCAAGCACATGAGCCTCTGTCATGAAGGAGAACATTCAAGCAACAACCTGTGTCTTCATAACAGCCCTGTAGAACCAAGGTTGGAGGATCATGATCTTCCATGTTCTTCTCAGGAGGAGGAAAGAAAAGAGTGAGGCTATCATCCCTCTCACATCATTCATCCAGGAAGGTCTACAAGAAGACTTCATTTTTGGAGTTAAATATCAAAACCATGGGCACATCCAAAGGATCAGACCTGTGCCCTATCAGGATATTTGGCTTCATTGGAGCCAAGGGAGAAGCCAAAACTAGTCATGCTTACTTCTGAGCATGAGGATGAGTATCAAAGTACCAAGGATCACCATCAACACCTCTAGGAGTCCAATAGCAAATCAGCTTGAGGAGGTATTTTTTGTTTCTAGTTGATACCTTGATGATTTGGGTGGAAGATCGGCCTCTGTAGTCGGTTTCCCACTAATATAACTGCCATGTTGAGTGCCAAATCATATGCGTGGCCCATTTTTTTAGAAAGGGAAGCTACTTCTCACTGTCAGTTACATGATTTGTTTGAGTCCCCATTCTCTCTGGTTAGTGTAGGAGTAGGAGTAGATTTTGCTTTCAGCAGAAGAAGTGCTTTTGCACACTCTCATGTTCCATTTGGTTATGTATGATTTTCAGTTTTGTGCATAGTGTATGTGTTGTGGTGTTTTGCTGCTCGTGCACAGTCTCATTTTCAGGGACAGGTGAAAGCCCCAGCTCATTACAATTCTCTACTCTCAAAAATCAAGGTTTTCTTATGGAGATTGAAAGTGCAGAGTGGTCAAGCTCGTGTTTCAGGGACAAATGATTAGATTTTGTTTACCAAGTAGACTACATGCCCAATGGATGCTTTAAGAAAACTGATCATTTCATCTAGCAAGAATATGTCCCCGTGAGTCGCCAAACTATTATCCCAATTTTTCCCATCGAAAGAATTGATCAAAAACGACCTCGCACAAAATAAAATCCTAAGGGTCGGATTTATCTTGTGAGCTCACATTCAAATCCAACAATCAAGGGTTAGACAGACTCTACAATGGAAGAATAAGGGATGACAGTGAGGAAGCAAATAACGTCAAAGGAGGCCAAAGGTTAGCAAGAGAAGATTGAAGAAAGGAGCTCAAATTTTTTATACTTAGCCGTATACGAATCGACTCAGGGCCGAACAGTAGACTCGCAGAAGGTACCACATGTCATCCTTATACAATTCTAAAAAACATATCCAAAACAGGGCCTCCAAATGAGCGCTATCCCTCCACATGGTCAGAGCCTCAAAAGGTTGAATGGGCCGTTGAAAATTATAAGGCCAGTGGAAGCCCCCACGTGTCTCAATGGTGCAACACAAAGGTTGAGTCCAAAAGCGGGTCCCTACATTAACATGAGGATCCCACTTGTCTCAAGGTCTAACAGAAGCTGAAAGATAGAGCTGGGACCAAATCAGCCAAGTATAGGAGGCTTGACGCAAGCCTCCATGTGTCTCAATGACATAATTTCAAAGGAAGGGTCAAGACCGGAATGGCCCCAAAATTGTAGCGGCCCTCCACATGTCCCAAAAGTAAAAAATGGGATAAAGTCGGCCATTTAAATCAACTAAGGATAAGAAGGGCCAGTGGATGGTGCACACGTTCCTGAACATCACATCTCGAAAGGACAAGCTTGAAAAGTGGTCCCTAACAAGCCTAGTCCGCCACATAATCAGGATGTAAAGGGCCATCCCATAATCAGGGGTAAAGTATCATCGGCCATTGAAAATTCAAAGACCTGTGGAGGGCTCCACATGTCTCATTGATGAAAATTCAAAGGGCGCGGCCCAAAGGCCAGTCTCAAACAAGTGTAGGCCCTCCAAGTGTCCCAAGTCTGAAAATGTCGGGGGGCAGAACAAGCCATTGAATCAGAAAAGAAAGGAGAATAAGTATAAGACTCCACATGTCTTATCAGTGTGCTTTAAGAGGTGCGGCCCAAAGAAGGACCCTGAACTAGTGCCAACCCACCATGTGGTCAGAGCCCAAAAGTTGACTGGCCCCTAATCGGTTAAGTATAGATAGGCTAGTGTAAGGAGCCATGTGTCATCTCAGCGCAACTTCAAAAGAAGGATCAAGATCAGATTCCCAAATGAGCACGGGTTCACCATGTGGTCAGATTCAACATAATGGAGCAGAGTAGGCCCAAATTAGCAAAGTATGGACGGGCTGATGAAATCCTCCACGTGTCATCTCAGTGTAACTTTGAAGGCAAAATCCAAAACGTGTCCCCAAACGTGCACCAACTCTACACGTGAATTAAAAGTGGGTCTACGGGGGCATAGAGGAATTTTTTCCAAAAGTGATTTTCAGACTTGCGGGGCCCTGGAGGAAATTTCACCCAAGTGGAAAATGAGGACCCGGTGGGCCCGGGATGTTTTCTTTTGCTAAGCTTGTTTATGGGGCCGTGGAGGAAATTTTTCCAAAAGTGAATTTCAGACTTACAGGGCTATTGGGAGTTATGCACTTTTGTAATTTTTGTGCAAAAGGTGAAAAAGTGAATTTCAGGCCCCCAGATCCATTTTGCAAAACTGGTTTTTTTCCATTTTTGTATGGATTTGATTCAAAAAATCAAATGGGCCTATCTTTCGATCCAGTGCTCGAAATTCAAAAAATTTGGTACCATTGGAAATATCTTGACCTCATCTATGACATGGAGGCCTAGAACTTTAATTTTGAAAAGGGTAGGTGGGTAAAAAACAAGAAAACATCTTTCATGCCATTAATGTATGATCTGATCGCTTCAACAACTAGATCAGATTTGATTTGATCTGTCATTCTTCCTTCTTCAACACGCCAAATAGACACGGGGGAACCAGAATCGATAGATTGTAGGTGGATTTGTAGGGGGAATTAATGGTGGGTGGTTGATATTTTAGAGCAAAGTCTGAGTTTTCTTCTTTCTCTCTCACCTCGACATTCTATATATTATAAATACTTCTCATTTGAGAAGGGGAGACATTCTAGGTGTGGGAAAACTCTGTAAAATTTGTTTCCCAACTCCATTTGAGCTGTAATCCTTCTCCTACATATGGAAAGTGGCTTTTAGGATTTTGAGCATCCATGTAATGGTTGATGCACCTCATAGAGCAATAAAATTGTGTTTTTGTGGTGCTCTTCAACCCTTTCTCATGTTTTGTTGTTTCTCTATGCCTCTCCATCTCATGTTTACTTCCTGTGCATGTATTTCACATTTATAGGTATAAGATGTCATGCTTCGTGGATTTTTGATGATGGATTTGGATCTGGGTCTGTGTCACTTCTGTCTAACCTCCCTCATCTCTTTTTTTCCCTGTTTCATCTTCCCTCAGTAGAGTATCTCACCACTTCCTTTTCTAGTGTATCATTGCTTAGTATAGGCTCTCTTTCATGTCTCTCTCTCTCCATGTCTCTTTGGAAAGGTTAGATTAGGATTAGATAGGTTCTACCTGCACTGGAGTAGCTTGTGGCAGGTATATTAGGAAGCAGGAACCAACCTTCTCTGGAGGTCCATCTCAAGTCCACAAGTCCCACAACTTGAGAGATGGTCCAATGTTGTACAATCAACATCACTAATGCCCTACCCAAATACCTTAAGGGAGCATTCAAGGGTCAAAGTGCATTGAATCACTCACAAGTAGGTTATACTGACCATTGTCAGAATGCTTTATGAAATAAGAATCCAAATGTTCATTAAGGGTACATAGGGAGAGTCATTGAAATTTCCCTAACAATCCTTATCCAACTTTATGCACACATCCAATGAAATTACCTTGACATTGTGATGCACTTTTACACAGGCTTCACATAACTTTGCTCAAGATTCAAGTCAGTGATGGCCTTTATAGTCCATTACCAACATCCTTGTCTATTTGGTCTCAAATGCTAGACTTTGGAGTATAGCAAAGATCCTATCATTAAAGCCAATACATTGAATGGCCTCTTATTGGTACTGAAACACTAGAGTCCTTTTATCTATACAGGATATAATATTGCTTTCTTTCTTCATGGGCACTGGATCAGCATAAGTGAAATTATGCAAGTTGAACTTAATTCGACCAATAAATCTGTGGAAAAACATCCTAGCATTCACTATTAAGACAAAATAAAATGCATTATTTCTCCAATCCTCTGAAATGGTCCTTGTACAATTCATCAGGGCAAAATGTGAACTAGTCTTTGAGGATTGTGATTGCATCTAAAAACCTCAAAATATTTATCTCGAAATCATTCGTTATCCTTGAAGGCTTTCTTCATATCCTTAAACACAATCCTAGAGTGCAATCATACCTTGTAGGCATGCGTCATTTGAACACATTGCAATTACAGCTTTCCTTCATGACAGACAAACATGTCTCCCTGACCTTAATCTTTCAAGCTTCATATGAGATGGTTCTTCATCTATGAATTAATTTTCATCTAGAATTTTCTATATGTTAGGCTATAGTGAAGGTTATCTAGAAGAACAGCTCAATTGCAAAAAAATAGGACACGGAGTCTTCCCTCAACAAAAACCTGAACTCACCCTTGATCCTTACAAATCTTCTAGTCTTGCATCCCTCTTCCTTAGATGCCTTCATGGAAATATTCTAACTAGGAACTAGAATCCATTAGGAAACATCACTATCATCTATGCCTCATACTCACAAGAGAGAGGTTGTGTTGGTTTCTCCTGTAAACCCAGTTAATGTCCTCTCATGGTATTGAGTAACTTCAACACACTTACTGATGAAAATTTGCAAAGCAAAGTGTGAACCTCGTGTTGATACCTAGATTTTAAGTCTCCTTCAAAGGTCGAAGCAGCATCATGGATTTGACAAGACAGTTAGAGCTAGATAGATGATTATGTATGTCATTTTGTAGCTGGGGAAGCAATCTATCTAACTTTTTATCAGTCATGATTTAAAGAAGTGGGTAGCACCTTAAAAGGATGTGATCTTATCCTAACTATTTTAGGTTGTGCCTTTCAACCAAGGTAAGAGAACCTATTTTGTAACCTCTGTTATTGAAGAATGTTGGTAAATCCTTCTTTTGCACAAATTTTACAGAGAAGACCTTGGGAAAATATGATCAACACACCAAATCTAACTCTCACAAGTTGTCACTTCTAGATTATGGAGATATTTTCAATACAAGGCAAAGGTTACTAAAAACATTAAGAAATCCTTATTGTTCTACATATTTTTGCAAGTAGATTTTGTTCCTTTGTTGATACATAGGAAAACAGGGGTAGTTCAGGGTGGATACAATGGTTTTTAAATGATTTTGGTGGGAGATGAAGTAGGATAAAGTTGATTATACCAGATATTTGGAGGGACTTCACAATAATGAACAACGTCACAACAGAAAACTTCAGAAATAGTCAAGACATTCCTTCAACCAGAAGGTGTGCTTCAATGGAGGCCCAAATCAGCACATTTTCACATAATATTTAAGACTCCAACACGAAGGATCAAATTTAAAGACTCAATTAAACACTAAAGTTTCTTATTAATCATGCCTAAGGTACACCCAAAGACTTACAAACAATATTTATCAACAAGTGATAGTGAATTGATTTTAAATTTGTTTATCTCATCCAAGATGATGGCTCTTCTTGAAATGAAATTGCAAATACCATTAGACTGTCACAGGGATGATACCCTGTGTGATTTCACAAAATTTTCAGTGTAAGATTGCAATAGGAATGAAAGAAACTATTTGCAGACATTCTGAAAATAAAGTAGACACAAAATTGTTAGAGATTAGACACAAATTAATTCCAAAATTGCTTAGATTCATCAGTAGGGGAAAGCTTCTAGAGCAATCTCAAAGCTTGTCAATGGCTATACATCTACAACCAAATTTACATGACATAGAAAATATAACACAAAATAAAATAATAGGTAATCTCAGCTTTGGTCTCTTGGGAAGATGGACCTTTCTCAAAAAAATTTCTCAAGAATTCAAACTCTGACCTTTTATAAGAGTATTCTCATTGCATTTATACATTTTTTCTTACTCAATTTTTCCCCCAAAAGAGAAGAATATTCAAGGGACCTTTACTTGTTACCAATTTGTTTTATACAGCGACGTTTAACAAATTCAGATCCAAAATATGCCAGGTGGACCAATTGTGAACTGATCACATTTCTTGGGCCCTCGACTAATGACTAGGATGTCATGCCACAACTTTTTGGGAGTCCCTTTAATCATTCTAATTATTTCATGTGAGAAATCCCCTTTTTAATCATTTTTGGATCCTCTATATAGATGGACTTGAAAGGTCATCCATTTTTGCTCTTGAGGCAATGCATTTTTCACCTTTTACACCTGTAACTTCCATCATTTCATCCTTTTTTCCCTCTGAAATTTTACTCTGCAATTCCTAGATCTGGAATTTTTCATTTTCACACGAGCCTGAGCAAAAATCCACTTCAAAATTACTTCAGATTTACAAATTGAGCTCCCAAATTGATTCAATTAAACTTTGCAGACCAAAACGACACAAATTTGCCAAAAAATTGATGAAGAATGATGTAAAAAATGCATCTCCAAACATCCTGGAGCTTCAATGATGGAAAAATCAAATCAAATACATAGCTACCAATTGATCTTGCCTTTCAAACTCTTGATTTGATCCTCCACATGGAATAAAGTGATTGGAAATGATGGGCCTGGGAGCACTTTTTGACATTTTATAACTTTTGGAAAAAAGTAAAATTTTGACATTTTATTTGCCCCTCCACCCTTAGAAAACTAGCTTGACACGTGTCCCAATGTGGGTCCCAGTGGACGATCTGCTATTTTACTTCATTTTTGGAAAAAGGAAAATTTTCCAAATTTTCCCTTTATCCCTTCTATTTAGCTTCAAATGTGGGAAAAACTTTTACTTATTTTCCAAAAAGGAAAAAATTCCACATTTACCTTGCGCACACCTCTGTTTTTGAATATTCAATGCTAGCATTACTTTCCTATGTAGGGTTGTGCTCCAACTTACAATTTTATCCCCTTTTACAAAAGGAAAAAAACCTTAAATAACCTTGAAGCTCCGTTTCTCCATCTCCCCACCTGCACGTGTCTCGATGGCACATTTTGAGATGGTCCCCAAAAGTAGAGACCCCAAACAAGCATGGGCTCAACACATGTCTCAGTCTAGTAGATTCTATCAAAAAATTTAAAGGTTCAGCAGAAGGCATCATGTGTCTAAGGTCTGAGATAGTCTCCTTTGGTCATTGAAAAGTGCAAGTAAAAAGGTAGAATGAGCGGAAGCCTCCAAGTGTCCTCCTGGCACTTCTTCAAAATAAAACTTTAAAGATCTGGTCCCTCCAATGGACAAGTTTTGGGGAAGTGAGCCCTAGAGTTTTTATGAGTGCCCCACCAAGTCACATCTAACCACGGCCACGTGGACATAAATTTTGAGGTTGAATCATAAAAATGAGCCTTATGAATTTTTAAAGTGAATTTGGAGAGAGCCATGATCCTCCAACTACAGAAAGTTTCCTCAGGTTTTGGGAACTAATGACAGAGAAGTAATTTTGACTATGCCCAAATTACACCCAGATGGATCAAACCGTAAAATGCAAGAAAGGGATTGATCATGACAACCACCATTTGAGCCTGGGGAGATAGAAAACATAATAGAGGCCGCAAAATGAGGAATTTCAATGACAAATGAGGTGAGACTAATTTGAGCACCAAAACAGGCTCCAAATTGGGAATGGGCATTCCCTATGAGTGCCTCAAGAACAAATAGCAGACCAAGTACCAGAAATGGACCATTGGAAAATGGTGTCAAAGAATAATCTTATAGAGCCAAACACCCATAACAATCCTCCAAAAAATCAACTGAGAAACTAGCAAAACTAGGTCACCCAAGACCAGAAACAACAAAAACACAAAAGCAGAACGAAAAAAAAGAACTATACACTGTACAATGGAGAGCATCTTGATTTAAAGAAAACTATCAAGGAAAAACTTCAAGTGCCTACCATTCTAGATATGACCATGCTAAGCAATTTTGATATGTTTTTAACAGCTAGTCATATGATTGCCTCTCTTTTCCATCCAAGTCAATGTCTGACCGCATTTCTTTAGGCTTATCCTTTGTTCCTGGGTCAAGTTTTCTAACATCCTTTCGAGGCTACATCAAACATCAATATTATCAGGAAAATCATCCTTCTCATGATACCTACATTGATCAATTTCATATTCCTTGAAATCAACATAACTCACAGAGTTATCAATATCAATATCTGCATGCAATACTTCATAAGAAGCTTTATTGGGGTCCTAAATAAGATATAACATCTTCTTTTCACCAGGTAACTTCACAAGGTTTCCCTCAATTGGTATGGTGGCATAAGACATGTCCATATGAACATTTCCAGCAACACTTATAGCCCACTTTCTTGATAACAACATGCACCATTTGGCAAGGTCAATCAACAATGAACAACATCAAGTTTCAAGTTCTCACCTAGATAAGTTGCAAGTTGTACCACCAAACATTTTACACATCCTAACAACATGCACCTCTCTATAATCCATTGCATTACACTTGTCCATAAGACATTGTCACTTTAATGTTCAATTCATTGATGAATTCTAGAGGCATAACATTGCATGATGCTCCAGAATCAAACATACAATTGTGTAGCAGCCTGTCTTTAATAATCAATGTTGTAAAAAATGAATCAACATTTAATTGAGACTCAACCAAATATGTTCCCAAGTAAACTTCAAGTGGTCCACCTGGTTCCTCTAGTACTTGGGGGTCTTTTTAACTCTAAAATGGTAGGAGGAGTCTCAAAATTTTTATCTTGGGTAACTTTTTCTTCTCTAAACCCTAAATATTCGAATGCTCTATTCCTATGCTCAAGGATTCTAAGCAATTCAACAATAGGAACAAAAATCTTGATCTAACTCAAGATTTGGTCTCTATCAAAAGGAACATATTTGGGTAATGTAGTGTTAGGAGGGAGGTTTACAAATTCATATGATGGCATAGGATTTTTTATAGTCTGAGCATAGGGAGGGACACAAGTTCTACTTGAGACAACAAGGTCTTTGCTAGATGTATCTTTATTTGGAGTCTCTTTTGAGTGTATTGGTAAGCACTGGAGTTTTAGGTTTGGCTCCTGAGGCCCTGCCCCTTTAGCAACCCTACTCTTGAGTATTATATTATTTTTCATGGCCAACCACAACATTCATTAACAATTTCCTATCCTCCTCAGAATGTATCCCTCCATCATAATTCTCAATAATTAGAGCTCTTAGGTACTCAAAATCATTATTAGGAAGTTCAAAAGCTTACACCATATCAATTTCAGAAGTATGAGTGGGAGGAAGAGGTAATACCTAGATGAATGCAATCCCAAAAATATTGCAGCAGTTCTAGCACTCATTAGCTTCAGTTGAAGGTTGCTCACTTGCTGTGAGACTCATAGATGTAATCCACCATGCATTGCATCATCATCAATCATTATCATCACCATTAGATTCTTCAAATTGTCTGATCTACTTCACATGGCGGGTGGGGTAAGAAAGCATTTATCACACCAATCCATTTGATTTGTCTTCATCAACAATAGTAACTCTGGGCATTTAGAGGATTAGGCACTACTCTACTTCTCCCTGTGCTTTGGGTTGTCTATTTGTAAATCCCATGGGTCCTTTACCTCTTTCATAAGACCTCTTATCACCCCTAGGATTATTGCACAAATTTGTCATGATCTTGTCCTTGTTTCCTATGCTAACCCTGAGGACATTGTGCCTAATTCATTTTTCTACCCTGGCCAGCTTGTAAGATATTTCTTTAATATCCTCTAGCCAAAATCCTTAACAACCTCCTCAAGATCCATTGACTCTTACTTGATTGAGGTTTTTCTGAGGGTTGATCAGTTTAACACCCTCCCTCTTAGGAGGTTTTGCTAACTGCTTTGATGTTGTTATCAATTTGCAGAGCCATGGTAAAGGCCTTCCTCAAAGTGCCTAGGGTTCTTATCTCTTAAATAATATGCAACCTTCTTATCAAATGCATCTGAATACTTTATCAGACATGATTCATCACATGGCCTCAAATTAACTAGGCAGTCTTCTCAATGTTTTTTTAAATCTAGTGTGTAAAATCATGCACTGATTTGTTAGGATTCTTTTTTATATTTTCAAACTTCTAATAAAAGAAACCTAAGGTCTGTTTTATCACCATACTAGCATTCTAAAGGAATTCTTCATCTCTTTCTAGGAGTCAATGGAATTATCTAGCAAAGATTTATGCCAGTCCCTTGCATCCTCTTCTAGAGTATGAATAAATAAGTTAATGTATACATCTTCAAACTCTATTTTCAAAATCCTCCATCATATTGACAAAGAGTTTCAAGTGATGATCACCAGTTATTGCCCTATTTACTTGAAACTTAGGCAATATGTTTCTTACATCCTATGGCACAACATTTGGATAGCTAGCCATATCTCTAGAATTGATGGGACCAAAAGTATTAATGACAAATGGAGGTCAAGTGTGGAGGCTGGGCCATATTATTCTGAGGAGGTGATCTTACAGGAGAAACAAAATGATGAGGAGTGAGGGGTCTGTGTGGTACAGAGGATACAATTTTTCAAAATGATTATCCCCTAATGGCTCTTTTTAACATAAGACATTATCAGATTTTGAAAATATAGGGGTAGAATGAGATGTAAATCTTTCAAATACAGGGGTGGAATGAGAAGGCCCCTCTCCAGATGGAGAATTTAGATTTACAAAGAGACTACCTGATTCAGAAGTAGTTGAGAAATAATTGCAATCTTCAATCACGTGTCGATCAGTTTCACCAATGGAGATATCCTTTCTTGATGCTTGATCTCCAACAACCTTCCAAATTCTTCCTCCTTCTGAATTAGACTTTCCAAAATATGAAAATAACCTTCTACTAGGGTCTACGGCAAAGAAAGATCTTCTTCCTTCTAGATTTGTAGAGACTAATGACAAATATACATTTATAGAGGTTAAGACACTAGCATTTGTCCAAAATAAATCAACACTGAGTCAACACTAAGGATTTTAACCTCATATGTGCAAAAATGCACTAAAAGATAATCTGTCAAAAGTTTGTTAGTACTGGAATCTTGCAAAACTTCTCAGACCTTATGTTCTTTTACCCAAATTTATTAATCACAATGCAAGCTAAGTGCAACAACTACTGGAAACTAGGAAAATTACAAACAGAGCATATACATTTGAGCAAATATGCGTATAGAATGACTTCTTAACAATGTATTTACACACAACATTTGTAAGAAATAGTACCAGGGTTTGATATGTATCCAAATATTTCAAATATTTTCAACAAGTCCTTGGTAATGGTGCCAGATTATTGTTGATGGGCCAAATGGATACAAACTGGAAACAAATCAAGAAATCTATCTTAGCAACATAAATCAGTTCCTCGGCAATGGCGCTAGAAGCGTGTTGACGATGTAAATTCTCAAATTCCTAAAATATGTATACACATGGATAAAATTGAAGTCCCCGACAATGGTGCTAGAAGCGTGTTACCACACAAATAAATATTGGAGCTCAAATAATCCTCGATAACACAAATCAGGTCCCTGATAGTGGTGCTAGAAGTGTGTTTCCACACAAATATATCTCAGTGCTCAAATAATCCCCGAAAATGTTGTCAGAAGCATGTTGGGACCTAGATTTAGTCTCTTTCAAAGGCCAATCAGTTTCATGGATTTGACAAAACACTCAAAGGCAGGTAGATGATTTTTTATGTTGTTTTATAGCCGAGGAAGTAATCTATCTGAATTTTTTGCACTCATTCTTTGAAGAAGTGGGTAACACCTTACAAGGATGTGATCTTATCCTAACTATTTTAGGTTGTGCCTTTCAACCAAGGTAAGAGAACCTATTTTGTAACCTCTGTTATTAAAGAATGCTGGTAAATCCTTCTTTTGCACAAATTTTATAGAGAAGACCTTGGGAAAATATTATCAACACACCCAATCTAATTCTCATGAGTTTTCACTTCCATATTATGGAGATATTTTCAATACAAGGTAAAGGTTACTACAGACATTAAGAAATCATGATTGTTCTGCACATTTTTGTAAAGATATTTTCTTCCTTTGTTGATTCACAGGGAAAACAAGGGTAGTTCAGTGTGGATCATTGGTTTTTTAAATGATTTTTGTGGCAGATGAAGCAGGATAAAGTTGATTATACCGGGTGTTTGGAGGGACTTCACAATAATGACTAACTTCACAAAAAAAAGCTTCAAAAAAGTCAAGACGTTCCTTCAACTAGAAGGTTTGATTCAATGGAGGCCCAGATCAACACGTTTTAATATAATATTTGAGACTCTAACACAAAGGTTTGAATTGGAAGACTCAATTAAACACTAAATTTTTTGATTAATCATGCCTAAGGTACACCCAAAGACTTACAGACAATATTTATCAACAAATGATAGTGAATTGATTTTAAATTTGTTTATCTCATCCAAGATGAAGGATCTTCTTGAAATGAAATTGCAAATACCATTAGACTGTCACAGGGATGAGATCCTGTGTGATTTCACAAAAATTTCAATGTAAGATTGCAATAGGAATGAAAGAAACTATTTGCAGACATTCTGAAAATAAAGCAGACACAAAATTGCTAGAGATTAGACACAAATTAATTGTAAACTTGCTTATAATTATCAACAGCAGAAAGCTTCTAGAGAAATATCATTTCTTGTCAATGGCTATATATTTGCAACCAACTTGACATGGTAGAAAATATAACACAAAATAAAATAGCAGGTAATCTTAGCTTTGGTCTCTCAGGAAGACGAATTTCTCAAATTTCTTCTCAAGAATTCATACTCTGACCAATTAGAAGAGTATTCTCATTGAATTTATACATTTCTCCCTACTCAATTTTCCCCCTAAAAGAGAAGAATATTCAAGGGACCTTTGCTTGTTACCAATTTGTTTCAGACAATGACGTTTAACAAATTCAGATCCAAAATCTACCAGGTGGACCAATTGTGAACTGATCACGTTTCTTGGGCCCTCGACTAATGACTAGGATGCCATGCCACAACTTTTCGGGAGTCCCTTTAATCATTCTGATTCTTTCATGCAAGAAATCCCCTTTTTAATCATTTTTTGGAGCCTCTACATAGCTGGACTTGACAGGTCATCCCTTTTTCTCTCGAGGAAACACCTTTTCACCTTTTGCACCTGCACCTTCATCATTTCATCCTTTTTCCCTCTAAAATTTTACTCTGTAATTTTTGGATCTGGCATTTTTCATTTTTTCATGAGCTTGAGAAAAATCAATTTCAAGAGTACTTCGGATTTACAAATTGAGATCCCAAATTGATTCAATTAAACTTTACAGACCAAAACGACACAAATTTGCCAAAAAATTGATGAAGAATGATGCAAAAAATGCATCTCCAAACATCCTGGAGCTTCAATGGTGGTAAAAACAAATGAAATGCACAACTACCATTGATCTTTCCTTTCAACTTTTAATCTAAACCCTCCACATGGAAAAATGTGATTGGAAACGAGCGTGGAGCATTTTTTGACATTTTATAACTTCTGGAAGAAAGTAAAATTTTGACTTTTTTTCCACCCCTCCACCGTCAGAAAATGGACTTGACACGTGTCCCAATGTGGGTCCTAATAGACCTATGCTTCATTGTTTCACTCTATAGTTATTTTCTAAAAAGGGAAAAAGTTCCATATTTTCCCCACAGGCCTGCACCTCAAGTTTTGAATATTCAACACTGGCATTACTTTCCTATCGGGTTCATGCTTAAACTTAGAATTTTATCCCTTTTTTACAAAAGGCAAAAAACCTTATATGACCCCGAAGCTCTATTTCTCCATTTCCATGGCTGCTACGTGTCTCAATGGCACATTTTGAGATGGTCCCGAAAAGTAGAGACCCCAAACAAGCATGGGCTCAACACATGTCTCAGTCTTAGTCCATTAAAAATTTTGTTCAAAAAAAATGTTCTAAGGTAATTTGGTTAGAAAAGTCCAAAAAAAGGTGGAAGAAGCCTCCAATGTCCTCTGTGGCGCTTCTTCACAATAAAACTCAAGGGCTACTCAAACATCGGTCCCTCCATTGCCCCAAGCCCTTTCAAATTTTCTTGAAAATTTTTAAGTACGGGAAGGCCCGAGCGGAAACCTCCAACTATCCTTATGACATAACTTCAAGATGGTCCCTAAGAGCGGAGACCCTGAATGACCACGAGCTCACCACGTGGACATGTTTTAGGTTGAAGTGAGCCTTAGAATTTTTATAGTGCCCAGTAGAGCCACATCTAACCAGAAAGGGCCATGTTTCAACTGATGTCGAGAAGTAATTTTGACCGGGAAACTACACCCATCAAATGGTAAAATGTAGGAGAACCACCATTTGAGCTTGGGGAAATGAAATTCTTCATATGGAACAGGAGTGAAAAAAAAAACTTTTAAGAGATTTTCAACCGAGGAATTGGGTGATAAGGACCAAATTGATGGCAACCAAACTAAGGATAGAGTATTCAAGCACCCCATACAGGGAGACAAAACATAACAGAGGCCGTACACTAGGGATTTCCTTGACTAAATGGGGTGAGAGAATTTGAGCACAAACAGGTATGAAGTAATCTTTTGAGAAGGTATGACATGGTATTTTCACGAAATGAGCCACTATAAGTATGTAGCCCTGTTGTTTCATGATTACATGGTTTAGGAAGTTCATTAAAAATAGAAAGTTGAAGGTTTCATTTTAGTTTTTCATTTGAAGACCAAGATAAACAAAGTATGGCCTAATGAGGTAGGTTGCAAATCTAGTTTTTCACTAGGACAATCAATACAACCTTTATCATAGGAAAAAGTATTGAAACACTGTTATTTTAGATGTTTGGAAAATAAATTTTGGGCCTAGTTTCATAATGTAAACAAGATATTGCAATTTTAGCTCAACTACCGAATCGGTGGCTCAAGAATGAACTCATCACCGCTCGAGCAAAATGTTTTCCAATTGCTCAGTTCACGTCGTAACTTTGCTGAGTATGAGATTCTTCAAGATATAGGAGGCAAGTAGGTTATTCTTTCTCATTGCATTATTTCAAGTATCGAAGGTCTAGAGCTTTTGAAGAATCGATTAATCAGCCAACAAGCTAAAAATTAGGTGTTCTTAAAACATTAGCCGAACTTGATCGGTTGATCTGGGAATCTATTGCTCAATTGTAACCCATTCATCAGTTGTAAATTCCATCAGTTGTTTAAACGACAATTCTTTGAATGATTGGATTCGTAGAGGCTCTCCAAACATATATGATACTATTTTGGAAACTAGTCAATAAGTGATGGACCCCACAGAAGGTAAGGATTGTTTCCAAGATTTTGTTAAACCATCATCAAAACTTTCATTGAATACCTATAAGTAAATGAATGTTTAAGGATGTTCTGGACTCATAATGGCATGTATGTGAGAAATGTGATATTTTGTCAAAAATAAGTGTTTCTCATGAATTCTCTATCTCTTTCTCTCTCTTGGGTTAAGAAATGAAGTGAAATGAAATTAAAATGAATATATGTCAAATGCATTTTTTCACTATTATGTAAATGGGAATTAAAAAAACGTTAATTATGCTAGATATAGGTAGATGCCATGTTAGCAATTTATCATTGATTTCATGCTCACATGGTTTTGCAAGATGCAAGTAAGATCCTGAATAAGTCACATGTTTTAAGGACTATCTAATCATTTTAATTTGGATGGTGCTAGATGTAACCAAAAATGGAGAGAGTTATGAATATTTCATGGTAAATTTTATTATTGAATTTTAGGTATTATGGGATGCTAGTTATTAGGCCATGCTTTCGAGGAAATCATGATATAACGTATCATGTGGCAAACCTAGATTCAAGTAGGTCTTCATATGTCTGAAAGGTGTAAATGAAAAAATTAAGTCATGGATATCCATATGTTAAGCTCATGTTGTAATAAGATATGTTTCAAAATGTTTCCAAGTATTGGAATGGTTACCTAAGCTGATTTTTGCATATGAATGACCAACCTACTTGTAATGTTCTTAAAAAATGTATATAAGGGAAATAGTTCATCTAAACCTGGGTGAGAGGTTGAGGTTAAAGTATTGAGGTCCTAAAGACCATGAATAAAAATGTTGAATATATGAATTGAAGCTTTCCATACCTTGAAGTTAAAGAAGCAGTGAGTGAGTATAGAAAAACAAGAAGTTTTGAGAGTCTTACAGATGAAAATGAGTAGGGGTAAGAAGAGTAGTTGATGTTTGAACATCACGCTGTATGTAAAGTCTTGAGAGCATGATGATTCTGACTGATGGACATCAGATATAGCTGATAGGAAAATAAGAAGAGAGTAGAAGATATAAAAGGAGCATACCATGCAGTTTGATGTGATCTAGAGAAGAGAGAAGAAGATTTGAAGTTGAGACATTCCATCACTGTTGATCAGAAACTTAGGGAAGGTGATGAAACATTCAAGGTAGGCTAAGTTGGTAAAAGTATTCCTTGTGGGTTTGTGTTTCAATAAAACCTATGGATTTTGTGGATTTATGGATTTGGTGCTTATTAAAAAGGGGTTGGTCACCTTGTGGACTTCAGATGAATACTTCACGCAAATTAGGGTGTTCGAAGCCTCCTTGTTTGGTGCTTGTAAAGTCAAGACTGTAGGTGCTTGATAAACTAACCATGGTGCTCCATGTGGAGTTAGTGATCATAAATATTAGCTTGAAATTAAGAACATAATGTTTTCTCACTTGATGGTTTTCTTCCACTTGAGGGTTTCCCACAGTATATGTTGTGTCATGTGTGTTCTCTATTGATGCTCATGTGTTTGGATGTTGCTGTGATTTTTGAAATTTCTTATATAACGTGTTATGCAATCATTCATGCAAGTGGTGAGTAAAAGTGGATATAATTGAAGTAAAAAATCTAAAGAGCATTGATTCACCTTTACCATGATTGTGCTAATCCATTGGTATCAAAGTTTGATTCCTTTGGAATAGGTTGAGTAGCAGCTTGAAGTAGATCTTTGAAGCATAAAAAATTCCTTTTTGATGTCATTGGTATGACAGGATGGAAATCAGTGGTCATTTGAATATTTTACAAATAAGCTCATTCAAGAGCAAGAGGATTCATATGAATCTAATAGTGATGATAACACATCCATACTGAAACTTTGTTCATGCCAAAGAAATAGATAGTGTTTGAAAAGTAATCATATAAGACTCAGAAGATAAGAGATCAGTGTAGACTTAGAGGTCAGTTGTTAAGTTCTTGTTGGTGTGTAATCACAGCACCCCTGAATGTCTGCAACTCAATGGGTTGAAACTCTTAGTGTGATTGCATAACATGGAGCTTTTCATAAAATGTGGGACTTTAATTCGGGAAAGCTCTTTGAATGAAGGCCAGTTCCTATTCCTCTGTTTAGTTGCACTCATACAATTTATAGAGGGTCTACTCTAAAATATACTCTAATTTTCCAAGGAGACAGGGTTAAGAAGATGCATGAAAATAAACCTAAACTAATAGAGGTGATGCACCAAAGGAATGTTAAAAACCTTCTTTGCAATTAAACACAAACCATCAAAAATTTAATAATCACCATGCATATTTCATAACCGAAATTGCAATGAGAGATCAGGATGATGGTAATGAACACAAGAGAGGGTTGAAATCATCCAGTATACTTATCTTATTGCTCCAAAAATTGATAAAGTGCATTATAATAGCCAAAAGGCAAAAATTGCATTACAACTTGAATGGGAGGTTTGAAAACTCCACAAATTCACATACAGACCAGGGAAGAAGGGAGGGTGAAAATCTAAGAATGTCCAACCTTTTGAAAAATTCCCCTCCTTACAATATATAGGAAGAATGAGAGAGAGAGAGAGAGAGAGAGAGATACAAGAATTTTGAAATCATACTTAAACCACCCAAAAAGCATTGAATTCACCTGCAAAAATGATGGGTTCTACTAGAAAACCCATGCCTCCATATATTGTTCCTTGTTGGGAAAGAAAAGAATCCCATAAATTCATCATGGTGGTAGGTGAGAAACCTTGAATACTGAGAGAATTGTAAAATGTCCATTCTTATGCAAATCCAAGCTCCTAGTCAAAATTTATGGCCATATGCAGGTCGAAGTGCATCTTGATCCCCGAAATATAGGTAGTCTCTTCTTTGTCGGGTTTTGGAGTTTTAAAAGCATCAGTAACATCTTGCACCCATAAATTTAGACATTTTAGACATTTCCCAATTTCTGAAAAACAAGCCCTTTGGTTACGGGTTTTTGTGGGTTCAAAATGTCTTGAGGACATCGAAAGTCTGAAATTTTGGACTTTCAGACTTCTGAGACCCCAAACAATCGAGTAAACTACGTGTTGTCAAGTTTTCGGGGGTCCAGAGACATTGGAACACTCTGAAAGTATGAAACCTAAACACATGCTTGAAATGTCGATCAAACCCCGATTCCCAAAAAGCATGTGAAATCCTTTAGACTGTCGGGTTTTCTCCCTTGAGTTTTGAACATTGAGCTGCTAGGTTTTTTTCCATTTTTCTTGCTGAGAAATCCGAAACCCCGAAACTTGAAATTAAGAAATTTTAAACTTTTAAAGTTTGAGATTTCAGAAACTTTTATTTTGTTGAATCCCAAAAATCTTCCTTATCCCACCTCCGAAGTCCGAAACCCAAATTTCAGAATTCTTATTTTCCCAAATTCTACGTAACTTTCTCATGCCTACTTTAACTTTATGGACCAACTCTGAAATGTGAAGCCTTCATGACCAAAACAACTCTCCATTTTCATTGTGTGCAAGTTCTTGTTCATCCAACTTTACCCGAGGGGAAAAATTGGATGATAGATAAAAGTCTTCAAATCCCTCTAATTAATTGTTGGAACATATCTAAAGTAAAATTATAATTGATTGTTGATCTTTGGAAGTGTAATCATGGGATGTTATTCCATTTGAAATTTAAACATGATCTTCCTATAAAGCTGATTAAATGTTCTTACTCTAAATAAAGAACCTACCTTGTATGTAATTTTTATTGTGTATTAGATCAATTACCAATTTTTAAATGAATGAAAGAAACTTGACCTTAAAACCTTTAGAAAAATATGTGAACCTTAACTCCTTTGGGCTCACGCTTGTTTTGTTACGTAGCTGAGGGATGATATTAGATCAAGATGCATTCCCTTAGGAGTAAATCCTAGGGATATTACCTAGTATCATTGTGTGTAAATAAATACCATAATAACAAATGAGTAAATTAATCAAGTAATTGGAATAATGTAGATGGTCCTTATTCAATGGTTCATGTTATTTATGTGGGTTAATGTTTGTTTAAATGTATCAAGTTTGTTTTATCTCCTAAGAGATATCCTATAGTGTCATGTGTGCTATAATGTAAGTTAAAAAAAAAATTCATGTTTCCTACTATTGTAATTTTGTTTCTAAAATGTGGGCATTGTAGAGAACTCATTACATAAACAGAGTTTTGTTCCCTTACACTTTAACTTGACTTAAAATTCTCTTCAAACATTTAAGTATTTTATCAAAAGGCATCTAGATTTTCTACTTATGTTTGAAATATTTTGACAAATGATTCTTTTGAAATTCATATCTAAACATTGAGTTATCATATCTATACTTACTAATTTTCAATTACATTTGAAACTGAAAAGTTACAATAGTTTACCTTTTCTTTAAAGATGAATTCCAATGACTATTTATTTAATGGATGTAACCTATGTAACAACTTTTACCTATTGTTTTGATACTTCTAGTTGAATTCTTGAAACTTTTGCTTGTGATTCCATTTTCTTGATGTAAAACTTTGATTAGCCAGTAGAATACCAACCATATGCCAACCTAGTACCTTTAAAAGTGAATTGTGCATTGAGATTTCACACTATTTGTAAATTATCTCATATTATTTTTATGTTGTACATTTTCTTTTGAGATGTAAATTTCCATGTTGATGTATTTGAAAGTTTGGTGGCTGACGTAAACTTTATAAAAACTGGAATTTTTTTTTGCTTTTGTAAACCTATCTTGTAATTTTTGTTCCTTTCCCTTTTGTTTTCTGTAATGTTGATCATTCCTTGATAATGATTACAACTTTCTTGTAACATGTCCGTTCTTTTGTTGTACTTGATAAATTTCTTGCTGCCATGGCATTGTGAAACTCAAGGCTATTTTGTACTTTGTAATCTATTGCAATGTGTACCTGAAAGTAGCCTTGATGTATGAGACATTTTCCTTTATGTACCTACACACTAAAAGAAATAGTTAGAAACATAAGTGAAGGAAATAATTCTTTCTTTTACTATTGATTTATTTTTGTGCCATGCTTCCGAAGATCATATTCTACTCCTCAATTCCTTCTGTAGTGTCTAATTTTCACTTTCATTATAAGAAAGTCCACTTGTTTAAAGTTGTGAGTATAGTAGGAATCAAATATGGAGCTTTAACATCTTATTTTTCTATCTTTCAAGTACGAGGCAACAAATGGTGGAGATGAAGAAGAGGAGCAGGTGAGGAAAACTTAATGCCAACTGTGGGAAATCCATCTGAACAAGAAATGATGGATTTCCTTTCTCTTTTATTCATAACTTTACACATGTATACTTATTTTTATGTACTTTATTTCAGAGTTATTCCCACGGCTTGTATGTGTCCATTGTAATTGCTATCCCAAATTTTCCCCTCAGAAAATTTGTTCAAGACCACGTATAGATAATTGATGGCATGACTCAGATAGACAGGATTACATTCAAATCAAAAAAACAAAGGGACGGGTGATCTTGACTCAAGTAAGGAGCCCAGGGACAAGAGAAGTTAGTAGCATCAAAATAATCTAGAGTGAACAGGAGAGAATTAGAGGAAGGACTCAAATTTTCTGACTTTGAATATGAGTTGGCTCAGAGTAGAACAAATAGACTCGTGGAGGTGCCATGTGTAGTCTTGGCACAATTAAAAAAGGTGCATCAAAAGATAGGTCCAAAACTTGCACTAGCTCTCCACGCATCCAATTAGCACAACATCAAAAGTGAGACCCAAGGGGAAAAATCTCAAACAAGCGCGGAGGCTCCACGTGTCCCAAGTCCACAAAGGCAATAGATTTGGTCATTAAAAAGTCCAATTTCAGGATAGGACTGGTGGAAGCCCCCACATGTCTCTCCAATATAACTCCTAAGTTGGGTCCAAAGGGTAGTCCTCAAATGAGTGCTAGTCTACCATGTAGCCAGGGGATAGAGTCGATAGTTGAAAATTCAAATTATGGAATAGCCAGTGGCAGGTGCCACATGTCAATTCAGTGTAACTTCAAAGACTAACTCTAAAGGTGGAACCCCAAACAAGTGCAGGCTCACTACATGTCCCAGGTCCAAAAAGGAGAGACAGAGTGGGGCCAATATGATTAAGTATAAGAGAACTAGTGGAAGGATCCACGTGTATCGACTGCACAACTTCAAAGGTAAAATTTAGAGTGGATTCTCAAACATACCCTAAGCCTTCATGTTTCAAGAATCAGTCATAGGGCCTTGCTAAAAAAAAGGAGACTTAGCCAAAACACAAAGGAAACAATAGCCACTGCGGATGAAGCCACGTGTCCCGTTGTCATAATTTAAGGGGCGGGCATACTCCCGTAAACGTAGTCATTGGACCTGAACCCGTAAAGGTCCTCAGTAGGTACCATCAGACCCAAATCGACTAAGTATGAAGTGACCATAGAGGGTACCACGTGCCACATTGGTGCAATTTCAAAGGTGCGGCTCAAAGGGTAGTTTCTAAACATGCGCGAAGTTTCCATGTGTCCCAGGTCTGACACAGTGCCTCCACTAGTAGAAAGGACTAAGGTGGGATACAAAGAAAATAGGGGAGCCTTCAGACCATGCCACATGTCTCATAGGTGCAATTTTAAGAGAAAAGGAAACAAGAAAAATATCAAATGAGCACGGGACTGCCACGTGGCCCTTGTATGAATAGACCCTTGCATATTGTAAGTCACATTAAGTGCCCGACCTAAGGAACTTTTGATGGCCATATCTTTTGATTGGGAAATCAGATTTGGGCGGGAGAAGAATTTTTGGAAAGGTCTCAACATTTACTACACCATGGAGGCCTGAAAATTTTATTTTGACAGGGTCATGTGGGTGAGAAGTAGGAAAGCATCTTGTAAGCTATTAATGAAGGATCTAATTTCTTCAACCACCCATATTTGATTTGATTCTTCATTCTTCTTTCTTCGACGAGTCAAGAAGACATAGGGCGGCGTACTTGATAGATTCTAGAAAGATTTGTAGGGGTCATTGAGGGATGGTGGTTGAGATTTCAAAGTAGGATTCAATGCATCTACAAGGGTGGTTGGAACAAAGTTCAACTTTCCCCTTCTATTTTCCCTCATTCTTCTATCTATTGTAAAAGAGGGAAATATTCAAAGGGTTAGTCATTGTTTCTCTTCTACCCTCCTCTCTGTTTCTTCCTTAGGGTAGAATGTGGATTCTAAGCCTCTTCTCATGGTTATGTGATGGAATTTTCTTACGTCTTTCCCAGCTAATTGATGTACTGTGTGAACTCATGGAGCAATAAAATATTTTTTGTGATGTATTTTGTCCATCCTTCCTTATTTTATTGTCTTTTCTTGCCTCTCATCATTGCAGGGTATAATGTGCATATTTCTGATGTCTATTATAGGTTCTGGGAGTTGTGTTTAATGGGTTTGAAGTGGTGTTCTGTGTGAACTCTATCTCTGGTCTATGGTGCATCTTGTCCACCCTCTCCTCTGCTCACCTCTCTCCACTTTAGGTAGTCGGATCCATGATCAGCCACTTCCTTTTCTGGTGTATCACCACTTAGTGTAGGCTCTCTTCACCCTTTCTCTCTCTCCCTATCCCCTTGGAATGGTTAGATTAGGATAGATTAGATTCTTCCTGCACTAGAGTAGCTTGTGGCAGGTAGATTAGGAATCAAGAACTAACCTTTCTCTAGAGGGCCATCTACGGTTTTACAAGTCCCACATGCTTGAGATATGGTCCATGTTGTCACACAATCACACTCGAATTCTCCACTCATTTGGGGGTGAGATTTTGCCTAATAGAGGCCCATTTGGGGGTTAGATTTATCTCATCTTTGTGATTCTGTAATAACAGAAAATCATAAGCCCCTTGCGTCCATACTAACAGTTTTGGCACACCCATGGGATAGGTATGAAGCACCTTACCACTTCATTTTAGTAGTTTGGTGTGTTCCTGTTATGATTCAGCCTTTTGAGGCACATGTAAGCACATCTGGTGACTCCATCTAGTCAACAACCCATATCTGAAGTTGCAGACCTTTCCCCATCCATTTTCATCCATTTTTTCTTCCATCTCTTTCATCTTCTACCATTCATGAAGTTGTGCAATCATGGCTTCATTTCCCTCATGGAATTCACACCTACAGCAGTGCAGTCCACCTCTAATATATTTCCCAACTCCTCCAGATCAGCATTATGATCAGATCCAAAACCATTATGCTTACCCATATGAGCAGTGTCAAAGCCATTTCGACCATGGACCTTATCAAGAATAAGGGTATGCATATAATGGTGATGGTTATGTGGAGAACAATGGTCTGCTGGAAAAGATTCAACACATGGAGGCTAGCATGGTGCAGTCAAGGGCTATAACACAAATTAAGGCATTCAGGAATTGTTGGAGGGCACCTTGACCATGGGTCAGCCCTTTTCCAAGACGCTATATCCCATAGAAGAAGCTTGAATTCATGGTTGAGATGTCGCCCCAACTTGTACAATGGACCGAGGAGATATAGGCCTATGATATTGATACTAGAAAACCTTGTCAATGGGTAACTCCACCATGCCATAGATTTTCTTCTCCTTTTCCTCAGTCAGTATCATCACAGTAGTATCATGGGTCTAGCTCCCCATCTACTTCCCTGAGTGTTGAATCCCCTTCCTCATCTTCTAGTCTTCCATCTCATTTTATTTCCTCTTCCCTTTTCCCTTCTAAATCTGTGTCCCCTCTGTAAGATCCAAAAGTAATGCCTTCCCCTCTTCCACAAACAAGGAAACAACTGTTGGAGACCCCACCCACCACTCTTCCTCTTTCCTTCCCAAGTCCATGTTGGGAAGAGACCCCAAAAACCAGCCAAGGAGAACATGAAGTAGAGGAACCCAAACGAGAAGATATGATAGAAAATATGAAGAGTTGGGCTGCTAGGTTTGAGTTTACAAAGATTCCCTTGTTGGTTAAACCTATGGAGGAGGATGAGGTCAAGCCACAAGTGGTGGAATCTGTAACTACAACATAATCAAGGGAAGAAGGAGCTACTCCAAATCCAAAAGAAGAGGAGTATATTATGGCTATGCAGGAGGACCATATAGTTTTAGAGGCTCCAAGTATAGAGGAGGCCACAGAATAATCTTCAGTTCTTCCTCCCACTTCATCCCCTTAAAGCTATGATGTTGAAGAAGAGTTTGATATTTCAAACTTCATGTTTGAAGAAGAAGGGAACCATGGTGAGCTAGTTTCATATTAGGAGGACACCATGGAGGAGGTGTAGAACATACCACAGGAAAGCAAAGAGGAAGACTACCTGTTAGACTTGGAAGATTGGTTTGATGGAGAGGAGCCTGAGGAGATAACATCATTTTCTCCTCCATCATCTACCTTCTGAGAATATGAGCCTACTACCATGAAGGAGAACATCCAAGTGCAACAACCTACACTTCATACAAGCTCTCTGAAACAAATGTTGGAAGAACATAATCTTCCATGTTTATCTCAGGAGAAGGAAGGGAAGGAACAAGAGGATGTCATCATCTCTTCCACACCATCCACCTAGGAAGGTCAATAAGAATACTTCATTCTTGGAGTTGGAATTTAGAGCAAAGAACACATTCAAAGGACTAAAGCGTGCCAAATCAAGTACTTGGCTTCATTAGAGGTAACAAATTTTCCATTGGTCATGCTCATTTCTGAGAATGAGGTTGAGCTACAAAGCACCAGAGGTAAGTAGCAGTGACTCCTAGACCCAAGCATCGAACAACTCTAGGAGTTATACATTGTGTTTGTTAATACTTTGAGGAGGGCAAGACACCATCTGAAATATGGTTTCTTACTGTCATTTCCAACCATGTCTAGCATCAAATCAAATACATGGCCCCATTTTTTGGGAAAGCGAATCTATTTCTCCATGCCCATGGTGGGGTTTGTTTAGCTTTTCTTTGTTAGGGTTAGTTTAGGAGTAGGAGTTGATTTTATTTGAGTAGAAGAAGTTATCTTGCACACTCTATATGGCTCATTTGAGGCATGTATGATTTGATCTTTATACATAGTGCATGTTGTTATGTTTTTTTACTCCAAGGTTGTATCACCATGTACTTCAACATGCCTACAGTTCATTTCAAGGACAAATGAATGCCCCATTTCCAATTTTTTCAGATGAAAATAGAGAGTGCAGATAGCATGGAAGACTCAAGGTCATCAAGTGAAAGTATTTAAGGAGTCCATTTCAAGAAAAGGGTCAGTACCAGACTATAATTTGTGATTTCATGCACAATAGATTCAACAAGGCTACTGGTCCCTTCATCTAGCAGGAAGATGTCCCCATGAGTCACCAAACTATTATCCCAAATTTTCCCCCTCAAAAAATTTGGTCAAACACAACCCCACACAGATAATCAATGACATGATTCAGGCCAGTGGACTCACATTTGAATCGAACAAACAAAGGGCTAGACGAGCTCTACTTAAGTAAGGAGCACAGGGTCAAGAGAAGCTAGTGGCATCAAAATAGTCTAGAGCACACATGAGAGAATTAGAGGAAGGAATCAAAGTTTCATACTTCAAATATGTGTTGGCTCGGGGAAGAAAAATCAGACTTATAGATGCACCACACATTTTCTTGGTGAAATTCCAAAAGGTACATCAAAAGGTAGGTCCCAAACTTGCGCTAGATCTCCACATGTCCAATTGGTGCAACTTTAAAAGTGAGAACCGAGGGGAAAAATATCAAACGAGTGCGGAGCTTCCACATGTCCCAGGTCCACAAAGGAAATAGAGTCGGTTATTAAAAATTCCAAGTTTAGGATAGGACCGGCAGAAGCCCCCACTTGTCTCTTTGGTGTAACTCCTAAGTTGGGTCCAAAGGGTGGTCCTTAAACGAGCACCAATCTACCACGTAGCTGGGGGACACAGTCGACAACTGAAAATTCAAAATGGGGTAGAGCCAACAATAAGTGCCACATGTCAATTTGGTGTAACTTCAAAGACCAACTCCAAAGGTTGAACCCCAAACAAGCGCAGGCCTCCTGCCTGCCCTAGGTTTGAAAAGGAGAGATAGAGTGGGCCCAAAATGACTAAGTTTAAGAGAACTAATGGAAGGATCCACGTGTTTCGACTGCACAAATTCAAAGGTAAAATTTAGAACAAGTTCTCAAACATGCGCTGAGCCTCCACATGTTTAGAGTCAATCATAGGGCCCCACCAAATGAATGGAGACTTAGCCAAAATGCAAGGGAAACAACAGTAGTCATGGATGATGTCATTTGTCTCACTGTCATAATTTAAGGGGCAGGCTGCAAGTTTCCCACCCGTAAAGGTAGTATTCATCGGACCTGGATTTTCTAAGAATGAAGGGGTCATGGAGGGTGCCATGTGCCTCATTGGGGAAATTTCAAAGGTGCAACTCAAAGGGTAGTTTCTTAACAAGGTGTGAAGCCACCACATTTCTTAGGTCTAACACATTGCCTCAATGAGTAGAAAGGACTCAAGTGGGATACATAGAAAGTATGGGAGCCCACAGATAATGCCACATGTCTCATGGGCACAATTTTAAGAGAAAAAGAAAGGGGAAAAATCTCAAACAAGCTTTAGGTTGCCACGTGGCCCCTGTATGAATAGACCCTTGCATATGGCAATTTACATTAAGTGCCTGACTTAAGGAACTTTAAATGGCCATATCTTTTGATTGGGAACTTAGATTTGGATGGGAGAAGACTTTTTGGAAATGTCTCGACATCCTCTACACCATGGAGGCCTAAAAATTTAATTTTGATAGGGTCTAGTGGGTGACAAGTAGGAAATCATCTTATAATCTATTAATGAAGGATATAATTTCTTTAACCACCTAGATTTGATTTGATCTACCATTCTTCTTTCTTTGACACGCCAAGCAGACATAGGGTGGCAGACTTAACAGATTGTAGGAGGATTTGTAGAAGGCATTGAGGGATGGTGGTTGAGCTTTCATAGTAGTATTCAATGCATCTGCAGGGGTGGTTGGAACATAGTTTGACTTTCCCTCTCTCTTTTCCCTCATTGTTCTATATATTGTAAAAGAGGGGCATATTCAAAGGGTTGGTCGCATATTGTAAGATTAGAAATAAATAACCATATTTCTCCAGAGGGCCATCTCAGGTTTTTAAGTCCCACAACTTGAGAGATGGTCCCATGTTGTGTAATCACACTGAATGCCTTAGTTAGATTCGACACCATTCGGGGGTGCTGTGATTCTGCACTAACAGTAATTTCAAATTGTGAAATAAATTAAAACATCATACTGTAATGAACTTTAAATACTTCTTTTAGCATTTTTTGTCATTAACATAATGTTAAATTAATTCTTTGCAGTTCATGTACACTAGGAATTTTTCACTTAATCTTAATTAATGAACTCAAATTATCTTGATAAAAATTGAGCCGTGAATAAAATATAGGAAGCAACCTACCTAAAACTCTGAAGTGGACTATCCCTCTGTAAGCTTTGGGATGTCCATTTTCAATCTTCCTTGTATTTCCTGTCTATTTTAGGGTCTTGCATTAGTTCCTGAGGGGCTGATGCACAATTATGAAAGAGATGTTGCTTGGAAAGATATCTTAGGAGGAATGTTAACATTTTGAAACCAGCATATAGCAACAATTCAATACATTTTCCCTTCATTCAGGCCCCTTAAACCAATCGCTTCAATCTGAGAAATGAATTTTTGATTTAACCTCTCACACGAGTGTCAGAAATTTCATAAATAATATGTTATACACATTTTATTATATAAATGTTTTAGTCTACATGAGAATTATATATAGTTCACATCGTAGATTATTTTGATATAAACTGTTTACAACAAACACTTTCTCCTTTTAGCTAACTTATCCTTTGTAACATAACATATCTGAATAGAGGTTAATATTTTCCATTCTTTTATTAAATTTTAGATAAATCAATACCACATTTCTATTGGGTAGATAGTGTGATGGTTCATAGAAATTTTTATGACATGTTATATGTTTATATAATGTTTTCACTTACATCCTTACACACTAAAAATATTATACAATGGAAAAAATAAATATAAATATTAAGATGATGATAACAGTCTCCTTAATGCTAGATGGAACCAAGAGATCGAAATGTTATGATGGTGACACAAGCTCCTTAATTTTAGATGGAAACAAGAAAACTAAAATTATAAAATTGTAATATAATATACATAAATATTGATTTCCTATACATATTTCATTTAATTTAATATAAAATATGGTTAGGGGCAATCACGGGTACTCATTTCATGTCATTATATAAGCATTTATAATTTCAATTTTCATGTTATTTGTTTCATGCATCTCTATTTATAGGTTTCAAATGTTTTCTATGTGTAAATTTATATTATTTCATATTTTAACACATCAAACAACAAAATATTTATTGAGAAAATGGTTTGCATTTTATAATCCTTCTTATTCATAATCCATCATTTCATTACCACAGGTTGATGAACCTATCACCTATAGTTGCAACCATCACATTTTAATCAACAGAAGTTATATACTTATCTTAGGGTCATTTGAGTAATAAATCTATCCTACAGTTTTACTATATAAACACATGCACTCAAACATATTAGAAAAATCTATGTATATCCTATACAAGTACACTCTAAGAAAGACATTAAGGCCAATTCTTTAACTATGTATCCTATAGACCACATTAATAAAAATATAAAAAAAATTGAATGCATTATGATTTTCTTATATATATATATATATATATAATCAATAAAAAAAGTTTTGAAAGGAACCCTAAAACCATTTACAAACAATCGATGGATGAAACAATAGAAACCCAAACACTCATGGTTGATTTGGTAGCCACAAACATGAAATAATTTATTTACAAAACAAAAAATCAGCATATTGAAATCAACAAATAACATGGGTATCCTAGGTATTGCCCCAACTAGCCTCCCTCAACTTTGAAAATTTTTTTAATACGAATTAATGTCTGATGCAACATAAATCCATCCACATTTAAATAATAAAATTCAACCACCTATTCGAGAGCGCAAAATCATATTATGCCATCTCTTCTTATTACTAACAACTATCCATTTATCCTATACATGTTTGATAGGAAGAATGATCTCCATATCCAATCCTAGAGATACACCTACTTATACCAAGGACCTTACCCTATGCTATTATGATATCTTCCTCCTTTCCTCTTAATTAAACTAGAAGTTTCATTTATAACTATTAGTAATTTTATTTAAGATTGAAAATCATTCTTCCATAATATAAGACTATTATATTTATTACATTTTTCTAATTGATAATTTAATTTCACATATTAGTAATATCTTAGTAGGATTAACTTAGTTTAGATATTATACCTCCTTATGTTACCTTCTTGAACCCAATCTAAAACTTTCAAGTATCTCCTCTATTCTTTTCCCATGTCAAGATTCCCTATGCTAGAACTCTTTATCCCTAACAACCCTTTTCACCTGGAGCTTATCCAATAAGAAAGGACCTTACATTTTTTAATTAAAAATTATATAAGTATTCTATTTCTATTTCATATTTTTAAAGCTAGAAATATTTCTATCTTTATTAGTGATTATATTTTCTTGATTAATCTATAGTTTGATAAAGTCATTATAATCTCTTTAATTTGTAAGAAAATCCTTGAAAAATAAAATAAAAATTGTGTTGGATTTCCGACACTTGTGAGAAATAATGAATTACTTGTGGAGCAAACCTTGGACCATGATATATGGTCATCTAGATTCAATTGAGTAAACCTTGAACCATGAGATATGTTCAACTAGATTCAATGTGGCTTGATAATAGTAACATTTGGAAGTTAAATTTTATTGGTAAAGATTAACATATGGAGAGCTTAAGCCCTAGTAAAACTAGGTAGGTGTTAAGGCCGCCAAAAATTAGATAGTGTCAAATTTACTTGATTCTTATATGAATATTATTAGGTTGATTGCTTATTACTCATTAATAGTTATTTTGGTTGTAATATGATGATGGTTTATAGTACCTATTAATGATAACATAATATTAATTTTTTTTATATGTAGGATTAGAAATATGGTAGTGTCTTTAGTTTGATATAGATACTTTAAATGGGGAAAAAATGCAATGATTCTTCTTAGTGATATTTTCTTTAAACTAGTTAAAGAATCCATACATTTCGTATGATTATTTAATATGTCAAACTTATTTTGTAAACATTAGTCTTTTTTCAATTATATATTCCTAATTTTAGGTTTGATTTTTAAATCCAACAATTTTATTTCTATGAACATATTTTGAAGAATGAATAATAGGATACTGAAATGTGATGACTGCAACGCCTTTATGCCCTAACCTTAGCGTGAAGGGTGGTTTCAACAGTGGCCACATTTCAGTGACTATCTCTCCTGGTTCAAATAAGGGAGGAACTAGCCCTGGTGAAAACCATGGAGATTCAGGCTGCTCTACGAAAGGGATTAGTAATGGTGTCCCTACTGGAGGTGGAACAATGTAGGGAAATGATGGCAGTGGTTTTGGTTGTGGAGGAAAAATGCATTCAATTAATCCTATTTATTTTGTAGAAATTGTCTCGAATGGACAAAAGGAAAGGAAGTTGCATCCTGCCCCTGTTTTCCCTGTCCTTAAGCTTGATTCAGATACTCTACATCATGTGGAGAGGTGTAAACAAGACTTTGGAAATAAAGGTCTTATTTTTCATTTCTTATATCTACGTCCAAAGCTTTCAGATCTATCCAAATGGATCAGAAAGAAATGGAATCCTATTATTAAGGGTAAGGTTGAGATGTATCCATGTTCAAAAGTTTTTTTTATTGCTATTTTTGATTCCTATGAAGATTGAGAAGTTGTTGATGAATGGCTCTAGTTTTGGGAAGATAATGAGATCTTGAAAAAATTAAGGTACTCATTGTTCAATCCTTTAATAAATCCTTGTGATTCGATGCCAATATGGGTCAGATTACCTAGTTTACATTTACAACTATGGTTTGACCCTTATTTTGAATACATTGGAAATACATTAGGGAAATTTGTTAGATTGGATGCATCCACTAACAAGTCTTTGAATACCTCTTATGCACGGATTTTGGTGGATTTAAATGTATCTCATTATGTTCCTGACAAGATCAATGTGTAGATTAGTGAAGATGTTTTGATTCAATGATTGGACTATGAAAATTTTGCTTTTCATCATCATATGTGTTATGAAACTATTCATTTGATCAAACATTTTTTTCGATCTAAGATCATAAATGGGTCTAAGAAGGGATAGTGGAAGGGGTCCCTTCCTATAATGCCCCATTCAATATTACTCCTATTCATACTTTGGTGAACTTTTTGTTAAGCATTGAACATCATTGTGCTCCTGTTAATCATTATTTGGCTTATCCCTTGTCACATAAACTAATTAGAATCCTCCCTCTTCATCATTCGTACTTGTGTCGTTTTCAATGTTTCCAGTTGTTAGCCCCCACAACATCCTTTAAGATTCTCCTATTAAAGGAAAATCACATTCTCGAATTGTTAAGCTTGATTGTCAGTCATTGTTAATATGAATAATAATAATAATTTTTTAGTTGTAAAATTAATAATAAGGATGATAATAATGATATTATTGATTTATTTGTCAGTCGGTGATTACTTTTATTTTATTGTCAGTTGCTATCGATATTAATATTAATTATCTTTATGGTATTTATTTGTATCGTTTTGATCACTCGCATAGACCGAGCATCATTACGAACTGAAGAAGGGGTTACCTTGTTGTGACATCTTGGATGGTCGCTTCCCATTGTTCATTTTCGAAATGAAAACCTCTAGCTTTCTCCCCCTTAGTCGATTAGGTCTGCATTCATGTTGTTTTAATCTTGTAAATTAAAGGAAAATCTGATTTTTTTCTCCCTCCAACTTACCAGTACATATGCAATTTAATATTTTTTGTTGGCATAGGATTAACTGGGCTCCTTCCTTCCTTTTTTCTGTCTAGTGAATGCATGGAAGCGGAGGGAGGTTGCATGTGGCCCAAGTTTTGAAGGCGATATTAATTAATGCCAAAATTTTAACTCCTCCACCTACAAGCTCTCACCACCTCAGAAGTTACTTGGCCCTTATCACATGGCCCTTCACCAAATGGGACTACCTATGCTAGGCAACTTCTTTTCCTTGCCTCACTTTGTAAAAAAAATTGGTTATTAGCTGGGAATTTGGTAGAAATTCTGGTCTTTAAATTATTATTATTCAATGTGTATTGATGGGAGGTGTTTAGCATGTTTTGTGAGACACATTTTGGGAGAATAAAACTCTAATTCCATTTTTGGCTGCATACATGTGGATTTTTCCCATTTCTGACCTGCTTTGGTGTTCCCTTTGGCTAGAATCTGCATTCATTCTTTGTTTTTCCCTGATTGGGTCCTATTTCTAGTGGGGATGAAGTGCCTTATCTAACCATGTGTGCTTTTGGGGAAGAATTACAAGATGGGTTAATTTTAGAAGCTCCAAGCAGGAATGTTAAGTCTGACCCTTGCAATATTTTAATACTTTTTTTAATTCCATGAAATGAATGGTTTTCCTACCTGAAATGGTGTCTAGAATTGGGATTTTGTTGTTGTTTTTATATTTCCTGTAGTGTACTGGTTGTCCCTCTATATCTTCTTTTGAATCACTGGTTATACATAAATGGTTCTCTCTCTCTCTCTCTCTCTCTCTCTCCCTCTCCTAATAGCTTCTCCTATTTGATAATTGCATAAATAATCTCTGTAATATTTTCTTTGTTATGAACTATGTGCTTTAGTTTTTGGTTATTGCTTGTTTAGCAAAGATGCATAAAATGTCAGAATATGAACGTCGTGGGTTATTTAAAAGATTTCTATTATTCTGAATTTGTGTGATCTCAATTTGTATTTTGCAAAAAAAAAAATACTTCATGATATGAAGAATATTCTATTATTACTTGAAGCCTGAGTTATCGATTTTATTAGGGAATAACAGTTATTGGTATGTGTCATATATTTTAAAAACGAATGGTTTTATTATTTACCTTAGTTTTATAAGACCTGTATCAAGTTTTAATAGGTATTAAAATACGAAAAATGGTCAAGTTTGGTTGTGGGTATTCCACTGGGTTTTAGTGTTTGTGGAAGTTGAAAACCATGAACATGATTCTATTAAAAATAAGGATCATCTTACGGTTTCGAGTGGATTCGGATCTCACTTTTGTATTTTATGTTTTAGTATGATGGTTACATGGGCATAGGGTTTTGTTATGGATGAGGTAAATATCAATTACCTTAATATTCAACAATGAGTTAACATTTTCTCAAGTCGTTCACATTTTATGTTAAACAATAACAGTTACTGTAATGGCTCCATTAGAGAGATGAACTTGAGGATTGTTTTTAGTCTATGACATGCTTACTCCTTTGGGTATAATATCAAGTTTTTTTTGTAGTTACGATTATTACAGATAATTACCACTTTTACCTTTTATTATAAGGTAAAGGATATTTACCTTAATCCCTACGAACGGTTATATAATTGTTGATGCCAGTTTTTACTCTAGAATAAGGGTGTCATTATATTTGGGTTTGGTTTTCTCTGCTTTGAGAGGTCTCCTTAGTTAGAGTGGATTGATGTCTTTGGAAGGGGAGATTTGTATTCTTGACCCTGTTATAATTAATGTTACCTTAACTTGGTTGAATTATTCCTTGCTGAGAGGCTATTGATAATATGTGAATCATTAGTAAATGTATATTTAATGTTCATAAGTTTATGACCAAACCTCTGTGTTGGATTTAGAATTTTAAATGTGTTTTGGATGACCATAGTCATTATTGAAATAAGACTATTGTTAACTCATGACATTTGATGATATGTTATGATGATAAACATGAGGTTATGAATGGAATATATTTATTTAAATACATTGTTGGCCTATGATAGTAAATTGTTAAAAAAAAATATTAATGACATTTAGGGGTACTTTTTCTTTATATTACTTAGATAAGTTGGCAATTATGATGGGGTTTGAAGTTAATTTTAATGGATTTTTGTGACTCTTTTAAATGCATTTGAAGAGTGGTTTCGATTATGTTAACAACTATAGCTTTTAAGAGATCCTATAAAGAGCAGGTGGTAAACTTCTTGATTAAGACTGAAACTAGGGATTGTTTTTTTTAAGGAGGATTATGAACCAATATTTCTAGGAAACCATCCTCAATGAAGTATTGAATAACATTTGGTTTGTGTGCCATGTTGGATAGAATTGTTGTACCCATGTTTAGTTTTCTCGATAAGCAATGGTAAATTCTTCCTTTGAGTCATAAAAATTTGTTGTATAATAACCCTCCATGGTCTTATCATCAATTTAATTCTAGGCATAATCAAGTGGGTTTGCAATCCCAATAATAATTAATCAAAAATGAATAAATGAACAAACAATTAAATGAATAAATAAGTAAAATATAGGACTTTTTCATCTCGTGGATAAAAATCCCGATCTTTAAATGGAATAAGAGGAACTATCTACTTATGTATAGGGAATTAGCTTCCACACCTAATATAAAATAATAAACCTTTTTTCCTTATTGTTGTGAAATGATAAATGATATTAAAGACTAATAAATATTTAACTCTTGGGAGATCCCTAGGTCTTAGTAAGTAGGGGGATTGAATTAGGAAACATAAGTTTGGCTCATCGTTCTTGAAACCTAACTGTATTATTTTCTCAAAATTAATCAAGCAAAATCCTAAATGAAACTTTAACCATTCTTGATAAATTCTTAGCCTCAGTATAAGACTGGTTAATAATCATTGAGATCATGATGATGAATTACTTGACCTATTTCTCTTAATCCTTGCCTTGGACATTGTAACCCTACTTAAGTAATGATAAAATTTTGACCCTTGCACAAAGAGGATTATTGTTCTGAACCTAAAATGGTACCTCCATCAATTAGATCTTACACTCATCCCCTTGTGCAATGGAGGTTGAAAGGAGATTTTATAGATTTTGATGTTTAGACAACCTTGTGGGAATTGGTTTACCCCATCTATTTTAGAGTTAATCTAATAACTAATTAAACAAGTAATTGTCATATTAAAGAGCACGCTCATTCAGAAATTTTTATCTAAAGCATAATGTCTCTAGTATAAAAGAAAGGAATCTAAATTTTTAAGAAGAATTATACGGTTCATAACCTGAATCTCCTAGAACATAAGTTAATAATTGAAGGCCGTGTTTAGTAAAATAATTAACCTTAAGATAATTTTCACCATGCGATTCCCTAACCGTAAATGTGTATTGTTATTGTACCATTATGACCTATTTTGTCATAAAGGAGAATGAATTCTTCATGATGGCCATCATATTCTCCTTGTCCCTAGGTGGTTAAACTTGTGTCAAGTATTTCGAGAGTTAGTTGTAGCCATTTTGATCACCCATAGTGTCGTTATATCTTCAAGTAAGTAAAAAAAAATTGTCTGAGTTTTTCAGTTTTGTTTTTGTGTTTGAATTAGTGGGCGTTACACATGGTATCAGAGTGAGGTTCATGTTCTCAAACCTCTGGGATAGATTGGAGTTGTGATAGTGTTACCAGATGGTGTTGCATATTTGTTGTGGATATTTGAAGAGTAATTTGATTTAAGCGTGATGTGAACTATGTCGTAATTGTTATATTGTTAGCGCACATGTTGTGTATATCACTTAATGTATAATTGATGACATGTTGATGTGTTAAAGATGAGAGTATTCTTTCTCTCCTTTCCATAAATTATATGTGAATTTGAGTGTGAAACACTATTTTGGTTGTGTGTGTGGAAGAAGTGTGATTTTTTATTTCAGAGTGTTGGATCCTTTTGGCATTAGTGATGTGTGGGTGTGCTGATATGTTGTAAGATAAGGTTGGTTATAGTGGACTGGATTTCTTAATGATTTCATTATCATTTATGTAGAAATGTGTGTATTTATGGCAGTTGACTGTATGTTGTAATTGCGCTCATCATAATTATAATTCATGTAATATTTAATTATTCATGTTGTGATTTAGGGACATATGGTGGGTATATGATCCCTATCGTATAATGATTACACTTTGGATACACCATGTGGTGACGTGGTGTGTTGTAAACTATGAATGTAATGTATGTTGTATACCCTATGTCACTACCATGCATAAGACGCTATGGTTAATGTGCGTAAACCACCATTGTGTTAGTGATGTAGTTGCATGTTATGTTGTGAACCTTACACTAACCAACCATGAGGGAAATTTGTAAAAGTGTATGTTTGTAATGATGGGATGTGTACCATGGGCTAGTAACTCGGGATGACCTTAGGCTTAGTAGATGATGACCTGTGCTCCTTGATCCCTCTCTCCTCATAGTTGTTGTATGGATGTAATCTAAGTGTAGCTATGATTGTGTTTAGCCTTGTCCAAGTGGTGGCAGAATGATTCAGATAGAGATGATGACAATTTTACTATTGATATGTTATTTTTACAAGATGAGGCTCGATGTTCCGAGTGCTAGCAACTCATTGAGTACCCCCTTGGTGGCTATATAAGGCCACATAATCATCGTAATGTGATACTCTTATATGTGTATTTTTTTCATAAATTGAACCTTTTTACTTTATTTTTGCAAGGACTAGCAGTTTTCTTGATTGTCACGCTTTACATTTTTGGGAATTTCCTTGGTTTGTGGTACTAACATGCAGAATTTTGGCACTAACTATGGCTATTTGGCCATTTGTTTTGCTTGGTTTTGGATCTTATTCTAAATTTTAATATTTTACCACCTTTCCCAAGGCTTATACTTTTCCACTTAGCATTGCGATTGGATTGCTATGTTGGTTCTATTGTCGTGATGTGTGGAATAGGGTCATGGTATGCACCATGGAATGGTTGAACCTATGGACCCACTTTATGGTAATGGGGTATTCCTCAAGGAGTTGCAGATAACTAGTGGGTTGTTGAACCACAAGTTATTATGTCACTTGGGTTAGGGGTGCCTAGACTCTATGCGCCTAGGGCCATAGGGAGACCAGCCTCTTTGGGGAGTGATACAGAAATTTATTTGATTATTACCACTTGAGGGAGGCATAAGAGATTAAGGGAGGCATAGATACTTGAGGGAGGAATAAGAGATTGACGAAGGCATAAGAGACTTGAGGGAGGCATAAGAGATTGAGGAAGGCAAGAGAGACTTAAGGGAGGAATAAGAGAGTAAGGGAGGCATAATAGATTAATGTGTGTGTGTGTGTGTGTGTTTGATGCTTTGGGAGATATGTAGAGTTGTTATGATGTTTTGGTTGTGTTGTTACGATATATGTGTTACTCATGTTAGTTGGATTTGTTTTTTATGTTGTGGATATGGCGTTGATGCCTTGTTCACACTATGTACTTGTAGCTATTATTCTGAGCTATGTGAAATCTTCATCTATAGAATTGTGGAAATTTTTGGTTATTGTAGTACCCTTTTGTTTGAGTATTATATGTCAGTCATAGATGTATGACAAGTACTATTTTGATGTAGACCATGTATGTTTCCCTCTCAATAATTTGGTAAATCTCTTGTGGTGTGGTACAGTCATGAAAGTATATAAAATTATTCTTATGAATCTTTAGGGTTATGTATGACCCTGGTAGGGTATTGTGATTGCAGTTCATGTTATCTACCACAAGAATGAACAAATGAAAAAATTCTACAACAATGAAATTTTAAATAACTTGAATTAAGAATAATGTAAATGGAAAGAGTCTAACTAAATAAGGGGAGGAGAATTTAATACATCATTTGACGTTACTCTTGTTCACACTTCGATGACATTATTGTTAAGTGTTGAATGTCGTTGTGTTGCTCTTAATCATTAGTTGGATTTTCCCTTATCACAGAAAATAATTAGCATCTTCCCTCTTTGTCCTACCTACTTGTGTCGTTGTCAATGTTTCCAGTTGTTGTTCCCCACAACGTCCTTTATGATCATCCTATTAAAGGAAAATCATGTTCTTGAATTTTCAAGCTTGATTGTCGGTCATTGTTGATATGAATAATAATTTTTTTTTTAGTTTTAAAATTAATAATAAGAATGATAGTAATGATATTATTAATTTATTTGTTGATCGACGATTATTTTTAATTTATTTCTAGTTGTTATTATTGATGGTGAATCACAACACCTCTAAATGTCTACAACTCGATGGGTTGAGACTCTCAGTGCAATTGCATAACATGGAGCTTTTCCCAAGTGTGGGACCTTGCAAAATCAGAAAAGCTCTCTAGATGAAGGTCGGTTCCTATTCCTTTGTTTAGATGCACACATAAAACTACAGAGGGTTTACTCAAAAATCTAATCTAAATTTCCAAGGAGACATGGTAAGAAGATGCATAAAAATAAACCTAAACTAACAAAGGTGATGCATCGAGGAATGATGAACACCTGTCTTGCCAATAAGCACAAACCATTAAAATGCAATGCAAGATCACACACAGATAACTAAATTTGTAGTGAAAGATCAGGAGGATGCAAATGAACATAGAGAGGGTTGAGAATCATCCAAAAACATGCATTATTTACTCCAAAGATTGGTACAATACACTACAAAATTTCCAAGAGGAAAATTTACATCACAGTTTTAGATGGGAGGTTTGAACTCCACAAATTCACCTGCCAAAGAGAAGAAGGGAGGGGCAAAACAATAATGTCCAACCTTTAGAAAGAAGCACCTCCTTACAATTTATAGGAATAAAGAGACAGAAAAGAGAGAGGAATTCCAAATCTACCCCAACCACCTCCAAGTTGCATTTAATTCATCTCATTATGGTGGTAGGTGAGAACCTTAGAAAACCTAAAAAATGGAGAATTATATTTTTCATTTTTAAAGAACTTGTTCTCACCTAATTAAATATATCCAATTGTAGTTGGACAGAGGACCTTGTAAGCTTTCCGAAAAATCCAACCTTGCATGAATCCGAGCTCCCTGTGAAAAGATATGGCCATTTGAATATATGGGTCAGGGTTTGCTTTCTGTCAGGGTGTCAACGCTCAAAATGTTGCGCCTCCTGAAGATACGCCTCGGCACAACTATCCTTATGTCAACATACTCTTAAGTGTGCCATAGGCACTAAAAATTTAGTGTTGATGTTTTGTGCTTTGTGCTCCCAACCTGCACCTTGGGCATGAATTTTCGCATGTCGACACTTTGTGTAGTGCGGCCCTAGCCTGTGCCTTGGGCACGAATTTTTGAATGTTGACACTTTCTGTTGTGCATCCCCAACCTTTTCCTTGGGTGTGATTTTTCACATGTCAATAATTTTTGTTGTGCGCCCCCAGCCTATGCTTTGGGTGTGAATTTTCGCATGTCGACACTCCGTGCTGTGCACCCCTAACCTGTGCCTTGGCCGTGAATTTTCACATGTCGACACTTTGTGCTATGCGCCCCCAGCTTGTGGCTTGGGTGTGAATTTTCACATGTCGACACTTCACTCTTTTGACTATATTTACCCGAGGGGAGATATATACAACAATTTGGTGACTCAATGGGGTCACCTACCTGCTAGGTAGAAGATCAGTGGCCTTTTAGCAATCCATTAGGCATGGAGTCATAATTAATAACCTGAAACCAACTTGATCTCTGATCCCAAGCCTGATACCGGAACACCTTTGAGAGCATGTTGAAATGTAGAAACTCAACCTGAGAAAAATAAAACCTATGCAAAATCACTTAGGGAAATTGAAACCTAACTACAACAAGACAATGTGCATCCACACTTAGAGGAATTAAGAACTAAGCTAGTATTTACAAGGGTAAACCTTTTCCTTTTAGTAGCAATGTTTAAGATAGATTTCGTTAACTAGAATCAGGAGTTCTTCTCCATCCAATGTAGACAATTGGAAGTCATTACTAGCTTTAAATTCTGCGACCATTTGGGGGCCACTCCAAATGGCATCAAACTTGGAATCCCTTTCAGGTTTTGCCCGATCTGCATCCCATTTCAGAACAAGGTCCCCTTCCTGGAAGGTCCTTGCTTTCGATTTCTTATCAAACCATATTTTTACTAAGGTCTGATCTTTCTCAATCATCTAAACTGCATGTTCTCTAATTTCTTCCAATTCCATCAACTCTACATACTTGGCCTCCATTGGTTAAAACTCAGACAACTCCAACTGCTTCATGAGCTCCAATGCTGGCAATTCTAATGATATAGGCAATACTGCCTCTTTCCCATAGACTAACTTGTAAGGAGAATTACTAGTAGACCTCTTTAGCATTATCTTGTTAGCCCATAACGCTTATTTTTTCTTGGTATGCCATGTCCTTTGGTTTTCATCTAGATTCCTTCTGATGATCATTAGCAAATTCTTGTTCATGGACTCTACCTGTCCATTACCGAGCGGGTAATAGTTTGAAGAGATGCTCAAATAGATTCCATTCTTAATAGCCCATTCTATAATCTTGGAACCTATGAATGTGAATGCATTATATGATATGATAGAGGCCGGCACACCAAACCTAGTCACTATTCCTTCATAAAAGTCTAGTATGTTAGACTTATTTACTTCTTTGAGCACTACTGCTTCGGTCCACTTGGTGAAATAGTCCGTTGCCATGAGAATCAACTTGTGGCCTTGGATTGAGTTTGGATTGATGACCCTAATGAATTCCAATCCCCATTGTATAAATGGTTGGTCAACCAAAATTGGGTGCAATGGAAGCGCTGCTAGTCATTCTTTGCCTGTGAAGAGTGCACATTTCTTACACTTTCTTATCCATGTATAGCAGTCGCTAAACACTATGGGCCAATAATACCCTACGTTCATTATCTTGAGAGCTATTATTCATGGGGCAAAATGTCCTCCGGAATCTCCATCATGAAAATCTCATAACACCCTCTCAATTAGACTTGTCCCAATGTACCTCAATAGAACTCTATTGATGTCTTTCTTGAACAAAACACCATCAACAAGCACATATGGAATGGCTTGTAATCTAAAGTATCTCCTCTTCACTTTGCTCATTTTTGGAGAGCATAGGCCTATCTGTAGGAAGTTTATCATATTCTAAGTCCAACAAGGAGTGGGCACGTCATCATTTTCCTATTATTGACCATCCTGTAGTGCCAAGACAGTCTCTTTTTTATCACCTACTTCAACTTTCCGACTCAAAGCTAGCTATTCACATAGTCTATTTCCACATACTAGTTTAGTAACCTTAATTTTGATGTCATATTCCATGACACGAGTGATCCATCCTGCACGTTTCTCACTCAAATCCTTGTTTAGAAGGAAGTCCTTGACTCCTGCATGAGAGACCAATAATTGGATCTTCTTGTCTGAGACTAGATGCTTGAATTTCTTTAAGCTCCTAATCACTGCAAGGACATGCTTTTCAATGAAAGAGTACCTAGTTTCGTATTCCTCTAAGCCTTGATTGAAGAAATAAACTGGTTGTTCTAATCCTTCTTTGTTTTACTGTACTAGGATTGTAGAAATGGTGTCTCCACCACTGAAGGCATATAGCATGAAGTCCTTAGAGAAGTCTGGATTGAAGAGAGTCGGAGCTTGAGATATATCCTCTTTTATTTCCTAAAAACTTGCCTTGCCTTCAAATTTCCACTTCAATGCCATGCTCTTCTTTAACTTTGGCGTTATTGGCTTTACGAGAGTTATAAAGTGTGGAACAAACCTGCAGACAAAATTGATCCTTCCTAAGAAGCTTTGAAGAGCCTTCTTATGACTTGGCAATGGCAATGCTTGAATTGCTTCAACTCTTTCTGGGTCAACCGTCAACCCCTCCTTTGAAACAATATGGCCTAGAAGTTTTCCTTCGTGAGCCAAGAATATGAATTTTTTGGGATTTAATGATACCCCAAATCTTCTACACCTTTGAAATACCTACCTCAGATGAAAGAGGTGATCTGTTGCATTTTTGGAGAATACAATGATGTCATCAAGATATATCAAAACTATTTTATTGATCAATCCCTTGAATGCCATATCCATTGCTCTTTGGAAAGTGGCTTCAGCATTTGATATCCCAAATGGCATTTTCTAGTAGTCATAGGTTCCCAATTTGGTGGTGAAAGCCGTCTTGAACTGGTCATCTTCTTTCACCATTATCTGATTATACCCTGAGTAGCCATCTAAGAGAGAGAATCTCTCTGAACCAGATACCACTTGCAATATTTGTTCCATTGAAGGAAGTGGTTAATTGTCTTTGAGAGATGCCCTGTTGAGGTCTCAGAAGTCCACACACAACCTGATTTCTCCACTCTTCTTCCTGACCAGAACCAAGTTTACAACCCAACTTGAGTGCTTGATCAGGAATATAATGCTTGCCTCTATTAGCTTGTTTAGCTCTTTCTTCATTAGAGGCTCAATGTGAGGGTTGACAGGTCTCTGCTTCTACCTGATGGGCTTAGCATTTAGATCCAATTCTATGGTATGTTGTGCCAACTTCAGATTAAATCCTCTCAAGTCTTCATAGCTCCAAGTGAAAACATCTAGAATTTCTTGGCAAAGCTGTATGAAATTTGATTTCTCTTGCTCAACGACCACTTTACCAATTTGAAGTGTTTTGCCTTCCCCAACAAGAATTGGCTCTGAATCTTCTCTCTTGGCCTGTATGTTATCCTTTTCCTTACGGAACTTGTTGTTAGGGTTGAAGATAGACTCCAATGTTACTAAACCCTTAGGAAGCTTGTTTATCCGCAGCTGCACTACTTGATCCCTGTACTACTGCTCTAGTTTTTCCTGATTCCTAACTGAGAATTTAGCCTCTTCTTGTAAAAAATTGACAATCTGTTGATCGTTCTCAAACACCTGCCAGCTTGTGTTATTATCTAGAACTGCTGGCCTCAAAATCACATGCATATGTGATGTGGTTGTGTTTTTCCCTTTCTGATGTTGTCAACCACATCAAACGTTGTTCCAACTACTGCGAGCCTATCTGCAACTTCATTTTTCTTCCTGGGTATGGACACAATGTTGAAAGCTTCAAAATCCTCAATGAGGTCTCATACCCTGTTCTTGTAGTTCCTTAGCAGGTCATTCTTTGTAGCATGTTTTCCCCTAACTTGGTTGATGATTAGCTCACTATCTCTAAGCACCTGCAAGTTCTTTATGCCCTTTTTCCTGACCCAATGAAGTCCATGAATCAAGGTCTCATATTTAGCTGTGTTGTTTGAACAGGAAAATTGGAAATGGAAAGCTGAATAATATTTGATGTATTGAGGTGAAAAAAACATAACTCCTCCTCCTGCACCTTGCCTACTCCTTGATCCATCGAAAAATAATTGCCATACCTCATTGTCATCCTTATGGTCTGTTTTGGTGATGCTAAGAATAGGCTAGTTTTCTTCATGTATGCAATAGACTCCTAGCTCAGATTCTTCTACTTCTTGGTAGGGATCAAAAGCATGTACCTTGCTCGCCCATTCATTAAGAGTCAAATCTGGGATACTTCTAACATTGGTGTCAGCTTCATCTGTGCTTGGATAATATTCTTGATCAAATGTTGAATAGTTGGCATTGATTTGGCTTGGAGTATGAGGCTCAATATGAAAGTTTGCAATTGGTTCAGATCTGATTGTGACCTTAGTACCATATCTTGTTTTGAACAACATGTGTGACCAGTCAGTAGATAAGTAGCCTCCAATTCTAGCTATGAAATCCCTTGATAAGCATAGGGCAAAGAGTGGTGGAAAATCTATCACTAACACATGTTACAAAATGGTAACATTGAGGCATGCATGGAAGGTAAGATTCAAACCTTTAATCACTCCCACCATTGCTACTTCTCTCCCATCCAATTGTAGTACCCCCTTTGATATGAATTCATATTGGAGACCTAATTGATCAACTATTTTCTTGGGCATGACAAAACTACTTCCCCAAAATCAATCATGCAATTGTGTACTAGTTTATCCCCAATGATTAATGAAACATAGAATGGAGGGGGCTTCAAAACTTTACCTTGTTGTCCTCCATGATTCCCTTCAGGCTGAGCAATGTTTGTGAGGACATTCTCTTGCATATGGACCTGCTAGTTCGAAGTTGACCAATTCTTCATGACAGCTTGTAGAAGATCTCTTTGGCCTGGGATGGATAAAGATTCCCACATTGATATATTCACATTTGTCTTCTTCATTTGATCAATGATGCTAAATGGGGATGAAACATCTCTTTCCTATCCTTTAGCCTACACATTCCTTTCTTGCGCATGGGCAGCAATAGCTGGCATTTGAGTTGGCTTAGAAGGTGGTTTTGGCTGTCCTTGCATGTTTGAAACTGTATTTTGCTTACCAATACCTTGTGGAGTGATGGAAGGTTGTAGATCACTTGGAGCCAATGACTGCCCTTCACCAATATTCCTCTTCTTTGATCTTGTGTTAGCTGCTACACTCTGATAAATTGTTTGATTCATGCCACAAAAATACTCAGCTTGCCAATTCACAAGTGGGGTATCGTTTGGAGTTGTGTTTTGCTGAGATGTCCCTTGTTGCTGATTTTTTTCTTGACTCACTTCACCCTCTACGCCAGTAGTTGTCACCATCAAGACTTGGTTCAAAGCACCATTGAAGCACATAGATTGGTTGTGAGGTTCACTGCATGGGAAACAATAATCATACTCTTGAGTTATGTTTTTTCGTAGTGGCACTAATGCTTTAGAAGTAGATGCAATATTGGGGTTATAGGGATGAAATGGTCTGTTGGCAGGAGGCCTTACTTGGCTTTGATTTGCAGCTAGATTGGGTGGCCTATTGGGATGGTATGGTTGCCTATTAGGTTGAGCTTGAGGCTAATAAGAAGGTCTAAATCCTTGGGCCTACTACCTCTTGAGTGTAACCAGCTCATTTCCCAAATTTTACAATTGTTTCATGGCCTCTTGGAGTTCATTTTAAGCACTAGAGGATGAATTAGAAGTTTCATTTGAACTTTGATTTCTAGGAGTGGGAATCGGAGCCAAAGTGGGTGCTTGACTAGTGCTTGGATTTTCTAAGTTTGGATACAAGGGTATGGGAGGCCTAGGAGCCATCTTACTAGCTTGAATAAGATAGTTTTCAGCCCTAATGGAAATGATATAAGCAACAGGTAAGGTTGTGCCAGAGGATTGCAATCCCATAGATTGAATTAACATAGAAATATCAGAATTCAAAGCCTTAAGATAATATAGAAAAGCACCTTCACCTATTGGCCTAACGGCCACTGGAATCCTATCCTAAGACCTTTGAAATCTGAAGTTGAAGTCAGTCAGCTGCTCATTGGGAGCTCTCTTGATAGTTGTCAATTGTTCTAGTAGAGACAAATTTTCTCCCTTTTCTCCAAATTGCTCATGAAGAACTATGCATAACTGATTCCAATTTTTGATAGAACCAGCTCCAAGGCTCCTAAACCATTACAATGCCTTCCCTTTGAACGAGGATGCCAACAATTTGACAGCAACATCCATTTCATTTATCTCATGGATTGCACAAACATTAGCATTTTCTTTGACATGATCACCAGGAGTGATATGATTTTCTCCAGTGAAAAATGGATTGTTCTTATATACTGCAATTGGAACTGGATTATGTGCATTGAGGGCAAGTGGGCTGCTTCCAGTGAAGTTGACAAAAGGGTTTTGTTGCGCCATTTTGATTGGCCTGAGAACCCTTGTTGATTGGATGAAAGGTCTACTAGGTGGAGGGGTCGATAAAGTCCTGTTAGGTGGAGATGGTGATATTTTTGGTCCTCTTCCCCTCCTTCCTCTTCCTGGTGATAGTTGTAAGTAGATAAATAGCTCCTCTTCTTGAGTATCAGACCTGGTTCGAATTCTTCTCATGTGCCTGGGCAACTTTCGCTGCTATACCACTAAATTCTATCCCTTCGGAGTCACCATATGTGTTAGATAACGAACCTCAAAAGGCTAGCTTCTGCCAAGTTACACACCAAACCTGATAATATTAAAAATAGAATTTAAAACTTTGAAGGACCCGAAAGATACAGTTCTTCAATTTGGTTATCGGGTCTTGTTGTGCAGCTACTAATCCCTGAAAGGTACAGGTGAAACTTAGGTCATGTAAGGAAACTTACAAAACCTAAAACACACTGTGTCGGAACTTGGGACATGCTCAACACCTGGGAAAACCTGAAATACTAAAAACTATGAAATTTTGAAATTCAAAATCTCAAAAATTTAAGAATACCTTTTTGAAGATTATCCCCCAATCTATCAACTAGTGAAATTTTGACTTGTTTTGAGCAAGTTAAGCCCTTGAAAATCAATTTCAAAGTTCATCCTGGAAGGTGAAAAAAATATGAAATTGTAAAACTTGCGATTTATAGGTCCAAATTTCTTGAAAATTCCTTCAAATCTTGTGGAATGACCTCTTGGTTCCATCGGGCATGCCAAAACTATTGATGGTGAATCACAACACCCCTGAATGTCTGTAACTCGATGGGTTGAGACTCTTAGTGTGATTGCATAACATGGAGCTTTTCCCAAGTGTGGGACCTTGTGAAATCAAAAAATATCTCTGGATGAAGATCGATTCCTATTCCTTTGTCCAGATCCACACATAAAAATGTAGAGGGTTTACTCAAAAATTGAATCTAACTTTCCAAGGAGACAGGGTAAGAATATGCATAAAAATAAACCTAAACTAACAAAGGTGATGCACCAAGGAATGATGGACACATGTCTTTCCAATAAACACAAACCATTAAAATGCAATGCAAGATCATGCACATATAAGAAAATTTGTAGTGAAAGATCAAGAGGATGCAAATGAACACAGAGAGGGTTGAGAATCATCCACAAACATGCATTATTTTCTCTAATGATTGATACAATACACTACAAAATTTCCAAGAGGCAAAGTTGCATTCACAGTTTTAGATGGGAGGTTTGAACTCCACAAATTCACCTGCCAAAGAGAAGAAGGGAGTTAAATGCAAAACAAGAATGTCCAACCTTTAGAAAGAATCCCCTCCTTAAATTTATAGGAAGAAAGAGAGAGAAAAGAGAGAGGAATTCCAAATCTACCCCAACCACCTCCAAGTTGCATTCAATTCATCTCATTATGGCGGTAGGTGAGAACCTTAGTAAACCCATAAAATGGCGAATTGTATTTTTCATTTTTGAAGAAATTTTTCTCAAAAAATTAAATATATCCAATCGTAGTTGGACAGAGGACCTTGTAAGCTTTCCAAAAAGTCTAACCTTGCGTGAATCCGAGCTCCCTATGAAAATTTATGGCCATTTGAATATCTGGGTCAGGGTTTGCTTTCTGTCAGGGTGTCAATGCTCAAAATGTTGTGCCCCCTAAAGATGCACCTCGTTGTAACTATCCTCATGTCAAAATACTCTTAAGTGTGCCATAGGTGCATAAAAATGTGGAATTGTTGACCTTTTGTTGCTCATGTGCTCCCATACCTGCCATGAATTTTTGCATGTCAACACTTTGTGCAGTGCGCCCCCAACCTACACCTTGGGCGCAAATTTTCGAATGTCAACACTTTCTACTGTGCATCCCCAGCCTGCGCCTCGGGTGTGAATTTTCACATGTCAATAATTTGTGTTGTGCGCCCCCAGCCTACACCTTGGGCGCGAATTTTCACATGTCAACACTTCGTGCAGTGTGGCCCCAGCCTGGGTCTTGGGCATGAATTTTCACATGTCGACACTTCGTGCTGTGTGCCCCCAGCCTGAACCTTGGATGCAAATTTTTACATGTCGACACTTCGTGGTTTTCACTATATTTACCCAGGGGGAGATATATACAACAGTTATCGATATTAATATTAATTATATTTATGTTATTTTGTTGTATCATTTTGATCACTCCCGTAGACTGAGCCTCATTCCGTGCTGAAAAAGGGGTTACCCAATATGGCATCTTGGTTGGTTTTTGCCCCATATTCATTTTCGAAACATCAACCTGTAGCTTTCTCCCCCTTGTTCGATTAGGTCTGCATGTGTGTTGTTTTAATCATTTAAAGTAAAGGAAAATATGAATTATTTGTGCTCCCCTAACTTACCAGTACATATGTTTTTTTTAATATCTTCTAGGTTGGCGTAGGAGGAAGGGGTTCCTTACCTCCTTAATTTCTGGTTTGTGAATGCATGGAAGTGGAGGGAGGTTTTTTGTGGTGCAAGTTTTGAAGGGGCTATTAATTAATGCCCAAATTTTAACTCGTCCACCTACCAAATCTCACCACATCAACAATGACTAGGCCCTTGTCATGTGGCCCTTCACTAAATGGGATTACCTCTATTGGGAATTTTCTTTTCCTTGGCTCACTTTGAAAAAAATTGGTTATTAGTTAGTAGTTTAGTACAAAATTTGGTCTTTCCTTTATTATAATTCAATGTGTATTGATGGGAGGTGTCTGACACGTTTTGTGGGAAGCATTTTGGGGGAAAAAATTTCTAATTCCTTTGCTTGCCATATACATGAGGATTTTACCCATTTCTGACCTGGTCTGGTGTTCCCTTTGGCTTGAATCTGCATCCATTCCTTGTTTTTCTCTAATTGGGCCTTATTTTTGGTGGGGATTAAGCACCTTCTCTATCCTCATGTGCTTTTGGGGAAGAATTGCAAGATGGGAAAAATTTGGAAGCTCTAAGCAGGCATGTTAAGTCTAACCCTTGAAATGTTTTGCTACTTTTTTTTAATTCCATTAAACGAATGGTTCTCCTTCCTAAAATGGCATCTAGAAATGGGATTTTGTGGTTGTTTTTTATATTACCTTGAGTGTACTGATTGTCCCTTTGTATCTTCTTCTGAATTTATGTTTTTGTATGACTGTTTCTCTCTCTCCTAATAGCTACTCCTATTGGATAATTGTATAAATAATTTCTACAATATTTTCTCTGTAAAGGGAGCTATGTTTATGCTTGAGCATTTTGGGTATTCATTGTTTATCAAAGATAGCATATAGTTGTGGGATGTGCAATTTGTGGGTTATAGAAAATAATTTTCATTATTTTGCAAGTATTTTTTCAATTGAAGTGGATTTGACAAAAAATTATATTACTTCATGGGAATATGAAGAATATTCATTATTTTTACCTGAATCTACATTCAAAGTGGATTAGTATGAATACATTATTGGTAAAATAGATCGTAATCTTTTAAAAATGAAATGGGTTTCAGAGATTTTTGGCCTCAGTTTCATAAAAAATATATTATGTTTTAAAGGGTGTTAAAATATGAAAAATGGTTATGGTTTATTATTGTTGAGTATTCCTCTTGTTTTAGCTGTTTAGTTGGAATGTTAAAAACTATAAACTGGTTTTGTAAAGACCATTGAAGAAAAATAACTTAAAGGATCATCTTACCTTTCGAGTGGATTTTATCTTGCATTTTTACCTTTTATGTTTAGTATGATGGCTTGGAAGGGGCATAGGGTTTGATTATGGATGAGGTATTCAATCTATCAATTACCTTAATTATTCAGAAATGAGTTAATATTTTTTCAGGTTGGTCATGTTTTATGTTAAATGAATAACAGTAAAATGTGTAATGGAATCCAATAGAATGGGTGAACTTCAGGAATTTTGTTCAGTCTATGATTGCTAACTCTCTTGGGCATCAAATGACGTGTTTTTTGATAGTTACGAATTAAAGATAATTTGCATGTACAATTTACCTTTCTATTGATAAGGTGAAGGATATTTACCTTAATCACTGTGAATGGTTATAGAATTGTTGATGCCATTTTTTACTCTAGAATAAGGGTGTCATTTTACTTGGGTTTTATTTTCTTTGCTTTGAGAGGTCTCCTCGGTTAGAGTGGATTGATGTCTTTGGAAGGGGAGCTTCGTAATCCTGACGTTGTTATAATTATTGTGACCTTAACTTGGTTGATATTATTCTTGCTGAGAGGCTATTGATAATATATGAATCGTTAGTGAACATATATTTAATGGTCATAAGTTTCTAACCAAACCTCTATGTTGGATTTTGAATTTGAAATGTGTTTGGGATGACTATAGTCATTATTGATATAGGACTATTGTTAACTCATGAAATTTTGTGATACGTAATGAAGATAGACATGAGGTTACGAATGGAATATATTTATTTAAATACATTGTTGGCCTATGTCGGAAAATTGTTTTACAAAAAATTATTAATGACATTTGGGGGTACTTTTCCTTTATATTATTTAGATAAGTTGACGATTATGATGGGGTTTGTTGTTAATATTAATGGCTTTTTGTGACTCTTTTAAATGCATTTGAAGAGTGGTTTCGATTATGTTAACAAGTATTACTTTTAAGAGATCCTATAAGGAGGATGTGGTAAGCATCTTGATTAAGACTGAAACTAGGGATTTTTTTTAAGGAGGGTTACGAACCCATATTGCTAGGAAACCATCCTCTTGGAAGGATTGAATAACCTTTATTGTTTCGTGTCTATGATCATAACTAGTATGTTTTGACTTCTCAAGGAATTTTTGAGATGGATGGATTGAGTATTAGATTTAAATCACGTAATCTATAGGATTACATGATTGAAATCCCAATACTATTGACCTTTTGTTTCTAACCTATAAGGTCTTACCTTGATTAGTTGAGCTATTGTCCTTACTATAAATTTTGGCTTTCTCCTTGATGGATGGTGAGATTTTTTTTAATCTCGTGTGAATATTTTTGATTAGTGGTTTGTGTTTTGACCCATTCTTGAAATAGAACATTCCTTTCATGATATTGTTAAATGTTAGCTTACTATTGCAATGGGTAGTCTTAACATGCTCAGTTCTCGTGAACTGACTCAAGTTAATACTTGTGTAGATGGCTTTTGCGAGTAGATAAAGGAAAGATTTGTAAAGGTTCATCATTTGATTTATGAAGTTCCTTGTATGAATCTCTAATGTGTTGTAAATCTTGGAATGGTGCTTGTAAAGCAGTTTGGAAGGCCTCTTGACATGGTTTTTCTGTATTTGTGAAATAAGGTTGTCTTATCCTTTTATAAAAAAACTTGTGAATATTATTGTGAGGAATAAAATTCGATCACCACTTTGTTATGAGTATTTGTTTTATGATGTAATAGTAATCTTGAAAATATTGTAGCGTGGATTGACCAATTTGGTATCTTTCTTATTCCCCAATCAAGCTAAATCGAATCTTTTGACACCTTTGGTTTGTGTGCCATGTTGGATAGAATTGTTGTACCCATGTTTAGTTTTCTCGATAATTAATGGTAAATTCTTCCTTCAAGTCATAAAAATTTCATGTATAATAACCCTCCATGGTCTTGGCATCAATTTAATTCTAGACATAATCAAATGGGTTGGCAATCCCTGTAAAAGTGAATCAAAAATTAATAAATGAACAAACAAATAAATGAATAAATAAGTAAAATTTTGAATTTTTGATCTCGTAGATAAAAATCCCGATCTTTAAATGGAATAAGAGGAACTATCTACTTATGTACAAGGAATTAGCTTCCATCCCTAAGATAAACTAATAAACCTTATTTCCTTATTGTTATGAATGATAAATGATATTAAAGAGTAATCAATATTTAACTCTTGGGAGATCCCTAAGTCTTAGTAAGTAGGGGGATTTGAATAGGAACCATATGTCTCCCTCATTGTTCTTGAAACCTAATTGTACTATTTTTCCAAACTTAATCAAGAAAAATCCTAAATGAAACTTTAACCATTCTTGATAAATTCTTAACCTCAGTAAAAGACTGGTTAATAATCATTGAGATCATGACCATGAATTCTACTTGACCTCTTTCCCTTAATCCTTGCCTTGGACATTGTAACCCTACTTAAGTAAGGATAAAATTTTGACCCTTGCACAAAGGGGATTATTTTTCCGAACCTAAAATGGTACCTCCATCAATTATATCTTACACTCATCCCCTTGTGCAATGGAGGTTGATAGGAGATTCTCTAGATTTTGATGTTTAGATAACCTTGTGGGAATTGGTTTAACCCACCCCTTTTAGTGTTAATCTAATAACTAATTAAATAAGTAATTGTCATATTAAAGAGGATCCTCATTCGGAAAGTTTTATCCAAAGCCTAATGCCTCTAGTATAACAGAAAGGAATCTAACTTTTAAAGAAGAATTATATGGTTCATAACCTGAATCGCCTACAACGTAAGTTAATAATTGAAGGTCGTGTTTAGCAAAATAAATAACCTTAAGATAATTTTCACTGTGGGATGCCATAACCGTAAATGTGTCCTGTTCTTGTACCATTATGCCTTGTCTTGTCATAAAGGAGAGTGGATTATTCGTATGGATGTCGTATTCTCCTTATACCTAGGTGATTAAGGTTGTGTCAAGTATTTCAAGAGTTAGTTGTAGCCTTTGTGATCACCTGTAGTGTCATTATATCTTCAAGTAAGTAAAAAAAAAAGTTGTCTGAGCTTTTCAGTTTTTGTTTTTGTGTGTAAATTAGTGGGCATTACACTTTGAACACACTATGTTGTGGAAGCCCGTTATGGTGATTCTTCGGATAAAGCTACTTTAGATGGAAATGATGATTCATCTCCTAAGAAGAGTTTTTCGAGGGTAGAAACTATCCCCATAGTTGATCAATATTCTTCGGAACATGAACACGGTTCTTCAAAGAATTTTCCATTGGTTTTAGATGGGTTGGAAAAGGAAAAAGATCCTTCCTCTCTTTCCTTTTTGTTGTATCATCTTATTTCATCTCTTGATGTTGTTCTCCCATGCGACTCAAATGCAGATGATTCTAAAAAGGGAGAATGGACATTAGTCCAGAATAAGAAAAAAATTTCTTCGAAGCAATTTTCAACTCCATCACAAATGACTTTAAGGTCTCACTCATGTGTTGTGGGATGAGAATTGTTTCGTGTTTCAGAGGGTTCTTTGTCTTCTTACTGTTTGTCGTTTGGGCCAAGTTTTTATGGCACTTAGTTTTTTGTATTTTTGTATGTTCATGTGAGCCTCATTGTTTTATCTTTTTGTATTGGCCCTTGGAACGTTTCCAAATCTTATCAATCATATATATATATATATATATAGAAAATACTAAATACAAATCCGAAAACATTCAAACCCTAATATTTAAGTTGATGAAAAAGTACAAACATCTATTTTGATCCTCAACATTAATATTTTGATAAATAATCAATCGCAATCTTAATAATGTATTATTACAAAAATCCAACATATAATATTTATACAAATTAGAAAGAGATGTTTAACTTTTTAAGTAATGCCTAGAACGCTTAGAAGCCTTAATACAACCGTGGATATCAAAGCCATTCAATGTCGATATCAAAGCCCTGAACATGTTGTTGAGGTAGTGTCCAACCACGAGGCAATATGAAGGCGCTTTTAAACGTTATGTAAAGTCCCATCCCTGTAAAGTGTATGGTTTCTGTTCCGCCATTGGCTGGAGAAAGTGACAATATATTCTGGTTTTTTTCCAGGGTGAAACTGACTTGACATTGCTATTTCGGACATAATTATAAATATGTGCAGATAAGAGGGGTAGGTGAGCATTCAAGTGCCTACTCATGAGACCAGCAACTCTCCAACTTTTAGTAATATTGCACCAATAGACAGACAAATTTATTTGGAGTACGATATTAGCCTCTTTCTCTTTTAGTTTCTCGACTTAATAGACTTGAAAAAAAAAACATCGGTATCAAAATTGAAGCTTATAACTTATTTTATTTTTATGAGTTCTGTTCACAATTTTGAACAAACAATAATTAAATAATACGTCTGTTAAAACTGAAAAGTTCAACAGACACGTATGTTGTAATGTACTCACCACGAAATAATCATTTTAGTCATTACGACTGCCCTTTCTAGCCACATATTCATATGATTGCCACCATTTCCAAATCTTTAACTATAAGATGGCTTTCCCAACTTCTTTACAAATAAATTTTTTTCTTCCCCATGTTTTGGAGGCAGTAACGGCTGGACAATGTCTGTCAACAATGGACTTGAATTGGAGAACTTATATTACATTTGCTGTAACAATTGCAACACACTTCTTGCGGTACAGAACTCTCAAATCAAATCTTTATATCATACAAATTATGCAGTGTACTAACATTCTACACCTTAGAAGGAAAGATACTTAGGAATATTTTAATGTTTAGATCTGTGGCGAAGAAAATTGGGTATTTGTCTTAATAGTCTTTCGCACATAATACAGAGAATGTAGAGGCTTTCCTTGTGCTGCTGGACTAACTGTAACAAAATGTGATCAGGTAAGCGTTCCGTGCAAGAGTTTATTCAACGAGGTGACAGTAAAATGTGGACACTGCAATGACCTTCTGTCTGTTAACATGAATTTCTCGGGACCTCTACCTCCCTTACAACCTAAATTAGGCCACGTCTCCAGTTCCGCTTACAGTTCCAATCCCCTTTTATTCAAGGTACCAAAAAATTAAGATTGTTTAATAGTCTCTTCTTTTTAAGTTGAATGTAAGAGATTTTTAACCATTTTCGCACAGGTATGACTTCTACTCTATCGATATATATGTTTATTGTAAATAACTATCATGTTTAAGAGGTTTTTAACCATTTTCGCACAGGGATATTTTATTGTAAGTAACTATCAATCTTGAGCTATATGTTAGACAAAATTATCTCAAAATACATGATGCAATTTGATGGTTGTTTGAATTCTCTAAAATGATTGCTTCTCTATGAAAAGAATCAGGACTTGAACCTATCCTGTGATAATGTCAATGATGAAGTAATGTGTTCCAACAATGGTACCAGGAATGAAGAACCATCTTTCAAAAGTACGTATACAGGCAAGCGAATTACTAGTTACAAAAACAAGAGCCCTATTTTTGTAGAGCAATCCTATATTATGGTTTTGATGGTTGATATAATTTTGAGAATTAATGACGTTTTAATTTTATTTTTCTGTCTTTACATGTAGCTCCTCGGAAAAGAAACCGAACTCCATCTGCCTACAACTGCTTTATCAAGTAAAGTTTACTACTCAATGGTCTATTACACATGGAAACAATTTATTCGAATCTAAACTAGACAAATTCCTGTACAATTATGTTATTTTGCAGGGAGGAAATTAAAAGGATTAAGGCTACAAATCCTGATATGTCTCACAAGCAAGTTTTCAGCAAAGCTGCCAAAAATGTGAGCCGAACTTTAATGCATTAATCATGAACATATACACATTTGACAAATATTTATGAATTGAAAAAAGGGCGAAATATATAGTGAAACTCTTTGAAACCGCCCTATTTCGAAACTATGGTTTTGATGTATATATTTCATACAGCTGAAATGTTTTCATTATTTATCAGTGGGCTCTTTCTCCTTACATGCACGTTGGACTAACTCTGAATAGTAACGAAGAAGATGAATCCTGAGGTAATACTTAGCATTTGATATTCTACAAGTTTAGAATATAATTGTGTTCAGCTACAAAATACAAAATTTCGCTTAAAAGCTTTTTTGTTTTATGTGCAGGGCAAGGGAGATGAACCGTTACTTCGAGTACAGTTATTTATATTTATTTCTTTATATCTCTCCGTATGTTTTCCGCAGTGGTAAAAATGACATTTGTATTAGTTGACAAAGACTACTGATTTTCGTTGTTCAATGAAGGTCTTGAAGTCAGTTTTCTGGTATTTGAACAATTTAAAATTTGCTCTTTAAATCTGCTTTTTATTGACGAACTGTTGTTAAGAGAATATTATGTCTATTAATAAATACGGTTGTCTTATTTTGTTATTTATTATTTTTGTTTTTTTATTGAAAAGAAAATCTCTATTAATCCAAAAGAAGACGTACAATGCTAAACATACAAAATAAAAAGGTTGTATTGTAGCACATTATAGATTGTAAAATCAAGCGGAGTATCGAACCAGATTGACCAGCAAATGGGCTAAGTCATTTACACTTACCACACGTTAAAAGAGATTTTATCAATAAAAAAAAAACAGTAAACAAAGACCGTAGATGAAATTTTGCATAAGGAAATATCATGACAGCCAATGGAGGTGGTAGTTGAGGGTTATCAGGTTTACCGCCCCACCCAATCAAGTTTACCGTTCCACCCAATAAAGCAAAAATGTTGTCGATCTTGAAGATTAGAAAGTGTGCTCTTAAACTATACTAAGCAAATAAAAATCAAATCTGCAAACAATAACTATAATATATCCGCTCACAAGGTGAGCAAACAGCAAATCTTAGAAAAAGAATTCTGTTTTATTCAACAGTATTTATTTCAGCTTTGTATATGCTGAAAGAGAGAATACATAAATAAATAGAAAAAACAAAATCCTACAGTTTATTACGCAGCGAATGAAGCTGCGAACATGTAGATAACAGGGACTTAACTGAAAAGGAACTACTCCTATGACTGAAGGAAATGCTTACTCAATAGTTAATTAACCGAAGTAAAAAACTAGTTAAAGGAAACTAATAGGAAGATGAGCTGGAGTTGATGGTGGAATTGGCAATGGAACTGCAGTGTTGGCGGTGGAACTGCAAAGGAACTGCAGAGTTGAACATGCATCCTTCAATCTCCCCCTGCATGTGCAATGGCGATGAGTCCCAGCTGATTCCTCAAAGTAATAATATTGGCTGTAGGTAGAACTTTGGAAAAAATATCAGCAACTTGCTGAGTTGTAGGGAAAAATTGTAATTCCACTGTCCTGTCTTGAACTTATAAGTCTCGGATGAAGTGATGTCGAATCTCAATGTGCTTCGATCTAGCATGAAACACTGTATTTTTGGTCATTGCAATGATACTATTGTTATCACAGTAAATAGTGGTTGGATGTTCCTAAACCAATTGCAAATCTTCAAAAATTTGTCTAATCCATATGGCTTGACAACTAGCTGTTGTTTTTGCAATATACTATGCTTTTGCGAAAGAGAGAGTGATGGTTTCCTTCTTTTTACTACTCCATGAGACAACTCCATAACCAAGTGAGAAAATATAACCAGATGTTGATTTTCTATCATCCATTGAACCAACACAATCAGAATCTGTGTAACCACATAGTTCAAACTTATGTGCAGGAGAATAATGAATGCCAAAATTGTGTGTACCACTCACATACCCTAAAATTCTATTTGCAACATGCCAATGAGACTCATGTGGATCCTGCATGAACTAAGAAATGAGGCTCACAACATACATAATATCAAATCTCATGGTAGTGAGGTACATGAGGCTACCAACCAAACTTCTGTATAAAGTAGCATCTACTTTGGAACTTGCATCTTCCTGGGTTAATATTTCACCCAAGGTGACATGAGTGGAAAGTGCAGTGCAGGATATCATTCTAAACTGCTTCAATAGATCAGCCAAATACTTGTTTTGAGAAATGGATATACCTTGAGATTGTTGTTACACTTCTACTCCAAGAAAATAATGCAGAAGTCCCAGATCTGACATCTCAAATTCTTGTTTTATTTTTGCTTGAAATTTCTCCATAAGAGATGGGCTATTACCTATATAAATGAAATCATCAACATAAAGGCAAAAAATTATAATATCATTACCAAGATGTTGGATATAAAGGGTTGGCTCTGAGGAACTTCGAATGAACCCTTTCTTCAAGAAATTACTTTCAATCCTTGTATACCAAGCACGACGTGCTTTCTTTAACCCATAGAGATCCCTTTTTAGCTTGTAAACCAAATGTTCTTTTCATGGAATTTCATAACAAATAGGTTGTTCCACATATACTTTCTCATCAATAAAATCATTTAGGAAGTCTGATTTTTCATCCATCTGATAGATTGGACACTTTTGTTGTGCAAGAATAGATGATATAATATTGACTATATCAAATCTTGCAACTGGATTGAATGTCTCTGAATAATCTACTCTAGAGGTTTTTGGAAATCCATTAGCAACTAATATTTACTTGCATGTCTATTCATAGATCCATCAACATGATATTTCACCTTATAAATCCATTTGACACCAATCACTTGTTTATCTTAAGGAAGTTGTACTAATTCCCATGTATTGTTTTTATCAATTGCATGCATCTCTTCATTCATAGCATCAATCCATACTTGTTCCTTCATGGCTTCTTCAAACACTGAAGGTTCAACTTGAATGGTACTAAACAAAGAAAAATTGGCAACTGGATTCATATTAGAACTCCTTTGATAAATTTCATCTAAACTTTGTACATTTCATGAAGAACTTGGACCTGATTGTGGACTAAAACTATCACCTGAAGAGGAACTTGGTGAACTAGGACTTGAAATTTCAATTGATCTTGTGGGGAGAGGTGGAATTTGTTGAACATATTCAATACCCATGATGAGTGGTGTAGTTTGTTGAACTCCTTTTTTCCATTTCCGTATGCCCCCTTAATCAAAAACCACATCTTGAATAATCATCCATTTCTTTGTGTCAGGATTACAGAATTTGTATCCTTTTGTGAAATCTAAATAGCCCACAAAGATACAATGTTGGGATTTTGCATCCAACTTCTTCCACTTCTTTTCTAGAACATGAACATATGCAGGGAAACAAAATACATGAAAGTGAGCTATTGAGGGCTTGTGTCCACTCCAAGCTTTCTTGGGAGTGATATTCTGAAAGCTATTTTGTTGGGATTCAATTCAAAATATAAGTTTTGGTTTCTACTGCAAGTCACCAATAATAATTAGGAAGGTTTTAAAACTGTAACATACTTTGTGCCATCTCCATAATCGTACGGTTATTTATTTCTACAATTCCATTTTGTTGTGGGGTATAAGATGCCGTAAGTTTTCTCTTAATTGCACAAGTATTATAAAGATCATTAAATTCATTGGAAGTGAACTCTCCCCCTCTATCTGTTCTGAGTATTTTGAGAGAATACGCACCTTGATTTTCTGTCATAGCCTTAAAATTATTGAAGCATTAAAATGCCTCATATTTCTACTTAAGAAAATAAACCCATGTGTGGCATGAGAAATCATCAATAAATGTCAGAAATTAAATATACTTATGCAAAGATTCCTCTTGCATGTCATCACAAATGTCACTATGCACAAGCTCTGGAGGAGATTTTTCCCTCCATGATTTGTTCACCAGAAAAATTTATCGATGTTTCTTGCCAAGTGAATACCATGAATAAACTTCTTCTTTTTCCTGAATTACAGGAATTCCTCTCACCATGCCTTTCTTATAAAGCAAACTTAATCCTTGAAAATGTAAATGACCATACTGTTGGTGCCATAACCATGAATCATCTTTGGTTTCCTTAAGAGCATGCATCTTAGTCGAATCCAATGTGAGAGGAAATAATCTATTCTCTATCACACAAGCCTTTGCTACAAGATGGTGGTTTGTTTATTTATCAACTATTTTGCAGCAGTTATCTTCAAACACAAACTTGTAATTTTTTGCTACCAGTTTCCCAATACTTAAAATATTTTATTTTAATTGGGGCACATGCAAAGTGTCATGAATAAATGTAGTTTCTCCTTCCTTAGTTTTCACTGCAAGGGTACCTTTTCCAATCAGATCAACCTCTTTATCATCACCAAATTTTACTTGACTCCTTACAGATTCATCTAAGTTGACAAAGAGATCAGATTTACCTATCATATGATTTGAGAAACCACTATGCATGAACCAAACATCCTTTTGAGGTTCTTTTTCCAAATTGCAAGCGAAGAATGTAGAGTTTTTTACTTCATCAAAATATTCTTTAGTATAATTGGCTCAAGTGATTTATTCAGATCAGATTTTTTCTTTCAACATTTAGATTACAAGTGTCCATACCTTTCACAATATTGGTACTGGATGCTTCTCTAATCAATAGAACTTATTCCACTTCATCTGCCATGTCCTCTAGATGTAAAATACTCCCCTTGATATTTTCTTGTGTAGTGCCCAATACTGTTCAACACTGTTTCATCTTGATATTGATATTGTTGTACTGATATTTAGACATTTTGATTACGATACATTGATCAATAGATGATATATTTCACTAATATTTGATCTATTGAAATTATGATGTTTACATCTTATTATGATGCACTAGATAGTGATGTTAGACGGTTCGATATATGTTCATTTTCATGATATAGATTTTATACTGACACGTTATGTTTTTGGATGTTTTGAGTAAAATTGTAATCTTATGGATGTTAGGGTTAGATTTTGATATATTGATGGATAATAGAGTTTTCTAATGTCAAATTTTAGATATTGATTTTATATGTATATTGTCTCGATGTTGTTAATATGGACAAAAGGATAGAAAGGTATTTTATTGTGTGTAGGACTTTGATCACATACATTGAAGGGGATAGGGAACCAACCATGGAAGAATGTTGGGTGTTGAGCAATGAGGCCAAATTTGACAACTTTTCTAATGTTGTATAGTTTAGTGTTTTGCATTTTTTGTTTGGAGGTCTCCATTGGAAGGGTGACTTCACATATGTGACCATGGGGTGAATTGTTTTCTATTTATTTAATTTTTGTATGTGTTTTATTTTATGATTTTTGTATCTAAAATTTAGAATTTTTGTCACTTTATTAGCATGTGTGAATCTGTGTTAATTTATCTTAACCCTTATTCTTTTATCTAACCAAATTAGAGATGTGAAAAATAGTTATGATGAGATTTTGTAGTCCTTGAGTAAGTAAATTTATGTTGATTTTGGAATGTTTTACTCCACCCCAAGTTCAAAATTCGGTTTTTGACTTGGGGGGAATATTTGGAGGCTTGTGGGACAAGAAAGACTTGTTCCATGCCTCTTAAATTTACCCAACAACCCCACCTATGGGTTGGAAATATTATTTTTGACTTCTTTTTCCATTTTTGAGTGTAAAATAAGGAAAATTATTGCACTTTATTTTTACCCCAATCTATCAGGTCCTTTGAAAGCATGGTGTGCAAGTTAGAGTCATGTGGGTTGTCATAGTCCTTTGCATGTGCATTGATTTTATTGGTCTTGGTCTATTTACTTGAGTGTGGGGATGGAAGAATGATGAATTGGAATCCTACATAGAGCCACCTCATCATCCTCACATTGCATTTATATTTATTGGTGATATTTTATTGGAATGGGGTTTACTTGTTATTTTTTCTTCTTGTGTACTTTTGGATTTGGAGCTTTGTGAAGTGCTATGAAATTGCTTGGCTTATATTTGAAGAGGCTTGTGGAATTTTTCTTGGAACTTGATTCAGAGGAAGGGTCTCCACTTTTGTCATTATGTTTTTTTTGCTTATTTGTATGCAATGTTGTGCTTGTACTATTATTAGTTTTATCTTGTGAAGTTGTTTGTGTTTTGGTTGGGTAGTAGGCCTTAGTTGCATGTGCGAGGAGGGTGTATGTGACCATTTAGGAGGGAAAGTGGAGTTTTGCGAGACATGCAATTAGTGGTAGTGTGAATGGGAGTCTTACCTATGGGGAGTGAAAAGGAAATCATGGTTTTGTTGAATGTTTGCAAGGGAGAGATAAGGAGTTTATATGATTATTTTGTACACTTAGAGGCTCAGGGTAAGACTCCCACTTCACTTGGGAGGCATAAGGAGGTGGTCTCCCATAACCCTTGCTCTATTTGGTTTTATCCTCAAACCTTTGTGTTGTTGTGAAATCGTAATCTTGTGGATTATGTTTTCTTAGTTCAGTTGAATGTCTTGTATGTGTTTGTTATGAAGCCACCTTGTCCAAGTTGTCAATGTTGCTCAATTCCCCTCATGGTTCTTTGGTTAGGGCTTGGGGACCATTAAGGTGGTGGCTTCTCCTCTTAATGGATTTAAGGTTGGGCAGAGAGCATTGCCTACTCCCACTTCCTTATTTTGTGATCCTTTTGTTGAAGAATGAACAGAGTTAAAGTTAGAGCTACCATTGTGATGAAGACATGGATATGGAAAACTTGTAAATTGGCTTTGTGGCAAGCTCATTTATTGTATATTATTTGAATTTATCCTTCCCACTTGAGTGGGTGTATTGTAAAATTATAAGCTTGTGATAAAGTTGTTGTATTCTTCGGAAATCATTTTATCTTGTAATCTCCTTTATGAGTGTGGATTGAGAAAATTAAAATTTCAAATGGGTTAGTTTTGTGAAAAGAAATTATTAATATTTATCTTGTCTTGGAGAAAGGAAGATTCAAATATAGATGAAATGGATATACATCTATTTAATATAATTTTGTTTCAAAATATCCAAGATGAGATACTTTTATTTTTGATAATATTGTAAAGTTGATAGACTCCATTTTGAAAGAAATAATTGTCTTGTGGATTTGCATTTGCTTATGAAATAAAATAGCTTATTTTTCCTCCTTGAAAGAAAATAAGTTGAAGCATTGTAACTATAAATATATTACTAAAGTAGTTGGGAAATAGTAGTTAGAACTATAAGATTTAATGAAAGCATTGTCTTTTATTATCACTTTATTTCTTAAGTTGTGTAAGAAAACTTAAAATTAGCCTAACATAACTCTAGGTGAATTTAACAAAACAAGATATATATATATATATATATATCCACACTTCTACTTAAATGCAATTGTGTTTAGGTTAATTTTGTAGACTTATTTTACAAATATCCCCTAAGCTTACTGTCATCACCGAATCACAGCACCCCTGGATGTTGATCAAATTTCTAGTTTGATCACTCTGAGCATCCAGTGTGATTGGATAACATGGGTACTATCTCCAAGTTGTGGGACTTGCTACTTGAGATAGACCTCCAAAGAAAGCTGGTTCTTGCTCCTAAACTACCCGCCACAATCTACTCTAATGCAGGATAAGCTAACTATTCTAATTTAAATTTCCAAGGGACCAGGGAGAGAGAATACATAAAATGAAAGCCTACACTAAAGCGGTGATACACAAGAAAAGGAAGGGTGTGAGAGTAGTCTCCAAATGTGTGAAATACAGAGGAAAAGTGCACACTAGAAGAGATGATGACAGTTCACCATAATCTAGCAAAATGCATTCACAATAATATTCCAAGCACACATAATGATAATGAATCCCTGCAAGAACATAATAAATAGACACAATATTCTTATAGAAAGATCAGAGGGGCAAGAAGAATGCAAGAAAACACAGCAGGGGAAGATACATCCACAAACTGGTATTTTATTGCTTCATGATATGCATAGTTCAATCTATTACAAGATAAGGGCCTGGATTACCATGCAAGGAGTCCACTACAAGGGCCTGCAAGACACTAGCTTCACAAAGAAATTTTGGCAGAGCTTTTCTACCCAAAAACTCTCTCTTTTACAATGAGCCCAACACTCCAATTTATAGAAAAAATGAGAAGGAGAAGAGAAGGGAAAATGGAAATCCCGAAATCTGTCCTTCAACCACCTGTAAGAGGCATTAAATTGAGTGAAATGATTTTACATTACTTGCAAAAGGCTCCCCATACTATCCCATATGCTGCAGCAGAGAAAGAATGATGACCATGCCTCTTAAATGCACTCCCAGCTACCAAATAAAACACTGTTCTGAACCCGGCCACGTTTTCTTAAAAATATCAATCCATTTCTCATCAAATCTGGAATTTCTTGATTTCTTTGCATCGGGCTCGGAACCACAATTCCAACGGTACAAATTTTGTGTGATTTTGTTGAGAATTGCAAAAGTTATGGCCTTTTGAGTGCGGGCAGCTATTTTGGGTCTGGCAGGCGTTTTCTGTCATTTGACGGGAATGAGCATTGACTGACTGGAGCTGAATATGTTTCCTTTATTTAAATATATCTACCCTCATTAAAAATAAGAAATCCAGAAAGTCAAATTTTATGAAAATCGGAGCTCGGAGTCAAAAGTTATGGCCGTTTGAAGATTCTAGACCAAACGTTGACTTTTCTTCCTCTCCCTTCGGCTGCTTCGGCTTTTCACGTCCCACGCGTCCCTTTGTCCCAAATTTCCCAATGCTGAAGTTCCCCATTTCACCCGGTTTGGCTGGTTCACGTACTTTTGTCCCACGCGTCCCATTTGCTTTTGGGCTGCCTTGACTCATTTCACCCGGTTCTGCTGGTTTGCGTACTTTTGTCCCGCACGTCCCATTTGCTTTCGGGCTGCCTTGACTTCTAACTTTCACCTGACTTTCAGCCCGCCGATTCGCGTACTTTTGTCCCAACTGCGTCCCAAAACTGTCTCGCCCTTTCGCTGCCTTTGACTCATTTCATTGCCTGGCGGTCTTTCGGCCGGTTCGCGTACTTTTGTCCCGACTGTCCCAAGGACCGCCTGGACTAACACTTAGCCATTTTTCGTGATTTTTTCTGGCCCAAGCTTGTTTTTGCAATTTTTTCACATTTCCTCAGAACTTGCTCTCTTCTTCTTGGACAGGGGAGTTAGAAGAAATCTGAGGGGACCCTAGAAACATGACTTTTTTCCTGGACCCAATGTAATTGCTTGGGACAAAAGAATTTGATGCATGTTATCAAAATTACCTTGAGGGGTGAATTTTTGATAAAAATTTTGGCGACTCAGCGGGGTCATCTGCCTGCCCGATGAAGAACGGCCAGCTGCTTGTAGCAATCCATTGGGCATGGAGTCTGTTTGATAACCTCTCAACTGATCTGAAATTTGAAAACCTGTGTCCTCGAGCCATTGAATCATTCGTTGAGCTGGTTTTCCTATGGCTGCAAATTCTTTTCTAGGAGCTTGATGAACTGCAAACATGCACATACTAGAAGCAATAGGACATGTGCACAAGCACTTAGGGAAATAAAAACTACTCTAACAGCAGTACAATGTGCATAAGCACTTAGAGGAATGGAAATTCTAAATTAATATTTACAAGGGTGAAAATCTATCTTTTTAGTAGCATCATTTGAGATAGATCCCGTTGACTGGGATCTGCAATTCTTCACCATCAAACTTAGCCAGTCAGAAAGCATTGCTAGCTTTGCATTCGATGATCATGTATGGGCCACTCTAGATGGCATCAAACTTGGAGTGCTTTCCTGGTTTTGCACGATCAGCATCCCACTTTAGTACCAAATCTCCAGTTTGCAATATCCTGGCCTTAGCTTTCTTGTCAAAACTCTTTTTGACCAATGCTTTATCCTTTTCTATGGTCTGTATTGCGTGTTCTCTTGTCTCTTCTAATTCCATCAGCTCTGCATACCTGATTTCCATAGGTTCAAACTTAGCTAGTTCCAACTGTTTCATGAGTTCCAATGCTGGCAACTCAAGTGATATAGGTAGAACTGCTTCCTTCCTGTATACAAGCTTGTATGGAGAGCTTCCTGTAGACCTCTTGGGTGTGATCCGATCGGCCCATAGCGCTGATTTGAGCTTTGCATGCCAAGTTCTTTGATTTTCATCTAGAGTCCTCCTGATTATTCTTAGTAGGTTCTTGTTTGTAGACTCGGCTTGGCCATTACCTTTAGGGTAATAGTTCAATGAAGTGCTGAGATACACATAGTTCTTGACAGCCCATTCAGTGATCTTTGTGCCAAGGAATGCCAATGCATTGTCTGATATGATAGTGGCAGGGGCACCAAACCTCGTGACTATTCCTTCATAGAAATCTAAGATATTAGATTCATTTGCCTCCTTGAGTGCCACTGCTTCAGTCCACTTGGTGAAATAGTCTATTGCTGTTAGTATCCACTTGTGGCCCTGACTTGAATTAGGATTGATAACCCCAATGAAGTCCAATCCCCATTGCATGAATGGCTGATTTACTGCAATTGGATGAAGGGGAAGCGCTGCTAACCTTTCTTTCCCTATGAAGAATGCACATTTTTTGCATTTCTTGACCCGCGAGTAGCAATCATTGAACACTGTAGGCCAATAGTAACCAGCTTTCATGATTTTGAGAGTTGTCACTCGCGGAGCAAAGTGGCCTCCCGCTTCCCCATCATGGAACTCGTGTATGATCTTCTCAACTTGACATGTTCCAATGCATCTTAATAGAACTCCATTGATGTCCCTTTTAAACAAAACACCATCAACAAGCACATATGGAATGGCTTGTAATCTGAAGTATCTCCTCTTTGCTTTGTTCATTTCTAGAGGGCATAAGCCTGTTTGGAGGTAATGCACCAAGTCTTGAGTCCAACATGGAATGAGTGCACCATCAGCTGGTTGTTCTTGATCATTCTGTAGTAGTAGGACAACATCCTCTTCACTTTTTGACCCGTCTGGTTGTTTGGAAGCGAGCTGCTCACACAAGCCTTTGCCACGAACTAGCTTGGTCACTTTGATTTCAATATCATATTCCATCACCTGAGTGATCCAACCTGCTCTCTTCTCATTTAAATCCTTGTTTAGGAGGAAGTCCTTGACACCAGCATGAGACACCAGCAGTTGAATCTTATTGTTTGAGACCAAATGTCTGAACTTCTTCAAGCTCCTGATGACAGCAAGGACATGCTTTTCGATGAAAGAATACTTTATTTCGTAATCTTCCAAGGTTTGACTGAAGAATGCTATGGGCTGTTCTGAACCTTCTCTATTCAGCTGTGTCAAGATAGCTGAGATTGTATCTGATCCTCCAAATGCATACAACATGAAGTCCTTTGAGAAATCTGGGTTGATAAGAGTTAGAGCTTGTGATATTGCATGCTTGATGTTTTCAAAACTCTCTTTGCCTTCTGCTGTCCATTTGAATGCCAGACTCTTCTTCAACATCATTGTTAGAGGCTTCACAAGAGTGGAAAAATTAGGCACAAATCTGCGGACAAAGTTTATCCTTCCTAAGAAGCTTTGGAGAGATTTCTTGTGGTGTGGCAATGGAAGCGTTCGGATGGCTTCAACCCTTTCAGGATCAATTGTTAGCCCTTCCCTAGAGACAATGTGGCCCAACAATTTGCCCTCGTGTGCCAAGAATATACACTTCTTTGGATTCAATGACACTCCGAACCTTCTACACCTCTGAAACACTTGTCTGAGGTGAAAGAGATGGTCTGCTGCATTCTTTGAGAAGACAGTGATATCATCTAGGTATACCAGCACTATATTGTTGATTAAGCCTTTGAATGCCATATCCATAGCTCACTGAAATGTTGCTCCGGCATTTGACAGTCCAAATGGCATCTTCTTGTAAGCATACGTGCCCCATTTTGTAGTGAAGGCTGTCTTGAATTGATCTTCTTCCTTTACCATTATCTGATTATAGCCTGAATATCCATCTAGCAATGAAAACCTTTCTGAACCAGCTACAACCTGCAATATTTGTTCCATTGATGGAAGTGGATAATGATCTTTGAGTGATGCTCTATTTAGATTGCGAAAGTCCACACACAATCTTATTTCTCCGTTTCTCTTTCTTACCGGCACCAAGTTTGCAACCCAACTTGAGTGTTTGATGGGGAAGATGATACTGGCCTCAATGAGCTTGCCTAACTCTTTTCTCATGAGAGGCTCGATATGAGGATTTACCGGCCTTTGATTTTGCCTGATAGGCTTGGATTCCGGATCCAACTCAATAGTATGTTGTGCCAACTTTGGGTTGAAACCTCTTAAATCTTTGTAAGTCCAAGAAAAGACATCTGGGAATTCTTGACAAAGTTGAACAAAATCAGATTTCTCTTGTGGAGGTACTTACTTTGCCAATTTGCAATGTCTTGCCTTCATCTACTAAGATAGGTTCTGAATCTTCACCCTTTACTTGAATGTTCGCTTTCTCCTTCCGGAACTGATCATTTGGGTTGAAGATTGACTCCAAGGTTATGAGGCCTTTTGGCAATTTGTTAGTCCTCAGCTGCACCACTTGGTCACCATACTACTGCTCCAGCTTGTCTTGATTTCTCATGGAGAACTCAGCTTCTTCTTGTAGGAAATTAACAATTTGCTGATCATTCTCGAAGACTTGCCAACTTGTGTTGTTATCCGGAACAACTGGTCTCACAACCACTTTGATATGAGGCTGAGTTTTCTCACTTTTGATACTTTCTACAACATCAAACGCAGCCCCAATTGCTGCCAGTCTGTCAGCGGCTTCATTCTTTTTTCTTGGGATGGAATTGATGCTAAAAGCTTCAAAATCTTCAATAAGATCCCATACCCAATTTTTGTAGTTCTTCAACAGATCATTTTTGGCAGCATTTTTTCCTTTGACTTGGTTTACGATCAGCTCACTATCACCAAATACTTGTAAATTCCTGATGCCTTTCTTCCTTGCCCAGTGCAATCCATGAATTAAGGCTTCATACTCAGCTGTGTTGTTTGAACAGGAAAACTAGAAACGAAAAGCTGAGTAATACCTTATACCTTGCGGTGAAATGAGCATAGCTCCTCCTCCTGCACCTTGTCTACTCCTTGACCCATCAAAGAATAAATTGCCATACTTCATTCTTGTCCTTATGATCTGGCTTGGTGATGCTAGGGAGAGGTTGATTCTCTTCATGTAAACAATAGACTCCTAGCTCAGATTCTTCTATTTCTTGATAAGGATCAAAATCATGCACCTTGTTTGCCCATTCATCAAGAGTCAAATCTGGGATGCTTCCAACCTTGGTGTCAGCTTCATCAGTGCTTGGATAATCTTCTTGATCAAACGCTGAACAGTTGGTATTGATTTGGCTTGGAGTGTAAGGCTCAATGTGAAAGTTTGCAATAGGTTCAGACCTGATTGTGGCTTTGGTTCCATACCTTGTTCTGAACAACATGTGTGACCAATCCGCCGAAAGATAGCCTCCAATTTTAGCAGTGAAGTCTCTTGACAAGCACAATGCAAAGAGTGGTGGCAGGTCTATGACTGACACATCTTGTAACACTATTATGTTGGGACATGCATGCAGTGTGAGGCTCAAACCTTTGATTACTCCAACTGTTGTCACTGCTGTCCCATCTAATTACACTACACCCTTGGAGATAGTTTCATATTGGAGTCCTAGCTGATCAGCTATCTGTTTTGGCATGACTGAGCTGCTTGCTTCCGAATCGATCATGCAATTATGCACCAACTTATCTCCTATGATCAATGAAACATAAAAATGGAGGGGGCTTCAACATTTTTCCTTGTTGTCCTCCATGATTTCCTTCAAGTTGGGCAGCATTTGTGAGTACCTTCTCTTGCATTTGGACCTGGTTGATTTGAAGTTGACCAGTCTTTCATGGCAGCTTGTAGCAGATCTCTTTGTCCTGGGATAGATAGTGATTCCCACATTGATATGTTTACATTTGTTTTCTTCATCTGATCAATGATATTGAATGGAGATGAAGTATCCCTCTGTTGTCCCTTGGCCTGCACATTCATTCCTTGCACATGGGCAGCAACAACTGGCATCTGAGTTGGTTTAGGAGCTGGTTTGGATGCTCCTTGCATGTTTGGAACTACAGTTTTCTTGCTAGCGGCTTGTGGAGTGGTAGAAGGTTGTGGATCACTCGAAGCTAATGGCTGTTCTTCACCCAAATTTCTCCTCTTTGACCTTGTGTTGGCTGCAACACTTTGAGAGGGTATTTGATTCATACCACAGAAATCTTCAGCCTACCAATTGACAAGAGTAGTTTCATTCGGAGATGTTCCTTGCTGAGATGCTTCCTACTGCTGATCTCCTTCGTGGCTGGACTCTTGCGACCCACCAATGGTTTGCACCATCAGAGCCTGATTTAATGCACCGTTAAAGCACATTGATTGGTTATGTGGCTGACTGCACATGGAAACAACAATCATATTCTTGGGCCATGTTATTTTGGACTGGCACCAAGGCTCTAGATGCAGATGAAACATTGGGGTTATAGGGCTGAAATGGTCTATTAGCGGGAGGCCTGACTTGGCTTTGATTTGTGATTTGCAGCCTGAGATTGGGTGGACCTATTAGGTTGATATGGAGGCCTAGTTGGGTACTGAGTCTTGAGGCTGATACGGTCTAGCACTTTGAGCTTGCTGTCTTTTGATAGTAACCAGCTCATTTCCCAAATTTTACAATTGTTTCATGACCTCTTGGAGTTCATTTGAAGCACTAGAGGATGAAGTGGAAGCTCTCATTTGAACTTTGATTTCTAGGGGTGGGAATAGGAGCCAAAGTGGGTGCTTGACTAGTGCTTGGATTTTCTAAGTTTTGGATACAAGGGCATGGGAGGCCTAGGAGCCAGTTTACCAGCTTGAATAAGACAGTTTTCAGCTCTAATGGCAATGCTATAAGCAGTAGGTAAGGTTGTGCCTCCCATAGATTGAATTAACATAGAAATATCAGAATTCAAAGCTTTAAGGTAATATAGAAAAGCACCTTCTGCTGTTGGCCTGACTGCCACTGGAATCCTATCCCAAGACCTTTGAAATCTGAAGTTGAAGTCAGTCAGCTGCTCATTGGGGGCTCTCTTGATAGTTGTCAATTGTTCCAGTAGAGACAAGTTGTCTCCCTTCTCCCCAAATTGCTCATGAAGAACTATGCATAACTGATTCCAATTTGTGATAGAACCAGCTGGTCAAGGCTCCTAAACCATTGCAATGCTTTACCCTTTGAATGAAGATGCCAACAACTTGACAGCCACATCCATTTCATTTATTTCATGGATTGCACAAACGTTAGCAATGTCTTTGACATGATCACCAGGAGTGGTCTGATTTTCTCCAGTGAAAAATGGAATGTTCTTCAACGCTGCAATTGGAACTGGATTCTGTGCATTGAGAGCAAGTGGGCTGCTGCCAGTGAAGTTGACAAAGGGATTTAGTGGTTGTAGCCATTCTGATTGGCCTAAAGAACCCTTGTTGATGCGATGAAAAGGCCTACCAGGTGGAGGTGTTGACAAAGTTTATTTGGTGGAGATGGAGACCTTTGAGCTCTTCTTCCTCCTTCTTTCTCTATCTTGGAGATAAGTGTAGATACATAAACAATCACTTCTTCTCCTAGTTCTTGACCTTGTCTGAATTCTTCTCATAAATTTTCCAGGCTTGGACTGCTGAAACCAGTGGATTCAACCTCTTTTGGAGTCGCCAGATGTGCAGATTTTAAAGCTCTTCACAAGCAAGAAAACTTACAACAAATGCACATCAATCTTGCTGCAATGAAAAATGAGACCTCTAGGTCCCACCGGGCATGCCAGAACTGTTGATGCACCAAATCACAACACCCCTTAATGTATTATACAGGCTTCAGGTTGATACGTTAAGGACTCTTAGTGTGATTGGATAACATGGGTACTATCTCCAAGTTGTGGGACTTGCTACTTGAGATAGACCTCCAGAGAAAGCTGGTTCTTGCTCCTAAACTACCTGCCACAATCTACTCTAATGCAGGATAAGCTAACTCTTCTAATCTAAATTTCCAAGGGACCAGGGAGAGAGAATGCATAAAATGAAAGCCTACACTAAAGCGGTGATACACCAGAAAAGGAGGATGTGAGAGTAGTCTCCAAATGTGTGAAATATAGAGGCAAAGTGCACACTAGAAGAGGTGATGACAGTTCACCATAATCTAGCAAAATGCATTCACAATAATATTCCAAGCATACACAATGATAATGAATCCCTGCAAGAACATAATAAATAGACACAATATTCTTATAGAAAGATCAAAGGGGCAAGAAGAATGCAAGAAAACATAGCAGGGGAAGATACATCCACAAACTGGTATTTTATTGCTTCATGATATGCACAGTTCAATCTATTACAAGATAAGGGCCTGGATCACCATGCAAGGAGTCCACTACAAGGGCCTGCAACACACTGGCTTCACAAAGCAATTTTGACAGAGCTTTGCTACCCAAAAAATCTCTTCTTTAAAATGAGCCCAACACTCCAATTTATAGAAAAAATGAGAAGGAGAAGAGAAGGGAAAATGGAAATCTCAAAATCTGTCCTTCAACCACCTGTAAGAGGCATTAAATTGAGTTAAATGATTATAGCATTACTTGAAAAAGGCTCCCCATACTGTCCCATGTGCTGCAGCAGAGAAAGAATGATGACCATGCCTCTTAATTGCACTCCCAACTACCAAATAAAACACTGTAGAGATTGAACCCGGCCACATTTTCTTAAAAATATCAATCAATTTCTCATCAAATTTGGAATTTCTTGATTTCTATGCATCAAGCTCAGAACCAAGATTCCAACGGTACCAATTTTGTGTGATTTCGTTGAGAAATGCAAAAGTTATGGCCTTCTGAGTGCGGGCAGCTATTTTGGGCCTGGCAGGCGTTTTCTGTCATTTGACGGGAATGAGCATTAACTAACTAGAGCCGAACATATTTCTCTTATTTAAATATATATACCCTCATTAAAAATAAGAAATATGTTTCTGTGGTCTATAGGACATCGTGATCATTCCAGAAAGTCCAATTTTATGAAAATCGGAGCTCGGAGTCAAAAGTTATGGCCGTTTGAAGTTTCCTTGGGACCAAACGTTGACTTTTCTTCTTCTCCTTTGGCCTCTTCGGCTTTTCGCGTCCCACGCATCCCTTTGTCCCGGATGTCCCAGTGCAAATCTCGGGAAGTTCCCCTGTTTCACCCGATTCAGCCGGTTCGCGCCCTTTTGTCCCAGACTGTCCCGGACTGCATTCGGTTGGGACAAATTCTTCCGATTCGCCCGGTTCGGCCGGTTCGCGCCCTTTTGTCCCAACTGTCCCGGTACGAAAGTTCTCATTTCAGCCGAATCCGGCTGGTTCATGTACTTCGCATACCTTCGGCCCAACTGTCCTGGGCAAATGCCTTAAGTCTTTTCGGCCGACTTGCGTCGTCTCCGCGTACTAACTGCCCAGATGTCCCAGACTACCTAAAACAAGTTAGTCAATTTTTTCCATTTTTCGGCCATTTCAGATTTCCGCGTCCCGCGCGTCCCTTCGTCCCAAAATGTCTCAAATGCTACGTAGACTGCCTGGCGGCTTTTTGTCCGGTTCCGCCCTTTTGTCCCTCATGTCCCGACTGCCCCTGGACTAAGACTTAGCCATTTTTCACAATTTTTTCTGGCCCGAGCCTGTTTTTTGTAATTTTTCTCATCTTTCCTCAGAAATTGGATCTCTTCTACTTGGACAGGGGAGTTAGAAAAATCTGAGGGGACCCTAAAAACATGGCTTTTCACCCTGAATCAATATATTTGCTTGGGACTAAAGAATTTGATGCATGTTATCAAAATTTACCTTGGGGGTGAATTTTGGATAACAAAATCCAAATTAGAAGTAGATTTAGATCCGTTTTACATTTTGGACTCTTAAGGAAATTTATTGAAAAATTTGTGACAAATGATCTTGTAGTCATGTTATTACTATTGAACGAATACAATGGTTTGGAATGAGTATTTTTAATGTAGAATGAATAAATGGAACTAAATCTTACAATCCTGGACATATTAGGAACTTAATTAAGGACAAAATGAAGGTAGAACAGGTAACTTTTTTTTTTGCCACAAATCTTGGATTTTAAGGTTATGTTTCTAAGAAACATGACCACTGCCCTGTGCATTAATTTCATGGATTATCTCGTAATGTGTGAGTCCGCTTAGGCAAGGTGGCAGTCTCAGAAAAACCACTCCAACAAGGTGGTGGTCACATTTGAATCGTCACCTAGGTGGCAAGTGGTCCCAAGACCTCAAACTATGCTCTAGGTGGCAATATCAATGTCACTTTTTGTGGAAAACATAAATCTGTGCCTGTGTAAATCTTTTAACTTGGTTAAAATGGAAAATTTAAACATGTACAAATTTAGAGGAAAATGGACAAGCAAACAAATAATGACTAATCTCCTTCAGTAAAGAACATAAATCAAGTCTAGTGGTAGATTATAAATTACTTACTCATATAAACTCATTATATATTAATAGATGGTAGGGTTGGTGCCCCAAATGGAGAAATCCAAATATAAATAGTTTTAGGTAATAAATAATGATTGGACAAGGAAAATCCCTTAAATACTTGAATTACTAAATCAATTACAATCTGATAAATCTACAATATAAACTAATCCTAAACTTGGTTTCACTTGTAGTATCCTCCCAAGCTTCCTCTCCTTGACTCCCATGGCTTCCTCCTCTTCCATCCCTTAACCTGCAAAAACAAATAAAAATGACCAAATGAAACTTGGGAAGAAAAAGATGAATAAAATCCTTCATTAGATATTTAGGGTTTATTTTGAAATCCTTCATCCTAATGGTCTAGATTGGATTCATCCAATGGACCAGGATCAACCCTACAAAAGTTAGGTGGGGAAGTAGGTGAGATAGATCATTTAAATCACATGGGTCTTCATTTGAATGGGGCCACTTGTGTGCACACCAAACTAATTAAATTATGGCTTTTAATATTTTGATTTAATATAAGATAAACGTTCCTTAAGGGTTTGATTACTTTTATATGGAGAGAATTAATTATTAAGCTTTGTGTAAATGGAAAAGTGTTGTTTTAGATGGAACCTTAATTATTAAATTATTGCATGACCTTAGAAACCTTGTATTAAATTTATTTAGGATTAATTGAAGAAATATTTAAACCTAATCATAGATTAAATCAATTCTTTTATTTAATAATATTATTTAATTATTTTTGAATGAATTTTTAAACCTAAGGGTTAACCTTTGTAACCTTTCAACTTAAACCCTTTAACAAAAAAAATTATTCCATAATTTTTCTAGTATAACTTTTAGGGTTTTGGGTTTCATGAAGTAGAAATTTTGTGGGCGTTACACTTGGTATCAGAGCCATGGGTTCAATGCTTGGACCCTTGGGCACACTAGAAAACACAAACAAAAATTTTAAATAAACCTAGCGCAACTTTAAACCTAGTACACACAACTTTGCATGATGTTTTGAAACATAGAAAATTTAGAAATTTGAAAACAAAATCCTAGATGATTATAAACTAACTCTTGCCTTGGTCTGTGTAGGAGGCACGGACTAGATGAGGGGTTTTACACATGTGGACCTAGACCTACCACCCCAGATCATGGCAGTAGCGGCTATCTACCTTAGATATTGTAGACGCTACAAGAGGTTAATGTCGCTATATGCGAAGGATCTTTAGGAGCGTGACCTAGTAGGAATGAAAAAGAGCCATCAGTGGAGGCTCATGCACCTTCACGTCACAGTGACAGAGGATAGGGTAGAGAAATCCCATGTGGATTTGGTTAGGACATGAACCACCTCCTAGAGGAGCATCAAGATAGGATTTGAGGACATAGGGATAGGTCTAGGAGCCCTAGGCATAGGGATGAACATGCAGAGAGACCTAGGGTTTTTCATTCATCAGATGCAACACCATCACATTAGAGAGATACTGAAGCTTGCACCCACCTCATTTTCTGGAGACACATGAGGTTTTAGGAAGAGGCATGGTTGGTTAGCTTGAGCGGATGCTTCAAGCTATGCCCTTGTTGTAGAAACATGAAATCTCATATTTCCATCCACCTTCTAAGAGATGGAGCAAGAGTATGGTGGAGGACCGAGGAGTAGAAGCTTCATGTAGATTCTGAGACAGTTACTTGGGAGCTCTTTGAGGAGTGTTTCAAGAGTAGATATATATCCATGAGATTCATTCAGCATTGGATCGATGAGTTTCATGATCTGTGATAGGCCTCCATGACGGTAGTAGAGTATGAGGGTTGGTTTTTGGATCTACTTCAGTATGTAGACTACATGTAGGATGAGACAGGTTCAAGTTCATAGGTTCATTAGGGGCCTAAAATTGGACTTGGGTGGGGTAGTGCACATTCATTACCCACAGACATTATCAGAGGCCATGGAGAAGGCCTATATTGTAGAGGAAACTAGGGAGAAGAATCAATAGGCACAGTGACAAAGTGAGGAGTCATATACAACAGATGTAGGATAGTAGATCAAGGGGATCATCTCCTCCTCCTCATGGTGGACAATTTCAGCAGTAGTCTTCCTTCTGGCCTCCTCACCTCCTCATAGCAACAGCAGCAGTACAATCGACCACCCTTTCAACCTCCACAGACCATGATGCTCAAAAAGGGCGTAGTATGGGACCCCTACCTGGGGGGGCCAATAGGACACAAGCTCCACCAAGAGCATAGTCAAGTAGGAGTATGTCCACCTCAACACCCATAAAGATCTATGACAAGGATCATCAGGTCCTTACAACAGTACTACTAGGCCACCTGGAGGACTATCTACATAGTGGAGAGGACCAAGAACTTGTTATGGATGTGTGTGTATTGTGGGACATCATTGGAGAGAGTGCCCTCAAAACCCTACTAATTGGGTTAAGGCACATGTTTCTGAGCCTACAATTGGTGACATGGCTAGGAGCCACAGGATTTATGCAGTGGTCAAGAACCACCAGGTAGAGCACTAAGGCACGGTGATAGAGACCACATGTAGCATTGGTGGTATTTCTATCCCTATTTTATTTGATTCTAGGCTCATCAGATTCTTTTCATTTCACCATCTTTAGTAGAGCATTGTAGGCTGGTGGTAGTTAGGAAGGGCCTTAGTTGGGATGTTGAGATGGCTTCTGGAGCCAAGATCTTAGTTAGACTCTTTAGTTCAAGGAGTGTGTAGTGGACCTAGGACCCTTTACCACTACTTTGGATCTTTGTATCCTTCATTTGGGTTCATATGGAGTTATTTGGGCATGGATTGGTTGTCTACACACAGAGCTAGAGTTGATTGCTACAATAAGATTATATCTTGTGTAGATGATTTGAGTGTGGAGTCAGTGATAGTTGGAGTCAGGAGACCCATCTCTATTCACACTATTTCTGCTATGTAGCTGAAGCAGTGTGTGCAATGGGGTTGTCAGTTGTATGCTATTACAGTTAGTGATAGGTCAGAGGATGAGGCTAGTGGACCTTCACTTGATGACCACCCCATTTAGCAGGAGTTTTTGGATGTGTTTCCTAGTGAGCTGCCAGGGATACCTCCCCCAGGTGAGATAGATTTTCATATTGATTTGGTTCCAGGAGTGGAACCCATCTCACGTGCTCCTTATAGGATGACACACCTGAGCTATGTGAGCTAAGGTTATAGCTAGAGATCCTTCTTGAGAAAGGCCTAATCCATCCTAGTGTATCCCCTTGGGGTGCACCAGTGATTTTTGTGAAGAAGAAGGATAGATCCTTTGGTTGTGTGTGTGGACTATTGTCAGCTGAACAAAGTAACGATAAAGAATCGTTACCCCCTTCCTCGTGCATTGATGATTTATTTGATCAGATGAAGGGGGCCACAATATTTTCTAAGATAGATCTTAAGTCAGGATACCATCAGCTGAGGATTTAGAGGTAGATATCCACAAGTCAACTTTCTGCACGAGATATGGCCACTATGAGTTCACAGTTGTGCCATTCGGTTTGATGAATGCCCTGACAGTGTTCATGAGTTTTGATGAAAGGGGTGTTCAGGACATTTTTAGATCACTTTGTACTCATGTTCCTTGATGACATATTGATCTAATCATGCACACATGAGGAGCACAAAGAGCACCTTAGTCAGATTTTGTAGTGTCTTCATGAGCAGCAACTTTACGGGAACCTGGAGAAGTGTGCATTCTTTCAATCTGAGGTGAAGTATTTGGGTCACATCATTTCTAGGGAAGGTATCGCAATCGATCCTTATAATATTAGAGCCATTATGGATTGGCCAACACCCACTAGTGTGACTGAGGTGTGCAGTTTCATGGGGTTGGCAGGATACTACAAGATATTTGTTCAGGACTTCTCTCGGGTTACGCACCCCATCACTTCCCTTCAGTGGAAAGGGAAGAAGTTTGTCTGGTCAGATAAATGTGAGCAGGCCTTCAGGACACTGAAGGAATTCCTTATGACAGCACCTATTCTTACAGTGCCAGATCCTCAGGGTGATTTCTTCATTTGCTAAACAGATGCTTATTTGGCAGGATTAGGAGGTGTGTTGATGTAGGAGGGTCGTGTTGTAGCTTTTGAGTCTCGCAAAATCAAGGATTATGAGCTCAATTATCTGACTCATGACCTTGAGCTTGCAGCAGTTGTTCATGCCTTAGTTTTATGGAAACATTTCCTTCTTGGCTAGAGATTTATACTCAGGAGACTGATCACTTGAGTCTTCACCACCTCTTCACAGCAACCCCATCTCAATGCTCATCAGTGGTGTTGGATGGAGTTTCTTTGTGAGTATGACATGGAGATAGAGCATGTGAAGGGGAAGGATAATGTGGTTGTAGATGCCCTGAGTAGATGGAGACATGTGGTTATGGCTACTTCAGTGGGTACAAATTTATAGCAGGATTTTGCAGTAGCTTCCTCACGACAGCTTCTACCTTGCAACCAGATAGAGATTATTGAGTCTCAGAGACCCCTTGAGGGGAATTTTGATGGATTTTCATTAGAGGTAGATGGTCTTCTAAGAACACAGAGGTCATATATATGTTCCTAGAGATGGAGGCTTGAGACAGGATATCTTGGCAGAGGCTCATCGTGCACCTTATTCAGCCCATCTAGGGGTGAAGAAGATGCATGCCACCTTGAGACAGCTTTATCATTGGAGAGGTCTTTCAGGGATGTAGCTCAGTTTGTGTCATGTTGTTTAGAGTGTTAGAGGGTGAAGGTTGAGCATCAACATCCAGCTGGCCTTCTCTACCCTCATGCCATACCGGAGTGGAAATGGGACACCATTTCCATGGATTTCATTGTAGGGCTACCGACGTCGAGATAACACCATGACATCATCATGGTCACGGTGGATAAATTGATGAAAGTGGCTCATGTTTCTCTGGTGAAGACCACCTATACAACTAGTGTAGTAGCACGGGTATACCTTGAAGAGATTTTTAGACTACATAGGATTCCATGGAAGATCATTTGTGACTGCGATCCCTTATACACTTCTCACTTCTGGACTACCATGCAACAGGTTCTTGGTACGAGTATCAACTTCAGTACAACTTATCATCTAGAGACAGATGGACAGACAAAGTGGGTAAATTAGATCTTGGAGGATATGTTGTGGATGTATGTCATGGACCATCAGTCTAGGTGGGAGGAGTACCTATATTTGGTGGATTTTTCCTACAACAACAATTTTCAGAGTTCGATTGGCATGGCTCCTTTTCAGGCGTTGTATGGTAGAGAGTGCAGGACACCTTTGAGTTGGGATAGATTGGAGGATAGGGTTTCTCTTGGGTCATATTTGGTATAGGATATGGAGTAGTAGGTTGTCTTGATTCATCAGAGGCTTTAGGAGGCTCAGGATAGGAAGAAGAAATATGCAGATCTGAGGAGGACATATTGTAGTTTTGAGGTGGGCACGAAGGTGTTTCTTCATGTCAGGCCTCATAAGAGTCCTATCCATTACATTGAAAAGGCTCTAAGTTAGCTCCTATATTTTTGGGTTCCTTTAAGATCTTGGAGTGTATCGGTCCTTTGGCCTATCTAGTCAAGCATTGCCACCCAACTTGTCTTCATGTGCATGATGTATTTCATGTATCTGTACTTAAGAGATATATTATATATCCCTCTCATGTTTTGGATTGGACCCACATTGCAGGTGTAGGAGTAGGGGAAGGTATTAGTGGAGCTCATGTGTGCATCATAGAGTATAGGACCTTGGGCCTTTGAGGCCATGGAGATTGACCAGGTGTGGGTCTAGTAGGATAGGTATGATGATGAGACTGCAACCACTTGGGAGGATGCCACTATTTTGTGAGCTCAGTTTCCTCATCTATTCTAGTGACTTCTAGGAGGAAGTCGAGTCTAAGGGGAGGGGGATGTAGTGCCCACTCCTCTTCGACACTGTTTCATCTTGATATTGATACTATTGGACTGATATTTAGACATTTTGATTATGATACATTGATCAGTAGATGATAGATTATCACTGATATTTGGACTATTGACATTATGATGTTTACGTTTTATTATGATGCACTAGATAGTGATGTTAGACAGTTTGATATATGTTGATTTTCATGATGTGGATTTTATACTGACATGTTATGTTTTGGGATGTTGATTATAATTGTAATATCATGGATGTTAGGGTTATATTTTGATATATTGATGGATAATAGAACTTGCTAATGTCTAATGATGAATTATTGATTTTATATGTATATTATCTCGATGTTGTTAATACAGTCCGAAAGGTCCAGACGAGGTATTTTTTTTGTGTAGCAGTAATTTTATCACATACATCGAAAGGGGATAGGGGACAAACCACAGAAGGATGTCGGGTGTTGAGCAATGAGGCCAAATTTTAAAATTTGGGTAATGTTGTTTAGTGTAGCGTTCTGCATGTCTTGTTTGGAGGCCTTCCATAGGGGGTGACTTCACATATGTGGCCATGGGATAAATTTTTTTCCCTTTCTTTAATTTTTGTATGTGCATTACCTTATGATTTGCGCATTTAAAATTTTCAAATTTTGTCACTTTATTAGCATGAACAAATGTGTGTTAATTTAGTTTAAACCTTCTTATTTTTAGTTAACCAAATTAGAGATGTGACAAATAGTTATGATGAGATTTGGTAGTCCTTTGTAAGTAAAATTTATGTTGATTTGGAAGTGTTTTACTCCACCACAATTTCAAAATTCGGATTTTGACTTGGGGGCATTTTTGGAGGCTTGTGGGACAAGCAATACTTGTTCCATGCCTCTTAAATTTACCCAAAAACCCTACCTATGGGTTGGAAATCTTATTTTTGACTTCTTTGTCCATTTTTTAGTGTAAAATAAGGAAAATTATTGCACTTTATTTCTACCCCAATTTATTAGGTCCTTTGAAAGCATGGTGTGTAAGTTTTAAGCCATGTGGGTTGTCATAGTCCTTTGCATGTGCATTGATTTTCTTGGTCTTGGTCTGTTGACTTGTGTGCAAGGATGGAGGAATGATGAAGTGGCATCCTACATAGAGCCACCTCATTGTCCTCACATTCCATTTTTATTTATTTGTGATATTTTATTACAATGGGGGTTACTTGTTATTTTTTCTTCTTGTGCACTTTTGGAATTGGAGCTTTTTGCAGTGCTATGGAAATTGCTTGGCTTGGATTTGAAGAGGCTTGTGGAATTTTTCTTATAACTTGATGGAAAGGTAGGATCTCCAATTTTTTCATTATGTTATTGTGCTTATTTGTATGCAATGTTGTGCTTGTAAAATTGTTAGTTTTTTCCTTGTGAAGATGTTTGGGTGTTGGTTGGGTAGTAGGCCTTAGTTGGGTGTGGGAGAAGGATTTACGGAACCATTGGGGATGGAAAATGGAGTTTAACATGGGGCATAAAATTAGTGGGTAGTGTGAGTGGGAGTCTTACGTACGGAGAGTGAAAATAAAATCATGGTTTTCTTGCATGCTTGCAAGGGAGAGATAATGAAGTTTGTGTGATTAGTTTTGTGCACTTGGAGGCTTAGGGTAAAACTCCCACTTCACTTGGGTGGCATAAGGAGGTGGTCTCACGATAACCCTTTCTCTATTTGGTTTGATCTTTGAAACCTTTGTGTTGTTATGAATGTGCAAACTTGTTAGATATATTATCTTGGTTGAGTTGAATGTCTTGTATGTGTCTTTTGTTGTGAAGCCACTTTGTAGGAAGATGGCATTGTTGCTCAATGCTCCTCATGGTTCCTTCATTGGGGCTTGGGAGGATCATTAAGGGGATAGATTCTCCCCTTAATGGATTTGATGTTGGGTGGAGAGCGTTTCCTACTCCCCATTCCTTGTTTTGTGTTCCCATTGTTTAATTTGGAATGAAGGAAAGTTAGAGTTAGAACGACCATTGTGAAGAAGTCATGCTTATTGAAAAAGTGTAACTTGGCCTTCATGGAAAGCCCATTTGTTGTATATTATTCAAATTTATACTTCCCACTTGAGTGGATGTAATGTAAAATTATAATCTTGTGATAAATTTGTTGTAATATTTCGAAATCATTTTATCTTATAAACTCCTTTATGAGTGTGGATTGAGAAAATTAAAATTTCGAATGGGTTTGTTTGGTGAAAAGAAATTATTAAGATTTATTTCATCTTGGAGAAATGAATATTCAAATATAGATGAAATGGATATATGTGTATTTAATTTAATTTTGTATCAAAATATAAAAGTTGAGATAATTTCATTTCTGAAAATATTGTAAAGTTGTTAGACTCCATTTTGAAAGAAACAAGTGTCTTGTGGGTTTTCATTTGCTTGTGAAATGAAATGGCTATTTTTTTCTCCTTAAAACGAAGTAAGTTGAAGCATTGTAACTAGAAATGCATTACTAAAGTAGTTGAAGGAAATAGTAGTTATACTACAAGATTGAATGAAAGAATTATCTTTTATTATAACTTTATTTCTTAAGTTGTGTAAGAAATCTTACAATTATCCTAACTTAACTCTAGTTGAATTTAACAAAACAAGAATATATATATATATATATATATATATTGATTTATAAGAAATATTATTTGTGTTTATCTATTTAAATGAAAAAAAGGTATTTTATTATTTCAAGAACCAAAATTTTCAATCAAAATGAAAATACCGAAACACCCAAGAGGGTCAAATGCATGGAAGCAACTTGATCTCAAAATAGAAATAAAAATAAACCCTTGATTAGGGTAGAGTGTAAATAGAAAAAGTAAATAAAATAGGATGGAGTTGTGTTGTGAATATCCATCCCAAGCTTTCCCTCCTCTCCCACGGCTTCCTCCTCTTCCAAGTTCCCGTAACCTGCAAAACCAAAAATGAATGAAATGAGGAAAAACATGAATAAAATCTTTCCGTAAGAGTTTTTAGGTTTGTTTTGAAATCATCCCATCCAATGGTAAATTTTAGTTTCATCCAAGGGCCAAGATTGTCTCCTACAATTTTTAGGTGAGGGTAGGCTAGTTAATCATTAGGTCACATGGGTCTTCATTTGAATGGGGGAACTTGCATGTTTTTGCAATTAAGTAAATTATTGCTCTTATTTTTTTTAATTTAAATAAACTACTTTCCTTATTAGTTTAGACCAGTTTTATATTAGAGAATTAAATAATTAGCTTTGTGTAAATGTAAGGGTTACTTTGAATTGAACTTTAATTATTAATTTTTTGCTTGACCTTAGCAACCTATGTATTAAATTTAGTTTAGGATTAATTGAAAGAAAATATATAAATCGAATCATAGATTAAATTCATTCTTTTATTTAATTATATTATTTATTTATTTTGCGACGAACTTTTTTAACCCAAGGTTAACCTTACCATCACCTTTGTTCCTTTAACAAAAAGAAATTATTCCATAATTTCTCTTGTATAACATTTGTTTTTTCTTAGGTTTTGTGTGGAAATTTTGTGGGCATTACATCATGATTGAGAAGGAGTTGTATATTTTTCTTTAATTTTTACATTAGACTAAAAGGCTTGAACTATGTTCTTTGTAGAATGTTACATACGCTCCTCATGAGATTGGAAAGAACCTATCAACTGTGCAACTTTGAATGTGGTTAGATCTTTACTTTTTTCAATGGCTATGACCACTGGATCAAACTTTGGAGGAAGAGATCTCAAAATATTTTCTACAATTTTTTTGTATATTATACTTTCCCCTTGACTTTTAAGATGGTTCATAATACTTTGAGCCCTAGTAATGAACTCTTGAATATACATAGCTTCTAGAATACTTCAAATTTCAAAATGTCTTCGAAGGGTTTAAAGTCTTACCAACCTTATTTTGTCAGATCCTTGATATGCAGTTTGTAGGGTCACCCATGCATCCTTTGACTTTTTCATACCAGATATAAGGGGAAAAATTGATATATCCAATGCCGATTGGATATCAAAAAGAGATCGGTTATCATTCTTTTTGTCTTATTTCAATTGAGTTTGCTGATTTTTTGTTAAGGTATTTAATGCATTCTGATCTGTAGGTTCTGTGTATCCTCCTACTAAATCCTAGATATCTTGGGATAATAGTAGGGTCTTCATCATTATACTCTAGTAATTTTAGTTGTCTCCGGTAAACTACGGAAGATGGAATGAAAAATTGCCACCATTTGGCATTGTGATAATTCTCAGAGAGAACTGTTAACTTGTAGTGTTTGCAAAAAAAATTCCATGCAACCAACTCTGATACCAACTGAAGATTACAAATTTTGCTCTTATCCTAAACTGGGGAAATAAAAAAATCATGAAACAATAACTATAATAAATCTGCTCACAAGGTGAGCAAACAAACAATATTATAAAAAGAGTGTTGTTTTATTACCAGTAGTGATTTCTATTGTGTATATGTTGAAAGAGAGAATACATAAATAAATAGAAAAAATAAAATAACTTCTATAGTTTATTAGGTAGAGAATGAAGCTGGGAACATGTAGAGAAGTTGAGCTTCACCGAAAAGGTTCTACTCCTATGACTAGAGAAACTGCTCAGTCTACAATTTATTAACCAAAGTCAAAAACTAGTTAAAGGAATCAAATAGGAGGATGACCTGGAGTTGATGGTGGATTTGGCAATGGAACTGCAGTGTTGGCATTGTAACTCTAGAGGAACTACATTGTTGAACATGCATCCTTCATATCTGGGACACCTTAGCAAGCATTTCAGGACTAATATCTTTGTCTTCCTCTTTAGTGGAATTGTCTAGAGAAAGGGTTGGAAATTTTTCATAATGTCTGGCTCCCAATTAGTATCTATGCTAGAGCCACTGCATCCACAATCACCACCAAATGTACTAACATCCCATCAACCAACACTACTACAACCTCCACCAAATCTTCTCCTCCTACTTTTCTTACGAAAGGGAGAGAAAAAGGGGAGGGTGGGGATTGGAATTACTTTGTAAGTTCCATGAGTAATGATGATGAAGGCTATTACCATCATCTTGAGAAATACAATGCTATTACAGGAGATTTGGTGGTTCCTAACTCACTGTGTAGGGCACATTGCCCCAATTTTTAATGACATTTTGTAGATGTTCCGCCTCCAAGAAGATTTTTTTTCATGGACCTTGATCTCAATGAATACATTAGTAATAGAGGTAACTTTAGTAGAAATAAAAATAGAATGTTCTATTTATGCATGATTAAAAATGACACAATTTACATCTTTCTATTGTAGACAATCAAATTTGACAATTTACATGTGACACTACTAATTATAAATGTGATCCTTTGTTTTAAGATACATATCCTCATCCTATCCCCACTTATTACATCTTTCTCTCACACTCCTTGATTATTCCCACAAAATGATTTGTCAACACTTTCTGAGCACAAATGCATAAGATAAGTAATTTAACTTTTCCTTTCATTATGAAATTTAGATATTCATCCACCATTTAAATTTCCTAAATTAAACAATATGGTTATCATGTACCATTCGGTCTTGACTGACCTACATAGTCACGAACCAACACATCTTCCAACTCTTCTTTTAATTTAATATAATTTTTGGGTCTTTTCATCTTCCCAGGTTATCATTATGATAATTAATTGCTTATATAACCATCTATAAGTAGGTTAAGATCACTTATTTTACACAGCTGACATACTTGACAAGAATCTATAAAATGTCTTAGGACTATCAATGGAATACATACAAAAAGAACTCAAGGCTCCCAAAAGCATCCCATAGTTGATGATCATCAATTATGGTAGGCACTTCAACATTTCATGAGAACTCAACTAGGTCAAGGAGTCTTAGCTGCCGGACATCCAAGCACACCAAGATCTCAACTTGAATGTCTTATCAGGAATAAAATCCTATCAACCATGGTCACATTTGTTCAATTTGCCTAATAGTTATGTTCATATATAGATATTACATGTTAGTTGGAGAACTATATTCAGTTTGAGGCATCTTTAGACTAGTCATGTCAATATCACATCAACCCAAAAACTAAATATCTTGCGAGGTATCCCACCCATGATTAGGGTTTGAATTTGATTTAGTTTATTATAAAAGCATTGAATATTTTGTGACACTTAAGGTTTGAAAGTGAATGCAATGGGTTTGAGTTCAGCCTTGATGGAATGTGAATGCATTTCCAATTTACATGTACATATTGTTTTATATGTAAGTTGAATTTTAACACTATTAATACATTTGTTTTGCCATGTTTCAATGGCTTAAAATATGTGTTTACTATTGCTTGTGCGGTGCTGACATGAGTAAAGCCTATTTAATTTTTCAGAAAAAATAGTATCCCTTTGACATAATACAAGACCAGGCATGAACAAGGGTTAAAAACATGAAAAAAATAAATATTTATTACTCTTCCCTTCATCCCTATTTTCATACTTACAAAAAAAGGTCAAACTCTTTCTTTGTATTCGGATCCATGCATCCCAATCTTTTGTAGCTGTGTCCTTTTAAATATAACAATATATGACCCTTTACAATTTTTAATGTTGAAGAGGAGCTTCCTAATTTTTCACTAACATTAATAACTTGTAAATATAATTTTGGAACTTAAACGTTAATATTTAATGTCTACAAACACAACTTTGACAAAATTACAGAATTTAATCACTTTAAATCATCTTTTCGAATGTCCACATAATTTTTTTAGCATTATTGTCCGACCAGAACTAAATGAAGGTATTTAAATCTTATTTTGCATTGATAAAGACTCATAGCTACTCCCTTCATCAGTTCAACATTTATAATGACTTGATTTGGTTTTGCTAGCTCCCCATTGAATTAAATCATTCGTTTTCATCTTCTCAGATTAGTTGACACATGTCATAGCTATAGAATTTGATACACCACCCGTGACATAGAATGTATCTTATCATGAACTTAAAGTTGAAATTAAAGTTTCATTTTTAATTTGTTCTCTCATCATCAAAGATTATATGATTCCGTTTCAGAAAATAATCAACATGGCAATATACTTAAATTTTAGCTTTTGACTGGACATCATTTTTCTTTCAGCATGACAAATGCATGCCTCATTAGAGACTTGTAAAAATGTGTGAGAAACAAATTTTGAAACCACTGTCATTTGAATTTTTCCTGTTCACGTGGACCTGGTGTTTTCAAATTTTAGTAAATTCACCTTTCACTTCTATGGGTGCTTTCTTGATTGCTTACTCATACTGCATGCTATTGCATGTGCATGAAAGGATCACTATGGAAAAACGACGAACACAAAAACATAAGTATAAGGATTTTTAATAGCTGTGAAATGTACACTGTAGATGATTAAGGAAATGTAACTATTACATATGGAAGAGTAACTATTAAATATGGAGTTATGACATAAGAGACATTATTTTTTTGATTTTACCTCGTGGATAGGTTGGAACAACTTTTAAAATCACTTTTAAGCATTAAAGAATATCTGTTGGAATGTTTTTGTTACTCCACCAATTTTGACAGAAAATTGTTTCGTGTTGGTTGTTCTCAACACTGTTATTATATTTACATTTATATTTCGATTGTTATTGAATATTAGAGACATCACTTCATGACCACTCCAATAGGGAATTATTTTTAACTATGTAATAATGGATGTTTTTTAAGCAGACTTAGTTTTGTTCAATAAGAAATAGAGGTGTTCTGAAATTTGATGTTTATGTAATGTTGTTTTTATTGTGTCTAGATAGATCATCGTTAAAGTTACCAAGATTCAAAATGTATTTTTCTCAACTTGCATTATTCAATGCTTCAGAAGTGGTGTGATGGCTGAGAAGAACATAAATTAATTGATATGTTATATTCAATGCAAAGATAATATATACATGAGGTGAACAGTGGTTCCAAGGAGGAGAAGACAGTTACACAAAATGAATTGCAAACCTAAAACCAATAGTTTGGTTTACTAACTGACATAAAAAATCTGGAATATGTTAGTTAAGATAACATATCCCCCTTATTATATTCTTTTTACAAATGCACCCGTGAAACAACTCTAAATTCACATTGCCACTAGAATTGGTGAGTATATATGCTACTTCAAAATTTGTTGGGTGATACTAGAAATGGATGTGGTGGTTCAAAACTTGAACTCGAATGTAATGACATTCAACCTCAATTTACTTTCTTATTTCGTAGAAAACTTGATTCTTTACAAGATCTAATACAACCTCATTGTCACAATGAATGATGGGTGGATTTTCTTCAAGAATGCCCATATCATCCGGAATGCATCATAACCAAATCAATCAGCACAAATATCCTCATGTAGAATGATATTTTTACTTAGTTGATAAAAAAGCAACGACACTTTAATTATTTCAAATCCAAGAGATAGGTCCGGATATGAGATGAAAAACATATCATGTAGTTAATTTCTTGTCAGCAAGAGATCCAACATAGTTTGAGTCGGTATAACCCTACAAGAAGAATTGAGATTTTGTATGATATTGCAGACCGTAATCAACTCTATCTTGGAAAAATCTCAAAACATGCTTTGCTGCTAGCTAGTGACATTCCTTTGGCTCCTGCATGAATATGGAAATAAAGATGACATCAATAAAATGATTTTGTATGTATAAGTCAATTAAATTAGACTGCAAACATGTTTCCTGTAGTGTGTAGCAACCACTTGAGGTGAATTGTGGAATCTAGAAAGTTACAAACCTTTCCTCATATGATTAGACATAGATTTACAATAAAACATCTGATCCTTTCCCATGAGTTTCTTAACATATTTCATCTTAGAAATAAAATTTTGATGCTTCTTCTAACATATCTCTAAGCAAAGATAGTATTGAAATAGCCAAAAATATTCTGTGTTAAAGTATTTCTTTAGATCATTCTTAACATCTTCGATTCATTGTGTAAACATCCTATGATCATAACATCATCGACATACATAATCAAAATAAAAATATTTGTGCTTATCTATTTGATATACAAATTTGAATCATAGGGGTTATGTGTGAATCAATGCTATAATAGGTTATCATCTATCTTAATGTACCATTCCCTAGGTTTTTGTTTAATTCCATAAAGAGACTTAATTAGATGAAACACTTTTTTACGATGTTACTCTTCAAAAAATATTGTTTTCTCGGTCATGTATTCCTCTTATTTGAGATCACTTTTCAAGAAAGTACTTTTTAGATTCAACTATTGAAGTTTCCATATTTTTTATGTTGTCAATCCACAGACAACTCTGATGGTTTTGGTCTTTGCATTGGGTGCAAAGGTTTCCTCAGTGTGAATTCCTTCTTGCTAAGTATATCAACTTGTCTCTAGTTTTTCTTTCTACTTGCGGATAGATCCATATACCTTCTATTTTGTTTCAAAAATCCATTTATAGGGAATGGATTTACTTCCTTAAGGAACATCGAAAAGTTCCTATGTCTAATTATGAATCAGGGAGTCACAATCAACATCCATGGCTTTCTTTCACTTTGATTGACTAATTCCGTGTTGAAATATATCAGGTTCAATGTTTTCAACCACTGAAATCATAAATACAATATTTTACCTCATATCTCACACATCTTCTTGTTTTGATTTATAATGAAGTATCTTGGAGAGATTTCAAGTGGGAGTCTGTAATGGTGATTAGGACCCATTTCTGATGTTGATGTTATTCATGATGTGAAGAATTATTTTCCAAATGACCAAGATCAACGAAAAATTCTCATTATAATTCATCCTTTATTATGTGAATATTCTTCATGCTCATCACCTGACTATGAGAAAAATCTATGAGAGGAGGTTGATATTGACTCTTATTTGTATTAGAATGAGTTAAATGATGACTCATCACAAACCACATCTCAAATCATATATATTTTATATGTCTCAAGATCCATGAGATGATATTCCTTTGAGGTAGTACTGTACCCCCACATTAAACACTGAAGTGTCATCAGGTTGATATTTTTCCTCTTATTGTATGGGACATGCATATATTGTACAACTAAACACTCTAAGATGGGACATCAAAGGATTGTGATTATTACAAAACTCTTATGGTGTCTTTTCATGCAAGATATTTAATTTTTCCTTGTTAAAAATATATATAGCTATCTAGATTGTTTATACCCAAAATATTCTCTCCAACTTAAACATGGAATGTATATAGTAGGCCATCTCCTTGAAAATCGTATTTTAACTTTCCACATTCTTTTTCTGTTGGGGTGTATAGGAGAAAGTTAAGAACTATGTGACATTTTGTTCCTTTATGAATTCCATTAATTTATTTGACGTGAATTCCCCTCTTCAATATTAGCATAAATCATGAAGGGAATGCCTGATTTTCTGAAAAACTCACTAGTAGAAAATCTAAAAATTAGAAAATTCATCACTTTTCTTCCATAAAAAGAACACCCTTGTCTTACAAGAATAGTCATTAATAAAAAATGTGAACTAATTAATTCCATAAAAAGAAGGTAATAGTACACATAGATCTATATGAATTACTTAGATATGGTTCTTGGTATGGAAGGTACTCGACTTGAATAGACCCCAATGTTGTTTTCCTACAAGAAATTTAGAATCAATAAGAAATGAATGGGAGAGTCAAGGAAGTCATCGACCTATCTTATTAGAAATGATATGATAGAGGGATATGATAGAAAGGTTCCCATATTGATAATGACATGATGCATTAGATTCCACCAGGGAGGAAGACAAAGCAACTTGTAGAGGTTGAAGATGCATCTAGTGAAAACAAATTATTCTTCAAAAAAATTCACTAAAGTATCAAACCTTCTTTTGAGATTAAACATGATTTTATGCCTTTCTTGACCATGAAATGCACCTTGAGTTTGTGGTTCAAGAGTTGAGATAAAAACATGATATTTGAATTCAATCTACAAACATATAGCACCTTTATCAGGGTACAACATCTCATCCTAAGAGGAATTTTGTAGTTTCTTATTTCTTCAGCAACACTCTCGTTACTGTCTGGAATTCAAAACTGTACTCTAGTACCTATTGATCATTCAATGAATAAAAAATATTCCTATCATTTTTCATGTGATTGTTGGGGCTAGATGAAATCAATCAAACATTTTGCGATGAGTGCCAAGTTTGGGTGACTAGATTAACTTTTTTGTGTCCATTGTAATTTGATAATATGGGTACTTCCTCATTTGATTCATCATCTGTGTAGGTTGTGACATGTCCTTTATGATTTTTTTGGTGATTACGTTGTCTGAATAGCTTTGAATCGCTATGACTATATGTGTTCTTTTTGTTGGAATTGTGTTGTGTGAAGCCATTATGCTAAAATTAACAATGTCGTGTTTATTTGTGGTGTATACGTGACACTATCAAGTCACTTTCTGAGACTTCTATTACTATGGTTGTTTATGGGGCTACTTCTTATTGTTGTCCCTTGCGAGACTTGTGTCTTCTATTTTCTCAAGATTAGTGCCTTCTCTTCAAACTCCTCTTGCACTTTTTAGATGGCTTCTCTTATTGGAGGAAATTCACCAGTTCTACAAAGGTCACCACATGTTTATTGATGTTAAATGTTTTAACAAACATCCTTAATTAAAAATGAATATCTCATAAAATGATAGAGAAGAGCATCATATCTTCCACATTCACTCTGAGAACTACAATATTTACTCTTATTTCTGCCACACAATGCAAGAACTGCTTTACTTTCTAGTTATATTTCATACTAAGTGTATAAATATTTGAATTGAGATGGAGGATTTTTGTCATATTCTTCACCTTGTAGATAATGAAGAGAGCATCCAAGGATGCCTTTTATGTCATCACATCCTGTAAGTGTGGTTGAACCTCATCACAGATGGTGAGTGTGATCAACGTAAAATATTTTTCATAATCCTTTATTGAGGTTAAACTATATACTAGTGTTGTACAGATCTATAATCAATTAAATCATACAAGTAATAAACACAAATTTAACTAGAAGATTAAATAAACAAGAGAAAGATAACACCAGATATAATATGGTTCACCCAGTGTGGGATACGTCCACCAAGAAATGGCCAACATATTATTTCAGATGATAAAAAATTCAAGATCTACAATCTTCCACACCTTACATGAAATACAATACTTTTCCTCTCACAAACTTCTCTAAAATCTCTCCAAAAATTCCTTTTTACAATAATCAAAATCATCAACTGACCCGAGTTATCTAGCTTATAATTGTAAAGAAATATTAGGGAAACTTAGCTATGCATTTAAAACCCTTTGATTACCTTTATAACAAAGGGTCAAATATAATCCTGCATTTAAGTAAAACATGCACGCATAAGTAATTGATGTCGGTTACCCCAACCGACGTCAATTACCCCAACTAATGTCAATTACCCCAACCAACGTCGGTTACTATTTAAACCAACAAGTTAATAAATCATTGGTAATGTGAAGCAATTAAGCTCCACAACTGAACAATCTTCTACTTGGAGATAAATTTATGAACTGTACCATACAACTCCATCCTTGAATTAGTTTCCTTGGCCCATTTCTTCCTCTTCAAGTCTCAAGCTCAAATACCAATAGAATTGTAGTGAAGATCCAACTTATCCTTTTCTAACAATTTTTTTAACATATCTGTAGGATTCTCATTTGTATGAATATTCTCCAACTTTAGTTTTCCATCCTCCAACACCTGTCGTATGAAGTGATATCTCAACTTAATATGTTTCATTATTAAAGGAAACATTGAGTTCTTTTCCAGATGAATTGAAATTTGAATATCACTTTATAATATGTAATTCTCATGCTCCTTTCCAAACTATTTCAGGAACCTTCTCATCCATATCAACACTTTGCTATGCTTTTTAGCTGCAACATACTCGGCCTCTGTAGTAGACAAGGTAAAAACCTTCTGCGATCTCGAAATCTAGCTAACTTTCATCCCACATACTATGAATACACATCCAATGTTTCTTCTCCTGCCATCCAAATATCCTACCATATATGAATTAACATAGCCCTATAAGGAAGTATATTACCCTCTAGAGCATAGCTACATGCTATATGTCCCTCTCAAATACCTGAGAATCCATTGGATTGCTTTCTAATGATCTTTACCTAGATTGGCCATAAATTTGCTCACAACTTCCACTTCTTGTCCAATTTATACTTTGGTACAAACCATAGCATATATAAGACTTCCAATTGCTGAAGCATATGAAACTTGTGTCATGTACTCGAACTCCTCATGAGATGTAGGATACCTATCTTTACTCAATTTGAAGTGTCCAACCATGGGTGTACTAATAGTTGTTTAATTATTTGTGTTAAACCTCTCAAACACCTTATTGATATAGTTCTCCTGACACAAATATAATTACATGTTCTTCTTGTCTCTGTGAATTTTCATGTCAAGGATTTTCTTTGCAGCTCCCAAATCCTTCATTGTAAATGTGTGAGCTAATTTTTCTTTAAGCTTACAAATTTCCTGCATACAAGATCCCGCAATAAGCATATCATCCACATACACTAAAAAAAATAATATAGCTCCCATTCTCAAGCTTCTTGAAATATACTCAATAGTCAGATTCACATCTCATTTAGCCATGCTCAAGCATAAAATTTCCAAACCTCATATACCATTTCCCCTGGGCTTGTTGGAGCCTATACAAGCTCCTTTTCAAGCTACAAAGAAGTTTCTCCTTACCCTTGATTACATAACTAAGTGTCTTCTGCATATATATCTCTTCCTCCAAATCACAATGAAGGAAATCCATCTTAATATCAAGCTATTCTAAATGAAAATATTCTGTTGTAAAAAAACATAGAACAATACAAAAAAGAAGTCATTTTAACTACAGGATAAAAAATTTCAGCAAATTCAATACCTTCTCTCTGTTTAAATCATTTTACAACAAGCCTTACCTTGTACCTTTTTTGTCTACCCTCTTCTTCCTTGATCTTGTAAACCCATTTATTATGTAGTGTTCTCTTACCTATAATAAATTTGACCGAATCCCAAGTCTATTTTTGTTTACAGGAATCCACCTTCTCATCTATTCCACGCTCCCAAATCTTATGTGTATCCACCTACATTGATTTATCAAAACTTTATGGTTCACCAATATCAATCAATAATAAAATAAGATAAGGAAGGTGTAATTATTTCTAGAGGTCTACTTACCCTTTATGACCTTCTCACTGAGATCTAGGCTGTTAGAGGCTCAATCTATTCAGGTTTAACATTTATATCAGTTTCTAACAGTGACCGACATCATTCACCTCCTACCGTTATTAGTCTATCTAACTGACACATGTCATTCTCATCTGTAGCCGACGTTAGTCCTAGTGATGGACGTCTGTTTTCTTCAACCGATACTGATACAAGTTGACTAACACTGGTTCCTCTAGATGTCTTTTCTAAATACAAGAATGATTTTTCTTCAAAAAAATTTCCAACCAGTTCATATTTGGGTACAAAAACTTTATCCCTGTACATTCTCTATATCTAAAAAATCAGAAACCGAAATCACTAGAGCCATAACAATTAAAATTGCATCACTTGGATTTAGCATTGAATTTCTTCCTATTTTCTTTATCAAGATGCACAAAATCTTATAAACCAAATACTCTAAGAAAAGAAAAATATACCTCCTTTCCATTCCAATATTTTTCCTGTATTCCACCAACTAGTGCACTTGAAGGTCCATAACTATTAAATAAATTTACGTGTCTTTTGCTTCTACCTAAAACTGCAAGGTAATCCAACATGTATCCTTAGGTTTCTTACATGTTCCATGATTGTCTTGTTCATTCATTCAATAACACCATTCTCATGTGGTTTTCTAGGAACCATTCTTTCTCTATGTATTGCATTCACTAAAAAATAATCATTGAAAGCATTCCTCCATTACTCACCACCATTGTCAGATCTAATTCATTTTAAATTTGAATTGGATTCATTTTCCATAAGGGCTTTCCATATTTTAAATGTCTCAAAAATATCATATTTACGTTTAATACAATAAACCCATACATTTGTTGTGGCACCATTAATGAAAGTCACATAATATTGTGATCCACTATGAGAAGCTATTTGGGCTTGTCCCCACACATCTGAGTGTACAAGATCCTACTTCTGCTACTTTTTTGTTGTCCCAACCTTGAGAAATATCACTCTATTTTACTTTCAAAATATAAAATACTCATAAAAATCAAGATCTACATATTTCAAATATGATAAATTACCATTTGGCTTTAAGATATGCATTCCCTTTTCACTCATATTCCCTCGTTGATTATGCCACATGCTAGCATCTGAATCTTAAGTAGATAGCATAGAAATTTAATGAGAAACACATGTATATAAATACAATTTTCCTACCTTCGTTCCTCTTTCCACAACAACGGCTCCTTTAGTAACTTTAAAAGAATCATCTGTAAATGTAACCATGCATCCAAATTCATGTAGTTACCCTACATAATTTAAATTTCTTTTGAGGCTTGGTATATGCCTCACATCTTTCAATACCCATGAATTTACATTCTACAATTTAAGATGAGCTTCACCTTTTCCAGTTAAGTTTGTAGACACCCATAATTTAACCCGAGCAATTTAAATACTTAAATTGAACTAATTATACCCTTTCCCACAAATTGATGACATATCGTCAATATCACACCCTTCCTCTTCTATCATCTATTAATTAATACACTAGTTACATTAATTTATCTTGACTCCAATTAACGACCTTTCTGTTAATACCCAAAAAATACCATAATTAACGACCTTTTCTCCATTAATTAATCCCTCCTTTCTATCTCTAAATTATTATTAATTATTAGCTTCCCCGTTTCATTAAATCAATAAATCATCATTTATTTGATTAAATATCTCATAGTCTAAATCATGCTAATATTCCTCTAAAAATCATATAAGCTTACACACCTATTAATTAATCACTTTGATTAATTAATAAAGCCCCTCAAATCCCATGGGTCACTAAAGGACAAACTAAACTCTCCTAAGGTTGACTCAACCCTTTCTAAACCTCCCTTATCCACAACTAACCCAACCTCTCCATTTATCCCACATGAAGAGGGATGTAGAGATTCTTCTATCCATTGGGCTATATAAGGAGCCCTCCTCCTACCTTTCTATTTACACCTTTACACATCTAAATGAGCATAGATCCTAAGCTATAGCCATTTATCATCTTTGAGCATTCTTCATTAGAGAAGCTAGCTACTTTCATTTCTTGTATTCATCCATCCAAGTTTTGAAGTCATATGGGGATATGTCAAATGGTCTTGTAGCCATGGATTGACAAAACCCATTCTTGAAAACCTTGGGATTCAAACATACAATCAAAACCTTTGATTGCTAAGGATCTAAATAGATTCATTTGATTTCGTTAGCATTCAATAGAGATAGAGATTAATGGATTAACATGTTAGTTTGAATATTTTTTCATGTTCTAATGCAAGGATGTTTGTAGATTAGTCTTTCTTAATCTCTAAGCATAATGGTGCATTGATTTTTATTTAGCTTTGTTTTAGGACTACTAGGTGTTATTTCTAATTCTTTTTGCATTGCTAACAAATTCATGTACACATTTGGCATGCTCGGTGGGACGGGTCCTTAGTCCCTTAACATTCTAGTTCAAATTTTATTGTTATTTCAAGTTTTTGGCTAACCCTTGATATACACATATGGAAAATAATGTTCAATTTATTAGGATTTTTTCTAATATTACATGTGTAAGATCTCATTTAGATCTTTAATTCTAATGGGTTGTTGTCAATTTGAGCTAACATACTAAAATTTGGAGTGTTTTGAGATTTTTGGTATCTTTGGCTGTATTTTGACTGTAAGATTGGCACAGGCACAGAAACCATGGTGATGGCACACTAAACCTAGCACAGGAATGCTAAACCTAGAACATACACACATTCTAGAGCGCACACACTCTACTCATATTATACCTTCACTACTACTAGAAACCTGTCACGCTAGCACATATGCCCTAACCCTAGCACACATACCATAATCCTGGTGCAGTCATCTTTTGGGAGGTGCAAGTGCACTATTTGAATTCTTATACTGCGTTTTTTTAAATCATGGCACACACACCTTTACCATGGAGCACATGCTCATATCCTAGCGCATGCATCTCTCGGGTGGCACAGGCGCACTATCTGAGTTTTCGTACTTCTTTTTGCTAACCTTAGCACACACACCTACACCCTGGCACACATGCCAATATCCTATCATAGGCATATCTTAGGTGGCACAGGAGCACTACGGATTTAGATTTACACAGAGGGGCATAGACGCCCTAAACCACATGCACAATTCCTAAACCACGCGCACATGTCATAACCCACACGTAGGTTATTCAAACCGAGTCGGCATATCACTTTCAGATTTTTGGAAATTTGTTTCCTAAGGTACTGACATTATTGTAGGTTTTATTTTTCGCATGGATATGCTAGACTAGACATGGAATGAACCTTGCATGTTAATTATAAGAGTAAGATTTTGTATGCTCTTTCCTCATGTCTTTTGGGGCGATCTTGGGAATAAAAAATGATTCTAATGTCTTTTGATGCTTTAAGAATATGTTGAATTTCCAAATTGAGAAAAAATATATTTTGCACTTGAATTAAGTGTTTCTATTTGTTGAAATTTTGGATTTTGCATCACGTATTCTCTTCTCTTGCGTCTTAGGGAAATCTTTAGAATTAGAAATGACGTTTATTATTTTTATGGAAAATTACTAATCCATGGTGAAAAACCACAAACGCTTGTCAAAGAAGGGTGGAGTTGAAACACAACTAAACTACTAATATAGTTTTCCTATAGGTTGCCAAAATATGTTCAAGCAAACCACATTTGATTTAAAAAAAATTAAAAACACACCACAATAAACACATTATATTTCCAGTTTTAGATAAGGGTACGTCACATTTGCTTAAAACTAGAACATAACCCCTTTGGTATAAGCCTTAAGCTACAACAATGAGGGTGGTCCTAGGAACCCCAAAGTAGTCCACATAAGAGTGAAGCTTGTGGATGAAAGGGGAAGTGCTTTCCAAAACCTACTTGACTAGTATTACCATTTGTGAGATTTAGTGTCACATGTCTTCCGTATCATGACCCCAGTGAGAGTACGTGATGGATGCATTCATTGACCATTGTACCTGAAGGGGGTAAAGTAAAGATGAGATACTCCCAAATTATTTAGTGTTACTTGTTGGGTAAATCGAGCTCGCTCTTAGATTACCTGTGACACCTAGTTGGGTGAACCACCCAAGAAGATATCTTTGACCAGGATCCCACTTAGACTACATCAAATCCAAATTGAGTTGACAAATATTGTTCATCATGAAACGTGTGAAGTGTTACTTTTTCTTAGTTTTTCACTTGCTCTAAGGTAAGGCAAAACTCTACTGAAGTGAGTCCAACATTTTCAACCCAAATTGATCCACTTTTGTCACTTTCTTTTTGACACTTTGTTGATCAAAAGAAGAGTGACTACCTTTGCGTTATCAATTGATTGTTTCCCCACTTTTCTGTCCGTTTACATCCATCTATATTTGCGGCTGGGTTGTTAAATGTCTAAAGTGTGTGGAGACATTTTTATATCATTGGTAGCCATTTTGATCATGATACCCAAGTCAAGATCATCATCCTAGTTAGGCTTGGTTCATCACTTTGATCCTCCTTTGAATTATTATCTTTTTTATATCCTGTCACATCAATTTTGGTATTTATGTCTTGTTTCTTGTAAACTGGACCTAAATACCTATATTATAAGGTTACGCTATATACACTTTAAAAATTCCTAACTATGCTATAGATTTAGTTTTATTTCAATTATTTCCTTGATTCTAAAGAGTGTTAAGTGTTACCACTTGTGCGTATTATATCAATATCATCTTGATATCAATACCTTACTTTCTTGCAAAGTTTGGTTAACATTGGTGAAATCATTGTGTCACTCACAATCATAACTAATACCTTTTGGGATATATAGGTCTTGATTGAATTTGGGCTTTATTTTAGTATACTTTGTTTGGAGGTTGCGTTAACTTCTTGTTATTACTTACGCCTTGTTCATTTCTTTGAACTTGTCATAAGTAGGGACATTTTGTTAATCATCATAGGACACCACCTAACTTTTTAAAAACAAATTTAGCAAGTACTCCATTTGAATAATTGGTTTTCCAAAGACTTTGCATGATTGTGTCTCATTTGTCAGATCGACATATCCATTTTAGACAATCACTTTGATCCATTGATTCTTTATCATTCATTATTCTTTGGTCATTAATTTTGATTTATGTGTTGCACCCGCATAATTTTTCCTTGTTTTTATCTACCTTATTAACTCATTTGTATGAAAAATCCTTTAGGTCTTTGATCCTCTTGATCTTCTTGTTTTTTCCTAAGTTCATAATCATTTTTGAACACATTTTTCAAACTTTGGAAAAAACATTCAAGCAACTTTTGCATCAATTAAACATTGGAAATATTTCCTTTGCATCCTTTATGTTGCTAAAATTTTGATCAATCCTTTAACATTTATGCCTCCATCCCTTATTGGATTATCATTTTTGAGTCATCACGATATATGTTTTCCTTAGCTTCCCTTTTGGAAAATCACACAAGCATCATCATCTTTACAAAATGCCTAGTTGGTTGTCATTATGTTCCCCAAATAAACATGAAACCTTCTTCACTTTGAAGAAGTTCAATTACAATATATAGGTCTAGGCATTTGTATCGAACAATGCTAACAATTACATTATTGCAAGGTCCCTTATACATATAACAATAAGGAATCAAAGTTTTGGTTTTCGCATCAAAATACACCCATCATGACCAAACCTCGTTTGGTTCTTCACACTACAAAATCCATCCGGGTAACCCCTTCCTCACCTTCATCTCATAGTCAGTGGTATGGTTTGGAAACTTCTAATCCAAATTATTATTCGGGTTCACCCCACTCTTCTTTCGATTCTAATCCAAAAATTTCCCCTTCTTCTAAGGATTCTAATAAAAATATTTCCTCTTTCTCTTTTGATGGTTAAGATCCAAACTACTATTCGGATTCATCTAATTTAAATCATAAGTCACACTCCTCCCCTTATTTGTAGGACCTCTATTATTAACCACGTAAATAACATTCTCCTCCTCTAAATATTTGTGTCACCATAAATTATCTTCATCATTCATCAAATTTGACTCCTACGTCATGGTCCTCCCTTTCTTCGCAAGACCCCTTTTATTAGTCACCTCAATGACGTCTTCTTCCTTTTAAGATACACACTACTCCAAATATCCCCAATCAAACATCTAATACATTTCTTGAATCTCGATCCTCTCTTTCTTCATAAGACCCTTGTTATTATTCATCCAATGTTATTTGTGAATCACGATCCTCCACTTCTTTGCAAGACCTTATTCATCAATCACCCTATGAATTCTTCCTTATTTGAAGATTCGTGCGACTCAAAGTCCTTCTAGTCAAACATTTGAATCGACCCATGCATCGTAATCTGCATACTTTGGACTTAATCATATTAGTTTACAGATGATATACCATCATGTAGGTAGGTCCACACCACCTTCTTCTAATCCTGAGAAATCTACCTCCACATCTTCTTCATTCTGCACATCATATTCTTCTATCAATCATCATCAAACATCTTCTAAGTCTTCCACACCAATTGAACCTCTTTCTACTAATAAACCCCTAGTGGTCGATCAACAACTCATACCAATTCATCTCTTTTATAATGAAGAAACAATTTTGTCCTTTATAGGGGCACATGAAGATATCTCTTTAACACATTATGAGAAACGATTGTCTTTAGACTTCAATGCACAAACATATGGTGATGAAAAGGTTGATTCCTTTCATCAAGAAATAAAGGAAGATCCTTAGATCATGCAACATGATCCTCCTCTTATTCTTTCATCCTCAAATTCTTCATAATGTGATGAAACTCCTTAGTCTTACATTCACCCATGGCCTATCTTCTCATCACCCAATCACTCTTTGTATATCATAATCCCTCAATCACAATCTGTTATGGGGTCAACACCAAGTATCCCTTCATATTTTTCTAGTTGTGGGTCACCTTTTAGTAGCCCTCCCTCTGCTATTTATGTGAGATTTTTGGGTAGTCCACTATCTTCTATTATTAGGGCATGTCCAACTAGCCTCTTGTCTTCTATGTATGGATCTCCCCTAGGTAGTCCATCATATTATATTCTTGGACCACATCCTAGTAGCCCATCATCTTAAATCTATGGGTCATGTCCTAGTATCCATTAGTCTTCTATTCTTGGGCCACATCCTAGCAGCCCTTCATCATCTCTCTATGGCTCACCTCCCGATAGCCCATAATCTTCAATCCTTGGACCGTATAATTTTCATCCATCACATTATTCTTCTACCAAATATTGTGGCAAGCCCACCACCTTTCCACTCATCAATTCTAAACATCCATGTTCTTATCTCACTTTTCGAGATTAGACAAGTCAAGCATTAGCTTATAAGAAACCTAGACAAGTTTTTTACCAATCTAAGTCCAAAACACTGAAGAGCTTCAAATATCTCAATAACTCAAATGATTATAAAATTCAAAATCAAACGTGATTCCAGAATGCACACCACCGTAACCATCAAGCATGGAGAAAAGTGCAAAACCCTATGGATCAGGAACTCAAACTCCAACATACCAACAAAATGTTTCAAAACAAATCATAGTCCTTTGTTGAGTGTGAACTCACCACGATCATCGAGATTGGGGATAATATCACTCTTGATAAACAAATTCTTTTATTATCCCTTATTAAAGAAGTCACACACATTGTTGTTGGATCCTATCATGCAGAGTGACATTATTGGTCCTAGCTTCCAAAAAATCTAAAAATCATTAAAATCATAAAACAATTCAAAAATACAAAAAAAATGAGAAAACATTGAAACATTACAAAAATAAATTCAAAGGTACAAAGGCCAAACATTGCAATTAGGTATTGCATAGACATGGATGTTCTTTCTTCACTTTCATTCATATCCATCTACAATTCATCCACCATTTTCATCCCATTGATGTTATTGTGGTTAGTTTATTTGCACACATTTATATCTATGGTATCCCTTTGACCTTAGTCTTTCAAAACCTTGGTAAATTAAATATTGACTAACCTCTTAGAGATCTGATCACTATCTACATATAATAAATTTTTTGGGAAGAATTTTTCACCATAGTTGTTTAAACTAGCTAATGTCATCAACACAATAACTTCTGCATCCTTCCATTAAGCCATCAATGGTTCTTAACCACTTGTTAAACAAGAGAGATGAAATAAGTTTTTAGGAAGAAAAATAATCAAAATCAGTTAATCAAAAACAAAAATCTAAAAGTAAAAGAAAATTGATATATAACTCTCTCTTGGGGTATTTCCAATAATCTCTACTGGGGCTATCGATGCATGACTTGCAATAGAGAAATGTTTTGATTAGAATAAAATGCATCTTTACCAGGGCTATAGATGCCTGGCTGGTAGTGGAACAATGTACAGATCTCCTTACACAATCCATTCACACATCTCCTTTCAAAATAAATCATTCCTACACATTTGTTAGTGTCCTCACTTATTATCTATCAACTCTTTCCTTCAAGGTGTAATTGTTATGTTTTAAAAGTAGCACCCTAGTAATTTCACATTAGAAAACCCTACTTTTGATTAACATGGTATTGTCTCAAGGTGTGGGACCCTTTCAATTGAGAAAAAACCTCCAAAGAAGGCTAGTTCCTGACCTATTATAGTGATAACCTACTCATAAACTACTAATTCCAAGGGACTAGAGGAAGAGAAGTACATAAAAATGTAAATCCTAAACTAAGGGAGGTGATAACACCAAAACATGATTAGAAAGATTCCTAATGAGTGAAAGTGCATACAATGAGGAAGAAGAGGATAGGAAAAGTGCCACATTCCGAAAACACATTTTTTAACCTCCTATTTCATGGAACACAACAAAACTAAGCCCTGGAAAGGAACACAATGTGTACAATATACCCACAAAATATAATAGAAGGAAAGAAACGTAATATAAATGAAGCTAGGGAAAGAAGAGCTACAAAACACTAATTTTATTTCTTAAAAAGATGCACAATCCATTATAGTATAGGCACAAGGAAAAAATCCTTCACAAAATGCATAAATTTGAGGCCTTTAGCTCATTAAAGTGCTGGAACAATTTTGGCAGAGTTCCTTTACAATTTCAAAATCTCTCCTTTTGAATGAGGGGAATTTACATATATATAGATAAAAGGAACCACCAACAAATATCATTCATTAATTCCCTATACAGAGGTATGGGTGACCATGCCTCATTAATATGGTTATTGAACTACCCTGTACGGTGTCATTAATGTTTAGCCATATCTAAAACTCTTTATCACATAGAAAAACTCACTAGCTAATGCATGACAAGGATAAAAGAATCACCACTGATGAGAGGAAGGATTGTTGCATGATAAGAAGAAAGGATGTCACACGAAAATGAGAGGAGGTGATGTGTGTCAACAAAAGGAGGCTTGAGCAAGATAAGAAATCACACTAAAGCGAGTTGAGAAAGTGGCGGTGATGAGGAAGGTATGTTGTCACATGTCAAGAAGAAACAGTTGACGCGTTACAAGGGAGAATGCTGACACATTACGTGGAAGGATGCTGACACGTGATGGGGAAGGACATTGACACATGATGGGGAAGGACATTGACGCATGATGCGGAAGGATGCTGACGCGTGACAAGGAAGGACATTGACCCATGAAAATGAGGAGACAATCCATACATTTTCCAGCTAACCATTAATGCAAATCCTACTCCAATCCTTCTCCGCAACAAGGCAGCTTACCACAACATTCCCTGTAAACTACTCCCATTAACTATTAATGCCCTAACCTCTTGAAGGTTAATCCATTTTTCAAGGGGTCACAAAAAATGGATAATAGTAATTCATTTCCATGTGAACACACGGGATTTTGATGAGTAAAGAGGATTAGTATGTTACCAAGTGTTACTTTTTATTCCTTGTTGAAACTCTTGCTTTAGCGCATGTCTTGTCTCAAGATTTGTACCTTGTTCTAATCACTTTCCCATCAACCACCTTCTAAATATTTTCATTACATCCTCTGTTCTTTGAAATTTTTTTAGAACATCCATGTGTATAGAATGGCCTTTTTTCTATGTTTGTGGACACCTTTATCCCCCTTTAATAAATCAATCACCCACTTCCTTTCTATCATGTTTTTATTGGCCAGATTATGTTGAAGGCATCCTTTCTCCCTCATGATTGAACCTATTTTATATATTGGCCTTGATCCCCCTTCTACATGTGAAGAGTTTGTATTTGAATACTCCCACCTAATCGTTGGGGCATGTCATATCTTCACTTTCTCATACGTGTGGCATTCTTTTCTTGTACATCCCATCTATCATTGGGGGAATCCACACTTCAGTTTCTTCCTGTACATAGCTTTAAAAAAATTATAGAAAATCAAGAAAACATTCAAATATATTTCGAGAAAAATAAAAAACAATAAAAAACATCGTACAAAACATCGCTCTTTGGTTCTCTCCTGAGCTTGTGTGTGACTTGCGGATCGTCTTGATCTACCTCCATCAACAAATATGGTTTTTTTACTATGTCTATACTCTAGGGCACAATGATTTTCTTGGTATTGTTTCATAGTGCACAATTACTTTTCATAGGACCCAAGTGTCCTACGTTATTCCCCTTTTGTGTATCTTCCCTTGGAGCACCATATTTTAACCCTTGTCATTAATTCACACAGGTCAGAATCAAATCTTGATAATAAAAACAATACATTATGTTTCTTTGTTAGGCATCTTTCACTTTCTCGTATTGCATTGCATTATGTATGCTACAAGGAGTTAGGCATCATTTACTTTCTCATATTGCATTGCATTTTGTATGCTGCATGGAGTTAGAATTTTAAGTAATGGACATTTGTTCGTAGTATGGATTTTCATGTCATTCAACTTTTTTTGTATTCTTATATTTTTAATAATGACCGAGGATGTGGATCTTTGGCAATATGATGACAGTAATTTTTTTTAATACACTGGATGAAATCTTGCTCTTTCTGTCTCCATTTTACCTCTACATCATTCTCTTATAAAGACTATTCTTATTCACCTAGGGCATCCTTTTCCTACCCATTCTTTTATTTCCTTTCTTTCACCTTTTTTGATCATTGATCGCCTTCTTTCATCACCCCAGTGACACTCGAGGGGGCATCTCTCACTTCTAAAAATTTTTCTTATACACTTTCAAAATTTATTTGTCTACAATGTTTGAAATGGTGTCACATATTCCACCCCAAAGAGGGGAAAATGTAGACACCTATAATTTAACTCAATCAATTTAAATACTTAAATTGCACTAACCATACCCTTTCCCACAAATTGACGACATATCTTCAATATCACACGCTTCCTCTTCTATCACTATTAATTAGCTACATTACGCTAGTTAATTAACTATTCTACCCAAGAAATACACTAATTAACAACCTTTCGTTAATTAATCCCCCTTTCTATCTAGACTAATTAATTATTAATTAATTAGCTTCCTCTTCCATTAAATCAATAAATCATCATTTATTTGATTAAATCCCTCTCATAGTCTAAATCATGCTAATTATTCCTCTAAAAAGCTTCTATAAGCTTGCACACCTATTAATTAATCACTTTGGTTAATTAATAAATACCCTCAAACCCCATGGGTCACTAAAGGACAAACTAAACTTTCCTAAGGTTAACTCAACCCTTTCTAAACCTCCCTTATCCAAAACTAACCCAACCTCTCCATTTATCACACATGAAGAGGGATGTAGAGATTTTTCTATGCATTGGGCTATATAAGGAGCCATCCTCCTACCTTTCTATTTACACCTTTATAGATATAATTGACAATAAATCCTAACCTATAGCCATTTATCATATTTGATAATTCTTCATTGGAGAAGCTAGTTACTTTCATTTCTTTTATTCATCCATCCAAGTTTTGAAGTCATATGGGGATATGTCAAAAGGTATTGTAGCCATGGATTGACAAGACCCCATTCTTGAAAACCTTGGGATTCAAACATACAATTAAAACCTTTGATTTGTAAGGATCTAAATAGGTTCATTTCATTTTATTAACATTCAATAGAGATAGCGATTAATGGATTAACATGTTAGTTTGAATATTTGTTCAAGTTCTAATGTAAGGATGTTGCTAGATTAGTCTTGCTTAAGATCTTAGAATGATGGTGCATTGATTTTGATTTAGCTTTGTTTTAGGACTACTAGATGTTAGTTCCAATTATTTTTGCAATTCTAACAAATTCATGTAAAAAATATTGCGTGGTTCATCATCTCCTAAATAAACATGTCAAAAATTAACCTGAACATAATTTCTTAAATAACCCTCACTTGCAACATTTTCTTCTTTATTTTTTTATTTACCTTTATCAAGTAGATTGTCTTTGTTTTCCTTGAACCAACAATCCTTCTTTATATGTCCCCTTTTTCCCAAATTCCAGCACATTATATCTCTAAATCTAGATATAGATCTGCCACTCATTGACTTTGATTTCCAATTATTATTTCTCTTAGACCTCTTCTTTGACCTTCCCCTACTTTCCACATTCAAATTATTTCCAAATGATGATTCTTTTGTACATTTCCTACGTATTTCTTCTATGAGGATTATACTAACCACATCGTCAAAATTTAAAATAATAGAAGCAAAAATTGTATTACTAACAACCATTACCAAATTATCCCAACTATCTGGCAAAGAGCATAAGAATAAAAGTGATTTCATGTAATCATCAAACAAAATATTAACTGATTTTAATTGATCAAAAATAGAATGGAAATCATTCAAATGATTTGATATAGATCCACCTTCTTGCATTTTAGAATTAAATAATTTCCTCATGAAATAAGCTTTATTTGATGCACTTGGTTTTTCATATAAATTAGCTAAAGCTTTCATCAAATCTACTGTGGCTGTTGCTTCTGTTATATTCAAAGCTACAGATATTTTCATGATCAATATTATAGATCTGAGAGACTTTCTCTGAAGAATATTCCATTCTTCATTAGTTATCTTTGTCGGCCTTTCCTTCTCATCTAATGGTAAATATAAATATCTCTTATATAGATAATTACAGCCATCAAATTTCTCCACTTTATATTTGCTATCTTTTTCCATTGTTATGCTCCCACTCAATCAAAAATCCCTCTGTGATTAAATCTGTCAACACACAAAAACCTCAAACAAAGATCTAATACCCATTGTTGGGGTTAAACCATATACCAGTGTTGTACAGATATATAATCAATTAAATCATATAAGTAATAAACACAGAATTTAATAAAAATATGAAATAAATAAGAGAAAAAAGACACAAGATATAATGTTTCTCACCCATTTTGGGCTATGTTCACCAATAAATAACCAATATATTATTCCAGAGGATATTAAATTAAAGATCTACAATCTTCCACAACTTACACGATGTATAGTACTTTTCCTCTCACAAGCTTCACTCAACTCTCTCTAAGAATTGCTTCTTACAATAATAAGTATCATCTTTTAATGTTATTTTTCTAGATTATAATCATATACAAACATTAGGTAAACTTAGCTATGCATTTACAACCCTCTAACCAACTTTATAACAAAACGTTCAGATCTAATCCCGCATTTAAAATAAACAAATTCTCACACAAGTAACCAATGTCGGTTACCCCAACTGGTGTCGGTTAGTATGTAAACCAACATGTTAATAAAGAATGATAATGCAAAGCAATTAATATTGACAACTCAACATCCTTGGCATACTTCATCTGCTCATATGTGCTGAAGGAACACACTAATTTGATTGTGATTATTCCCCATAGCTCCTTGAACTATATAATTATGCACATCTACATCTTCTAAGATACATAGTTTGACCTTTTTTGTAGTTTTACATCTGAAAAAAATAATTTGGGAGCTAACATGATGCCAAATTTATGTGGATATGGACAAGTTATATGCCACATTATAATCATTCACCAATATCTTCAGTCGTTAAGAATTTATCACCTTCCACTTGTAAGTCTATTGCAAATGTTATTCCAAAATAGAAAATGTTTGTTTCGATAAGTAAATACAACATGTTTATGTAAAGTTTTTGTTCTTTCAATGTTACTAAAAATAGAAGTCCAAGAAAATAGTTCTAATGTGAAGTAAAATGTGGATGAATGCAGTTATTAGTCTTCAACCTTTTAACCAAATTTATCTCTATCTCTTGCATTATTGTAATTTCAACATCCTCCTTCACCAAGGATTGGTGTTGAGGTACACACTAAAGAAACCAAAATTATAAAATTTAGGTCAAATAAGTTGATTCTTTCTTCTCCAAAACATCTCCTCTTCTATCAAGAAAAAATTCACTAGTACACGTTAACTTCCTCCACAAATTACTACAGCTAAAATATAGAAATAACCACATTTCTTGTGAGTGAGAAAGGAATATGCCTTTGATATCACTCAATAATGATCCAAATATGTCTCAATGCATAGTTCATTGGCACGAGTCTCTACACCAATGTTGTTGAAGTTGTGGAGCGTGATTGCAAGTTGAAGTGGAAGTTTTGTTTTCTTGTTTTTTTTAGGAGGAGATCATGGTCATGGATAAAAATAGTAAATTTTCTTATTAATAGACTAGAGTTATCTTTATGTTTATGTTATTAATAAGAATGTGATATTTATGTTTCTTATGGTTCAAGAAAACTTTTCAAAAGAGGTGCAGATGTTATATATATGTGCATGGGTTTACTCTTTAATGTATGAAAAATAGAGAGAATTTTATTGTATTCCTCAAGACTTAATAAAGGATAAGCTTGGATTTTTTCTAGTGGATGTATCCCAAATTTGGTGAACGACGTTAAATCTTGGGTTTATCTTGTGATTACATGAATCTTTCATTATTGTTTTGATTGAGTTTTATTTCTCATCTAGATTTTGATCCTAACATGTATTAGATTAGGATTTTATTTTGGTAGTAAAATCTCACATTAGAGTTTCTTTTTTGAGTAGGAGAAATGGCAGAAGATAACAAGTTTAGGGTTGATAAGTTTAACGGTAATAACTTTTAGCTATGGAAGATACAAGTGGGGGACTACCTATATCATAAGGATCTTTATCTACCATTGAAAGGGAAAGCTTTGAAGAAAAAAATTATGAGAGATGAAGAATGGGATGTTCTTAATCGGAAGGCAATGGAAACCATATAGTTTTTCCTAGTATCCATAAGGAAAAGACAATGGTGGAATTGATGGAAAAATTGGGTAAATTGTATGAAAAAACCTTAGCCTCCGATAAGGTATTTCTCATGATTTTTTTTAATATGAATATTTCAAAAGGTGATTCAATAAATGATCATTTGAATGAATTCAATAAGGTTACTAATCAATTAATATTTGTAGGAGTAAATTTTGATGATGAAGTGAGGTCTCATTTTTATTTTTTCCCCATTTCCTTAAAGTTGGAATACTTTGGTTATGGTTATGAGTAATTTTGTTTTTGGTTCAAATACTTTAAAGTTTTATGATGTTATTAGTGGGATTCTTAGTAAAGAGATGAGAAGAAAAAGTATGGATGAGTCACCTGGTAATGATTTGAGTGTAGATAATAGGTAAAGACAGAAGGAAAAAGAAAACATTTCTTGACACCATGGAAGATCTAAGAAGGGAAGATCTAAATCTAGAAGTAGGATGGTTTCCTAGAATTTTGGTAAATATGGACATGCAAAGAAGGATTGTTGGTCTTTAAAATCAGGGAAAGATCAACGAGAAGGGAATAAAGAGAAAAATGTAGAAGGTGATGTGTTAAAATATTCTCTTTTTATTTCTTTGGATAGTAAATTAGAATCTTGGGTTTTAGATTCTAGCGATTCATTTCATGCAACTCCTCATAGATAATATTTTCAAGATTGTGTTCAAGGGAATTTTACGCATGTATATATATTGGTGATGATAATCCATGTAACATTATTGGAAAAGGTAGTGTTCATGTTAAATTATAGAATTGTAACACTTTGGTGTCGAAGAATGTCAAGAATGTTCCCATTATGAGGATAAGTCTAATTTATGCATGACAATTAGAAGATGATGGTTATATGGTTATATTTATAGAAGATTCTTGGAAAGTTATGAAGGGTACTCTTTTTGTTGCAAGAGGTAAGAAAGTAGGTAATCTGTACTTATTCACTATTAATATTGATTCCTCTTCTATTTTAGCTACTATAGGTATAGAAACAACTTTATAGCATCATAGTCTTTGCCATATGAGTGAGAAGGGGATGAAATTTTTAAATTCACAAAGAAATTTTCACATTTGAAAAACATAGTTCTAGACATTTTTGAGTATTGTGTGTATGGGAAATAAAAGTGTGTAAGACTTGACAGGGTTGGATCAACCAAGAAGGAGCACAAGTTAGAGCTTGTTCATATGGATGTGCGATGGATGGCTCAGGTATAGTATCTTGGTGGTTCAAAGTATTATGTTACTTTTATGTATGATGCTACTAGGAAGGTTTGGGTTTATTGTATAAAAATAAAATTGATGTATTTGATACTTTCAAGAAGTGGAAAGCTTTGGTTGAGAATGAAACAGGTTTGAAGTTGAAGTGTCTCAGATTAGATAATGGTGGAGAGTACTACATAAATGAATTTAATAACTATTTCTTTGATAATTGAATCCATAAGGTGAAGAAAATTCTTATAACACCACAACATAATGGTGTGTTCGAAAGGATGAACATGATTATCATGCAGCGTGTAAGGAACATGAGATTTCATGTTGGATTTAATTTAGATTTTTGGGAATATTTCATAGATATTGTTGTTTACCTGATAAACATAGGACCTTCAAGTGATTTAGGAGTTGGAGTACCATAGAAACCTTGGACTAGTAAGGAGGTAAACTATCCTAATTTGAAAAAATTTAGCTGTGAATATTTTTCTCACGTTGATAAAGAGAATAGGACTAAGATAGAAGATAAGTCAAAGAAATGTACTCTCATTGGGTATGACACTAATGATTTTGGATTCTAGTTGTGAAGTTTGGATGAGAATAAAATTATTAGTAGTAGGGATTTTATTTTCAACTAAAGTAATATGTACAAGGAACAACTATAGGATAAGAAGCTAGAAAAGTATGAGTATGTAGCACTTGATGAGATAAAAGATAGATAATTGCATAAAGGGATTGAAAATCAACAATTTTTCATCAATCCTTGCATAGTTGGTGTTGATTTTATGGATCAAAATCAACAAGAACATCAAGAGTCTCAAACTCCAGAAAATCTTGTGAGACGTTCTACTAGGGAAAGTAAACCTCTTGCAATATTATCTTCGTCTCAACTTTACTATTATTTTTTAATGGATGGTGGAGAATTTTTTTTTTTGAAGAGTCAATGCAGGTAGAAACCTGTAAAAAGTTGGAGCAAGGCATGCATGAGGTGATGGAATCCTTCAAACATAATTAAACTTGGGATTTCGTTTAGTTTCTTGTAGGAAAGAGAGAATTACAAAACAAGTGGGTTTATAAGTTGATAGAAGAAAAAGGTGGAAAAATATGTATAAGGGAATACTTGTTGTGATGGGATTTTCCTAGGAAAAAGGTATAGACTTTGATGAAATTTTCTCTCCTATTATTAAAATGACTTCCATTAGAACTGTTTTAAGTTTGGTAGCTGCGGAAAATTTGCATCTTGAACAATAATATGTCAAAAATGCTTTTCTTCATGGTGATTTGGAGGAAGAAGTATATATGGAGCAGCCACATGGATATGAAGTTAGGGGGAAGGAGAATTTGGTGTTCATATTGAAGAAGAGTTTGTGTGGCAATATGCTTACACTGGTTCAAATCCATCTCTACCCAATACTAACTTGAATATAATAGATTGATATTCATTTTCATCTAATCAATGACAAGGTATATTTTAATACCCAATATAGAAAGAAATAGATACTTTCATAATTAATGGAAAAGGTTAAATATTTTATTTTACCGACACCAATAAAACATAAATTCCTATTAGAGAGTAAAAGGTAAAGTGTACCTATTGGGATTGTAGTTTGATTGCTTAGAGTACCACCCTGTCAAGATGGAAGTATTTGAAATTTTTCAGGTTCATGATAGAACAAGGTTACTTTAGATGTCATTCTGATCATTGTGTTTATTTTAAAAGACTATATTTTTGTTTTATGTGGATGAAATTATTGTGGAAGGGTCAAACATGTAGGATATACATGAGTGAAAGAGAAAACTAGCCAATATATTTCCCACAAAGGATTTAGGAGCAACAAATAAAATTCTTGGCATGAGAATCAATAGAGAACGAAAGAGTAGAATATTGAATTTGTCTTAAGAAGAGTATGTGAATAAGTTGTTGGACAAGTTTAGGATGAAAGATCAAAAACCAATGAGTACACTATTGGCAAGGAACTTCAAGTTGAGTAAAGAACAATGTCCTAAAAAACATGAAGAGATTGAATATATGTCAAAATTTCCATATGCTTCAGCAGTTGGAAGTGTAATGTATGATATGGTATGCAAAATAATAGACATTTCCCATGCATTGGGAGTTGTCATGAGATACATGAGTAATCTAGGAAAGGATAACTAGCATGTATTCTTGTGGATTCTTATATACCTGAGAGGAATTAGTAGCAGGCAGTTGTGCAATTGAGGGTAAGATGTTTCCTTAAACATATAAATATATTAAGACATGGCTGATGATTTGGATGGTAGGAGAAGCACCACAAGTTATGGATTCACTATTGGCAGTATGCCAATTAGTTGGATTTCTAAACTACAGAGGATTGTTTCCTTATCTACTACAGAGGGAAAGTATGTTTTTTCTACAGAAGCAAGTAAGGAGATAATATGGATGTAGTAGTTCATAGAAGAGTTGGGAAAGAAGCAAGAAGATTACATGTTATTTAGTGATATCCATAGTGTAATTCATCTTGCAAAGAACTCAACATTCCATTCGATAATTAAACATATACAACTCAGGTATCACTTTATTAAATCAATTTTGGAGGATGGAAAAATGAAGATGGAGAAGATCCATACTAGTCAAAATCATGTTGATATGTTGAAAAAGGTGGTGATAAAATAGAAGTTGGAAGGTTGTTTGGATTTGGTAGGTATTTAATATTGATCTTGATGAAGAGAAACAAGTCAGACAAGAGTCCAAGGATGAGCTGCAATAGTGGGTTGCAGAAGTCACTTTTCAAGTGGGATATTGTTAAAGTTGTTGACACTAATTACAAGTTGAAGTGGAAGTTTGGATTTATTGTTTCTTTTTTTAGGAGGAAATCATGGTCACGGATAAAAATAGTAAATTGTCTTATTAATATATTGGAGTTATCTTTATGTTTATTTTATTAATAAACATGTGATATTTAGGTTGCTTGTGGATGAAGAATTTTTTTACATAAAGGTGCACAAGTTATATATTTGTGCATGGATTTACTCTTTAGTGTATGAAAAAGAAAGAATTTTATTGTATTCCTGAGGACTGAATAAAGGAGAAGTCTCTCTTTTTTCTGGTGGATGAAGCCCAAATTGGATGAACCACATTAAATCTTGGGATTATGTTATGTTTCCATGCTTATTTTATTTCTGTTTTAATTACATTTTATTGCCCATTTATATTTCAATCCTAATAAATGTTAAAATATGAAATTAGGAAAACAATAAAATATGATGCTCTAAATGTCCGCTCTAAGAGAGGGCCACATACAAATCCTCTTCCCATGCCGAGAAAATGTGCTCTGATACAAATGATGGACATCAAGAAAATTTATTTTGATGTCTTATTTAATGTAAATAAAATACCTACATGAGGTTAATGGAGGTTTCAATTGTTGGGATTTGTATAATTTTAACTACGTAATTAAGTCAGATAGATTTTGTCAACAAAAGGGACCTAGAGAATATTTCTAATTTATTGTAAACTATTATCTTCCAGCCATGAACATTTAATGATTTATGTAATTTCTATCTTTATCAAGAATTTATCTATTTTAGAAATTCCTCTCTATATTTGAGGCACTTATATGCATTTGGAAACAAAAAACTAAGCAATGAAGCTCTGGATAAATTTTAATAGAAGTAGTTTGTGTTGCATATTTTTTTTGTATCACTTCTTTGTTTCACCTTATAAGCTTGCTTCCTACTTCCTTCATCTTGATTTAGAGGGAAAATTCTCATTCTTGGTATGCAATTTCAGACCAACTTAGGTATTTTTCAAATTTTCTTACAAGATACAGTTTCTTCATTTTAAATTTGTGTTGTAAGTTTCTAGCCATGGTTAATAGTAAAATAAATATACTCTAGCCCTAAATCCCTACTTTTAATGGGTAAAACTATGATTATTGGGCTATTAGAATGAAAATCATTGTCTGCACTCAAAATACCTTGGAGCTTATCAAAAATGGCTTCGCAGAACCACAAGATGAAGTAGGATTTAATGCTTTATCAGAAGTAGATAAGTATATGCTTAAGGAAATAGACAAAGAGACGCAAAATCTCTAGTTTCTATACAACAATTTTTGCACATGTATATGTTCTCTAGAGTAGCCACAAGCAGTAGGTCTAAGAAATTGTGAGATATACTAGAAAATTCTCATTAAGGCTACAATAAGGTAAAATTTTCCAAACTACAAATGTTTAGAAGATATTTTGAGAATATTCAGATGAGATATTTTGATAATGTCGATTTACTTTTTTATCCATGTGATGGAAGTAGTGAATCAGATCAGGTCCTATGGAGAGACCTTACAAGACTAGATGATCATAGAAAAAATCCTTAAGAGTCTTCCAATTGTGTTAGAATCCATTGTTGTTGTCATTAAGGAGTCTAACAATTTGACTCAGATCTCTATAGATGAGCTAATTGGATCTCTGGTATTCTATTAACAAAGAATTGACATATCTAAAAGATCCTCCTTAGAACATTCCTTTAAGTGCAAAGGTTAAATTAGTGGAGGTCGAGGAAGATTTGATAACATAAGAGGTAAAGGATTATTTCATGCAAGAGGAGGTAGATATCCACATTCAAGTGATCAAGATAGCTCAAGATCTAGCTCAAGTGGGCTTTCAACAAAAGGTAGAGGTAGAAGCTCCTCCCATAATAATTATTATAACCAGTCGTAGGAAGAAAGGTATGAGAAATCTAACATGCAATTTTAATTATTACAAAAAGTATGGGAATTATGATACTGAGTGTCAAAAGAAAAGTGTGATTTAGTTAAAAAAACTACAATTTTTTTTTAAAATGTAATTCTGTAAGTTCAAATCATCGCCCTGTGTTTATTACTTGTCATATTTCTCAAGACATCATAAAATATGCATGGTTATTGCATTCTGGTTGTAGTAACAACATGGAAAGTTAAAAATAATTATTTTCTAGCATGGATGAATCTATCCAGTCAGAGGTAAAATTGGTCAAGGAAAAAAAAGTGTTACTAATTGAAAAAGGGACCATAAATACCAAGAAAAAACAAGGAGAAAATAAGTTCATTCCTTATGTTTATTATGTCCCTAGTTTGAAACACAATCTCATTAGCATAGGTAAGTTGATATAAAAAGTATACAAAGTGTATTTTGAGGAAGGATATTGTATTATGTTATATCAAAATCTAAGCAACATGGTGATAGCCATGGTGGAAATGATAAGAAATAGAATGTTCCCATTGAAAATACAAACTGAGTTGAGCTTAGTGGGTGTTATATCTTATTTTTTTATGGCTCGTGGATATCTCTACAAAGGATTATCTCAAAATCCTAGTGGTCACTTGCTCTAGAAAACAATATGAAGAGGAAAAATTATCCTCAAGCATGTTCTTCAACTCTATTAGGTGTTAAGGTTTTTCAAAACAAAGAAGAACAAAAAGGTCCTCAAGGAGGTTCCTAAAACATAGTAGGCACTAAGTTTCTTCCAGAAAAAATAAGAACCAAAAATTCCTCTCGGAGATTCCTCAACTCTAGATGGCGGTAAGGTTCTTCGAAACAAAGAAAAGCCAAAATTTCCTTAAGGAGGTTCCTCCACCCTGGTGGGTAGTAAGGTTATTCCAAAGAAAGAAGAAAAAAAAATTCTCAAGGAGGTTCGTAAACCCTAGTAAGTGCCAAGGTTCTTCCAAGTAAGGATGTAAACAAATTTTCTCAAGGAAGTATTTCAAACCTAGTGGGCGGTACACATTTTTCAAATATAGGTGAAGAAAACGTGTTTCAAGAAGGATTGATCCTAGTGGGCACTAGCTCTCAACAACCTATGGGTGAAGAAAAATATTTTCAAGAAGGATTTTAAATCCTGGCGGGTGCTAACTCTAAATTACCTATTTAATGCCAAGACCTCATTGAAGGAGAATTTTCAAGCCTGACATCTACATATGCACTCTAAGTCGATAATGAAAATGAAGCTTGGATTTGGCATTGGAGGCTGGGACACTTACATTTTAATGGCATAAATTTTCTCTACAAGAAGAACATTGTGAATGGAATACCATTGATTGATTTTCCTGAAACACTATACCAAAGTTGCATTCTTGTGAAGTGAGGCAGGGAATAATTTCTGGTTGGAAAGGAATACGGATCTCAAGATCCTCTTAAAGTCATCCACATAGACCTATATAGACCTATGGAGATACCCTGAATAGGTGGAAGCACATATTTTCCAACCTTCATCAAACACTTGAGTATTAAAACATGGATATACTTCCTAAAGCACCAATTAGATATTTACTAGACTTTTGAGGAATTTAAGGCCCTCATAGAGAAGTAAAGTGGTCATTTTATCAAGTTGTTGAGATCGGATGAATGTGGCTAGTATATCTAAAATGACTTTCTAAATTTTCTCAAGGAAAATGGAATACACAAGAATCTGACAACATGGTATACACCTCATTAGAATAGTGTAACAGAAAGAAATAATATGACTCTCATAGACATTACAAGAAGCCTACTAAAGAAAAAAAAATTGCCAAATGAGTATTGGACAGAAGCGGTTGCATGTTCAGCCTACCTATTAAAGAAGTGCCTAACAAAATTTGTCAAGGAAAAGGTTCCTCAAGAACCAATGAGTGGAAAAAAATGCAGTGGTGCACACTTAAGAGTGTTTGGATGTGTTGTGTATGCACTTGTGCCTAAGGAATTAAGATATAAATTTGATTATTGAGGATAAAAATTCATATTTTTGGGTTACCGTGAGAAATAAAAGGAATATAAGTTGTATAACCCCATCACGAAGAATGTTATTATCAATAGAGATGTTGATTTTAAAGAGAATGAATCTTGGGATGGAAGTAGTGATAAAGATCTAGGTATCTATCTAGATGTATCACATGAAGAGTATGAATTTGAAGAAAATGATGCATAGGACAATCAATCAACTCCACAAGGGCTCGCTCCAATAGTAACTCTAGTCCACGGCTTTACTGGTCAACAAAGTGTAGTTGTAACTCCTTAAAATGCACCAACAGCTTACAACCCTTAAGGAACTCACTCAAGATACAATTTTAGGACACTTACTCCATAGGTAATATGGGTAGCTAGAATAAAATTTCAGCTTGGTGAATCCTCAGGGCATGTAGGAACTAGAAGTCCACATAATAGGGATTTGTCTAACCCAACATTGTTAAAACTTAGGTCTTGTTTCAGAAATGCTTCTAATACGAAAAGAAATCTGAGGGAGATATATGATAAAGATGTGTAGGACAAATAGCTATACTCTAAGTTTGCATTATTTTTTCAAGATGATCTTGTTTAGTTTAAAGATGCTATTGAAAATAAGGACTAGGTAGAAGCTATGGATGTAGATATGGATTCAATTGAGAAGAATAAAACTTAGGACTTAGTCAATTTTCTAGAAGGCGAGGATCTTATTGGTGTTAAGTGACTCTATAAGACCAAATTCAATGCAGATATGAATGTGGAAAAGCACAAGGCAAGGTTAGTGGGAAATGTTTTTTCACAACAACTTGGAATTGATTACAACGAAACCTTTGCACCCATGGCTAGACTTGACATAGTTAGAACTGTCTTAGCCATAATAGCTCAGAACAACTAGAAATTCTACCAAATGGATGCCAAGTCAACATTCTTGAATGGTTTTCAAGAAGAAGAAGTTTATAGTTAACAACCACCTAGATATGAAATATATGGACAAGAGCATAAACAATGTAGACTGAAAAATGCATTGTATCGCCTAAAGTAAGCTCCCAGAGCTTGGTACAACAGAATAGATTCATATTTTTTTAAAAATAGATTCAACAAAAGCAACAGTGAGCCAACCCTATACATTAAGATGAATAATCAAGGTCAAATTCTAATTGTTTTTTTGTATTTTATTACTTCATATTCACTGGAAATCTATCTATTGAATTATTTAAGTTAGACACAAAGAAGGAGTTAAAAATGATAGATGTAGGGTTGATGAAATGATTTTTAGGCATAAAAGTGACTCAATTTGAAGAAGGCATATTCATATGTTAATCTAAGTATGAAAATTATGTGTTGAATATATTCAACATTCTAAAAAGAAATCCATCAACAAAACCGCTTGTTATGGGTCTCAAATTAAGAAAAGAAGATAAGGGAGCTAATGTATATCCAACATTGTACAAAATACTTGTTAGAAGTCTTGTGTACTTGATGGAAATGAGGAAAAACATAATTTATGGAGTCAGCATCATCTCAAGGTTCATGGAAACTCCCAAACGTCACATTGACTTATAGGAAAGAGGATACTAAGCTGTGTTTCCGACACTTTAGATTATGGAATTTTCTAAGCACCATCTGATAATTTTACATTAATGGGATACACAGACAGTGAATGTGGAGGTAGAATTGATAACTATAATAGAATGTCCAATTATGTGTTTCATTTTAGTTTAAGTGCACTCTTATGGGCACCCAAGAACCAACCCATTATCACTCACACGTCCACACAAGTTGAGTATATAGCAGCCAGAGAAACAACATGTATGGCAATATGGATGAGGAGAGTACTAGTAGATATGGAACATTATCAAGAAGAAGCAACACATATCTTCTGTGATAAAATTTTGGCAATTGCACTATAAAAAATTCATGTGTTCCAGAAATAGAGAAAGCACATCGACACAAAATATCACTTCATCAAGGAGCTTGTCAACAATGGCAAGATATATCTAGACTTTTACAGGTATGAAGACCTATTTGCTGACATTTTCAAACATCCTTTACAAAAGGATACTTTTGTGTATCTTAGAGAATATATAGGTGCAGTTGCATGGTAGTTAAGATTGAGGGGGAGTGTTGAGATTTGTGTAATCTCAACCACCTAATTAAGTTAGAAAGATTTTATCAAAAAAAAGGACCTAGAGAATATTTCCAATTTATTGTAAAATCTTCTCTTCTACCCATGCACATTTTATGATTTCTGCTCTTTCTATCTTGCTCAAGAATATATCTATTTTTGAAAGTTCTCTATATATTTGAGGTGTTTGTATGCATTTAGAAAGGAAAAATTGAGAAGCAAAGCTATGGTGAAATTTAAATTGAAGCAATTTGTTTTGCATATTATATTTGTATCTCTTATGTGTTTTACTTTATATGCTTTCTTCCTACTTCCCTAAGGAGGAGAGGGAAGTTACATAAATTGAATGGACAATGTGAAATCAATAGGTCACTTTATGTACTGGCATAAACAATATGATATACGTTAATTATGCTATCATGGTGTCTATGATATGGTGAACAAAATTAGCTAGCAATGCATATATGTTAATTATTGATAATGTGATAATTATTAGGCAGGATTATACAAGACGGAGTGATTATGGTTCATGAGACCGTACATTCCATGGAAAATAATAAAAAGGCAAATATGGTCCTTAAGCTTGATATGAATAAAGCTTTTGAAAAGGTCTCTTGGGTTTTCCTTGACAAAGTCTTAGCAAAATTTGGGTTTCCAGAAAAATTTAGAAGAATTATTAATTTGTATCTCTACGGCCAGATTCTCTGTGGTTGTTAATGGTGAGCCTGTGGGTTTTTCCACTAGTAGCAGAGGACTTAGACAAGGGGACCCTATCTCCCCCTTACTCTTCATTCTTTTGGCTGATAGCCTTAGTAGAACAATTGGCAAAGGAGTTAAAGACGGGCTTTTAAATGGCTCTAAGCCCACTTCCATCAGCCATGTTGTCTCCCATCAGCAATTTGTGAATGACACTATCCTTCTTCTTCTAGCGTCAATCATTGAAGGTAAGGCTATCAAGGCTTTACTGCAGCTCTATGAATCTACTTCTGGGCAAGATATTAATTATGATAAAAGCACCATATTCTTATTCAACACTCCTGAGGAAAGGCAACTCAAAATTGCTAAAATTCTGGGCTGTAAAATAAGTGCACTTCCAACCACTTACTTGGGCCTCCCTCTCGGCACTAGGAAAGTCTCTTTCAAGGTGTGGGATGAATTATTGGAGAGATTCCAAAAAAAAATGGCTGGTTGGAAAGGAGCCACTTTATCTAGTGCTGGTAAGTGCCTGCTCATTAGAAGTACTCTTCAAAATCTGCCCATCTATGTCATGTCACTCTTCAAGATCCCATCTTCCTTCAGAGATAAAATTGAAAGGATTCAAAAAACATTTTATGGCAAGGCATGGAAGAGAAGTTAAAATTTCACTTAGTGGCTTGGGATAAGGTTTGCACCCCAAAGTTTATGGGTGGTCTGGGTATAAAAGATATTGAGAAAATGAATGAGGCCCTCATTGCTAAAATGGGCTAGAGAATGTTGTCTGAGAAACAACCCTAGATTGATTTAATCAAAGCAAAATATTTAAATCATCTAGCTATGTATTCTTATCTTCAAGATGAGCACTTCCCCTATGGTTCCATTTTTTGGAATAATCTGGTCAAGAGCAAAAATTTCATTAAGCAGGGCAGTAAATGGAAAGTGGGGGATGGTAGGGACATAAACTTCTGGGAGGATAATTGGTTTAATGAAAATCTCATGGATAGATTTGGGGCAGTTAAGGACAGTCTCATAAGCAAGTATGGCATTAAAATCAAGGACTATATTGAAGGAAATGGTACCAGCAAGAATTGGAAAAAACTTACTGTGGAGAGAATTGATCTGAAACAAATTACTTCCTCCCTTCAAGATCAATTAGATCTTATTCCATTAAGTCAGCTGGATTCCAAGGATGAGCTGGTATGGAATAATTCCGATGATGGGAATTACTCTGTCAAATCTGGATATAATAATTTCTTCCATAATAGTCAAACAGAGTTCAATTGGAACAAGATTTGGATGTATGAATTAACTCCCAAAATAATTTTTTTCCTTTGGTTGGCTATCAGAGGCAGGATTCTTACCACTGACAACCTGATGAGAAGAGGATTTATAATTCCTAATAGATGCCATCTTTGTAAGAATGATTCTGAGGATATCAGCCACCTGTTCATACATTGTGAATATGCCACCAGAATATGGAGTTTTTCCCTCTCTAAATTTGAAGCTCTTTGGGTGTTGCCGAAGGATCTTAATCAGCTATGGACTCAATGGAACCCACCCTTCAGACATTGTGTTGTTAAAAGGATCTGGAAGCTGGCCATCCCTCATTTAATCTAGAGGATATGGAAGGATAGAAATGATATTATCTTCAGAAATAAGAAGCAAAACTATAAACTTAGTATTGGTAAAATTTCTAATGGTATCAAAGAAAATATTGCTAGATTTAAACCCCCCAAGAACAAGAGATATCCAGAGAATGAAGAATACATCTTATCCAATTAGCAGATTGGAACTATCAACAGTCGGAGCAATCCCAGGAATAGCATTGATAGATCTTCGATCAAATGGCATCCTCCTGATTTTAATTGGTATAAGTTGAACTTTGATGGGGCCTCTAAGGGAAACCCTGGGATAGCGGCAGGAGGAGGAGCGATACGGGATCACAAAGGTAATTTGATTGCTGCATATGTTGGGAAAATGGGAATTCAAACTAATCATTTTGCTGAAGCATTATCTGCACTATGGGGCCTGAGAATTTCCTAGACTCAAAATATTTAGAACCTCATTATTGAAGGGGACTCCCTGAATGTCATTAGTCTTCTTAAACAGTGCTCATCTCCTAGTTAGAGCATTAAGGATTTTATCTCAGAGTCCATAAGTATCAGTCACACTTTCAATAACATCAGGATCATGCATACTTACAGGGAGGGTAATAAATTGGCGGATGCGCTGGCTAATTATGGCATTAATGTTAACCTCACTGTTTGGGATAATAATAGCATCCCTAAGCAGCTCCACAACAACATTCATGCGGATTTCTATATGCAAGCAATATCTAGAGCTGAGTCATGATCTTTGGGTGTGGATCAACATCAATAATACTCCCACACGTGTTGACTTAAAGAATATGATGATGCAAATCATGTCAAATAAACATGTTAGTGTGAAATATATGGGGAACTCCAAGGAGAGTTACATTGATTTGAAAATCACGCATGCGGGCTGCATTGCAACTGCTAAAAGCTGGATACAAAGCTTCACGGAAACTGAAGATAGTAGTAATGTGATTGATGATAGGGAGCGGGCTATTCCCACATGTGATTTTCCATAGGCTCAGTTCAGCAGACACGCAGCCGTTCGTGGGAAAAGCAACGGCTCTCATTTCCAATCTTGTGCGGATTACAATAGCAAGAAGCGGACGGGTCTCAGCGCTCACAAGAATTTGGGAATTTGTTGCAATCAGTTAAGCACAGAGAAGATGGGGGGACCTCCCTGCCAAATTGAGCCAAGTGTGGACCCAGACTAGAAGGATAATTTTGAGCTATGGAGCATTCTCAGCAAGGGTGGCATCACCAACTTCATGGAGAAGGTTCAGGGGCATGATCAAAGCATTTCTGTGTTTTGCAAAGGAATGGAAGGAGTGGACTATTGATTATGGGGGGCAGAAGATCTTGGTCAATGAAGAACTTATTGCTGAAGCGACCGGCCTTAGTTTGGAGGGCTACCATTTCTTTAACAAAAGGGTTGACAGAGATGCTGAAGAGAGGAGATTTGTGGAAGGATCTGAGAAGCTAATATATGTTACAGCGGGCCTACTTGTTAGCTCAATTCCTCTGCCCTATGATGAGGTTACTCGCATGATGATATGGTTCATCTCCTTGGAAGGTAGGTTTGTCACTGTTCCTGCTAAACATCTTATCTTTCTTAACCACTTCCGTAGGAATCGCTTGGTTTGTTTTCCCCATTACTTGCTGAACTCTCTTGAACGCTCCATTTTGGAGTTTCAGAAGCATACCCGGGCGGTTCCCTTACACCAAGGGCTTATTTTTTTGCTTCATAAATGCTATCTTCTTAAGTACCCTGGTCTACCTTCCTCTCCTAGCTCGATTCCCCCTCTTCCGGGCTCTGCTGCTGCCAGCCCTGTTTCTCCATCTGCCCCCGCCACCGCTGCAGTCACCCCCCTGCCGGCTGTCCAAGCTTCTCCTTCCATTCCCCCTACTGTTGCTCCCACCACCCACCTCGCCTCTACCTCTAAAAGACCGGTTACCAGGGCCTCTAGAAAGCTTAACCTTGAGACTCTTGCTGTGGAGAAGGGGCCTCATGAAATAGAAATTGCACATGACCTTCTAAATATTAGCAGTGCCAGTCCCCAGGATGTGCATATGGAAATTTCTTCAAAAAGGCTGGATGCCTTAGAGGCTGATATGAAACTGCTGAAGGATGAGGTTAAGAACTTGGCTAAATAGAAAGGCAAGAGAAAAAAGGAGGAGGAGGGGGATTTTGATAGCAGCCAGATTGGTGATATCTATAAGAAGCTAACCTCTTTAGACTCCCGTTTAGGGAAGGCCAAAACTCGACATGATTACAACATGGCCATCTTTAGGGCGATTGAGGAGTTCATTGAGAAACATGTCAAAAGTGTCTCCAACCTCAGCGGTGTTCCGGCTACACTTTGGGGTAACGAAAAGGAAAGCAAAAGGACCATTGAGCAGCTGGATAATACTGATGCTGCCCACATGACAACTTTGGGTATGTTCCACTCCTGGAAGAATATCAAGACCAGCATTGACAAAGCTGCCAAGAAGTAGTTGTAGTTGCTTTTGCTGTTCTTGTATGTTTTTATGTTGTTTTTTTGCGGTCTCTCTACTGCTTTTTTGCAGTAATTTTGTTGTTTTGTCTCGTTTGGGTAGCTGTTTTTGGGCTACTTCGAGCTTCATTGTAACACTTGGATTTTGATCCTTTTCTCTCTGGTTCTCATTCCTATTCCAGCTCCTAGGCCATATTTTGTTCTCAAGGGTATAGTCCCTTTCAAAAAACTATTTGCCAATAATATTTTGCAAAAAACAATATAATTCCATGCACATGGCTTAAAGAGATGCATGTAAAATTTAGGAACATGGTTTCTCATGTGCTAGTTATGATGTGTGTTTCTTGTAAGTACAATATGTTTGAGTTCATAATTTTGGAAACATGGTTTCTCATGAGTAATCTGTGATGTGTGTTTCTTGTAAGTAAAATATGTTTGACTTCATTTCTTGATGGTTTAAAGAGACTTCAAAGATGTGAAGAGAGGACACATTATGTTATTCACAATAAGTTTAATATAGCTAACCACAATGGAAATATGTAAAGCATTTAATAGTTCCTAGATACATTTAAATGAAAATTCACAACATTTTTCATGTTAGGCTCATGTTACCATATATACATTTTTGATGAGCTCAAAGTTTCAGTAATTAATCTCAAGATTTGAGTTAAGAGGCTAACAATGGTTATCCGCTACTTTCAATATTCCTAACTGCATATGCAATGCCACATAGATAAACCACCTTATAATAAATTTCATACGTGTCCTCTACATACCAAGAATTCACATGAACTAACACAATTTAGGGGCTAATTTGTTAATTTAAAACGTTTATAGGTAGCCCATTTGTAAACAATCTAATTTCAGGTTTAGTCATAGTGAATTTATGTTTTCTGAAATAGTCTTGGTTATGATATCTTCTCATGTAAACGCTTTTTTATTGTAACTCTATGTTGTTTATTTTTGGATGTATTGTTTCCACCTCCTAATCATGGCTTCAACACACCTGTTTACATAGTGTAGGTGCTCATAGTTATTCTAAATGGGCTATCAATTTATTTATGTTTCTAGCTACTGTTATCTTACTCAAATGAATATATAATATGTATCACACACATGGAATATTATGAGTCTAGGAAGGCATACTTGAATTTTTTCTTTGGATTTCTTGTTGAATTTTCTACTTTGGTTGAGTTCCACAAATTAGAATTTACCTCAGTGTTGAAACTTATAGATTTTTTTATCATGCCACGTTTTATTTGAAACGTGAAGGTGTCACATTTTTTAAATTGCTATGCCATGGATATAAATCACCAAAACAAATTTTTTTGATATAGGAGAAATGAGGAAAACCCTAAAATTTGATGTTGATTTTTTCTTGTTTGTGTGGTTGTAGATGACTATTGGGAAGAGATCAATCATCTATTAGTTTCATGTGAACCATGTCTTAACGTATGTTTCAAATCAATAATGTAGATTCGTTCCAAGAGTTTTGAAATTACCATTCAACATTAAGACACTCTTTGATTTTTCTACAATAAAGAACTGAAATTAAGCATATATTCAAATCTATAGAATGCATAGCACTATTCCTATTCTTATCATAAAAATTTATTTCTATTTTTAGTGGATTCAGATGATCATTGTTGTTTTATTGTGTATTCCATAGTTGCGCATGAGTAGTTAGATTCCAATACATTTATTGGAAGTGAATTTAACTTTCCTTATTTGTTAAATTATGAAAACAAGTTCTTTGATGTTGACTATCATTAATCCATATCCTCTATGATTTTTTATTATATAGGGTAAAAATAAGGGATAGCTTCCTAGAGGCCGAGTACAAAAAGATTATATCGTGATAAAAAAAAAGTGAGACAAAAGAAGAATAGGACCGAAAGAGTTAAACATAATTAACTCCTAAACAAATAAGTGGGTCCAAGAAGTGACGAATAAAAGAGAACTAAACCATTAAACAAGAAAAAATGGTGAAATTTCCCTGGAAGTCTGTAGATAGTTTGGAAAAATTTCCATTACTTAGCTTTACTTGTTTTTGGAGGGTTTAACCTCCATGATCCCATCTTTCATGCTACGATCAGTATTCAAATTTTCTTGTGGGGTTCCTTGACATCCTCCAAAGAATCCTCTGTAGACTCCTCCTCCTCCTCTTCAACTTCATCAGATTTGATCCACCTCCTTTTCCATTTCTCTTTTTCCAAAGCAACTAGATGAGTACCCAAATCTCGAACCAGAGAGTCCAACTACTTGATATCCTCACGAATGTTCTTCTGGGGCATGCATATTTTCTTGGTGGCTTCAATGCTATCAATAGTGTCCTTCCTCACCACTACCCCTTAGTTTTCTCCAAGACCTGGACCACCATCTCTAAATAATGAACTTTTTTCTTCTATATATCAAGGTCATGCTCTCCTTCCAGGGGCACTTTATCCTTACCCTTCAACGGGCCATCTTCTTTCTTTTCCATCCCTTCCACATTAGGTACCCTCTCCCATATTCTTAGTATCCATAATACCCTCCCTCATCTTGGAAAGACACTCAACCATGGTAATATCCTCCTCATCTTCAATTAGGGGCATATGTTTATCCCGAACTAGTTTCCCATTGCGAAATAGGAGAAGAATGAGGCCCTCGTGAATAGGGGACTCCACCTTACACTGTTGGAAATCCTTCACCGAGGTGCTCAGAGACATAAAAATGTAGAAGGGAATATTGAGCATTGCCTTGTGTAAGGTCCCACATGTTCATACATGACTGCTGGAGGTTTTGAAACTATAACATCTAACAATATTCCTCTATACTTTTATGTTTATATGGACATCCATACCCTGTTCTAGAGCTCACGTTTTGAAATAGGATGAGAGATGCATAGTTGAAAATGGTCAAAACTGATCAAGGTGAGAAGACTTGTTTGTTACATAAGTGCATTAATAATGATACTATCCCATAATGAAACCCATGGATTCTGATAAACTATCAATCATGGAAGTCAAATAGAAACTTTATTGTCTCTTTCTTTCATTTTGTCAAACATAACACTACATGAAGTGCTCCATACTCCTGCAACACACCATCACCTGCCACCCATCTATCCTCCTTACAGACTATCCCGCATGCCTTCATGTGGATTTATTTAGTCCATTTACCTTAAAAAATTACCTAACACACATGTATCTACCTCCTTTTTTATCCAACTAATTGTTTTATTTAGTTGGGAACTACACCATATTCACACACAATTACACATATAACTACATCAGGTCTGCAATGTAGTGCAATGCTCTACTAGTAAGTACACATTTGATGGATAAATGACTTATGGTAAGTATGACCCCTTCATGATGAATTTTTATTTTTTAGGGTTTGATGCTTGTTTTGGGGTCATGTAGGTCTTTTCTTCATCTTGGGGTATTAGCAACATCTGACATAAGATTCCTTAAAGTTGAAGTGATAGAAAATGAGGGTTTCAGAGTACATATCGACCCTATGAAGTTTAGTTTTGGATATTTTACACATTCCATGGCACTAAGATTGTAGACCAAAGCACTCGCTAGTGACCTAGTCCCTCTCCAAGCACTCGAGTCCATTTAGATCTCCAGCTCTATCATTTTCGGGACTTCTACATAATCATTTCTCCTTCTAGATTTTCCAAGCATCAGTGCAACATTGTCTTACGAGCATCTATTATACAGTTGAGTTAATTTCCTCTTCCTTCTTGAAAATTAAGGCTAGCATTTACTATTAAATAATTATTTAGATCATTATATACTTTCTTAGGACTTCATTTATTTACTCTTTTATAGTTGTTCATATACTTAGATTATCTATCTCCATTACTACATAGTTAGCTAATTTTAGTTAAGAAAAGGGGATATGAGATCAGTTATATAATATTGAGAAAGAATTGGTTGGGTACCTGATGGTTTTGTTGGTGCTAAGATTTGTTTTGCCCCATTTTTCCTTTGAAAATCTATCTGATTTAGTGACCTTTGTCACATTTTATCTCTCAATGTGGGTGCCTTGAAAGCTTCTGTTTCCATTTTAATTTGCTTCAAATTGTTTGTAATCACGTATTCCATGGTTTTTCCTTGTCCATTCTCTGAAGGGTCTCTGTAATTTGAGTCTCCTGTTCTTCTCTATTCATTTCAAAAACTGCGGGATTTTTCATTTTCCCATATCTTTTCTTTTCCATGGAAGTCGAGAATGATTTGTTTACTATGTTATTCCTTCCCTAAATACTTGAAAAAAATGGTCAATGGATGTAGCTCTGAAACCATGATTTGAGCCTTGTAACATTTCTAAATATTTCTGTCCTTAGGAGAAAATTTCATCTCTGGGCATGAATGATGAATTTTTCTACATTTTACGGTTTGACAGGTTTCATTTCTCTAGGTCAAATTTACATCCTTGCATCAATAGGAAACGTGGCTTCTTTTGGTTGCCAAGGGACGGACAGGGCAAATGCTTTAACTTATCACTTTTGACATTTTTGGAAAAAGGGAAAATTTGGTCCCGTAGGCTCCGCTCAATTTAATTGGTTCTTTTGGTGCTTACGTGGCTTCTTCTGATTGAATGGGGCACGTGGGTTTGTTTTTAAACTTAGACAAATTTTTGGATACTTTGGTAAAAATTTAAACCCATTGCGAGCCCCCAGGCTCTGATTAAAGGAATTTTAAGCATTAGGGAAAAATTTTACTTTGACCCCACAGAAGGACACGTGGCAAGGTTAACAGGTGGAGATGCGGGCCTTCGGAGGTAAGTTGGATGTTTTTCCATTTGGAAAAATGGAGTAAAATTATAAAATGAAGCATGCCCCCGCCAATTCATTTTGAAGCATTGAGGTTTTGAAGTTGCACCATAATGACACGTGGCGAGAGGTCTTTACCATTTGGGAATCTTCTTGCCTTAGTTTTGAGACAAACTTCAAAGGGGTGGGGGGGCCTGAGACACATGGTGAGCCCATGCTCATTCAAGTTCTCAAATTTTGGGAACCATCTCAAGATGACACCATTGTGATGCATGGTGGTTTGAAAAGTCAAAAGGGCAGGGAGGCAGACCATCGGGGGAAACTTGGATTTTTCCCTCTTGATGTTCAAAATGACTAAAAGCATCAAAATGGCCCATAGACCCGACAGAGAATAGTCAAAAATTTTCCTTAGTCAACACGGAGGTGCAGACTTTCAGGGGAAATTTGGAAAATTTCCCTTTTGTGAAGAAAGGAGTTAAAAGTGTAAAATGAAGTGGTTCCTGACTAGGACCCACATCAGGGACTAGAAGCGGAAGGGTGGAGTTGCGGGGAAAACTTGGAAAATTTTCCCTTTTCCAAAAGAGAGGTGAAATAACAAAATTTGGTCACGGTTCCTCTGGGACCCACCTTAGGACACGTGTCATAGGCTCATTTCCCAAGGGCAGAGGTGTGGAGAGCAAAATGTGAAAATTTTACATTTTTCCAAAAGTTGTAAAAGGAAAAAAGGAACCTGCAGGCCCATTTTAAATTGAATCTTCCACATGGATGGTCCAAATTCAAAGTAGAAGATCAACGGTAGTTGTATGTTTGATATCTGATTTTCCCCCCATTTTCACTGAAAGAGCTCCTGGAAGATGCGAGTCTTCATGATTTCTTGGTATCTTCTACATGCCAAACAAAGAGGCAAGTGAAATTTGATATCTATGTTTGGTGAGGAAGATCTGGAGATGCCTTTCGCTATTAAAATTGTCTGACTATCTGGGCTCGATCTGATCTTCTATTTTTTTCTTCCTGAGCACGCAAGGAACTAGATTTGATAGATTAGGGGTAGAAGTGGTTGGCGAGTTAAGAGAAGAATGATCTACTAGAGGAGGGAGTTGAATGTGGAATATGTTCGAAGAGATTTTCCCCATGAGCACTTGACAACTTTTTATAGATTTTATTTAGGGAATCACGATCAAGATCATGGTGAATGCTGGTGCACTTAATGTTTGGGTTTTTTGGGGGGAAAGGTATGTAGAAGATGTTATAAATTTCATGAGTTTATCATGCAAATGGTTAGAGTTTTAAGAGTTGGGACTAATTTTTCTAATCGAAAAAATCTTGATAGAGCCCATCTATTTTTTGAGAAGCTAGTTGAGAATCCTGTATATCTCTTTTGTATTGAATTTGATCATGTCAAGGTGGTTGTGCGTGTATAGCCATTGACAAGCTATGAGATTGTTCTAGAAACTTTCCCCTGCTGATAAATTTAATCAAACTTGAGTTATTCTGTGTTGATCTTAGCAAAATGTGTTTATTTTCATTTTTGAATGTCTGCAAATAGTTTTTCTTGTTCCTTGTTGCAATCTTGTATTAAAATTTGTAAATCACATAATATCTCAATCCTTTTGATAGTTTAGTGGCATTTTCAATTTCATTTCTCAGAAGATCTTTCATCTTGGAGTGAAATAAACAAATTTAAAATCACTTTTCTTTCATTTGTTGATAAATATTTTCTTTAAGCCTTTGAGGTGTACCTTAGGCATGATTAGAAACAAATCTTGATGCTTTAGTTTGGTTTTTCCAATTTGAGCCTTCATGTTAGATTCTCAAAGATTGTGTGAAAAAGTGATAATCTGGGCCTCCATTGAAGCACATATTCTGGTTAAAGGAACATGTTTAGCTATTCTGAAGCATTCTGTTGTTAAGCTTTCCATTTTGTAAAAGTTTCTCAGAGACCTGGCAAATCAAGTTCATCCAGCCTCACCTCTAGCAAAAATTCATTTAAAAACAACCAATCTTACCCATACTACCCCTATTTGTCATGTATGTGTATACAAATGCATAATTTCTATTACCAAAACATGCAGAAAAAATCAGGTTTTCATTGTCTTTAGTAACCTTTGCCTTGTTTAGAAAATATCTCCATTATCTAGAGTGACAACTCGTGAGAGTTAGGTTTGGTTGTGTTGATCATATTTTCTTCAAGGTCTCCTATAATAATTTACAAGGAAGGACATCTCCATCTCCTCCACATAATAGCAGGCTACAAAAGGGTTCTCTTACCTTGGTTGAAAGGCACAACCGTAAAGTAGCGAGGATAGGATCGAATCCTCTTCAAGGTGCTACCCATTTCTCCACATTTGAGTGACAAAGAGCAAGTAGATTTCATCCCTGGCTACAAAATGACATACATGACATCTATCTACCTCTAAGTGTCCTATAAATCCTGATGTCTCTTTGAAGGAGATTAAATTTGGGCTTTGGTGCTTCCAAAATTGTGATTTGCGATTCACTTCTAGTTCATCTATTCATGAAGTGAGAATAAATTTGGGATTACCAATAACCATTTATTTGTCAACAACATGCTTCTACATATTTGGGGACATTATGATTGCAGTTCATATTCAGACCCTAGTAAGCACTTCTTATATGTTGTAAGTGATAAACATTGTTTCAACATCATGATGTGTTTGGGCGTGTAAGAATTTTCAAAGTTACAAGTGTCGTGTGTAATTTTTCTAGTCTCTACAAGTTATTGCATTAAGTTTCATTGATAAATCTGGGTAAAGGAAAGGAAGATCTTTCATTTCCAGTTTCTAGTGTTGACATACATTTGACATATCATATTTTAGTGCATTTGCATAACTAAGGTGGATATCCTTAGTGGTGACTCTCTGTTGATCTGATTTTGATAAATACCAGTGTCTTAACCTTTGTCAAGTGAGAATTTTTACTAATCTTTGTGAATCTGGAAGGAAGAAGATCTTTCTTCTCTAGGGATCCTGCTAGGACATTATTTCCAGAGCTTGGAAAAAAAAATTCAGAAGGAAGAAGAGCCTGGAGAGTTGTTGGAGATCAACAGTCAAGAAAAGGGATCCCCATTCATGAAAGTGATCAGCCTATCATTAAAGATTGTCATTAAAGTGATTCTAAATCAGGTAGTCTCTTTTTGGAATTGAATTCTCCATCTAGAGAGGGGCATTCATTTGAATTTGAAAAGTTTGCTTCTCATTCTTACCCCTTTGTTTTCCAAAGTTGATAGGGTTTTCCAAGAAACAAGGCCTTTGGGGGATATCCTATTTTGAAAATTATACTCATGTGTTTCAAAGAACTTTTTTCCCTTGTCAATTTTGTTTCTTCCCTCCAAGGTCACCTCCTAAAATCAACTTGGCCCATCTCCCACCCAGACCAGCATTTGTTGTAAACACCTTTGGTCCTATAAATTTTATGGGAATGATTGGTTATCAAAATGTAGTTTCTCAAGATGTAAGGAACAAAATACCAAAGTTCTAAGGAAATAATGTTTTAACTGGTGATCAAAATTTAAATATTTTTATCAACATGATGGAAGATTTTGAGATTGAGTTTGAAGATGTACACATCAAATTGTTTGTTCAGAATTTGGAAGAGGATGCAAGGAACTGGTATAAATATTTTCTAGATAACTCTATTGATTCTTGTAATGAGATGAATAATGCATTTAGATTGCAGTATGGTGAAAAAACAGACCCTAGGTTTCTTTTGTCAGAATTTGAAAATATAAAAAAGAATCCTAATGAGTATATACATGATTTCAACACAAGATTCAATAAGACTTTGAGGATATTTCCTATTAATTTGAGGCCATGTGATGAATCATGTTTGATAAAATATTGAGATGCATTTGACAAAAGGTTGCTTACTACTCAAGGGACAAAAACCCTACCACTCTGAGGTAGGCCTTCACTATGGCTCTACAAATTGAGAACAACATCAAGGCAATTGGAAAACCTCCAAAGAGGGATGATGTAAAGTTGGTTAACCTAGAAAAACCTCAAACAAGTAAATTTACTAATTTGGAGGAAGTTGTAAAAACTTTGGCAGGGGCTGTCAAAGAAATATCCTACAAACTAACCCGAGCTGAGAAAGGAATTAGGCAGAGTTCACAAGGTCAGTACAAGCAGCAAGGCCAAGACAAATTTACAAGATCTGATCATAAGAAAGGGATGAGAAAGAGGCATGATGACATAGGCAAGGTACCTATTAAACATTGTGGAATTAAATATGCCACCCCCATGTGAAGAAATAGGGGAAAAATTTAGAAGATGCTAGATGAACCACTTAAGGTTTATTTGGGAACCTTGGTAGATTCTCAGCTAGAGTGGATCCTTTATTACTTGATCATTAAGGATAGATTTCTACAAACTGTATGTTTCATTGGTGTGCATCATGCAATGTCTCATGCCCCATGGAAGTCCATGAATGAACTAAATATCAAAGTATCAGCTACATATGGGAAATGCACTGTTATGGAATAGAGCTGCCAGTGGTGGAGTGTGTGAAGGGATGATGGTGTAACTTGCAAGCCTATGGTGGAATTTGAAACTCCATGTAGATTGTTGACTCCCAGCCAAGTGGGGTATGTTGTTATCTAGAAAGTGGGCTGAGTGTTGGTGGGAGTGTTCTCTATGCCACCATCCCAATTGAGGGAAGCCATCTTTTATGGGAAAAGAAGATTGCAACTTATTGAGGATCCCAACAATGCATCCTATGAAGTATTGTACACAAGTGTTGATGTTGATAACTTTATAGGATTTGCTAATGGAAAAGAGCACAAGATTGAAGAATGTAAGTGTTTTGAATAGGTGGGCTCTCCTTGGACTTTATTATTTGATGGAGCTTACTCCAAGTTTGGAAATGGTGTTGGTGTTGTTCTAATTTCTCCAGGTCATGAAAAGTTTTTTTTTCCTTCAAACTCAACTTTGAGTACACTAACAACATTGGTGAGTATGAGGCATTGTTGTTAGGTTTAAGAATTGCTTGGAAATATGGTGTCAGGGACATCATTGTCAAAGGAGATTCAGAATTAATTGTCAAGCAAGTCAGAAAATTGTATGCCACAAAAAATCAATGAATGAAACAATACAAGCATGCAGTTTGGGATCTCATTGAGATGTTTGATTCATTTAACATTATGCATCATGATAGGAATTTCAATGATTACGAAGACAGGCTTGCTGTGTTGGGATATTAGTTTGATAATTGTGCAGTGTCCCCATATTGTGAATATGATTTTGAGGTGATAACAAGGCCATCTATACCTGACAATATTAAACATTACAAAGTTTTTTATGATGATTCTCAGGTCAAAATTTTTTCAGAATAAAGGAGAGTTTTGTAATCAAAATATTGATTTGGAGTCAATGGTGTGTGTAGTAGAGGGTAAAGAAATCTTGTTAGGCAAAGGCATCATCCAACTAAAAACTAATAACATTCCCAGAGGGTTGGTTTCTCTTGAATCAAAATTTATAATGTTGACCACATTATTAACAAAGCATAGCAGCCTCAAGGGATGTTGAGGAGCATGATCTTGGCATAAAGGAGAAGCCAAGGAAAATTTAGTTAGACAACAATCTCAGCAAGGAGGAGAAGCAATCATACATCCAATTGTTGAAAAAATAGCAAGATTGCATGGCTTGGACCTATTATGAATTAAAAGCATATAGGGAGGATCTGTTTCAACATGAGATTCCCTTGGAGTCTAATGCAAATCCATTCAGGAAGAAACAAAGGCCAATCAATCCACTCTTATCTCTAAAAATGCAAGAAGAACTGAAGAAGCTAAGAGATGGAGGGATTATTCAGCCCACAAGGTATTCTTCTTGGGTTGCAAACCTAGTACTAGTAAGAAAGAAGAATGGTGATATCAGGCTATGTGTAGATTTTAAAAATCTGAACAGAGCATTAATGAAGGATAATTATCCTTTTCCAAATATGGAAAACATGCTGCAATTAGTGAATGGTTTTGAATTTCTCTCCACCTTAGATGGTTTCTCTGGTTATAACCAGGTTGTGGTGAAGGAATCAGAAAGGATCAAGACAGCCTTTACTACTCATTGGAGGATGTATATTTATGTTAGGATTCCCTTTGGTTCAATGAATGTTGGAGCCACCTTTCAAAGAGCAACGGATGTTGCTTTTGTTAGTTACATCAATTAGTTTATTGTTTTTTACAAGATGATGTGACTATGTTTTCCAAGAAGAGGAGCGATCACTTGCTACACTTAGAAAATATGCTGATAAGATGTAGAGAATATGGCATCTCACTCAATCCAAAGAAGTGCCATTTTGGAGTGCAGAAGGAAAAGTTTCTTGGTCACATTGTGTCACAAGAAGGGGTGATGATTGATCCAGAAAGGGAAGAGGCCATCAGCAAGGTCCCAATTCCAAGAACAAAGAAAGGAATTTAGTCTTTCTTTGGGCAGATAAACTTCATCAAGAGATTCATATCAAACTTTGCTGAGTTGACCATTCCAATCACTTCCATGCTAAAGAAGGACCAGGTCATCAAATGGGAAGAGACTACCATCCAAGATTTCAATGGGATCAAGGAGGCATTAAAGCATGCCCCTATTTTAGCAGCTCTAGACTATAAGAAGCCTTTCCAACTGTTTTCTTTTGCTTATGAGAACACTATTGCATCTATTTTGTTGTAGAAGGATGATGAAGGGGCTGAAAGGCCAATTACCTTTTTCAGTAAGGCATTGCAGGGGGCTGAGTTGAAATACACTATTATGGAGAAGCAAGCATTTGCCTTGGTAAAATAAATAAAGGTTTTCAGGCCTTACATTCTAAGTTCTAAAGTTGTTTCTTATGTTCCCCACACCATGGTGAAAGACATCTTATCAGAGATGGAAGTCTCAAGAAAAAGATGCAGGTGGGTGAACAAGTTACAAGAATATGATATGGATATCCAAACCATGAAGTTGGTGAGAGGTTTAGGCTTGGCTAAGCTTATGGCTGAGAGCAACTTGCAAACTATTGAGGTAAATGAGGTAGAAGAAGAAAGGGTAGGTGTTTTTGAAAGGTTGATGAGTTCTGAGTGGTACAAGGATGTGATTTTTTATCTCAGACACTTATACTGCCCTGAGTATTTGAGTAAGAACCATAAAAGAGCCCTTAAGTTGGCTTCCCGAAATATGTCATTACTGATTATGGGTTAGCTTGGAAGAACCTTGAGGGAGTCCTCTTAAGGTGCATTACTGAAGATGAAGCCCTAAAGATAATTGTTGATCTCCATGGGGGAGTTTTTGGGGGCCATTTTTCTGCAAGAGTCGCAACACACAAGATCCCAAGGGTTGGTTATTTGTGGCCAAAATTTTTCAAGGATACAACCTTACTGATCAGAAGATGTGAGAGTTTTTAGCATTTCTCTAGAAGACTGAAAGCTTCAGGCTCCCTACCTTTACAACCTGTATCAATTGAAGCCCCATTCAAGAAATGGGGAATGCATTTCATTGGTGAGATTTCAGACCCTTCAAGTGTTGGCCATAAGTGGATTCTTGTAGCCACTAATTACTTTACAAAATGGGTGGAGGCCATCCTTGCCAAGAAGGAAACACGCCAAATTCTCCTGGATTTTGTTTTGAACCACATCATTTGTAGGTTTAGAGTGCCAGTCAAAATTGTAGCTAATAATGCCATGAGTTTCAAAGCTAAACCCTTGGTGGCAATGTGCAATGCGTATGGGATCAACTTGACATATGTTTCTAATTACAATCCCCAAGGAAATGGACAAGCTGATTCCAATAATAAAAACTTGTGTAAAATTATTAGAAGAACCTTGGATCTGAATAAAAGGAAATGGGTTCAACAGTTGAAGTTTTTTATTTGGGCTGATAGAATCACTGTCAAAAGAGTTACTGGAAAGAGTCCATTTGAGTTGGTATATGGAACTCAGGCCCTACTGCCCCTGCATATGCAATTATCCTCATATCAGTTCATTCAACAACTGGAGGATCAAGAAGTAAGTCCTTATGATGCTCGCATTAACCAGATTGTTGAACTTGATGAAGAAAGGAGGGCATCCCACAGAGGCATGTAAAGTTCAGAGAAAAGATGAAGAAGTTATTTGACAAGAAGGTCACTCCTAAAGCTTTCAATGTTGGAGATCTTGTGCTGCTATGGGATAGCAGGCATGAAGATAAGGGAAATCATGGAAAATTTGACTCATTATGGATGGGCCCTTACTCCATTGATATTAGGATTGGTGAACATACCTTCTTCTTGAAGGATTTGGATGGTGAATTGCTTGAATTTCCTGTTAATGGTAGGAATTTGAAGCATTTCTTGGATTGATTCCCAAGAATCAAGGTAAAAAAACTTTTGTACAGTGTATAGTTGGTTGTTTGTTCCTTGGCTTTTGTGTTTTTGCTCATTTTGGTCCTTGCTAACCTTTTTTTCCTGGTTTCTCTGTTTATTCTTAGGAGATGGCTCTGTTTCTTTGCTCTACAAGATGAATCTATCGTCTAATGGATATTTTTGGCCTTGGTCTACCTTGTTCTTGTGGAACTCACAGGGAGTTCCCATCCTCGATTCGGAGCCGATGTTGGTGCTTAAAAATAGTCTCGCCCCATTTTGCCATTGAAAATTATCAATTTACGGCCTCTGTCATAATTTTATCTCCCTGTGTTGTGCCTGAAAAGGTCTCTGCCTTCCTTTTGTTGCCATAATTAATCTTTCACTTGGGTTGAGGATCACATATGGATCCATATTTGTTCCTTGTTTCTCTATTCATCTAAAAGGGTCTGTATTTGGGTGTAAGAACTCGGCTTGTCCCATTATTTCCATTTTACACAGTCGGGATTTGTTGTGCTTGTCATTTTTTCCCTAAATACTTGATGAAAATGAATGGATGTAGTTTAGAGGAATGTATTTGAGCCTTGTAACATTTCTCAATTCTCTATCCATAGAGAAAATTTCATCTCCAGGCTCGAATGTTTATTTTTCTACATTTTACAGTTTGACGGGCATTTGTCCTGGTAAAATTTGCATCCTTACATCAACAAGAAACATGGCTTATTTTGGTTGGAAAGGGGATGGTGGTAAAATGCTTTAACTTGTCACTTTTTGCCTTTTTGGAAAAACGGAAAATTTTGTCTCGTAGCACTGCTAAATTCTAATTGGTTCTTTTGGTGCTTACATGGCTACTTCTAATTGAATGAGGCATGGTGGGTTTATTTTTTAAACTTTTCCTTTTTGGCTACATTGAAAAAAGGTTTGAACCTGCCCCACGGCCCTGCCAGGATTTGATTAAAGTGAATTTTAATTGACAGGGAAAATGTCTTACTTTGACCCCGCAGAAGGACACGTGGCAAGGTTAAAGGTGGAGATGTGCCTTTGCCTTCAAAGAATCAAGTTTGGATGTTTTTCCCTTCTGAAAAATGGAGTAAAATTCTAAAATGGAAGCGCGCCCCCGCCGAGTCATTTTGAAGCCTTGAGGTCTTTGAAGTTGTGCCATAACGACATGTGGAGATCTCTGCTAGGTCTTCTTGCCATAGACTTTTTAACAACTTCTTAAAGGGGGCCGAGACATGTGGTGGGCCTACGCTCATTCAAGTTCTCAAATTTTGGGGACCATCTCAAGATGTACCATCATGACGTGTGGTAGTTTGAAGAGTCAAAATGCAGGGAGGTGGACCATCAGGGGCAACTTGGATTTTTGCCTCTTGTTACCAAAAGGATTGAACCATCAAAATGGCTCATCAACCCAACAAAGAATAGTAAAAAAATTTCCCCAGTCAACGGCAGAGGTGCGGACTTTTGGGGAAAATTTGGAAAATTTCCCTTTTGTGAAGAAAGGAGTTAAAAGTGTAAAATGAAGCGTGGTTCTACTAGGACCCACATTAAGGACTAGAAGCAGAAGGGCAGAACTGTGGGGGAAACTTGGAAAAAATTTCTTTGTCCAAAAAATAGGTGAAATAGTAGAATTTGGTTGTGGTTCCTCTAGAAACCACCTTAGGACATGTGTCTGGCTCATTTCCCAAAGGTGGAGGTGCAGAGAAAAATGTGAAAATTTTACATTTTTCCAAAAGTTTTAAAAGGAAACAAGGAACCCACAAGCCCGTTTTATAGTGGGTCTCCCATGTGGATGGTCCAAATTCAAAGTAGAAATCAATGGTAGTTGTACATCTTTATATGATTCTTCTACCATTTTCACTCTAGAGCTTCTAAAGATGTGAGTCTTCATGATTTCTCAATATTTCTTGCATGCCAAATAGGAAGGGAGAGTAAATTTGATATCTAAGTTTGGTGAGGAAGATCTGGGGATATCTTTTTCCATTAAGATGAGATCTGACCTCTGGGCTCGATATGGTCTTTCATTTTTTCTTCTTGAGCATGCAAAGAAATAGAGTGGAAAAATTAGGGGTGGAAGTGGTTGGTGAGTTAAAAGAAGAATGATTTATGAGAGGAGGGAGATGAATGTGGAATATGTTCGAAGAGATTTTCCCCCTGAGCACCTGACAAATTTTTACAGATTTGATTTTTGGAATCACGATCGAGATCATGGCGAACGTTGGTGCACTCAATGTTTAGGGTTTTGGGGGGGAAAAATATGTGGAAAATGTTATAAATTGCATGATTTTATCATGCAAATGGTTGGAGTGTTAGAGGTCAAGGACTGATTTTTCTAAGAAAAAAGCTTGATAGAGCCCATCTTTTTTGAGAAGCTATTTGAGAAGCCTGTATATCTCTTTTGTATTGAATTTGATCATGTCAAGGTGGTTGCGAGTGTAAAGCCATTGACAAGCTCTGAGATTGTTCTAGAAACTTTCCCTTGCTGATAAATTTGATCAAACTCGAGTTATTTTGTGTTGATCTTATGTAAAATGTTTTTGTTTTTTTCTGAATGTCTACAAATAGTTTTTCTTGTTCCTGTTGCAATCTTGTATAAAAATCTGTCTCAATCACATAGGTCTCAATCCTTGTGACAGTTTAGTGGCATCTGTAATTTCATTTCTCAGAAGAGCTTTCATCTGGGAGTGAAATAAATGATTTAAAATCACTTTTCTTTCATTTGTTGATAGAGATTGTTTGTAAGCCTCTGGGTGTACCTCAGGCATGATTTGGATCAGATCTTGATGTTTTGTTGGTTTTTCCAACTCGAGCCTTCATGTTAGAATGTCATAAATTTTATGAAAAAGTGCTAATCTGGGCCTCCATTAAAGCACATATTCTAGTTAAAGAAACATTTTAGCTCCTCTGTGGCATTCTGTTAATTTAGTTTCCCATTTTGTAAAATCTCTCAAGGATCTGGTGAATCAAGTTCATCCTACCTCACCTCCCACCAAAAATTATTTAAAAACATCCAATCTTACCCATACTACCCCTGTTTGTCTATGTGTATACAAATGCATAAATTTTCTATTACCAAAACATGCAGAAACAATCAGGTTTCCAAATGTCTTTAGTAACCTTTTCCTTGTTTTAGAAAATATCTCCATAATCTAGAAGTGACAACTTGTGAGAGTTAGATTTGGTGTGCATTGATCATATTTTATTCAAGGTCTTCTCTATAAAATTTGTGTAAAAGAAGGATTTCAGCATCTTCAATAATAGAGGTTACAAAATAGGTTCTCTTACCTTGGTTTAAAGGCAATACGTAAAATAGTTTGGATCAGATCACATCCTTTTAAGGTGCTACCCACTCCTTTCAAATCTTGAAATCCTAAAAATTTGGATAGAATGCTTTTACAGGATATAAAATGACATACATAATCATCTATCTTCCTTTGAGTGTCCTATTAAATGCATGATACTGCTCAAGCTTTGAAGGAGATTAAATTTAGGTACCAACAGTTCCCATAAGAAAAGATTTAGTCCCCATGTATGGGTACCCTCTGGGGATGTCCCCTCAAGATATGGAACTATGTCAACCATAAAAGCCCTTTCAAAATTATGTCTAAATTGATTGCACACCCAACCCCTCTAGGATGGACTATTTCATGATAGGGGAAAATATATTTGAATGCTTGAAAGTGCAACATGAAGAATAAACAATTTCATGAACATCAATATATAAATTTAAATTTGTGTCATTTTGTCTCCACCTTAATGTCATTGGAGTTATGTTACCTCAATCTAAGGAGAATGCTTACAAGCACTAATGAATTTTAATGGTAGCATTGTGATTTCTAAATATGAAATTCCCCTTCCATACTCTCCAGATGAAGTAGGGGATTCATATACACAAGGTAGCCATAATTGAAATCGATAATTAGCACATGAATTTTCCATGTATTTCGTAACCATGTACATTTCCACATGAATAGAGTTATGGGAAGATACCATTACTCTTTGAATGGATCCAATACCTTGGAAACCACTGCTTGAGCTAAGGGATAGGAGATGAGGAGGCAGTTGATACTTTCCTCATATTTTTTAAAATGCACACAAATGTTGGGGAGGAACATCCCAGGTTTCCGTAAATTATCCACAGTGAGGATGCTTTGGTTCATGAGCAGCCTGTTAAAAAGGTACAAAATATATAACTTTATGCTCAGACAGATAATGTTTACCCATAATGTTTGAGCTAATAAGGTATTTTAAACTAGAATTCAAATTTGAGGATGCATTATGTTGGATTCATAGAGCATTTCTAGTAATCCTCACCATCCATATAATAGTTTCTTCATTCTAATTTGAAGAATAGTTATTAACGATTGCTATAAGGTGGAAGTTAAGATGTGGGAATAAATCCTAATTTTCCTAATGAAATTGGGTGTTGGATGCAATTTAGCCACCCAAAGAACCAAATTATAGAAGCCTAGTCGATAAACCAAAATTTACCATTGTGATTAAAGAACTGTCGCTTCAGTTCTAAAAATGTTCTTCCTCGACATAAAGTTTTATCAAATAGCCAATAATCCCTCTCACGAGTGAATTTTATCATCTATTATCATATTTAATTTTTATATTATGACCTACTCATGACAATTATCAGGACTTCACGACATTGTTAATTATTTGACATATATTACATCTGCAACATTTTTACCTTAAATATATTATGTTGTTATAGGTAGTGGAGGGCTTTCCTGTAGAATTCATCCAACCATATTTAGCCATCAAGGATATTCATTCATGAGGCCTCATATTCTTTAATCCGAATACCAGAATCCTTAGGCTTGTGTAACTTTTTCACATGCCACAAGATAAATTTATCCTTACTAACTCATGCAAGAAGTCATCTCTCTAGGAGATGTCCTTTACTGAATTGTTTCAAGTGTTTTTCCCCGAAAATTCTTTTTCCATCGGTCTGACAAAGTGGACAGACCTAGTTTAGTGTGTCACACATTCATGAGCTTTTTCAATTGTATCTCCCTTTAGTAGGAGAATCCACCTTCCACGAAGATCAAATTTTGTTGAATCTCTCAAACAGAGTTTTTAAGATGATAATTAAAAGTTGGAGATTTTTTTGAATCGAGGGCCATTCCCAAATAGGAATTCAAAAATTTATTTATCTTACAGCTAAAAATGTGGGCTAGTCCCACTTTGAAATAATCTTCCACATCAATGAAGAAAATAACAGATTTAAATTTGTACACAGCTGACCAGAGACGTCCTCATAGGTCATTGATGATTATCATTTAAAATCGAGGGCTTCATATGCAATTAGATTCCTTCCCCATCAAAAATATGATCTAGTCATATTAGAACCTAGGGTTCATTTGGTAAGTAGACTGAATGTCATGGCTCGAAATTTTGAAACTTTACATTGATATCGAAGAGAGACCACTTTTCTAGTTGATATGTCTGCATTATATGTATTTTGAGAAAAGTCGTTTCACGAGGAAGAAAATAGAGGGAAATTTATCAATCATTCCATCTAGCATCTATTCAAAAACCTTCAAGGTATGCAATAATGGATGATGACATAGGATGCAAGTTAAGGTTGTGCATGAGTAAATTCAAACCATGGAACCATGTTGATAGTGTTTGACATCAATTACCCCACCTTTCATATGGCCCAGAGAATGGCCCATGATTACACGACATGTCATAAAATGGTTTTGTGACATATCTTAACTGTGACAATTACATGGTGATATTCCTAAACATACACAAAATAACAATATGCTTCGTTAGACCATAATGCTATCTGATTTTTTCTTCTAGGAAAATATATAGGCCCCTGTGCCATTTAGGGAGATGTTATTTATCTATAGACCCATCTTTCCTTGAGCTTCGTAGTTATAATTTGGGTGAAATAAATTTGTAGGATTTGTGTTGCAGACAAACTAATTTACTAAATTTTTTCACTATCCCTTAGCCCCTATTAACTTGGGAATAGACCAATAAGGTATAACATGTTGATTTAGTGCATTTAGGATTTATGCCATTACCATGAATTGAAATGACATTAAGATAGGATCATCTCAATGACATTTGTTCTAACCACTTCTCATAACCACTGATTTGTATCCTTGAAGGTGCCTCATTAACCTATCTGGTCAATATTTGTTGTAAATATGGTGACAATATCAAAAATTGACATATCTGATTTCTACATGCATAAATGCATCAAGAAATCTCATTATCCTATTGCATGATTATCTTTTCTCATTTACTAAATGCTTTTTCTACTGGACTTCTATTCAGTTCTCCCTAGGGAGGATATCTCTTTCTCTAAAATATTTCAACTTAAAGTAGGTTCATTGAGTTTCAATGGAAGTATTCTGATGAGAGTACGTTGTTTTCCTAATTTCCTTGATCTTGCAAAGGAATGACTTTAGATCCTGGGGGAGGAATAGAAGCTTGAATAATTCAATCTCTTCTATCGCTCTTTTATGAATGCCAAACTCTGTGTTTTTTCAACCTCGTAAACATTCCTCCTTAACTCGATCTCATTACCGTATTAAATGAGGATTTGAGTCAAGCTATTAAGGACTTTAAATACATATTGTAATGATTGCCCATCCATTCCTAATCAAGGTACTCCAACAGTCCTTAATGTCTCTCAATTAGGAGCTCTTAGGATCTTGAAATATGTGATCCCAATGCCCTTCCTTTATTGCTTCTCCATGCTCTCCCCTTAAGGTTTTGAATTTAAGATGTTTCATACTTTATAACTGAAATTTCAAATATTCATGAAAAACAAAAACAAAAACATAGAAAACAATGAATAAAACTACATCCTAATTATCAAGAGGATGTCAGGATGTTTTAGCCACATTTTTTCAAATCTGAAATGTCTAGATTTTTTAGGAATAGCCATATTGTGACGCCCACATTTTCCCACATAAAACCTTGAGAAAACCCTATAGCGAACTTAAATAATTAAAAAATAACTTTTATGCATTTAAGGTTATAGGCTTTTGATCACCAAGTTTTCGTATATTAGAGCATTCTGATTATAAATTTTTTAATTAAAAAATTACAAGACATCAGAAAACAAATGTTGACTAATTAAGATTTCCCCAATATTCAAAATCAATATTATCTTTATATTCATTCACTAACAAGACTCTAAAAATTTATTTAAATAATATTCATTAGATTTTTCAATGCTTAACTCCATAAATCTCTTTTAAATTAATTTATTTAAAGACCCCTAATTAAGGCAAGACCAAAAATTCTATAGCTCAAAGTCATGCATCTTAATATTTAGTTAATTTCTTCAAAGGTCAAGTGTGCACAACTTGAGATAACCCCTTGGACCCTGTTGATGTGAAATCACAGCACCCTTGAATGTCTACAACTTGGTGGGTTGAGACTCTTAGTGTGATTTCATAACATGGGTACTATCTCCATGTTGTGGGACTTGCTACTTAAAATAGACCTCCAGAGAAAATTAGTTCTTCTTCCTAATCCTAATGCTTAACTACTTCTAAGGAAGAAAATGTGACTATCTACTCTTAATCTAACAATGCCAAGGAAACAGGGAGAGAGAGAGAGCATCAAAATAAATAAATCCTACACTACATAGGTGATAGCATGAAGAAAAGGAGGTTGCTAATCACAAATCCAACTACCTAAAATGAAGAGAGGTGAGAAATGGAGAGGATGGAAAAGATGCATCACATACCAAAGATAAAGTTCACATAAAACACCATTTGAAACCCGTTAAACACAACTCTCTAAACCTACAATAGACATTAGAAATATGCATAGTATACCCTACAATGTTGAGAGGCAAGAAGAGACAATAAAATAAGGAAGGATGAACAAAATGCATCACAAAAAATATTTTATTTCTCCATGAGTTCACACAGTACACCATTAGTGGGCAAGAGGCAAGAAAATTCCATTGGAAAGCCAAGAGAGGAGGTTTAAACTCCAGATTCAACCCTAGGATTGAAAGAGAGAGGGAGGTAGGAGAGAAGAATGACCAACCTTTAGAAAAATGCCCCTGATTTAGAATATATAGGAAGAATGAGAGGGAAAGGAGAGAAGAATTTGAATCCTACTTTAACCACCCAAGATTGCATTGAATTCACCTACTCCAATGACCCCAAAATGAATTGAAATTACCTACTACGACAATGATGAGTTCCACTATAAAACCCATGCCTTCATGTGTTATTCCTTACTGGGCAACAAAGGAGGCCCGTACTTCATTATGGTAGTAGGTGAGAAACTTGACAACCTCCAAAATGGCGGAGTGTATTTTTCCATTATGTTGGTAGGTGAGTAGTAGATGTTGAGAGCTTTCCAAAAATTCCTCCCTTGCTCAAATATGAGTTCCTAGTTAAAATATATGGTTTTCTTAAGGTCAAGGCTCGGCATTCCATGCGGGATCCCACAATATTTTCTATCCATCCAAGATCCATCTAGAAACCCCACCTGTCTTAAGATTTCACCCCCCTCCTTTCACTCTTGAAGTTGCGCCGATTGGACACTTGGCATCGTCCATGGGACTTCTTTACTTCCTTCATTTTTTGGCTAAGTTCCTCCTATTTGGCGTAGTAACTATGTCAAATCCTAGACACATGGAGATCTTGCGCTTATTTAGGACCTACCTTCTGGGTCTTACCCTTGAAGTTACGTTGAATTGACACGTGGTTCCTTCTGCTAGCTCTATTGCTTTGCTTCAAATTTTCAACGGCTGATGCAACTTTCTTGGTCCTTAGACACATGGAGATCCTGCACTTGTTTGGGCGCTGCCTTTGGATTTTACACCTGAAGTTGTGTTGAGCTGACACGTGGCACCTTTTGCTACACTTAGACTTTTTAACGACTGATTCTACCTTTTCTTCCCATTTAGGAGCAACTTGGTTGACCTTAGACACATGGAGGGTCTGCACTCATTTGGGGTCTCTGCACAACAGTAAAGTGACATGTGACGATGATAATTAGAAAGTGACTTTCCTTGTACCCAACCTCCCAAGGTCGTGACGAGATATCTGGTAGTCTGTAATGCGGGTGACTTAGACGAAGCCACAACCGGTATTATGGCCAGTTTTCAATGATAGAAAAGCTACAGGCAAGGATGAGAATCGACAAGTAACTTTCCTATAGCTAATTGTAGGAGGATCAGTGACTAAGCTCTGGTAGTGTGATCTCCTGATAGCTAAATGACAAAGGGGAGATTTGGAGGCTATGAATGGGTAGCATAAATTCCCTAGTGGTTTATCCTCCTAACTAATATCTAAGTGATAATCTAGTTTTGAAGTCTCTGAATTAACTTAAACTAAAAATAACAATGTATACTGCTGCTGAAAAGGAAACTACTCTAAACAAAATATACCATTGAAACGTTATAATTATGAACAATAATTAAACTACTTTTATACTAAAAATAAACAAGCGAGATAATCCAGTGTGCTTATTCACCTGTGCAGATGTGTGAATCTAGATAAAAGACAACTAATTAACTTAGTTGAAAACCTTCAATCCTACCTCAAAAGTGAGGAACAAATCATAGTTTCTCAGAAACTATCGTTCCCCACAGCTTCCCTGGTAATATTAAAAGTGAGCTTAACTAAAATCAAATAATTCACTACTCTATTTGATATGTTATAACTAGAAATTTGATACTTCAAACCTAGAGTTTACAAAATAGTGGTAAATCTAGTTGTGTGTTACTTTGTCCCCTCAGTGTGATCTCCTCATTCCTTCGTGTTCTTGTGAATCCAAAAAAGCATGTATATGATAGTATCAACAAAATAAGGTACTCGAACAATGGCAACTTTGGATATAGACCGAATATAATGTGCGTAAGAGAGGGATAGTGCAAGTGAACAGAGCTTGACTATGTAATTTCTAGTGGGATTTATTATCGGAATACAACACAAATACACCGAGAGTTCTAGAAACTATCTTTTGTGCCCAGACAAAACTTGCAACTCTAAATGGATTCTAGTCTAAGAATGAGACTACCTTATTCTAAAATGGTTTTCATGGAGCAAAAATGAAGCAAGATTGAAACAAAAAGATCAAATGACCTCTAAATAGCAAAGGAAGACTAAGAATGGATGCAAAACATGAAAATATTGGAATTCTAAGAAAGAAAGTCAAAATACTGAATGATTTAAACAGATAAGGAGAGGGGCCTCTTGTTTGAAAACAAGATGGTTATTTATAGAAAATGAATTCACTAGAAGGTAACTTGGAATGGAACTCTTTTACCATGAAATAAAGAGAAAACACTATTCACAAGGAGGCAAAAACATAAATGCAAAGAAAAGTAGCTAAAAAATGCAGATAGAAACTTGAATTTTACATTTGACGAGATCGTCGAAACATTTTAGAAAATGTGCACAGGCCCACCACCCTGCACAGTGTGGCAGTTACAGGACCGCCGCCCAAACCTGGGTGGCGGTCTCATCACTTAAGACCAAAATGTAAGGAAAAATGGGGGCAGAGGGTAGAACAAATCTTGTAGAGGTTGGTTGAGGCATACGGGATACAAACGTATACTTGGTGAGCTTTTCTGGATCCTGAAAACCTTGCGAGGAGACTTGTATCATCATTGGGGTAAGTGTAACCTCTTTCCGGCAGTCTAGTACCCCACAATTTTTGGTACGTACATATTGCCCCCTCGGAGAAGCATCTTAGCCATGAAGAGGTGTAAAATGGTGGATCTGAGTATGGCATTCCTGAAATGGGGGAGTTAGGAGTTATACTTGACACGCCCATGTGTCAGAAAGTCGCCATCCAAAATCCCACTATCTACAAAATGAAAAAGGGGACTCAAGTGTAGATAGATAACATAAATTGAGAAATAAAACTAAATTTATATGAAATGAGGACTTACCATCTGCACGGGGTTTAGAAATTACCTCCATCAACGCTCCAACCATGCGAAAGACATTCAAAATCAATTTTAGAAAGCTATATATATATATAATGAACTCATTTTACTATTCATTTACGCATGTCGATTTGGTGGTTTTTGAGCTCTGGGACCCACGGTGACCATTTTCGATGAGAGTATAGTCAAAACGTCTCTTGCGAGAACGTGATCATGCCTCCGAGAGTGGAACATCGACCTGCGAAGTCTCAGTTTAGCTCTTCTCAATTTATCATTTTTAAATCCAAAACATAGAAATGTGTAAATCTATGTCATGGGGGGATCATTTTCAAAAATGCTAGTTTTAAATGAGTCTCTAGGGGGGGCAGCCCATAGGGTAGGTCTTTATTTTGTTAAAAATGGTGTTTCCTTGCATTTTTAATGCGTTTTTAGGGCTTTTGAGTCATTCAGCGCTTCAGGACAGGACCGCCACCCTGCACAGGGTGGAGGTCATGAGACCACCACCCTAGAAGGGCACTGGTTATGGAACCGCCTGCTCTACACAGGGCGGTGGTTCATAATAGAATGCAAAAAAAGATGTTTTATTTAATTGTTTTTGCATTTTTAGTATTTTTACATGTTCTTGATAATTTTTCTAGTCAGATTTTGTTACTAACTTACTCTTTTTCTATGTTTTTGGGTGGATGCAGAAGGAGGAGTATATTAGATGGAGTAGAGAGAGGGAGTGTGATTGGCTCCTAGCAGTGTTAGAGGCACTGACCTAGACAAAGCGAGACACTCTGTAGAGGGCCGGTATTTTGAGGATCGCACAGGTCCCTCATGTTGAACATGCTAGTCACATATTATGTGACTTATTTTCATATTGGGATGCAGATCGGAACACTTTCTGATTACTGAGGAATGTGAGGGGTGAGTGGTCCATCACCCTAGAGGATGTTTATCACATATACTAGGGGTTCTGATCCTTGGGAGGTGGCTGTCTCTCAAGACAGCAGTGTCGAGATCTCAGGTGGTTCAGTGGGCTACTTATATGGGGGATGTCATTGTTTCCATGGGGTCAAAGAAGGGGGTGAAGGTGCACTCCATTATTGATTTAGATATTCCTATGCTCCGCAAGGCTATCATGGGCATCCTTGCTTTGAGATTGATTGGGGACAAGGGAGGGGACACTCTCTTATATTGTTGGGCTCCCATCATTACATAGATTGAGGGCCATGACTGCATTTATGCTTGGGGAATAGACATCCTCGAGGACCACCTACCATGATTTATATAGGGTGGTAAGACTACAGGGATAGTCATTGAGCCACCCTACTCTTGTCATGAGTTGGGTGTATGAGCACATCACTCCTGTATGGGAGATGTGTACAGGAAGAGGATCCTGGGGCCATCAGGGCAATGAGGTGGATAGGGATGACCATTCTTAGAGCACCTCACTAGCCAGTGGCCTCTTTGACTACTGTAGACATGGAGGCTACTCCCTATTAGGCCATGACAGGGTTATGGGGAGAGGAGACACTCACATTGATTGCTTGACACACTACCAGTCAGTTGGTAGATAGGATGGGGAAGTTAGAGATCCACCCCTTTGACAGAGTACCACAGTAGTTCAGCCTCCCATACATTGACATGTTTCCTCCAGTGGGGCCAGTGTATAGATCTATTCGTGAGGCTTAGGGAGCTCCTAGAGGCGGGGTTAGACTATGGTTACTTCTGGTGTTCCCATTGCAGCTAGGAGGGTGGTTCATGCTCAAGGGGTAGCTAGTGTCTCCTCAGGCACCTTTACTTCAGATTGCCACCAGTCCTGCCCATAGCATAGATGAACCTATTGACGTGGACTCCAATTCTAAGGAGTTCACTGGGGGAGAGTTAGAGGAGGAGACAGAGGAGACGTAGACTGCAGCTAGTGGGACAGGTGAGGAGGATGACAACGATTCTGAGTGGCATGACACTCAGGATATCCTGTAGGCCGAGAGGGCTCAGCGAGAGAGTGCAGAGAAGGTGACTTTGATTTCAGAGGAGTTGCCTTCTTAGGATTTAGGGGGAGATGGTGAGTCCGTGGCAGGCTGTCACATTGCTCCAGATGTGGGAGAGGGACGACAGTCAGTGGCAGCGTCAGTGGCAGGCACGGATCCTAGAGATCCTACCTGGAGGCCTAGAGATCCGAGTGAGTTACTACTCTTTTCTCGACTTTGCTTTAGTTAGAATTGTTTAGTTGTTATTTCCTTTTTTATTTTGTTTATCTTTGGTTTTATTTTGGACAACTTTCTAACTTGTGTGTTTCTCCTTTTTATTTGTAGCGACTATTGAGGGATGGCGAGACTTGATTTTCCAGGTGTGCACTGACACTCTATTGCTCCCTTCTGATGGTACTCAAGCTGAGCTCACTGAGGATGTTGGGGAGCCCTCAGTAGCTAGTCGACATACAGATGTCTTTTCCTCTGTCTAGAAGGTGACAAAGATCATTACTTCCCTTCATCAGCTGATCTGGCTAGATATAGGAATGTTGAGCGCTTGATGAGGAGGAGTCACTCTCATAGTGAGACCATAGCTGTTGGCTGTGATCGTGAGCCCTCCGTCCATTCATGGAGCGTCGTCATAGAAGGAGTCCTAGGCATGGCCATACACCCTCTGAGGGATCTCGTAGAGATTGAGAGATCATAGTGTCCTTTTTGTAGTAAATTTTGGTCAGATATTTGTACGATTTTTTTTGTATTTTCTGGGCTCATTGAGCATTTTGACCATGCCTTAGTGCATGATGGTATTGTACATGAAACAACATTTATATATATATATATATATATATATCTTTTTGGATCTAGACTATCTTGGTGCATCTAGAATTTTGTGACTCGTTTCCATGTGTATACTAGATGTTTTTAGAGTATTTGTTTTCATGCTTTTCAAATGTATACAATGGATGAACATGATAGCAAATAGTAAACAGAATGTTTTACTTTATATGCTTTTGTAATGCTTATATGTGATGATGAACACATTGTAGTATCAAACTTTTGGCCTCTTTGGGAAATGTTTGTGATTTCTTCTTATGTTGGCAAAATGTGATGAATGTATAGTGATAAAGAGATGAACCTACCCCATTCCCAACTCCATGCAACCAGTAAGATGCGAGGGCTCAACACCAAGAGTTGGGAAGGGCACAAATTGTATGAGTTTGACTGAATGGAATGATGAGAGATAGACAAACCAGTGACAAAAACCAAACTTAGACCTACACACTTACCCTACTCAGAACTACCACCAAGCTCAGAAGGCCACTTATTTTCCAGTTTATCTAGACTTAGATCTATAAATGGCAACCTGGTTGACAAAATATGGTTTTGAGGATTTGATCTCTTTGGAATTTGGACATTTGTTTTCACTTAATATAATTTGATTTTTATTTCTAGAATACCAAGATTTGCTAATTTGTGTGAGTGGACCCCCCATACCCTGCCTCATGCCACTAGTAAGAAGCATGGGTTTGTCACCAAAGGCAGGATATAGGCGAGTAAGGGCAATTATTTCCTTTCCAAACCTCACACCACTAGTAAGAGATGTGGGCTTATCACCGAATGTTGGTGGGGCAAAGAAGAGTGTAAAATAAAATATTCTATTTACTTGGCTTTTTTTATTCTATTTGATTTTGAAATTTCTGATCTGTGACTTTGGGATATCCTTTCTTTCAAAGAGACATAAGAGGGATAGATGTGACACCAAGAAGCTTCTAGAACAGACCATAGGTAAGGACAACTTTACCTAGTAGAAAGAAAGAGTAAAACCAAGTATGCAGGCCTTGGTATGGTTTTCGTCAATACTTGTCTATCAAACTTGATGATGAGATTTGAAATTACTTGATGATGTTTGAAGAGATGTGATTTGAATGCTTTTGCCAATATTTTCAGAAATTTGTAATAGATTGCTTAAGAGTAAGTTCCTTGACTACAATTTTTATGAAATGAGTGGACAAAATGAAACAGTTAAATGACTAATGCAATATAGGTAGCTATAATGTACAAGTGGTGATTCTGATGTCTTATGCGTAAAACCGTTTAAGATGCAAGGAATTGACAGTTTCATTGAATTCCTCACCTTCTAGTGTGCATAAGAGATACACACCATTTCCGTAGTCTTTCATGACTTGGTATGGGCCCAACCACTTGGGCCAGAACTTCCTTCCTTTGCCGGTTTTCTTATCAATCCGGCTGTCTAGTCTTAGAACTAGATCTCCCTCATATATTTCTCACTCATAGAATTTTTTGTTATACTACCGGCACATCCGGTCAGCATAGGCTCTATGCCATTGTTTGGCATTTAGCCTGGCCTCGTCAAGGCTTTCCAGTTGAGAGAGGCGTGCCTCCCTGTAAGCTTCTTCATCCAAAATCCCTTGTAATGAGATGCGGAGACTGGGTATTTCAACCTCAAGTGGGAGAACTACTTCTGCCCTGAATACCAGTGAGAAAGGGGTTGCTCCTGTTGGTGTTCTTATTGAGGTTCGATGGGCCCATAAGGCCAAATATAGTTTTAGATGCCAATCTCGCTTGTTCTCCTTGACTGTTTTGAGGAGAATAACCTTTAATGTTTTATTTGTTGCTTCGGCTTGTCCATTGGCTTGAGGGTAGTAAAGAGAGGCCAGTGTGATGGTTTATTTTGAATTTGCTGCATAACTCATGGACCTCATCATTTTTAAAGGATGTGCCATTATCTGAGATAATGACTTGTGGGACACCATACCTGCAAATGATTTGGTTCAGAATGAATTTGGCAATTACCGAACCTGGTACTGTGGTGAGAGGCATGGCCTCTACCCATTTGGTAAAATATTCTGTTGCTGTAATTATAAAATTATGGCCATCAATTGATGAGGGAGAGAATTTCCCTATTAATTCCAGACCCCACATGGAGAAGGGCCACAAGGTTGCTATTGGTTGTAGGGATTGTGCTGACATGTGAATCTTGTGAGAGAATTCTTGGCATTTGTGGAACTTACGTAAAAACTCTATTGTGTTGTGTTCGAGAGTGGGCCAAAAATAGCCCATTTGATGTATTTTGCGAGCAGTGGCATGACCACCGAAGTGGCCTCCACATATCCCACTGTGGGATTCATAAATAATATTCTTGGATTCTTCTATGTCGACGCATCTTAGAAGCATTTCGTCGAAGGCTTTACGGATAGAGTACTTGTTCTAAAACAACATATTTAGCAGTGATAATGTGTAACCACCTTCTTTGTTGTGATGTGAGAACTTAGCGAGTATGTGTGGTCTGTCGACATAAAATTGTTCCTCCAAAATTTCCATTTCATTAATATATGTATTAGGAATAGGATGTTGTTAAGTGTAATTAGTAGTAGCGTCCGATAGAAGATAACGGCGCCGTCAGTACGGTGCCGCCAATAATGTGGAGTACGGTAACAGTCAAAGTACAATAGGAATGTTGTAAAAAGTAAATATTTGTCGTAAGTGGTCCGGTAATGTTAAAATGTCAAAGTTTGGGTAATTAGAGAAGTAGGGTCTACATGATTAGGAATTAGAAATATTATATTGGTAATAAGGACAAGGAGTGAGGTCATAAATATTTTGTGTATTTTATTTGTAAAAATTCTAAAAATTTGGAACCCATGTAAAATGATAAGGTTTATCTTATCTTAACAGATAAGCTTACATGTACAGATAAGAGTTAAGGTATGGAATATGATTCGTCAGAGTGGATTTCTTATCCTATCTTAGAGATAGGATGGATAAGCCTGGAAGTTCTATAAATAGAGAGGCCACCCCCCTCATTTAGCATAGAAAGAAGTAGTGAGAAATATTGTAGAAGTGTGCGAAGGAAGCCATCAGTTAAATGTGTTGAAGAAGCCATGAGAGGTGTAATTGTAAAGTTTCTCCCATAGTCTTGTTGAAGAATCTCATGGGTGAGATTCATAAAGTTTCATGTTAATATTATAATTTATTTTGATATTTCAGAAGATGTCATTCTGAAGTGATCATAGTCAATAGTATTCTTGTGTTAATGTTGTTATTTTGTTTCCAGATAGGATACGTCCACATGCAAACTAAAGGCTGTGCATTAGTAAATAATCATAGCACGAGGAGTTCCCGGTGAAGAATTATCATAGTTGGGATTGATGATGACAGTGTCCATGATAAAATTGATGAATGTGTACCAATGGGGGGCCTGGTTTCGACAAAGTATATACACTCGTAGGAAAGTCTGGATTTACCAGATCACCTCCATCTAGTGGATTATCAACTAAATAGTCAGTAATGATTTGTCCCTTAATGGATTTTTGGTTTACAAATGTTAACTCAAATTTGCCCATTAAGGTTATGAAATGCCCAACCTTTTTTATATAAAGACCCTTAGATGAGGAATGTTCCTTAATAAATGATCTGTTCTTTACAATGACCCTTGTTTCTTGGTTTAACATGTAATGTCTTAAACATTTTGTTGCAAAGACTATGGTGCAAGAAATTCTCTATCTTCCTATGTATAAAATGTTTCATAATCGATTCAACATTGGTTAATGAAATAGACTACATGTTCATTTTTTATCATTGTCTTCTTGAGCTAGCATGTAGGCTAGCGAGACATCAATGACCCGTGAGTATAGGATGAAAGGGTGGTCTAGTCTAGGAGGCATTAGCGTGGGTGGAGACAACAAGAGGTGTTTAACTACTTTGAAGGCCTCATTGCATTCTTTAGTCCAATCAATGCTATCAAATATTTTTTTAATAGAAAATTGTTGATTGGATGAATGGAAAAACTTAAATCTGGGATGAACCTTCAGATTGCACCGATCCATTTCCCAAGAAATGATACTAAATTCTGCAGACTCATCCAATGGTGGAATCATTTTGAGAACAATCGGATTTTGGCTGGATCAAACATCAATCCCTTGTGAAGATATCCATAGCCCATAAGTTTGCCTCCATCACACCAAACAACACTTCTCCAGGAGTTTAATGTGATGCCATATATAATTAATTATGAGAGGATGATATGGAGTACTTCTGGATGATCACAAGTTTCTTTGCCTTGGCCAATAAGTCATCCACATAGGATTCCAAATTTTATGGATAAGATCATGCACAATATGTATGTCATTTCCTATTGATATGTAGTTTATCCACATTCTTAAGACTGAATGGCATGACAACGTAACAATAAGTTCCCCAAGGAGTTATAAATGTAGTTTTGGCTTGATCCTGTTCAAATATTTTAATCTGCATTATACCCTGAGAACCCATCATGAGGGACAATATTTCAAATCCATTGGGTTTGTTGCATCAACAATAAGTAAGTCAATGGATGGTAAGTGGGAAGTCATCCTTGGGAAAATCTTTGTTAATATCCTTAAAATTCTGATGCAAATGTGTATCTTCCCATTGTCATTTTTTAGAACAGGGACGATATTAGATAAAATTGTGAATAGTCATTAGGTTTGATGAATCCCACTTGAGAAGTTTTAGCGCTACTTCCTCTTTTACCATGAGAGCCACTTTTGGCTTCATTGGTCTTGAATTTTGTTTAATTGGTTTTGCATCCAGATTAGTGACAAGGTTATGTACTGTGATCTTGTGGTGATCAATGCCCGTCATTTCTTTATAGTTAAATGTGAAAGTCTTTTGATATTCTTTTAGGACTTGGGTGTGTATTTATATCTCCTTTGGAGTTAACGAGGATCCCAACTTAAAATTTTTTGGTTCTTCCTCCATTTCGATGTTTATGTCAATGGTTTCTTCTATTAAAGAAGCGTTACCTTCTTCAAATTCAGGTGGGGCTGGAGGTAGTTCCAAGCTTTCTCCATCTTCCACCTCATAGATATTGAGATCCTTTTGTGGAGAAGATTCTACCATGGGATTTCCAAAATAGGAAGAGGAATGTGGTATTAGGGAAAGATCCACTATGCGGTGAGCAAGGTGTAGATCGTATAGGTGTTTAGATACTTGAGAGTGACTCTATCATCTGTCAAAGTGATCCAGGATAGGAAAATCATTAATCAGCTTCTCCATGAGTGAGGAGTGGTTTGTTGGTATTTTACACTAATGGTTCAAGTACAAAGTGATACTATGATATTTGTATCTTCCAACTCACTGTTTGGAGTGAAACGGGAAGCTGAGGTTGCTATTGAATTTGTAAGAATGTTCTGCTCTCGTGGGATTGCTTCAATTGATATGAAGTTGAATCCCTTGCTTAGATATAATACCGTTGTTTTGTAGAGTTGTAAATGTTCAGCCCTAGTTTCATATACCTCAGAGACTTGTTTGTAACTAGTTGCGAGTCTCCTAGCACTCTAATGTTATAGACATCCATTCTTTCGGCTAGGATGAGGCCAAGGAGGAGAGATTCGTACTCAGATCTGTTGTTTGTACACTTAAAGTTTAATTTAAAGGTGAAAGGTAGGATCTTTCCCTCAGGTGAAGTAAAGATCACTCCTGCCCCAGCTCCAAAGTGACATCTAGCTCCATCGAAGTGGAGAGTCCAATATTTTCTTGGAAAAATGGATGTTGGGATATTTGTCGATATCTATTTCTTTTAAATGTTACTTCTACCATAAAAACTTCATCTGATGGAAGAGAAGCAATTCCTAGGGTTATCCCATACCCATGAATCAAATGGTAGGAGAATAGGTAAGTCTTTCTCTAGCAACTCGACAATTTTTGTGGTAGTCCCTATTTTGGGGTGGTGGCCAAACATAATTTATGAAGTCGCCTATGACTAATCAGGTCTTCCTATATGTTGGTCTCATACGGAGTGTACCGGAATGTCCTTGTCTAGATTTGTAATTTCCAACTCTGTGGTGGGTATCAACTTCTCTTTTGGTTTTGAATTAATTGGTTTGAAAGTTGATTTGTTGGGAGTTCAAACTCAGAGTTCCCCACCTGGTCTTTTCTTCAAATCAGCTAGGTGTATATCGAAGGGTTTTGTAATGGTCACCTTGTGCCACAAATATTTTCCCTAATTGTAGAAATCTTATTTCTTGGAATAACATGGAATGATTGCCTTCTTATGTTCATTGTATCCTTGGCCGACCGAGGATCATATTCTAGTTGATTTACCGATCCATAATATAAATTTTGGTGAGGACCGTCTTGGGTCCTAAAGTGACTGGTAAAACTATGGTTCCAATTAACAGTGGCCTTAAGGCTATCATAACCTCTTAGCATATTTTGTGTTGTGGAATAGTTTGTCTCTCCATATCCTAAACATTTGTAAGAAAAGTGAAGGGGACTATGTTAAGTAAATCCCCTCATGGAAATACATGTTGCACGTTGAAACAAAATTATTGCCATAAACCCATACTTGTATAATGTAAAGTTGGGACGCCTCTTCTATGCAATTTCACAAAATTGGCATTTTTCTTATATCAAATTAAACTCAGTATCCTCAATCTAGCTTGCAATACAGGGTAGATGTCAAACCCATAATGGTTTAAACATTTCCAAGGGGTAATATCAATTAAATCAACTCATTCCCTAAACTTCTAAGAAGAAGCCCTAGATTCTCAACATAGTTCTGTTATCACCAAATCACAACACCCCTATGTTTATACAAGTGCATATACTTGAACTCATGGTGTGATTGGATAACATGGGTACTATCTCCAAGTTGTGGGACTTGCTACTTGAGATAGACCTCCAGAGAAAGTTGGTTCTTGCTCCTAAACTACCTGCCACAATCTACTCTAATGCAGGGGAAACTAACTATTCTAATCTAAATTTCCAAGGGACCAGGGAGAGAGAATGCATAAAATGAAAGCCTACACTACAGTGGTGATACACTAGAAAAGGAGGGTGTGAGAGTAGTCTTCAAATGCGTGAGATATAGAAGCAAAGTGCACACTAGAAGGGGTGATGACAGTTCTCCATAATCTAGCAAAATGCATTCACAACAATATTTCAAACATACACAATGATAATGGATCCCTGTAAGATTATAATAATAGACACAATATTCTTGTAATCAAGGTTGAAGGGGCAAGAAGAATGCAAGAAAACACAGCAGGGGAAGATGCATCCACAAACTTATATTTTATTGCTTCTTGATATGCACAGTTCAATCAGTTACAAGATAAGGGCCTGGATCACCATGCAAGGAGTCCACAACAAGGGCCTACAGCACATTGGCTTCACAAAGCAATTTTGGTAGAGCTTTGCTACAAAAACTACCCCCCTTTACAATGAGCCCAACACTCCAATTTATAGAAAATTTGAGAAGAGAGAGAGAAGGAAAAATGGAAATCCCGAAATCTGTCCTTCAACCACTTATAAGAGGCATTAAATGGAGTGAAATGATTGTATATTACTTGAAAAAGGCTCCCCATACTGTCCCATGTGCTGCAGCAGAGAAAGAATGATGACCATGCCTCTTAATTGCACTTCCCAACTACCAAATAAAACACTGTTATGAACCCGGCCACGTTTTATGAAAAATCCCCATCAATTCTCATCAAATCCTAAATTTATTGATTTTTATACATCGGGCTCGGAGCCACGATTCCAACGGTACCAATTTTGTGTGATTTCATTGAGAAATGCAAAAGTTATGGCCTTCTGAGTGCGGGTAGCTATTTTGGGTCTGGCAGGCGTTTTCTGTCATTTGACGGGAATGAGCATTAACTGACTGGAGCCGAATATTTTTATTTTAATTAAATAAATCTACCCTCATTAAAAATAAGAAATCTAGAAAGTCGTGGCATAGAGGACGTCGTGCTTGTTCCAGAAAGTCCAATTTTGTGAAAATCGGAGCTCGGAGTCAAAAGTTATGGCCGTTTGAAGTTCACGGGTCAAACTTTGACTTTTCTTCTTTGCTATAGCTATTTCAGCAAAATCAGGTCCACACATCCTAGCTGTCCCAGATGAATTCTCCCACATTGGCCGATTCGGGCTTCCTTGTCCCCTTTTGCGGCTTTTTCACCTTTTCGCGTCCCGAGCATCCCGCGTGTACTTTTGTCCCGGCTGTCCCAGACGAAAATCTCCGCACTACCCGCAATAGACCGTCTTGTGGCAAATCAGCCAATTCACGTCCCACGTGTACTTTTTTTCCAGCTATCCCAAACCGCACGAAACAAAAAAGTTGACAATTTTTTATTTCCTGCGGCCATTTCACCTTTTCATGTCCCACGCGTACCGATGTCCCAACTGTCCCGCGGACCACCTGGGACAAAAATGTCCAACTTAGCCAATTTTCTTCCCTTTTTGTCCCAAACTTGGTATGACAAACCTCGGTATGACCCACACTGGTACGATCCACACCCTTCAGACCCGAAATGCTTTAAAACAATCCTACAACCTTATTTTTTTAATTTTTTCCATTTTTCTAACTCGTTGGGATTTTTTCTTTGATGGGAGAGTTAGGGAGAAGCCGCGGGGGGGCAAAAAACATGATTTTGGGCCTTGAATCAATCTACTTGCTCGGGACTGAAGAATTTGATGCATGTTATCAAAATTACCTTGAGGGGTGAATTTTGGATAACAGTTCTTTAACAAGTCCAAGAAGGAGATGTGGGAGAAAGTTTTCGTTAAATCATTAATTAAATCATAGGCACCTATGGGTTTTACAAGCATTTGTTGAATGTTGTCTAGTTCCAATGGATAGCTTGGAGTTGGTTGAGAAGAATAATCCTGTGTTCTTGTTATGGTTTCTACAGGTAGCTCGGTGTCTAATTCTACCAGACCAACTATCTTAGTTTGCAGTCGAGTTCCTAATTAGAGTGCGACCGGTGTCTTTAATGAAGTTGAAGCTTCATGATCATTGTTTCTTGTTATAACACCCTTGTTTGTTCCGCTTGGATCTAACCTGTTATTATTAGAATGGTTTGGGAGAAGATCATTAAAGATCTTGAGGGGTGCATTTTGAGGGGAAACTTCCCCTGTGTAAGTGTTTAAAGTGGGTACTATAGATTTTGCTAAGAGAATATCTATAAAGTGTTGTTTTTGATCTTCTGGAAAATGCTGCATGAATTTATCGTAGTAATGGAAAGTTCTAGTATCGTGGCCTTGTATTTTGTGGAAACCACAATACAAATTGGGATTATAATTTGGAGGCTGTTGATTTGAAACCTGTCATGGACAAAAATTCTGATAAGGTTGTTGGTTGTTAGAGTTAAAATTTTGAGGCTGTTGCCTTTGGTTTTGACTCTGATATCCAGTTGGGATTTAATTTTGACCTTGTGTTTGGATTTATCATTGTTGTTGTGGTCGTGGTGGACGATTAAAATCCACCATGTTGATTGCTGGAGTAAAATTGTTATTTCATTGATTGTTAATGGGTGGCGAAATGTTCACAACATTTGCTCTTTTAGTTTGGTTAGTTACTACATCTGTTGTAACTCTGCAGTTCTTGTTAAGGATGTTAGGTCCTTGATTAGCATTCCCAGCATTAGGATAGGTGGTGGTGTTTTGATTGGGAGTGATTAATTTCCCATTTGTTCCTTATGTCTTACGATCACTATCTATCGCTGCTTTGTTGATTCAGAGATCACTCTCGAGTACTTCATCATAAGTTCTTAGTGGGAACTTCTAGACTTCTTCCTTTATCTCTCTATTGAGAGAATGAAGGAATAAATTACATAGTTCCATCTGATCCATGTTTGGAGCACTTGTTGATGAGTAGAGAACCATACGCCATCTTTGAGTAAAATGAGTAGCGGATTCATTATGTTCTTGTTTAATATGCAAGAATTCCCTGATTTCTGTTCTTAAAAATTTGTTCATATCAAAATCTTTGATGAACTCTGACACGAGTTGTTTAAATGAGTGTATCGAGGCTTCAGGTATTCTGTAACACCAATCAAGGGAAATACCCTCTAAGGTTTTAGGGGATATCTTAGTAGCAACCCCATCCCAAGGGAGTAATTCCCATATGGCTATGGCATAGGCCTTAATGTGTGCATTTAGATCTCCTTCCCCTTTGTATTTGGGTAAATTGGGAAGAGGTCTTGGAAGCATAAAACTTCATATGGTAAAGTCTAGGGGCTCTTTCAAATATTCTAAATAAGTCCCTACCGCATAGGCCTCGACCATCGATGGTGCTTGTTGAGGGGGTGAGGGTGGCATGGTTTGTTGATATGGCATAGCGTATGCATTTGCAGGGAAATAAGGGAATCCATGTAGTTAAACAAACATCCTGGGAGAAGAGAACATGTCTCCTTGTAGTGATTTTGAATAAATTTTTAAGTAGGGAGGAGCATTGTTTTGGTATGGGTTTTTTGGTGCCAAGCCGGGAGGTATCATATTTTCAACTGGAGCGGCGTTTGAAAATGTGGTCCTATTTGGTGTTTGTTGTGGATAATTATACAGGTGTTGAGGAGGCATGCCTAACATGCCTATTCTTGTAAGGAGGTCAACCTAACTGGGGTGATGTGGAGGGTTGGGGATTCCTTCTTTCCCAAAATAAGAATTTTGATTTTCTTGAGCAAGTTTCAATCCTCTAACCTTCTCAACTAAGGCTGAAATTACCTCTATTTGTGAAGACACAGTGTTTCACCTTGATGGTGTTTTTTTATACCTTGAGGTTGTAAAGGGGTATGATACCCTGCTATGAATTGATCATTACCCTGCCAAGTTTCACCAAGAGCATTTCCCACAGGTGGAGGAATGGGGTGGTTTTCTTGGATTAGGGTATCAGATTGTATTTACAAACTCCTTATAGGTGGGTACATATATTGGAAGTGTTGTTCACTTCTAGCATAGCATGCTAAGTACTCCTCATCAAAAAATGGGAGTGGATCTAATTATCTACTGATATGTGGTTTGAACAAGACCCAAGGAGATGAAGTGATCCTGCGAGCTCTTGTTGTAATGTTTGTGCAAGCTAATCCAACTCCTCAATTCGGAACGAAGAACTATAACTAGTTTTCTTAGGGGGAGTTTGAGATGACAAGTAATTACTTGAATAGTTATCATCCCATGTAGAAAGCGAGGGTGACAGTTGCCTATTTGTTCGACCATAATTTTCTTCGAGACCTGAGAGAGGTCTGCCATATGTGTCATATCCCGACATATTTAGGGGGTATATGAATACCCGCAAAATAATGGGAAAGAGTGAAGGTGGATGAAAGAAATGAAAATAAAAGGGGAACAATTTTTTGTTTCATGTCGGGTTCACAAATTTTGTATGACAGAAAAGTGACATGCGAGGATGATAATCGGCAAGTGACTTTCCCTGTACCCAACCTCCCGAGGTCATGCCGAGACAGTCGGTGGTCTGTAATGCAGGTGACTTAGATGAAGCCACAACTGATATTATGGCCAATTTTCAATGATAGAAAAGCTACAGGTGAGGATGAGAATCAACAAGTAACTTTCATATAACTAACTGTAGGAGGATCAGTGACTAAGATTTAGTAGTGTGATCTCCTGATAGCTAAATGACAAATGGTAGATTTAGAGGCTATGAACAGGTAGCATAAATTCCCTAGTGGTTTATCTTCCTAACTAATATCTAAGTGCTAATCTAGTTTTGAAGTCTCTAAATTAACTTAAACTGAAAATAACAATCTATACTACTGCTGAAAAGGAAACTACTCTAAACAAAATATACACTTGAAATGTTATAATTACGAACAACAATTAAACTACTTTTATACTACAACTAAACAAGCAAGATAACCCGGTGTGGTTATTCACCTATGCAAATGTGTAAATCTAAATAAAAGACATCTAATTAACTTAAATGAAAACCTTCAATCCTACCTCAGAAGTGAGGAACAAATCATAGTTTCTCATAAACTATCATTCCCCACAGCTTCCCTAGCAATATTAAAAGTGAGCTTAACTGAAATAAAATGATTCACTACTCTATTTGATATGTCATAACTAGAACTTTGATAGCTCAAACCTGGAGTTTACAGGATAGTGGTAAATCCAGTTGTGTGTGACTTTGTCCCCTCAGTGTGATCTCCCCATTCCTTCATGTTCTTGTGAATCCAAAAAATCATGTATTTGATAGTATCAACAAAAGAAGGTACTCGAACAATGGCAGCTTTAGATATAGACCGAATACAATGCGAGTAAGAGAGGGATAGTGCAAGTGAACAAAGCGTGACTACGTAATTCCTAGCGGGATTTATTGTGGGAATACAACAAAAATACATCAAGAGTTCTAGAAACTATCTTTTATGGCTAGACAAAACCTACAACTCTAAATGGATTCCAATCTAAGAATGAAACTACATGATTCTAAAATGGTTTGCATAGAACAAAAGTGAAGCAAGATTGAAACAAAAATATCAAATGACCTCTAAACAGTGAAGGAAGACTAACAATGGATGCAAAACATGAAACTATTGGAATTCTAAGAAAAAAAATCAAAAGACTAAATGATTTACACAGAGAAGGAGAGGGGCCTCTTGTTTAAAAACAAGCTAGCTATTTATAGCAATTGAATTCACTAGAAGGTAACTTGGAATGGAACTCTTTTACCATTAAACAAAGAGAAAATACTATTGACAGGGTGGCCAAAACATAAATGCAAAGCAAAGTAGCTGAAAAATGTGGATAGAAACTTGAATTTTACATTTTACGAGATCGACGAAACATTTTGGAAAACGCACTCAGGACCGCCGTCCTGCATAGGGTGGCGGTTACAAGACTTCCACTCTTTCCTAGGTAGCGGTCATGGGACCACCGCCTAGGCAGGGTGGCGGTCTCATCACTTAAGACCAAAACACAAGGAAAAAGGTGGGAAGAGGGTAGAACAAAGCATGCAGAGGCCAAATGACGCATATCGGATACAAACGTATACTTGGCAAGATTTTCTAGATCCTGAACACCTTGCAAGGAGACCTGTATCATCATTGGGGTATGTGTAACCTCTTTCTAGTGGTGCAGTACCCCACAATTTTGGGTACATACAGTCTCTACTTTTGTGCACCATATCAAAAGTGAGCTGAAGAGACACTTGGAGGTTTCTGCTGGCCTTCTTCATACTTAACCGATTCCGGCCTCAATTGAACACTTCCTGCTAGATGGAATACGAAAAATGGAAGGAGAGTAGATTGTGAAGGAAGAAACAAGAAGGTGCACAAGGGCACACGGAAAGAAGGCAATAAGGAATCAGGATGTGTGGCAAGATGCAAGTGCGAGAGAGGAAAGTAGAGAGGATGCACGTGCATAGGGTGCGAGAGGAAGAGAATAAAGTGCACATGCGGGAGGAAGATGTAAAAATGGGGAAATGGGAAGGGGAGCACAATGCAAAAGGAGAGTATGGAAGTGGGGCGGGAATATCCAATTGAGGAAGGGTGCGTGATGATAGAAAGGAGAGAGGGTGCACGATCAAACGACCCAAAACTTATCCAATTTGGAAGGCATCTGAAGAGGTGCACGTGGAAAAATTACATGGCATGGGGAGTGTGTGAAAGGACTACATCCTATAAAAATGGTGCCAAATGAGCAATCCTGTAGGTGTGTAACCTGAAATGTAAAGCATCAGTGGCAGAGTGAAAGTAAAAATTCGTCCAAATAGTTGGGAGGGTTATTTGGATAATAGGGCCCATTTAAAATTACACACTCCTTTTAATTTCTTTCAATCCCATCTAAATAACCAATCACTTAAGTGATGTAGGGTTAATCCTACACCATTGGATCTAATGTTTCCTAGCCCTTAGATTTAGGTTTGGCAAAAGTAACCCCAAATATCCTTATGGGTTGTCAAATAATCTTTTCTTATACCTCTTCTCTCTTTTTTCTTGTTTTGACTTGTAGGTTAAGGAAGAAGAGAGGATAAGGTGAAGCCATGGAGGCCATTAAAGGCATAGAAGCTCTCATTTACTAACATTGTGGTTAATTCATGGATCTATTCATTTCCCCTTTGTGGGTATTATTTCCTCTCTTCTATTTGTTGATTTACAACATCCTGCTAGCAGGTTCACTATATATACTTTGTGTGTATACCTTTTTTGGCAATAACTAACAACCCCAAGTATTTAAATAGATATATATTGTGTGAATATCCCCTTTTTTGTATATATAAAATGTACAAATATATGTATGTATGTATGTCTATAAATATATATACTTATTTGAAAAATAATATACCCGCAATAATATTTTTCATATATAATTTAATATATATACATATACATATATATATATATATATATATAGATATACATATACATATACATATACATATATATATATATATATCATATACATATACATATACATATATATATATATATATATATATATATATATATATATATATATATATATATATATATATATATATATATATATATATATATAGTTGTGTGTGTGTGTGTGTGTGGTTTTCTAGTTATATGCATGCAAAAATTCATGGCCACAAAAAAACAAGAAACAATACATAGGCCACAAGATGCTTAATGGCCACTTGCATATACAAAGGAGGGTATACTTTTATTAAGGTGATGGAGGGGTATTATTAATGGGGAGGGTTTAATAGATTTGGGGGTAAGTGCACCAACCCCACTCCCATCCCATATATAATATGGGTTAGGTGTGGTGTCGACGCCCCTCCCCCCAACCTCTAATTAAATTTAAACACTAACATATGTGGGTTGTGAACCACTTGGTAAACCCAAAGTCATTTATATTTCATTTAATAAAATAAAAGTTTAACACTAGGCCAAATTAATGCTTAAGCATTTTAATATTAGTTTCAACCACTACCGCTTATTATTATATATATAATTAACATACATATATATATTACTACCTATAAGTATATATATTAATATTTAACATTAAATCATAATTATTAGTATTTGCTAAAGATAACATGTAATGAAAATCATATAATGATTTTATGGCTTGCGAAAATGATCCTTGTATATTATCATTATATAACTATTATTATATTAATAATTATTAACATTAATTTGTTAATAGATAATTTTATTTATTCAATTTATAGGAATTTCCAAATAGGGAATTGGAAGGATAAATGTACACATATTATAAATTTGTAAGGATAATAATTTACATGCACCTAGGTAAAATAGTAGTGCACAATTGTGTATTTATCTCAAGATTTAAGCCAACTTATCACAAATTCCATTTTATTTATATAACCATGTTAAGGGTATAGTTAGTTGTGGTTCATTCATTTAATTTAGTCAAATATTATTGCCACAAGGAGGAAATTTTATTATAAAAGTCAATTATACCTATATTCCTTTTTACACATTTGTTTGGATGAGGATGAAACATTACCACAATTAAATGAAATTTATTTCAATATTCAGGTAAACAAGGATTGTCAATAATACAAAAGTGATCAACATTTATTTCCCATCCAAGAGCACTAAGTTTAAAACAATGAACTCCTCCAAAACACAAATTTAGATTTGAGAGAGCTTAATTTTTATTTACAAGACCATTGCAAGTTCATATTCACATGAAGTAATGTAGGTTATAATAAACCATTTCCAAGAATGAATGAGATTACATTCAATAAACTATTGATACAATTTACAAGTTGTAGAATCATAATAGCACAAGATGCAACTCTACATGTCTTTCTCCAACAAGAGAACTTTCTCCATTGAGCTCCACCATCTTCATCAAGCCATGCACACAACAAAATGGGGGAGTAGGCAACACTCTCCACCCAACCAAAATATCCAATGAGGGAGAGAAACCTTCTTCCTCATTGGCCCCCAAGCCCCAACAAGGAAACAATGAGGGCTATTTAGAAAACCATGGAAACTCAAAAATGGCTTCCACACACACATTCAATCAAGAAAACAATGAAATAACACAATACCAATTTCTTTACAACCAATCAAAAATATCAAAACACAAAGGCTTCATGCTAAAGCCATGGAGGAGAAAGGAACATGGGGGTTCTTCTTATGCCTCCCAAGGGCTTGGGTGTCCACCTATGAGCCTCCAAAAAATCCATCACAATACACACAACACTCTTATGCCTCCCTCCAAGAAGATACACCACTCTTATGCCTCCCTCAAGAAATCAATCACTCTTATGCCTCCCTCTTATGCCTCCCTCAAGAAAATAACAAGATAAACACAAAACATATTTATCAACTAGGTGGACATCCCAACCCAACTCCCTCCTAAAATACCCAATAACATTTCTCTTATGCCTCCCTCAAGTTTTACCCCCATTTCCATTTCTCCCACAACCTAAGAATCAAGTCTATTTCCCACAATCATAACCAATATAACAATCAACATCTACACATAAGAGCACAACAGAGTAGAAAGGTAAAAATAAAGGTGGAAGATCTACCTCACAAATGAAGAGTATCAATACACAACAAGCTCCAAGCCTTCCAAAATCCTAAGAAACCACCATCCACTCCAAGCTCCATTCTCAAGCAAGCTCTCCAAAATTACAAGCATTCCCCAAAAAAAGAGCAAGTAACCCCCAATCCTTCCCAAAAACTCCAATAAATAGAAAAGAGGGAGAGGGAGATGATGTGGCTCCATGTAGGATGCCACATCATTTCTTCTCCATCCCACATCACTCAAGTCAAACCCATAACCCAAGGCACAATAAATGGGTGGTTGAGAGGTATGAAAAACCTCTTACACACACCACTCCAACCCACACCCTTAAGGACAAAAATTAAACACATGTAAGAAAGTGCAATTAAAACTCATTTTTTCTCTCCAAAATAAATAATGGGGTCTATTGTTGACCCTCCAACCCATAGGTAGGGTTGGTATAAGAAATTAAGAGGTGTGGGACAAGCTTAGCTTGTCCCACAAGCCTCCAAAATTGGCCCTTAAGGCCAAATCCGAATTTCCCAAGTAGGGTGGAGTGTACAACACTCAAAATCACATACACTCAACTAATAACCACAAGAAACAAAGACCCAACCACTCTAATAATTGACTCCTTTTTGTCACATCCAAAATTAGCTTATTAATATGACTAGCTCACTTAATTAAGACACATAAACCAATTAATGATAAAAGGGAATTACATCACAAATTAAATCACATACACCAAAATTAAATAAAAGAAAGGAAAAGAACTACACACAAACCCCTTGGTCACAATTGGGGTCATCCCCCCATGGGAACCCCTAACAACAACATTACACAAGTTGCCATGGTGACCAGTTACCAATACCCCACATTCCTTCGTTGTTGGTCTCTATCCCCCATAGTTTGTTGTTGTGATATAATTACCTACAAAAATCACACAATACCCCTCTGGCCTCATGGCCATATTAACGATGTCGAACTAATAAAAAACTTATATCTAAATATCAATTTCAACATCAAATATCATAACTACTATTTCTAAGACCAAGTAATTCAACAATTACTCCAATTTTCAACATTTCGATTCTACTCATACATCAGTTTGCAACTAAGATCATAAACCAACTGAATCATCTAATTTAAGAAATACTTTCACTCATTCACAATTTCTCCAATCCTCCAATATCAAAGAAATCACAAAAATAACTTTGAACATCATAATAAAAATCAATACGAAAATGATTCGAAATATTGACATATATCTATCTGACAACACATCATTTTCTTCCATACTGAATGTCTATCAAAAGTTAATCAGTTTGGTTACAGTAATGTCTATCCTTCAATTTCCATATCACAATGTGTTAATGTCATTCATTTATTAATATCTACTAGTAATAATGCACAATAGTGTCTATGTGTCCAGACACAGAAATAACTAAATACAAAAAAACAATATCAAAGAGTAATGCTATCACAATAAATTATGACAATGCAACCATTCTAGCTAATTGTCTTATCCTTAAATTCCCATCAGGGTCCACAGTACGACATACAGTCAAAATAATAATAACCAAAACACAATGAAGTCATGATGTCCCACACATCTTATTAGCATGCTAACTAGAATAAAGCAACAAGGTTTATGATTATAAACAATTCAGAAATGATAATCATGGTTCATTTAGTGTTGAAGAGAAGTGGGCATTACATCCCCCTCCCCTTAGATTTGACTTCCTCTATGGAAGTCATGGAGAAAGAGGTAGGGAACAATGCAAAAGAAATAGGATCACACCCTTTGTGGAATTCCTTTGCTTCAACAAGTGTGGGTCTATAGAACCCAAGTTTGGTCCAATGCAATTTAACAAGAAGAAGGGAGATTAAAAGGGATGAGTCCTAAAATTTCTTCAAGTAAGGTTGCAAACATTTTAATTCTATAGAGTAACTCTACGTGATCAACCAAGCTACAACACATAGCATCAAAACATGAAATGTTCAAAGGAGTCTCAAGAATAACCACCAAGTAAAGAATAACCGGGAGAATTTCGTGAACTCGAAATGACCATATAGTCTCCCATGGATACAACATACTACAATAACAAAAGTTAAGGATTTCACTATGGTTAAGTTATACTTCAAAGTTCGTTATTTAGACAAGGCTAGAAAAATCAACCATGACCATCAATTTATATGAGAAAACATGTCTACTCAAAGGTCTCACAATTTTGAGATCACACAAGATGAGGTTTAACAACAAGGAAGGACACTTAAGTTAGCCAAAATATTTAAAATCAAGAAAACTATTTATGGGAAGCACTTCTATAACTCGAAAGGGTTCAATTAAATTTTCATGGTAATACTAAGCATAATCATGACCACAAGGTTTTCCTATAACTTGATTTTACACTCAAGATTGAACACACAACACTAACCTAATTTAGAAATGTCAAACATTTAGAAAATATTTCCACTAGAAACTAACATATCAATACAAGAGCACCACTCACTCTACATAACACAATGGGATTTATTTATCTTAAATCCTGCTCAAGCTCAAAATAACCCTAAGGAGAGCACATGCATAAATCGTAACACCAAAGAGCACTCAAGGGAGCTAGAAGGGAAGAACAAGAAACAAGAGGGGTCCAACTACAATCTGGAAGTACATCATACCAAAAAGTGAGTAACAACTTACGAAAACAACTTACACTTTATTTTCTTAACGATAAAAGGGGACAAACAACAAAGAGGTGTCTTAAGAAAGGAAAAAGAAAAGGAGGAATTCCCAAATTTATTTCATATCCTTAACATATGTTTCCTTAAAATTACAATAACCTAGGTCACCAAGGACTAAATCAGCACACAAGGAGGTTGCTTTTCTTAAAAACAAGAGATAAGACCCAATCCTAAAGGCCACAACTCACACTCATTGAGCTACAAGGCAACAAGCGTCTGACGACCCAAACTCCTACAAGGGAAAATCACATACGTCTATGAACAAGGGAGTACTACGCAATTAGAACACATCACTAACAACAAGGTGTTTCACAAATCTGGGTAGGCAACAACACTAAGGGTTCAATTATACATCGCACTTAATACACATAAATATTACTCATTTTATAAACCAACTACTAAGTCAAAATGTATAGTTTCACTTGCTAAGCACTCTTCTTACAAGTTTTCCTAATTAAAATCTTCCTTCTATTATGACATCACATGTTTGCGTCATTAAGAGCACCGCTAATGTTGGCATGATATCTCACATTTCTGTATAGGTAGCAAAATTATTTATTTCACTTCTAGGGAAGGTAAAAGGGAAAAGTATTCTTTTTTATTCCTCACATAGTTTCATTTCTTCTATTAGCCTACCAAGGTTATAACAAGGAACCTTTTCCTTTTTTCCTAATGTTCCAGTTTACTTGTCAAGTTTCAAAGTCCAATCCCCTCAATTAGGGTTTTATTAGGATCAATTAATCATTTTATACAAATAGATTTTAATGAGAAGGAGAGTCAACATATCACATTATTACCTTTATGGGGATAAGAGATAGATCCACATATCACATTTTTAATTCTAAAGGAACAAGAGACATTCAACATAACAACCACATCATTAATTTTGTAAGAACTAGGAATCAATCCACCAACATGAGTCACACCAAGATTTCAAGGGTTTACTAAATAATTACAAACATACTAAACACTCCAAGCGGGTCTCCACAAGTATCAAAGAAGCTATGATGAAAAATCCCATTAAAGAGGCATATTTACTTTTACGAATTTAAAAGGTTTAATAGAGTTTATTTTTTAGACTCAATTTTTGTTCACATAATAAGACAAGGGAAGTTTCCAATCAACACTCATATTTCCACAAGATACCACCAACCAAGAAACAAGATGACAAGGAAAATTTTACTCCAAAGACACCACATTTCCCATTAGAAGACATCAAATGTAAGAGGACAATTAACTAATCTACTCAAACATGGACTTTATGACAAATATTTGTGGTTTTTTTAAAGAGGAGCATAATATAAGTACCACTGAGATTAACATATTAAGATCTACAAAACTAACATCTCTAAGAGCAAGGTCAAAAGACTCAAAAGCATCCATAAGTGTCTCCACGTAACCCAAAGATTAAGAGGTCATAAAGTGTCATTCATAACAATTTAAAAAAGTTAAGACAAGGGTAGACTTATTTATAGGTCAATGAGAGAAAAACAAGCACACTTAATTAAACACATTTCCCAAATGGGCTTAAATCTAACCATAGTTACCAAGATACATACAATCCACAAGTCAATACTTTCTATAAAGAAACAAGGAAACCATGATAAAACTTAGCATACCATCATGGAACATCAATACCAAACAAACACTTATCCACTAAATTATACAGTCAACCAAGAGTCAATCCGACCCTAACACAATTAAAAATCCCAAAATAAACACCTTTAATTCGACGAGGATCAAGATCTTACCAGATTGCAAGAGAATCACCACCACTGATGTCAAACTACCAACTAGACCACACGAAACAACGAACTCTCTTTCTAGCAAGGCTGAGCGTTGAAATAGTCACTCAAAGATCCTAGACCTACTTAAGGTTCCATCCTTCCAAAACCAAGGCATAACTTAAAGCACCTAAGAAGACATTCAAGGCACCTAGGGTGTACCCCCATATGATGAAATGTCACAATACAAACAACGTAGAACCAGCTCAACAACATGCAAGAAGGAATCACGTAACATTTAGCTAAGTAGCCAATAGATAAATGAGCTCTGAGTCACCAATCAAAGTAAAATCCAAGAAATATCAGAAATCAAGGAAAGTGGCTAAGTAGCCACATTGCAATGTCTGAAAATTATCGCAAAAATATAAATAACTAAAAGAGCCTCAGAGCTTCTCAATCAAATCATAAAATAAGATGTTGATCCTTGATAAAATAACACAAGTTTACGAATATAAAATACAGAAAGTCAACATCACAGTCACTTCACAACCCTTCATGGCTGCCAATAGGGGTACTATACCTCGAGCTCAGTTCTAAGAATGCATACACAAAGATGGATCAAAATTGACACCAAGACCTAATATCCACTTACTCATATGGGGATTAAGTCACCAAAGTGGAAACAAAAATAACTCATCTAACCACTGAAGGAAAAAGGGGAGCTTTAGATGACTAAACAACTTCTAATTTACTCTGTCTAACCCCTGAACACAACCACTAATGCCAAACCACAAGAATCACACCATACAATTTATCATTCCAACAAGGAAGAGTCTCAATTTGGTCATCACATCACATGACTAAAAACAAAGAGCTAAGGCTCATCAAACAACATCTTAGCAAGGAAACCAAGTTCCTGATACACCAGAAGTTCACAAGAATATCAATTTATTTAACATTTACAGTTACTTGGGTTCGACAAAACGCCACTAGGCAAGTACAACAATTCAAACAACTTTATTATTTTAGTGTTATTTTAATCATGGAGGGTAAAATTTACTAACTGGTTTTTGAGTTTCAATGTTGGCACAGGGTCTAAGCGTTGAACCCATGGCTCTGATACCAAGTGTAATGCCCACATTTTTCCCACATAAAACCCCGAGAAACCCAAAAGTAAACAAGAAAAAAATTATGGAATAATTTATTTTTTTTGAAAGGTTCCAAGGCCTTAGCTAGGATTTTAATTAAATCCTTGATTACAAAATTTTAAACAATTAAATGGCATCGAAAACTAAAATGAATAATTAGTTTCCCCATTGACCCAAAATTAAAATATTACAATTTATTTCCACTTAATAAGACTGCTTACTTTATTTAAATATTAATCCATTTTACTCCTTTTCAATTTAACTCCATAAAGTACCTTATTAAATCTAATTTATTGAATGACCCAAATTAAATTCAAAATTTTATTAGGTAAGATTAATAATCTCCTATTTTAAAATAAATGCAGATTAATATTTTTAATTTCATAAAAGTGTCAAGGGTACACAACATGGTCTAACCCCTTAGGCCCCATTTAACATTACACACAAATCTTTTAATTTAAAACATTCCCACCTAAATACCCCATCACTTAAGTGACGTAGGGTTCATCTTGCACCATTGAATCTAATCTTTCCTAGCCCTTAGATTTAGGTTTGGCAAAAGTAACCCTAGAAATCCTTATGGAATTCTCATATATTCATTTTCTTATTCTAAACTCTCATTTTCTTTATTTTACGTTGCAGGTTAAGGAAGGCAAGGAGAAGGGAAAAGAAGCCATGGAGGCCAGTAGAGACAAGGAAGCTCTTCTTGATTAAAATATTTTGTTCTTAGACAATGGATCTATTCATTTCCCCTTTGTGGGTATTGCTTTTCTCTATTTGTTCTATTTGTTTATTTACAAAATTTTACTTGCAGGTTCACTAGTATATAATTGGTGTGTATACCCATTTGGGTATATATCTGTGAAACATATATATATTTATTATCAATATATATATATGTATTTGTATATATACCCATTCTTTGTCCTATAAAAGGAATGAAACTATTATACATGCTTGAAACTATATATGTTTTAAATTTCTAAAACTTATTTTTAAAAATATATCACCCGTTAAGAATATATATTAACATATATCAATATATATATATATATTATGTTTTTAGTTATACCCAGTGCCGAAACTCATGGCCGCAGTAAAGTCAAAGAAATAGTAGGGACATGCCGCAATGATACTATTGGCGCATTGTTTCATTGTAAGGGGGTATAGTTTTATTTAACAAAGTGACTAAGCAATGGATTAATGGGGAGGGTTTGATGTATTCATGGCGGGATGGGGCGCCAATTTTCCACTTCCCACCACATATAACTATTTATATGGGTATAAGGGGTGGGGTCGGCACCCCTCCCCCAAACCTATTGCAATCAAGGAGAAGTTAAATTATAACAACAAATATGGGGGTTGCCACTTATCCACTTGGCTGAGATACCCCAAGAATAATAAGCATTTTCATTCAATAAAACAAAAGTTTAATCTCATCCAAACCGAATTAAGTGCATTAAGTCCAATTTTTATTAAGTTTCATCCTTACTACCACTTATTACATTTATATAAATATACATACATACTTAAAGATATATGTATATCTCATATTTCACCCTATGGAAAAATATGATCAAACATAGATATGTATATCCATATATCGTCGCTAAAAATATTGAAATGTAATATGTACCCCGTATAGTAGAACCTGATAATAAATAATGGTAGATGGTTGAAAATTGGTCGTAAGGGACTCTACAATTACAATGGTAATATTAGTATTAAAGATAACCCTGTATGAAATCATATAATGACTATTATGGCTTGTAATGATCTGTTATGTATTAGCATATATTATTTATAGTTAATAGACTCAACATTCATTTATAATTAGGGTCATTACTATTAAGGGGATTTGCAAATTTACCAAATAAGAAGGGGATAATTTCTCACAATTACGAATTTATATGCATAAACGTTTACAACCACTTAGGAAAACCTAATATTGTAACTAATTTAGGCTTGGAGGAGGTAGCGGAAAAGAATTGAATACTTTAACGATGCATTTCGATTGGTGTAGTAATCCATATTAAAGGGATAGAACATTATAGTGCAAGTGCTTCATTCGTTAAGAGTCCCAAACAGTTTGATGTTAAATCCTATTTCAACAAAGTAGCATATTGAGATGTCAGATAAGTGCAATTGTACCAGAAAGGAACTTCTTTTACTCAAACATGCGCCAGCCCTTCACATAGCAAATGGTACAGGGTGAAACAGGTGGACAAGGGTGGGCTTAAATGAATTTTAAGAATCAAGGTGTAATTGAGAATGCCAAGTGTCAGTTGGTCCATAATCCAAGAGTTAGTCAACATTTATCTCCCATCCAACGAGCGCAAACCATGATAGCAACTGAACTCCTAAACACAAATTTAGATTTGATAAATATTACATCTTTCCATTTGCAAGACCATTGACAAGTTCACTCGATTCACATGCAAAGTAATGTAATTAAAATAAACCTAGCTTTCAAGTTTTATTCAATGAATGAAATTACATCCAATGATACTATTCGATACAATTCACAAGTTGGTAAGAAGTCATACGTAGCAGGAAGCTGGCAACTCCACATGTATTTCTCCAACAATGGATCACTTTCTCCATAAAGATCCACCATCTTCATTAAGCCAAGGCACACAACAAAATGGGGGAGTATGCAACACTTTCCACCCAACAAGAATATCCAATGAGGGAGAGAAGCCTTCTTCGTCATTGGCCCCTGAGCCCCAAAAAAGAAGAAATGAGGCCTATTTAGACAACCATGACAACTCAAAAATGTGTTCCACACACACATTCAATCAAGTCAAATAAGGCACAAAGATAACAGATGAAAGCGCAATTTCTCCCCAACCATACCAAATGCTTGCCACGTATCCATCGTGGTTGCTGGTCAGAGCCGATTCTGGTTTTTCTGAGTTTTGTGTTTTTATAGAGAGTAGAGGGGATATCCTCTATATTATGAATCCTCGTTGACCCGAAAACCACTTTTTTCCCCAATCTGGCAATGACGTGCCCCATGATTAAAAGGAGACCCATAATTTTCATTACTGGTTTTCCCACCCATTGGTACAAACTTGATACAAAATTTGGTGGGGCTATTATCCTTTCAACTCCATTAGCATCGAAATAATTACAAATCATTACATCGTTGGAAGTGTCTCAATGTCGTCTAGTATCCATGGATAAGATCCCTAAAAAAATAAAATGTAAGGCCTTGGTAGGTAAAAAATCGAAGAAAATTACATTCCATGACCATTAACGTGAAATTTGATCTAATTCAAGTACCATATCCTGATTCGAGGTAGGTGTTTCGCGACCATGGAAACCAGAAGTGACATATATGTGGGCAGACTTACGATATAAGGCTATTGATATATTCTAGTGGTAGAGATCTTCCTTAGAAATAGGATTTAATGAGGTATACTCAGGGTGGTTACTAGCAGTGATTCAACTTTTCCCTCTTGTCTCTCTCCCATTATGTGTCTATATATGTGTAACAGAGTGTGTGCATATGTCAAAGTGTGTGTGTCATGTGTGTGTCTCTCTGCCTCCCCTTCTCTATCCTCCCACTAGTGTCAAAAATGTAAGTATTCAAACCTCCTCCCCTACTCTGTAAATGAATTATTATTTGCATCTTTCATTGTGAATTGATGTTCTCGTGCAGAGACTTCTACAGGGGAGCAGATAAAAACATAGTTTTGTGATGCATTTGTCCATCCTTTTCTCTTTTTGGTTGTTCCTTCATTGCCTCTCTTCATTACAGGGTACATGTGCAATGTTAACAATTGGATGTTCATATTTCAAATCTGTGAGCCATAAATTTCTTGGGTTTGAAATGTCATTTCTATTTGAATATGATGTTTTAGCCTAATGATGTAGATGTGTATGATCCTCTCCATTGCTCACCTAAATTTAGTGTCTATTATCTCAATTTTTCCCCCAGGAAAAATTGATCAAACATGACCCTGTGCAGGAAGAAATAGTAAGGGTCTAGCTTTCATCGCATTTGAGCTTTCTCACATTTCAAATCCCTAACAAGTTAGGTTAGGATTAGGCTAAGGCTTGAAAAAGGAGAGTAGGGTCGGGGCTGGACCAAAGCTAGTTTAGGAAGAGGAAAACCTAGTGTCTCAAAGGAGAGAATCCAGAGAAGTATCAAATTCTTGGGGAATTCAAAAATGATTCAGAGCGGGCCCAAATTGGCTAAGTATGGAGGAGATCAGTAGAATTAATTCCATGTGCCTCATTGTGCATCTCCAAAGATTAAAATGACAAAAAGTAGACTCAAATCAAAGTGTGACAGAGTCTTCCACGTGTCCTAGGCCCAAAAAGCGACAGAGATGGCTGTTGAAAAGTCTAAATGAGTGGAAAGGAACCATGTGTCAGTTCAGAAAAAATTCAAGAATGAGAGCCCAAGGTAGAGACTCAAACTAGTGCCAGCCCTCCACGTGGTCAAGGTTCAATGGAAGTCAAATGGAAAGCAGACCCAAATTGGTTAAGTATAAGAATGCACGAGGAATGTGTCACATGTCTTAATTGTGCACATCCAAAGGTGTGGACCCAAGGTGGAGACTCAAATGAGTGTCACGAAGCTCTTCCATGTGTCTAGAATTCAAAAAAGGCACGTCCCAAGTTGGTTAAGTTGAAAAGCATAAATGGGTAGAAAGAGCCAGTGTCAGCTACGGTGCCTCATCTTCATAGATAAAACTAAAATTTGGGTAGGCCTAAACAAGCGCAAAGCCTTCCACGTGTCCCAAGTCTAAAAGCCCTGTCCCATAGTCAGGACAGTTGGAAAATGTCAAGATGAAAAAGTCCGTGGAGGTCTGCACATGTTCCTCAACCAAAAGATACAAATCCAAAAGTGGTCCCCAAGGGCTAGAATCGCCAAATCTACCAACATGTGGCCATGTGTCCCAGAGTCCGAAGAGGTAAGAACGGGTCATTGGAAGGTAAGGCCCACGGAAGTCTTAACATTTCATATCCACAAAAATGTAAAGTGATAAAAGTGCTTGGGGTACCTTCCAAATGATGCCCAAGGAGCCACATGTCAAGGTCAAATATACAATGCGGGCCAGTTGGCATGGAAAGGACTTTTAGGAAAAATGGAAAAAGTGGACTGGTGGGATCCCAAAGATGTTTTTTCTTGACAAAACTGAATCTGCATGGGCTGCGGGGAATTTTTTGCAGAGAGAAGGCAAGGTGCCAAAAGATCTCAAAGTGAATGTGGAGCTACCACACGGACCCAGTATTCTGCTAGACTGGTTTTCACCATTTTTGTATGAGCCCCGACTCAAACTTCAAATGAACATATCTTTCGATCCAATGAACCCAAAATGGGTAGGACAAGACTTTTGCACCATTGGAAAGGTCTCGACATCCTCTACACCATGGAGGTATGAAAATTTAATTTTGACAAGGTTAGGTGGGTAAAAAGTGAAAAATGTCTTCATTTCATTAATATAGGATCCAATTTCTCCAACAACCAGATCAAATTTTGTCTGATCCACCGTTCTTCCTTCTTTAACACGCTGAACAAACATAGAGTGGCAGAATCGACAGATTATGGTCAGATTTATAGGAGAATTGATGGCTAGTAGCTAAAATTCAAATCAAGTTTTCCCACCTCTCTCCTTCTTCTCTCTATGTTGCATCTATAAAAGAAAGGAGCTCGAGGCTCATTGTAAAGGGTTGGAAATTTTGTTTTGCACCCTCCCTTCTTCCCTGGTCTACAGATGAGTTCGTGGAGCTTTCAAACCTCCCATTCAAGTTGTAATACAAATTTTTCCTCTTGGATACTATAGTGTACTATATCAACTTTGGAGCAATAATATATGTTTTTGGATGATTCTCAACCCTCTCATATGTTAATTGGTGTCTTATGATCTCTCATTATAGTTTGGTTATCTATGCATCATAGTTGTATTACATTTCTATGGTCTGTGTTAAATTACAAAACAAGTGTTTAACATTTCCTTTGGTGCATCACCTCGTTAGCTTAGGTTTATTTCCTCGTATCTTTCCAACCCTATCTCCTTGGTAAGATAGAGTAGGTTTAGAGTAGATGCTCTGTAATGTATTTTTTGCGCACTTGAACAGAGGAATAGGAACTGGCCTTCATCCAGAGAGATCTCTCGATTTCAAGGTCCCACACTTTGAGAGATGCTCCATGTTGTGCAATCACACTGAGAGTCTCAACCCATCTGGTTGTAGGACTCATAGGGGTGCTTGTGATTTTGCACTAACACTTTTGGCATGCCCAGTGGGACTAAGAGGTCTCCATATTTATTGCAGCAAGATTGATGTGCACTTGATGTAAGCTTTAAGCTTTCAAAAAGCTCTGAAATTACACATCTGGCGACTCGAAAAGAGACAGAATCCACTAGTTTCAATAGTCCAAGCTTGTCAAGTTCATGAGAAGAATACAAACAAGATCAAGAACTAGAGAGGAGGACTATTTTTCTATCTACTACTTGTCCCCAGAAAAAGGGAGAAGGGGGAGAAGATCAAAGAGGTCTCCATCTCCACCAAATAGTACCTTGTCAACACCTCTTCCTGGTAAGCCATTCATTCAATCAACAAGGGTTCTCAGACCAATCATAATCACATAGCCACCCAACCCCTATGTCAACTTCACTGGCAGCAGCCCACTCGCTCTCAATGCACAAAATCCAGTCCCAGTTGCAGCATTAAAAAGCATCCCATATTTCACTGGAGAGAACCAGACTTCTCCTAGTGACCACATTCAAGACATTGCAAATGTCTATGCAATTCATGAGATCACTGAGATGGAAATTGCAGTCAATTTATTAGGCCTCTTCACTCAAGGGTAAATCTTCACAATGGTTCAAGATTCTAACAGAGCAGGCTCTATTCAAAATTGGGACTATCTGTGTAGAGCTCTTCACAACCAATTGGAGAAAAGGGAGATAATATATCCTTGTTGGAACATTTGACAACCATCAAGAGGGCCTCTAATGAGCAGCTGAGATATTTCAACTTCATATTTCAAAGGACATGGGATAGGATTCCATTAGTTGTGAGGCCCATAGATTAATGGTGTTTTCTTATACTTTCTTAGAGCTTTAAATTTTGATATTACCTTAATGATTCAATCAATGGGAGGCACAACCTTACCTGTAGCCTATAACATTTCCATTAGAGCTGAAAATTGTTTAATTCAGGAATGGTAAAATTGATCTCCTAGGCCACCTATGTCTCTATATCCAAAACTAGGAGCTCCAAGCACTAGTCAAACACCCGCATTAGCTCCCATACCTACTCCTAAGGAATCAAAGTTCAGCTGAAGCCTCCACCTCATCCTCTAACACTTCAAAAGAGCTACAAGAGGTTATGAAACAACTTTCAGAACCTAGGAATGAGCTAGTGACTATCAGAAAGGTAGACAAGCTCAAATTTCTAGATCAAACCCATATCAGCCTCATAAGCTTAGTACCAGGCTAGACCCCCATATCAGTAAAATACAGGACCACCAGATCAAGTTGCCAGGTCAAAACCAAAACCAAGGACAACCTCAAGCTGCTAGGCCTTTCCGACCATATGACCCCAAACATAGCTTCAACATTAAGGGCCTTGGTTCCAACACAAAACAATATGGCCACAAGAATATGATTGGTGTTTCCCATGCAATCAGCCCCATAACTAAGTCAATGTGTTTTAATGGTGCGCTAAAACCAGGCCTTGATGGTACAGACCATTGGTGTGTCATCAAGAGCCCAGTCAAGAAGAAAATACCACTTCACCAAGAAACCCAGACAAGAGGCACCTCCAAGTGAGACCATGCTTGTTAATTGGCAAGGCTGAATATTTTTGTGGTATGAATCAAGCCCCTTCTCAAGTGTTGGTAGCAAATAAATGATCCAAGAAGAGAAATATTAGAGAGGAGAAAATTGTCTCTAATTAAAATGTAATCCACAGCCTTCTATTATTCCACAAGGTATTAGCACTCAAAGTGCAAATCCCAATGTGCAGATTTCATCACGAAACCACCTTCTAGTTCCACTCACGACACCGATTGTGACATGACCCATGTGCAAGAGAAAAATGTACCAAGAAAGGGGGTCAGAAAAAAGATAGCTCATCCCCATTTAAAATCATTGAAAAAATGAAGAAAACAAATATGAAAATTTCAATGTGGGATTCATTGGCTATCCCAAGGTAGAGAGACCTGTTGCAGGCTTTTATTGCCAATTGGTCAACCTCAAATCAGCCCCCCCAACCAATAAGATAAAGTGCTTACCAATGTAGATCGCCCTGAGGGAAACCATGGAGGAAAACAAGGTAAGAATCTAAAACCCCCTCCCATTCTATGTTTCATTGATCATTAGGAGACGAATTGGTACATAATTGCATGATTGATTCAGGAGTGAGTAGTACCTCATGTCATGTCGAAGCAAATATCCAATTAGGTAGGTCTTCAATATGAAGCCAACTCTAAGGGCATATGGTGTGATTAGATGGGATAGCGGTTACAACGGTTGGAGTCATAAAGGATTTGAGTGTCACACTGCATGCATGACCCAATGTGATTGTATTGCAAAACGTATTAGTCAAATACTTTCAGTCACATTTTACATTGTGTTTTTCAAGAGACTTCACTGCTAAAATTGGAGGCTATTTGTCTACTAATTGGTCACACATGCGCTTTTTAGAACAAGGTATGGAGTTAAGGCTAAGATCAGATCTACAGCCCATTACTAGATTACCATATTGAGCCTCATGTACCCATCCCAATCAATGCCAAACTATTCTTAGCTTTTGATTAGGAGGACCTCCCAAGAACTTGTGAGGTAGATACCAAGGTTGGGTGTATTCCAGACTTGACCCTCGACGAGTGGGCAAACAAGAGAGCATGATTTTGACCCCTATAATGAAATGGAGTAATCTGAGCTAGGAGTCTATTATTTGTCATGAGGAGAATCATCCTCTTCCTGACATCATTAAGCGAGACCAAAAAGATGATAATGAGGTATGGCAGTTATTCTTTAATGGCTCAAGAAGTAGACAAGGATCTAGAGGAGGAGCTGATGCTTGTTTCACCTCAAGGTATGAAATATTACTTAGCCTTCCATTTCCAATTTCTTTCTCAAACCACATAGAAGTAGTATAAAGCCCTATAGATCCATGGACTACATTGGGAAAGGAAAAGAGGGATTAAAAACTTGCAAGTGTTTGGTGATAGTGAGCTAGTTGCTAATCAAGTTTGAGGAAAAAATAATGCCAAGAACAATCTGTTAAATAACTACAAGAACTAGGTATGGTACCTCATCAAATATTTCTAGGCATTCGACCATCAATTCCATCCCAAGAAAGAATGAATGAAGCATTGCAGATTGATTGGAAGCAATTGGGGCAAGTGGCATTTGATGTTGTAGAGAGTATCAAGAGTGATAGGTCCTCAACTCCATATCAAAGTGGTTGTAAGGCCAATTGTCTCAGCTAATAACACAAGTTGGACAGGGTATTCGAAAAATGACTCAATAAATTGTCAACTTTATACAAGAAGAGGCTGAGTTCTCCTGTTAGAAACCAAGACAAACTCGAAGTAGCAATTATGGCGATCAAGTGGTTGTAGTTGAGGACCAACAAATTACCAAAGTGTCTCGTCACTTTGGAAACAACCTATTCAACCCAAATGACCAATTCTTGAAAGGAGGAAAGCAAATATTCAGGTAAAGGGTGAAAATTCAAAGCCCATTTTCATAGGAGAAGGAAAAACGTTACAGAATTAGCAAGGTAAGCAATCAATAAGAAAAATCTGATTTTATTCAAATTTTTCAAGAATTCACAGATGTCTTTTCTTGGACTTATAAAGATTTAAGAGGCTTTCAACCCCAAAGCTAACACAACACACTATCGAGTTGGATCGAGGATCTAAGCCTTTTATATATAAGAAAAGGCCATTATAAATCCCCACATTGAACCTGTCATGAGGAAAGATAATTGAACAAGCTAATTAAGGCCAGCATCATCTTCCCTATCAAACATTCAAGTTAGGTTACAAACTTGGTGCCTGTGGGGAAAATAAGTGGAGAAAATTAGGTTGTGTGTAGACTTCCGTGATTTGAAATAGAGCATCACTCGAAGATCACTACCCACTTCCATCAATGGAACATATCTTACAAGTTGTAGCTAGGCTCTGAGAGATTTTCACTATTAGAGGGATACTCAAGCTATAATAATATAATGGTGAAAAAGGAAGATCATTTCAAGATAAACTTCACAACCAAATGGGGAACATATACTTATAAGAAGATGCCTTTTGGACCTGTTAAATTCCATAGCAACATTTTAGCGAGCTATGGACATGTCATTAAAAATCTTAATCAACAATATAGTTATGGTATATCTGGATGATATCACCATCTCCTCTAAGAATGTTGTAGACCATCTCTTCAACCTCAAACAGGTATTATAGGAGGATGTAGAAGGTTTGGAGTGTCATGAATCCCCAAAGAATTATATATTCTTGGCACATGAGGGGAAATTGTTGGGAAACATTGTCTGAAGAGAAGGGTTAAAAATTGATCTTGAAAGGGTTGAATCCTATCCAAACACTTACATTTCCACAACACAAGAAAGTATCTCCTAAGCTCTCTTGGGGAGAATAAACTTTGTTTGTACGTTTGGTTCTTGACTTCGCCACCATTTTGAAGCCTTTAACAACGATGTTGAAGAAATATCCTTGCATTCAAATGGAAACCAAAAGGAAAAGAGAGATTTGAGGACATCAAGCTATGTAATATCACAAGTCCCAACTCTTGTTAGCCTAGACTTCTCAAAGGACATCATGCTATACATGCTTTTGTAGGATCAGACACCAATCTCAGCTATCTTGGTTCAGCCCAATATGAAAGGTTCAGAAACATCCCATAGCATTCTTCAGTTGGAGCTTGGAAGATTACAAGGTAAAGTATTCTTTTATTGAGAAGCATGTCCTTGTTGTCATCAGGAGTTTGAAGAAGTTCAGACACTTAGTCTCGAACAACAAGATTTAACTGGTAGTTTCTCATGTTAGTGTCAAAATATTTTTTGCTGAACAGAGGAATTGGATGAGAAGAGAGGTGGTTGGATAACTCGTGTAATGGAGTATGATGTATTAAAATCAAGATTGACCAAACTGGTTCATGGGAAGGGTCTGTGTGAAGCAGCTCTCTTCCAAGCAACAAGTTGAGTCAGTAGATGAAGAAGAGGCTATCCTATCACTGCAGAATGATCATGATTAACTAACTAATGATGCACCTCTTCCGTGTTGGACCCAAGCCCTAGGTGAATTACCTCCAAATAGGTTTGTGCCCTCCAGAATTGGACGAAGCAAAGAGGAGATAATTTAGGTTACAAGCCATCCCACATGTGCTTGTTGGTGGTTTCTTGTTTAAGGAGGATATGAATAGTGTCCTATTGAGGTGCATTGGGATAGGCCAAATTAAGAGGGTATTGCATGAGTTCCATGATGGAGAAGTAGGAGGCCACTTTTCCCCTCAAGTAACAGCTCTCAAAATCATGAAAGCTGGTTATTACTGGCCTATGGTGATTAGGGACTGCTACTCATGGATCACAAAGTGTAAGAAGTGTGCATTCTTCACGGGGAAATAAAAGTTAGTATCCCTTCCCCTTTGTCCAATTTCAGTAGATCAGTCATTCATGCAATGGGTACTAGACTTATTGGGGTAATCAACCCAAATTCAAGTCAGGGCCACAAGAGGATACTTATAGCAACATAGACTATTTCACCAAGTGGACTAAAGTTATGGAACTAAAATAAGAAAATGAATCCAATATCTGGGATTTCTGTGAAGGAATAGCCACCAGGTTTGGATTCCCTGTCACTATCATATTAGATAATGCATTGGAATTCCTTAATACAAGTATCATTGAATGGGTTTTCATAGAATGGTATATACCTCAGCACTTCATCAAACTATTACCCTTAAGTTAATGGCAAAGTAGAGTCCACGAAAAACAAGATCATATTAAGGATTATCATAAGGAATCTTGATAAAAATTAGAGAAATTGGCAGACAAAGCTCAAATTGGCTCTATGGGCTAATAGGATCAGATCTAAAATGTCCACGGATATCTCCTCATACAATCTTATGTATGGAAAAGAGGTAGTATTTCCCATATCCTTGGATTTTCCTGCTTTAGAGCTCATGAAACAGTTAGAACTGGCTGAGTTTGAACCTATAGAAATCAAGTATGTACAGCTAATGGAAGTTGGAGAAGACAAGAGAGCATGTAATGCAAAGTCATGGAGAAGGATCAAGAATTAATCAAGAAGAGCTTTGATAAGAAAGCACAGAATAATGGACCTTTCAAGAGGAGGACTTGGTTCTGAAGTGGGATGCAAATTAGGTAAAAGCCAGGAAATTATTCCAAGTTTGATGCCATTTGGAGTGGCCCCTACATGGTCATAAGATGTACAGGTAGAAATTCCTTCTAGCTGGATAATTTGGACGGTGAAGAATTACAGATTCTAGTTGATGGGATCCATCTCAAACACTGCTACTGAAGAGGAAGGATTCCACCTTTGTAAATATTAGCATAGGATTTTAATTTACCTAAATGCGTAAGCACATGTTTCTTGTTGTAGCGTAGGTTTTGTTTACCTGAGTGTCTCTGACACAAGTTTTTTCTTGCTCTAGGTTTGTGTCATTATACAAATCAATGTGCCTCCAGGTGAATGCAGCTAGAACCTTCAACATTTGTAGCAGCGAGACCCATAGTTTGTCGTAATAGTTGTTCATTTAAAAATAGAAAAAATATATAGAAACTAAAATCAGGTCTCGAAGGGTCCATTTTTCTCAGAAGAACAGGACCAACGTCAAGCCAACCACCCATGACTCCTTGCCTAATGGATATAACAAGGCAACTGATCTCTTCATCTAGCAGTAAGATATCCCTTGTGAGTCGCCAAATTGTTATCTTAATTTTTTCCTAGGGAAAAATTGATCAAACATGAACCTATCCAGAAATAAATTCAAGGGACGGTTTCGTCGTACGCGCCCACGCTTGTCAAATCCAATAGACAGGTTACAAGAAGGCTCTATAGTGAAGTAGAAGCAGGTTCGGAAAGGAAGGACCAAATAATGTCAAAGAAAACTAGAGGCTCAAAAGAGGGAAATATAGAAAGACTCAAGGTCTGCGGGTTTTACAAATGATTCAGAGAGAGCCCAAATTAACTAAGTACGGAAGAATCAGTGGAATTTTCCAACATGCCTCATTAGCACATCTCTAAGGGTTAAACTCAAAAAGTATACTCAAATAAGTGAAAATCTTCGAAATGTCTCGGGCACGAAAAGGGACAGATTCGGTTGTTGAAAATTCCAAATGAGTAGAAAAGAACCACATGTTAGCTTAGTGCGTAATTTCAAAAATGGGGGCCCAAGGCGGAGACTTAAACTAGCGCCATCCCTCCACCTGGTCAAGGATTTAATAGAAGTCTAAGTGGAAAGCGGGCCTAAATTTTTTAAGTATAATAGTGCAGGCGGAAGGCACCACATGTCTTAATGGCACACATTCAAAGGTGCACGGTCAAAAACAGAGACTCAAATAAGTGTGAGGCTTCTACATGTATAGGATTTAAGAAAGGAATCGATCCGAATTCGCTAAGTATCAACAGATTCTGTGGAAAGTAGCCATGTGTCATCCTGACGCATCTTCAAAGGTAAATTTAGAAGCGGGTCTCCTAGAGAAGCACCAAGACCTTCCATGTGTCCCAGGTCACATATATGAGCCTCGCCAAACAAATTCGGACTTAGTTGAAACATAAAAAAATAAAGAAGAACCCGCAGAAGGAGCCATGTGCCTCAACCTGCTCACAATTTCCAAAATAAAGGCGGCCAAAAGAGGTCCCTAAACACGTGCCAGACTCTCCACGTGGCCATGTTCCACGTCAAAGTGGGAAGGCGGGTCACTAGATGTAATTTTAACTTTTTGGCTTCATTTCCAAACAGACATAAAGTATATAACTGAATCACACCTCCGATGATGCCCAAGGATCCATGTTTCATGCCTAAATTACATGCGGGTTGGCGGGCCTTGGAGTGCTTTCTTGCCCAAATGGAAAATGTGGATAGGCGGGCCTGAAGGTGGTTTTTTGACAAAAAAGGAATTGTGGGGCTGCAAGGCTCTTTTGCATTTTTGAATTTTTGTGCCAAAAGGCACAAATTGAATTTTGGGCCCCCACACCCCATTCTCCCTATTGGTTTCCACCATTTTTTATATGGACCCGATTCAAATATGCAAATGGTTATATATTCTGATCCAGTGCCTAAAAGCCAACAAATCTACTACCATTGGAGAGATCTTGACCTCGTCTATGCCATGGTGATCTAAAAATTTAATTTTGACGAGGTTAGGTGAGCTAAAAAAATGGAAAACGTCTTCTTGACATTAATATGCAATCTGATTTCTCCAACAAGCAGAAAATTTTATTTGATCCTCCGTTATTTCTTTGACATGCCGAGTAGACATGGAGTGACGGAATTGATAGATTCTGGGTGGATTTGTAGGGGCATTTATGGCCGGTAGCTAAGCTGTAAATTGAGTTTCCCACCTCTTTTCTTTCTCTCTCTTCACTACATCTATAAATGATGAATCTTAGTTCATTGTAAAGGGTTGGATATTTTTGTTTTTCACCTTCCCTTCTTCCATTTTTTGTAAGTGAATTTGTGGAGCTTTACAAACCTCCCATTTGAGCTATAATACAAATTTTTTTACCTCTTGGCTCACTGTAGTGTACTGTATCTACTTTGAAGCAATAAAATATTTCTTATTGATGATTTTCAACCCTCTCATGTGTTGATTGTTGTCTTCTAATCTCTCATTGCAGTTCAGTTATTTGTGCATGGTAGTAGTATTGCATTTATATGGTCTGTGTTAAATTGTGAAATAGTTGTTTAACATTCCTTTGGTGTATTACCGTTGTTAGCTTACGTTATATTTTTTCATACCTTCTCAACCTTGTCTCCTTGTTAAGATAGAGTAGAATTTTTAATAGATTCTCTACAATTTACTCGTATGCACTTGTAACAACAGGAATAGGGAACCGTCCTTCATCCGGAGAGGTCTCTCGACTTCAAAGTCCCACACTTTGAGAGATGCTCCATGTTGTGCAATCACACTGAGAGTCTCAACTCATCTTGTTGTAGGCACTTAGGGGTGATGTGATTCTGCACTAATAGTGTCTTGGAGATCCTTGTAAGGGATCTAATACTAACCCTTGTAAACAATGAAGACTATCAATGTATACATTCATTTTCATGTATATGTATATAGTATTTATATGAGATTTTGATATGAATTGGACATGTGTGTATGTGTGTGTATACACACACATATGGAACATTATATGCATATAAATATTGATATGGTATATATGTTTTATTAATATTGGGTGTCCAAACACTGTTAATTTCGTACGTTATTTTGTATATATATATGTTGAAATTATCTTTATATCTAATTGCATAAATGTAATATAAATACCACCATGGGCTCCAATAATTATTTATAAAATAATATTCCATTCAAATAATTATAAATTTAATTTATAATACATGAAAATCATTTGGTCATTTTCTTAATTACTCCATAAAATAAGATAAGTATAGGAGAACGATCACTATCCTTTGTATAAAGAGGTTTTTCTCTACCAATGCACTAAACATATATATATAGATATATAGATATATAGATATATATATGTATATATATATATATATATGTATATATATGTATATATATATACATATATATACATATATATACATATGTGTATATATATATATATATATATATATTTATATATATATATACATATATATACATATATATACATATATATATATATGTATATGTATATATAAATTTTATATATACATACATATATCTACATGTATATATATATATATATATATAATGTTTATTTCTCTAAATCTGAGCTTATTGTAGTCCAAACAGCTAAAAACTATAGCCAATATTGGAATCCAATATTACTATTTTTGGATTATAAAATGTTAAATATTGGAATGATCTGCACTCCAAAATCACTCATATTGGATTCAAATATTGCATATATTGGAATCTAGAATCGCATATATTGGAATCTAAAATCTCATATATTGGAATTAATTGTACTAAAAAATTACATATATTGGAATCCGTTAATTCTCCTTTTGGAGTCGTATATATATATAATCATGAATTAAATTAATGAATCTGTGAAATAACATTTAATGATTTCAGGGAATCCAACATTGATCTAATAAATAATGTCTGGTGGCTACTAGTTCATATAAAATAGATACATGTTTTTTTATAAGGGCTAGGGGAAGCTAGGCTAAATGTTCTCTTTGAAATAATGATTTTTTTAGTTTTAATATGTTTTCAAGATTAAACTATGAAAATTTGAATATTTAAATCCCCATTGGCCAAGAGTTCACTAGGCTAATCACATTCACGAGATGTGAGACACTTCCTGATTCAATTACTATGGTTTGATTAAACCATGGGGAAACCACAGAATTACTGAAGATGTTTTGAAGAAACTTAAACACGATGACGATTCCATTTTGGGTAATTTAATTGACTTTAGAACCATTCTAGATATATTTCTATATGTAAAGTTAGATATCAAATTAACTTCATTTATTATGGAGTGATTGAACCTCATCGCAACCAGAAAAATTATGAGGATGTTATGAAGAAATAAGTAAATGGAGATGATCCAGTATAGGAGAATGTAATTAATTGTAAAATCATACTAGATATATTTTCATATTTAGATTTAGATATAAAATCAACTGTAAGAGAGATGGCATAAAAATTTTCACATTCAAATATGGATATGAACTTATTTAAAATTAACTGTAAAACTATCCCATATATATTTTACTATTTAAATATAGCTATGAAATAAATTTAAATTTCTTTACTAAAGGTAGAATTACAGTAAAACATTTGAATAATAATTTTAATTTATAATGTAATACTATTCCAAAAGATGGGCTTCTGAATCAACAATACAAAACATAGTAAAGCTCAAATAAAAAAATCCATATAATTCTTTTCGTGATATAATATAATCCCAAATATATTTGACGTCATTCAATGGTTGCAACAAGGGCAACGCCAAATCTTATAAGTATTTCTCTTTTGACTTAGAATTTAAGTTAATTTTTTCAAAAATTATGTAGTTTGCAACATCAATGAACTTGTTTTTCTCTTATACATGATCTACAAGAACTTTATTTTTACAATTGTACGATGCATTAAGCCATGACCAAATGGAGTTAGGATTTTTGAGATAAAATTTGGGATTCCCAAAATCTTCATAATTGGAGTGTTTTGTCTCATTGCAATCTTCATGTGTAAATACATACTTGGATCGTGTAACCTTTAAGCCAATGTTTTGAAGGAATGAAGGCATCATTTCATCAAAATTTCAATTTCTCACCGATATCCATATTGCTATTTTGAATTTTCTTTTGCACTACTGCAAGAAATATTTCACATTAGGTCTGAGAAACTAAATTTATTTTTGAGCTTGATGTCATCAAATTTTTTTAACTGTTTAAATGTCTAATCAACCTTGTGGAGGGTGTGTTCCAAAACACCGTTTATATCAAATATGATCATTTTCATTTTCCATGTGTTCGTATCTACAAATGAAAAAAACAAAATCAAATGGTTGAGGCCGGTGAATTAATTGAAAAATAAAAAACAACTCACTTTCAATATTGTTATATCAGAAATCAAATGGTTGTAGGTGATGAAGAAGGTAAAACACCTAAGGTTGTTCCTCATTTCCTATTGTTATGCTAGGAATACTTTTTGTGCAGAATTTATTTGAATAGAATGAAATGTTTCTATGGTAAAATTATTTACATACCATATTGTAATTATTTCATTGCATTGGAAAGTGGTATAAGTTTTCTATTATCGAATCAAAAACTAGTATTTAAGAATGCTAAAAATTAATTTTGTGATATATATTTCATTAATAAAAACTGCTCAAAGTTTTGTTACAATAAATTTTTTGTTAATACACATTCCGCACTTATACACTCACACGTTGAACATATAATCAAGGAAATTTTAAATTCTCCCAACTTATAATTGTATAGTTGTAGCATACAAAATAGTTACGCAAAACCATCAAAAAAACATATGAATGCATTTTATTTAAAATTTTATGATGTATCATCACAATAACATTTTGAAATGTTATATTTTTATTTAGCATTAACTCACTCTAAATATTTGATTCCCTCTACCACATTCAATCCCTTTGACACTATTATTGATAAGTCATTGTAAAAATCAGTCATCAACCACATATCTTCTGAAAAATGTTCTCCTTTGTTTGTGATCCCCACCATCAAATTTGTTAGAGTGTTTCCCTTTATACCTAATCTAATACACATTGTGTCTTTAGAATTGTAGGGAACATCATGTATACTCCAAACCTTTTCTAGATATTTTATTTCAATTCTATCAACTATATTGCAATGTAATTTTGCCTGGGTGACTGCTAGATTCAATTTAGTTGATAATTTTTTATTGAAGGCCTTTATCATCTTTTCAACATCACCATAATTGATTTTTTCTGACCAGAATCCAATTTCAAATATTTTTTATAATGAATTTATAAAATATTTCAGGCCACCTCTCACATTAATCGTCTCTATGCAGAACTTGAATGACATGTCCCTCGAGGGTGATTAGTATTCCTCATACAGAAATCCCTACAAATCTAAAACAAGTAAGCAATTATTGTGGCTAACTGTAGGGAAGCAAATACTTTTTTTAATTGGTCTCTTATAAATTCTAAACAATGAAAAAAATCAACATTTTAGCTTACAACTACAACTTACTGATGCACCTTGCATGCAGGATTACATCTCCTTTTCCCAAAATTGGATCCTTTGATGCAAAATTTGTTTAAAACAAACATCAATATATTCATAATATAGTTATTTCTATGGAAAATGAAAGAATATTTGAAACAAACATAGTGATCTAATCGGTAAAATGGTAAATTCAATATTAGCACTTTAGGTAGCTACTACTTACCGACTGAGCTTCCGACTTGGCTTGCATAGACCTTACTAGATGTTGTTTTCCTTTATGCAAGATGTATTAAAAAAAACAGTAATATATGCATAAATGATTTCATTCTCTGGAAAATGAAATAATAATTGAAAAATGTACTGTTCTATGTGGATATATGGTAAGTACAAATCAAAATATCCTGTCTTCTGAATGAATTGTAGTGACTGCTAGGGTTCATTTATATCTGTTGAACCACCCATTGGAGGACAATAATTTTTAGATATTGATGTAATTTAGCAACCCATAGGCTATGCCATCATTAGTTGGACTAAGCATCCATTCTAATGTCTATATCATTATGTCGATACTAGTGGTTTATGCAGACAACCAACAACATGGTAACTACAAACTATGTGCTAGCATTGGATGCCACCATGAACTATTGAAATAGGTTATTTCCTAATTCCTTCTTTGAAAATAGTTATGATTCTAGAATTAGCTGATATCATTTTCTATAAAAATTTTAGCCTTAGAAATGGTTATGTTTTAAAGTACAGATGGATAACATACTTGGTTATGAATGAATATTAATCTTGGTTACTACCACACACTCAACTGATACTTTCTCTAGTTGTTGTTCATTTATATAAACCATTAATTTTCTTATAAATTTGTGGGGCTTAGTAACATTTCTTATTTATAAATTCACACGATGAACATAATAGGATTTGATTGCATATTCATGTATGATGTGGCTAAGTTATTCTCATATTTTGTCAAAGCTTGTTAGCATAGAGTATTATCAAAAAAATGAAAAAAATGGCAATTGAAAACAAAGCTCTTTAAACATATTTACAAAATTATTGAAGGGCAATCACTGTGTTGAGTTCGTTGTGTAACATCAAGTTGATAGGTTTGTACATCAAATCCTATTGTTCTTTGGTTGTATTTTTAAATAAGAAATGTGTAAGTTGTTTTATTTGTTGAAATACATTTAACATAATCACATGGTTGAGTTATATTCTGGTATGAACTTGTCTTCATCTGATAATATTAATGTTTCAAAATTGTTTCCTGACTATGTTTCTCAATAATAAAAATAACAAATAGACTGGATTCAACCAAGGCACACAATGAGACACTTCCGTCGTAAATTACTAATGCTAAATAATTTTGGGAACAGAATCAAACAAACATCTTAAACTATAATTCATATGATCTCTTGAAAATAAAACGATGTTTGTTTCCTTTTAGGCTAGTTTTGCTTCCAGTAATATTTTTTTGTGGTATTTTTTCCATCCAATCCCTATAGACTTCTTCTCTTTAAATCATTATTATCATTGCAAATGTGCACTCCAATTATTGTGTACATAAGACACAAACTTTTAAATTTCCCACTGCTATCATAGAGTCTGTAGCATCTAGCCAGAATCGATTCTTCACTATCTTTAAGATTTTCTGTGAATTTTTTTACTTTTTCTCTCAATATTTTTGAATGCTTAATTAATATGAGAATAATAATAATACAATCCCGCACACTAGTTCCAAAAATTGTTAGTAACTCCATTATTAGTTCAAAATAAATATCGCTAGACCAATTAAAAAAATTAGCGATACCACATTCTACATTGTAAAGATTGGTGGAAATAATAACTGCTAGAGTTAACGGAAGCTAGAATGGGTATGTACATTGACAAGTAAATTCTTTTGTGGAATCTATCCTTTCAAGTATATTGTCTTCCATTGAAATCACATAATTGTCTAATATTATCTGAGTCTCGACGGAAAGAACTTCTTTTGCCACCTGGTCCTTTTTTTGTTTGTATTTTTTTCCCCTATGTGGGAATAAAAAAATTTCTTTCCTTTTCTCTCTTCTCCCAATAATATAGATAACTAGTAGTAGTTTGATTCATGTAATATAAAGTTTTGAATTACATCCGATTCCCTACAAGATGTCAATAGATTAATTTGTTGATATTTGTGTTTAAAATATTGTAGAACTTTTTCTCTCATTTTTATGCCTCCTATTATTCTCTAGCAATAATAATCAAATGTCTCTACTATTAGGCCTACCTCAATAGGGCCAGTTAACCAAACATCCCTTGATTGTATTTTAGTTGCTAGTACAGATAGTTCTTCGTCATTCATTCCTCTAGTAGCCTTAAATGAATTAGTAGTGAATTTTTCCAATTAATTAGGTTGAAATTTATCATGATTATCTTTAATACATGAACAACAAAGGCAGCCAAATCTAAACAACTCAAATTTTGTAGTACATTTAGTCCATATATCATCAAGCAATAATAAAAAGTCCATTTTTTGTATAGAATTTTTATTTTGTCCATTTTGAAAATCAAAAGGCATTAATTCAAAAAGTTATGCATTGAAAGGACAATCATATGTATTATAATTTTATATAAGTAAGCTAAATGTTAATAACTAATGTAATTAAATTAAAATACATTACCCTCCTCTCCTTTGTTTTGTTTTTTGTCAATCTGATATGTTGATGACATCTAAGCAATATCCAAACCGATCTAGATTTGTAAATAAAATCAATAAACGTGTTTTCTATCCATTTTCTATTCAATTCATTATGTTTTTAACAAATATTTGTAATGGCTTTGTTAGTTGTGTTTATAGAAATAATGCAAGCCCTTCGAAATTGTAGCCTGTTATGTAAACACTTGTAAGTATCTGAGACAAAAATATTTTGTTTTACACATACTGTATGTTCGTCGTCAAGTATATAAAAGTTAAATTCATCCCTTTCCATGTATTTCGGATCATGGATCTTGAAAACCTTCTTCATAGACTGCAAGAAGGGAAGAAGAATTATGTCCCTATGTGTAGGAATAAAATTTATCAACATGGAGTGCACAATAAGGTAATCATTCTCATCATCTATAGAAGGATACAAATACTCTAGAGGTCCTACATGGCACCTTAAAACATCAATTTAAAATACTTAACCATTGAAAAAAAAGTAATCAAACTGTTGAATAGTTTAACATTTTTTTTTCATGAATATAGTGGTTGCCTTCTTCAACAATGCATCTGATTTAGTATTCTTTTTCAACCCTTACAACTTTAATCTAGATGGATCGATCTCAAATTTATCCAAATATATTTTCCTCAACATAGTAAACAACTTGGTACATTTTTGCATTAAAAGTGAACCTTTTCTATTCAAAAAATGAAAAATGGAAGATCTTTTTTCATCTCTCTATAATTTTTTGAGTACTGTAAGAATGCCACTGTGAATGTCTTCTACATTTGAACAACCAATTTTTTCATTATCTATTAAGAACCCCAAATCCAAACCATTTATTGAATAGGAACCTTTTTCATTTGTATTTTTAGGATTTCATCTCTCGTTTCCTGAATAAAGAAACATCCAACTCCATATCTAGAATAAGACACTTATTTTTTTTATAGTCAATTTGTTCGACTTAAATAGGTAGTATAATCAAATCAAAAACTATACAGAATATAACCATTTTGAATTCCTCATGTTTGTCATCTATAACAAAAAGAACCACAGGTTGTTGTAATAGCTATCAAGGCCATGGATTTAAACAAACCATTCGTCATGTCTTTTCTTCTAGCACTCAACACCTTCAATGAATGGAATTTCTAAGAATGGATTTCGACTAATGGAAGACATTGTACTTATAATTGGAGTAGAATATATTAATAATTACTTCACATATGGAGTAATTTTTTTCCCATTATATGATAATGAATGTAATTATTAGCCTTTACGATAACTAATCGCTATAGTGCATTACTTTTTATCATTGGTGAGTAATCAACATAAACATTAGTCACCACTAGGCTTAGACTGGACATTATACGTAACCTTCAACTAGTTATTGTAAATCATAGTTTTTGGATCACATCATTAATAAGAGAAACTATGCAAAATTCTTCTTGAAAATCAACATGCAACATATTTTGGAAGGCTTATCCATTGTGTGAAAACCATCCATATTGCAGAGATAACATGAAAGGAACGTTTAAAAAACATATATGTTAGTGAGATAGAGCATTTAAGTAGACATATGAATGGACACTTTTAAACATTACTTGTTGTAGTCCTATTATTCGACCAATCAGCCCAATACACACTGACACATCATCTAGGTAGACCATAGAACTCACCTGAGGCATGCAAGGGTACCAAGTCCCTCATTTATGTGAGATCTATCAAGGAGTTAACTTGATGAACAGATCTATATTAAATATATATAATAAGCATTCAATTATATTGCAAAATATAAGCTATATTTAGGTCATAAACATATGCAATAATAACTCATACAATTTTCAAGATTAAATCAGCCATGACATAACTATTCACAAATATGTTAACAACCAATATCTAGCAAAAAATATTCCTTATATTAAGTAATGTAAAATAAAAAATATGGATACATACATAGTAGTGTCACCATAATTCATGCACGCATATAAACCAATAGCATAACTCTAACAAAACATGGATCCCTAACCCATGCAAATCAATACATATTTATAGGGGTGGGGACCTACCCTTGACTACCTAGTCACCATTTAAAAATAGGCTACATGCTAAGAATATCCATGTGCCCTTACAAGATAAATATAAAATCATGTAATCTCGCTAATAATAGATTATTTAATAATGACTACAATTCTAATCCTATTAATATTCCAAAACTATGCATGTCACTTAATCTTCCATTCGTCTAAAAATAGACTTTCTTCACCCTCAAGTCTTCATACTGATGTGTGCCTTCTAATACTTCTAATAAAAATTTCTTGTCACTTAACATATATTTTTTGCCTTATATTGAAAATGGCTAAGTCCATATGACATGCTTTCCTAGGCGCACCCTGTTCCACTATAATCCCACATGCACCTATGTGCTCTATGCCCATGTGCTCACTCCATATGCACCTTTTATACTTAGATTGTAACTCATCAGCCTAACATTACCCCACACTTGATTCATTTCCATCCCCGAAAATGGGTAATCAAAAGTTATACCTCCATCAATAAAGAATAAATAATGAAAGAATATATGCATAAAAAGAATACTTGGGCGCTCTATCCTTCCATAGGTAGAATTATATCTCGATATTTTTCTTTGACCTATGCTTCTATCTCATTCCAATCACTCAGTGCCATATTAGTTTTTTGGAAATTTCTTCCAGTACCCCATCTAATTCATCCAACGTCATGTTTTCACCTTCATTCTACAATACATTGAGAATATTTTCCTTGCTCGAGATCATCCCTTCCATAACATCCACCCGCTGCATGATTAGTTTTCCAATCTCCTTGATCTTTTCCTTGTGAGGGTTCTAGGCTACTGTAAGTGCATCTTGCTTATCTTCTACCAAAGTGATCCTCTCCTCATGCCCAAGTGTCTCATTCTTCACTTCCTTGAGGAGTTCATTCTCCTCTTCCATAGTCCTTATCATTACTATTAGGTTAGGGGTCATGAAAATATTCAATTCTAAATCTGCCCTTTTCAATTCATCCTTTAAGGTATATAGTATAGATTCATAGCATTCAACATATTCAATGCCAAATATTCTTCTATTGCAATATCCTTTGGTTTTGTCATTCATAATAGACCTTCAACCATCACCATATGAACAGGTGTGCATAAATAGTGCATTACAAAAGGGAGCTTCTCCAACACTTTTTCTCCTAGATCTAGCCTTACCTTATAAACTTCATCTCAAATTTGTGCTTTCATACTCACTAATGTCCTCTTCCTTTCCTCAGCTTTCTCATGTTCCTTTTTTAGGTGCTTTATCTTGGAATATTTATCTTTTCTATCTTCTAGAAGTTCCCAAATAGTTTCCACTTTATATATTTTCTTGCGCGTAACCTTTGCAAATACCTTCATTAATGCATTACTCACATACTCATCTGACATTTGAGTAGGATTAAATGTGACATGGCATGATTTTGGTGCTTTCTTCATTCTCCACAAAACATATGATGCTTCACACACGTCAAAAGAAGGCTCATCCATATGAGTTTTCTTACTCCATTATAGTCACTTTCATGTGCATGTGGTATCCATCTCTAAATTAATTAACTCCCATACATAAAGGTCCTTGGGCTCCAAAGTACTTTCGAACCTAGTGCATATGATCCTGGTCAGGTGATTAACATACCCAACTATAAGAATCTCATATGTTTCGTCATCCTTCCCATTACAAGAGCACATATCCTGTGCAAAATGTACATATGAATAAAACTTTGGTCCTCCATCAGTAGGCTTGACCTTACCCTCATCTATATTTCTCTTGATAGTGCCACTTCCTACCTCCTACTCTTTTAACTCCTCTATATCCTATTGCAATTATTATTCATGAGGCTAGTCTGCATCCTCATTGTGAACTAGATTCTTCAGCTCATTGTCCTCATATTTATCCCCATCATCATCCTTATTAGAGATGTACCTATGCCTTTTCTTTACTAGTTCTTCCTTCATTGGAGATATCCTTTGTGACCTTCGTAGCAGATGTGAACATCCCATGCCTTGAGTTTTGGTCTTTCTGAACACCTATTTTTACTCTGGATCTCCAACACCTTCTCTTTAACCCAAATATTTTGTGCCTCTTTCCATTCACACTTCTTGATCCTATTTTTGAAATGGAGGGGCTTCCTCACACACTCTTTTCTCTCCTATGGTGGGTTGTTTTCTCCTACCATGCTCTAAGACACCACTGTTCTCTTTAAGTTCCTCTTATTCTCCTTCTTATTCATCACCAAGGGGTAAATTTTCCTCTTCATATTACAACATGCCCACAATATGCTTTCCCTTGGGTGCCTCAGGGAGCTTGAACTCATTCTTTACATATTTTCCATTCTCTAACTTGGGATTAAGGTAGATATATTCCTTAGCCGCTCTAATCTTCCCAGTTGTTAGGCTCATAAAAATTATATGAATATCATCTAAAATAAGTCTCTCAATATATGCAGATTTACCCAGGTAGACATACATTTTTTGGAGTGTATGATAGTCGTAGTCCACATTTTCTATATTAAAGATAAACCTACCTATATTTGAGAACCTGTGTACCGATGCCTAAATGTAGTGAAAAATGAAGGAATAAGGAAGCTTACATCAAGGACTCCACTTTCTATTCTTCAAGAAAAATTTCCCTATGCAGAAATGCTGGTGAACTACAAATTGTACCTATTTTTCCAATAAAAAAGGAATATCCTTCGGTATTCTCCACTCAGTCTCAAACACAGTGCGCAAGATCTCATACCAATGTTCTGTTATTTTATTGGAGGCCCCGCTCATGGACCCATCACATTTGTACTTCACAAATCTATCTACAATGGACCTCTTTTCCTCGTGGTAGTGCCACATTTTATCATTTGGACCATCAGGTAATCCAGTCTCTACAAAAACAATAGACAGAAGGATCACACAAAAAATTATCTTCTCACCTTCATATGCCTCTTAAAAATGGTCTCACTAATGAATATGGATAACTTGTATACTACTCCCTTTATCATCTTATTTTTGATATATAACCATTCCTTATTCACCTATGACCAATGCTCTTGATTGTTTAACTTAGTGAGGAGGTTCATTGCCTCCTGAACAACAGGGTATTTCTATAATTTTGGGATATACATCCTATTGTCACCTCAAAATTCTCCTCTTTTGAAAGTTGAAAAATTTTAAAATTTTGAGTTGGCACCCTTCAGTAATGTTTTAGTAAAGAGGAAATTTGAAGAGATAGTGAAAATGTCGTTTCTTGGGATCATTTTAGTAATTTGCGGGTCTGTCGGAAATTTTTTTCCCTCATGTCCCAAGTTCCTTCTGGGCTTCCTGTTCCCTGATTCCCCACATTGCATCACCTGCATTGGCTCAATTGGGTCTTCATGTCCCATATGTCCCAAGTTCCAGTAGGCCTTTAGTTCGCCAATTGGCTGATTTTCCCACAAGTTCTTGTCTATCATCTTTCTCATGTGCTTTTTCGGCCCATCTGTCCCAAGTTCACCCGGGCTTCAGTGTCCCCTATTCCCCGCATCGCCCGCATCAGATGAATCAGGTCTTCATGTCCTTCGACATTTCTGTGCCCCTAGTTTTCCTGTGCTCTTTTGGCTTGCATCACCCGCATCGGCCGAATCGGCTCTTCATGTCCCACATGTCCCAATGTCCCATGGACCTATCTGGGCTAGTTTTTTCCACTTTTCCCCATTTCACCTTTTTGAGTTGGTACAAGGAGCATTTAATGCACATTTATGACCTTCTCTCTCCTGAACGACTATTTAAAGGGACCACCATCGATTCATTTGACACATTACTTGCTTATTATTTTTTTTGTCCCAGGTTCTTGCAATTGAGTCATTTTCTCATCTTCTTATATCCCTTTGCATTTTTATCAGGATCTATTCTTTGAAGGCCGTTCCTCTGTGCACTTTAAAAATGAAGATCAAGTTTCAAGGGCACGAGCATTTGTCACCTCTGGAGACCTTTGTACCTAATATTGGGGATAGTGAATTTTGACACTTGGATTTTGATGATTTCTGGGGAAGGTTAACATGCGACAACCCTACTCCCATGGCCCAAATGATCAATGATAGTGGAATCACATATGTTGTTGGATTTCCCATCTCTGTGTAGTGTACTGATATTGTGCTCACCTATGGAGCTCATTTCAATCTAGATACCAAGGAGGTTGTTAATGTGCATGGAGAATTGATTGTAAAACTAGATGCTGCCACCATCGCCGATACCCTATGCATTCCTGAGACAAAAGACTCCATTGTTCTCAGTCTCACTCAAGCTCAGGATTTGTTTGATATGGACAACAAGAAATACAAGGCTCACATAGCTAAGTCATGGTTAAAATTCCCTAAGAAGGGAGCGTCCCGACTCTCCAAAGCATTGTTTAGGGTGTATTTCAATGAAGAATTATCATATTTCATCATCTTGCTTGCCCATATTATGGGGATTCCCCTCTACCAATGACTTCCATTTTTGGATGTTCCTTTTCATAAGCATCATCTGCGAAGGTAAACAAAACATAAACTGGGCTGAGATCATTTGTTTGAACTTGCCTGAACAATTGAAAAATGTTCAGCAAACTAAGAAGTTCTACATGAATTTCTTATCTCATGTACACCCTGGCAGCATCTCGCGAGTGGTTTGGATTCACTTACATTAAGAGAAAGAAGGATGAGCCCATATACACATATTTCCCTCAATTTACCCTTAAGGATAGTAATCATAATTTTAGAAGGGTAAATGATTCTTTCACCATGTGCATTGTGAGACTTTTGGACCGGTGACACTGCTAGGAGATTTTCTAATGAGGCTATGGCTCTGATAGCCAAGTATGGGGATTTCTTCATCCAGTTCAGAAAGTTCTCATACATCAGGTTGGCTTGTTTTGAAAGTACACCTCTCAAGCTTCCCATGTTCTGCAATGATAAAATGGCTCTGGTTGAGGTGTGCAGACAACTAGAAAAACTCCATAGAACCTGTAGAGACAAGAATATTACAGGTCTTCATTTCCCTATCTCCTTGGGGAATTATACATGCAAGATAGCCCTAGATGCCCAAAATATAAAAAGGGTTATTACTCCTTGTACTGTTCATTTCTTCAGGTCTAGGACTTGTTTTGATCTGAAGAAATTCATTGATTAGAATTTGATAATAACCTATCATCACAGTCCTGACATTGAGGATTACTGGGTTGGCTGTATTGATGATTTTGAAGCCAAGAGGAGGCATTTTGGTAGATTATCTCTGCAATAGATCTTAGATATCAATATCTACCAGGTTCCTGAAAGGCTTGTGGACGATGATGAGGGCTTGCAATCCTATGAGTATGAGAGATCCATCAAGCACACACCTCTAGAAACCCTGGATTGGTATGTGAAGGAGAAAGATGATTTGAGTGAGATAATTGCCCCTGTCATTGTCAGAACTAAGGTTTGGTTTGACAGGAAAGTTCGTGAATTCAGGAAGAGCCAGGGTAGATCTTATTCAAGAGAAACTTCCACACCTAGGAAGGAAGTACATACGCCTAGTACTGAGGTACTTGAGAAAACTCCTCCTTCCTCATTGAAAGAGCCTGAAATGTCTACTTCTTCTTCTTCCACTCAAGTGTATCAGAAGAAGGTCAAAGAGGTTAAGTAATAACCAATCACGAAAGAAACTCTTATGGAGAATTTAGAATTGCATGTTGGACCAGAGAACATTCTTCTTCTAAGTGAGAATGAGGATGATGAGATGATAGATCCAGAAGAAACCCTTCGAACCACTGCTGAGATGGAGAAGGAAGGATCAAGAACTGAACCTACAAGATTAACAAAATCCCTGTAAAGTAAATTCTTGAGGTTCCACTTACCCACTCAACAAGTAGGACTCTTCCATGAGTTCTCTTGCACTTGGACCCCTTAACTCCACTATTTCTTCTTCTTCATTTTCCTGGGTGCAGCCCCTAGTAGATAAAAAGAAAATAAAGTCTTCTTCCTAAGAAACTAGGCATGATTTTGATGTTGTGGCAGCTCTACTTGGTACTACCCCTCCTCCTCCAGAAAAGAAAGAAAATACTACTTCAATATTGGTATCTGATGCTCAAGGTCAATAGTTTCTAGAGGTTGCTAGACCCAGAGTGAATATAGAGGAGAAGGATCTTTTAATCTCTGACTTGGAGATTTCCAGAATTCCACTGGAGAATCTACACCTGAGAGTGAGGTTCATAACCTTCAGGAAACTGTCACTAAGGTTATTGAATGGGTTGAGAAAGGTAAGCAAACCATGGAGCAGTTGGAAGAACAGAACCAAGTTCTTTCCAACTTTATCAGATCATTATTAACAAAAGATAAAGTTTTGGATCCAGCTCCATTGGCTACTCTCCCACCTCCCATGGTTCTCAGTTCAGGATGAGGTTCAAAGCATCAAAGATATACATAAGTATTCTACTTATGGGAAGTTTTTTGTGGCCATGGAGGATGACATGACTATAGCATGTTTGAATTTCATTGAGGAAGCCTTCAAAACCAATGATATGATCAATTTGAAGTAGAAACTCACTTCCTCTATCGAAGCCATGGACAAAGAGATGAAGGTCTGGAGTGGATGTATTATAGACCTCCGTCTAATGGGCCAAACCAATGAGAATATCCTATTGGCCAATAATGTGTTTGATGATGCAAAGAATAACTTGTCAAGGACATGGATCTTCAACATTGAGTGGAAGATAAACGTTTTGGAGGAAACATTGGGAGAATTGGGGTATGTGTGGAAAAAAGGGGAGTCCTTTAAAACTTGTGATTTATCTACCTTCAAGGATATCCACTGCCATCTTTAGGATGAAACTATAGGTGTTTCCTTTTCTCTTCAAGAAATCAAGGTTAAATTTAGAATCTTTGTTAAGGGTGATCTGTTCAAAAAAGATTCATTTACTAAGGAGAAGATGAAAGATATTTTTTCTCTTCATTCAACTATTACTTAAGCTAATAAAGAATATCTAGAGCATACCGAGTTTGATAAAGATATGGAGCAATGTATAGGCACGTGGACACATGCTACTTCCAACACAATAATTCCAAGAGGCATGGAGATAGCAGAAGAATTGAAAATATTTAGGCATTGAATCATCAAATCAATGGGCCCTCCTCAGCCATAATCGGATGTCTCTATTTCTTTCTCTCCATTCTTCTATTTTTAGTGTTGATCTCCTTGTAATTTAATTAAGGACTTTGTATTGTGCATTTCCTTAATTAATCTTTTGGTTAAAAGAAACGGTTACCAAATGTAACCACTTTGTAAGCTATATATTGAGCTCTCCTCACCATTCCAAACGGTTAGAACTCTGATAAGTTTTGACAGTGTAAAAGGACTTAAAGCTATCAATGCAAAAAATTTCCCCTTCCTATTTCTATCTATGTTTATTTATTCTCTCTTACTTGTCTAAGGTTATTGAATCATTAATCTATTTTGCATTTAGAAGATTTTTATTCTTATGGATGTCATCTCTGAAACTTTCTGTCTGTAAGATAACATCTAGTGGTTTTAATAAGAATGATTTTGTTCTATATATTGTCCTTGCTCAACATTTATAAGAAACTATTTTGCTATTTATAATTCCTGAAAGTGTTAATCTACCTTTTCCCCCCCCTTAGTTATTATTTTATTTTGTATTGATAATATATCTTTGCATTAAAACACTTTCATGATATCAGAATTCCTCATCAAAGTTGGAAGTTGTAAATTTGTAAATAATTGTGTCATTTTCTTTCAATAAGGGAACATCTCCCATTAAAGACGAGGAACTTTTTGTCCCCTGACTGTTGCTTTCATTAAAGTCCTAATTTGACAACCAATAGTTTTTTGTGACTCGGTTGGGGATTTTTTTACTGAATTCCAGTTTTAAAGAATAATTTCTTGATCATTTCTAATTTGGTGACTCTAAGATTTACTCGCAGAAGAAGGGCTCTTGGAATTGAATATTCACAATTTCAACTACTGGAGAAGAAAGGATTTCCCCTTCCTTCAATGAGGAGAGATATAAGGACTCGTTTTACAAGCAAACCACCTGTTGAAGATAGAGCTTTTAGGAGTGGTTTCCCTCAAGAACAACTCATCCCTAATCTTCGCACTTTAGTTCTTGCTGGCATTTCAGTTCCACTTCAAGTAATTTTTCCAAGAATAGCAGTTTCATTACCTTGGGGCCAACGAGTTGGGCCTCTTTCCCTTCCCCAACCCTTGCATGAGTTACCCAGAGGTAATAGAAAGAACTTTCCCAAGTTCAGAGGAGATGGCAAGGTACATCCTGGTGAACACATTACAACCTTCATAGTTGCATGTGGAGTCCTTGGGGTTGAACACGAGGATGTCTCTATGAGGATTTTTGTGAAGACTTTACAGGACAATGTAGAATATTGGTTTTATCATCTCCGCATTGGGGCCATCACCAATTGGACTACCATGAGAACCAAATTTGAGAACCATTTCAAACATGCTAAAGATGTGCATGCTTTGCTAGCCGAGATTTCTCAAATTGACAAAGAACCACAGGAGCCCATGAGAGAATTCGTGGCCAAGTTCAATAAGTTGATTAACAAGATCCCATAAGACACCCTGCATGTGGATAAAATTCTAAAAAATATCTTCCTAAACACTCAATTACCTGAAGTAAGCTATGTTCTAAGGAGAGCCAATCTTGCAAATTTGGATGTTGATCAAATATTAGCCTTCAGTGTTGAAGATGACCTGATCATGTTTGGTAAATTAAAACTAGATCCTTCCAAATCTAAAGCTTATTCTTCCTCTTCCTCTACTCTTGGAGCTAAAGTAGATTAGTTAGTACAAAAGATTGCTAATGACCTCATTGCCATCAAGAAAAAATTGGCTCATCTTTCTCCTTATCAATATGTTCCAAGGAGAAATTTTTAGCCTAGAAACCATTTTCCTTCTTCTCAAACAAGGTTGGCAATCAAAGGACCACCCATCAAGGTCCTTGTTAATGCAACTTGTGAAATTGAAGAACCTGATGATGAAGAAGTTGATGAATATTTTGAAGAGCCTGAAGAAGAGGCTGAGGAAGAACTGGAAGAACTTGATGGGTCTTGCAGTTAATTTCCTCACCACTGAGGGTGTTGATGAGGAAGATGATTATGATGAAGTAGTGGCAGAGATAAATAGTGATTCATTTGCTTTTATGACTCGGGAGTAGAAAAATAAGAAAGAAAAAGTGATGCAGCCCACTAAGAAGTCCAATGAACATCCCATGACTATTCCAGTGATTGCAAGAAGAGAATCTCCCATTCCCATTGCATCCATGCAAAAGGTGAGTTCTGATAATTCTTCTTCTTCTACTTGTGCTTCTACAACTTCTTCTTCTTTAGTTCCAAAACTTGATAAGCCTAGGATTCCTAGTAATGATAGCCCATCCACCTCTGGATCTTTTGATATCATTGATTGCCTAAAGAAAAAAAAATCTAGATTTATGAAGCTGAGTTTTATCAGACTCATCCAAAAGCCTTTTCCAAAATGGTCCACTTTGTCAATTCTCATTTGGGACTTCATCCAACACTTCTGAAGGTATTTTTCCCACTCCCTCTTCCACATCCCAATCAAATCTTGTGGCTACAGTCACCTCACCAAATGTGAAAATCGAACCACTCTATATAACCCTCCTCATAGCTGGCCATAAACTTAATAGCTGTGGCATAGACTCAGGAGCGTCGGATAATGTCATTCCTACTAAAGTGGCTCATGCTTTGGGTCTTACCCTCACATGCACTTATGGCTCTTACTATTCCATGGAGAGTAGGGAGGTACCTTTGGTCAAAATAATTAAGGATGTACAAGTAGATTTTTCTTCTTTGCCAGAGAACAAGGTTTTAGCTACTATTTTGGTATTTGATATCCCTCCTTCGTATGGTATGCTATTGAGTAGAAATGTTATCCAAAATTCACCCCTCAAGGTAATTTTGATAACATGCATCAAATTCTGTAGTTCCAAGCAAGTATATTGATTCAAGGCAAAAATCATGTTTCTGGGGTCCCCTCGGCTTCTTTCTAACTCCCCTGTCCAAGAAGAAAATCCAGAAAGTTTGAAAAATGTGAAAAAAAAATTGCAAAAACAAGCTTGGGCTAGGAAAAATGAAGAAAATTGGCTAAGTCCTAGTCCTCGCAACAGGTCGGGACATGACGGGACAAATTTGGGCACAAATCGGGCATTGAAAGGCCGCCATGGCAGTCTGCAGAGCAAAAGGGAACCGGGAACGTCGAAACGCACAAGGGACGTGAAAAGGTGAACCGGCCAAAGTAAAGGGAACCGGGCGAATTGCCTAACTCTTTGTTTCACAAAAGGGACAAAAAACGAGAAAGACGTGGATTGAAACGGTTTGGGCAAAAAAAGTCCATTTCGAACCGGTTCGGAGAAATTAAGTCCAGGTAGTCCAGGACAGTTGGGACAAGAGTGGGACAAAAAGGACGCGAACCGGCCGGTTTGGCTGAAACAGCAACCCAAAGTATTTTCGATGCGCTGGGACAATCCAGGACAAAAGTACACGGAGGAAATGCGAAAAGCCGAAAGAGCCGAGAGCGAATGGCACGAATCAGGCAAAATAACAAGGCAGCCCGAAACTTTGGGACAAAGAGGGACAAGGAAGCCCGAATCGGCCGAAGGAGGATTTTTTCATCTGAGATAGTTGGGACAAAGGTACATGCGGGACACGAAAATCCGAAGCAGCCGACAGCAAGGAAGAAAAGTCAACGTTTGACCCGTAAAACTTCAAACGGCCATAACTTTTGACTCCGAGCTCTGATTTTCACAAAATTGGACTTTCTGGAACGAGCACGACATCCTCTACACCAATACTTTTTGGATTTCTTATTTTTAATGAGGTTAGATTTATTTAATTAAGAGAAATATATTCGGCTCTAGTCAGTTAATGCTCATTCCCGTCAAATGACAGAAAACGCCTGCCAGACCCAAAATAGCTGCCCGCACTCAGAAGGCCATAACTTTTGCATTTCTCAACAAAATCACACAAAATTGGTACCGTTGGAATCGTGGTTCTGAGCCCGATGCAAAAAAATCAAGAAATTCCAGATTTGATCAGAAATTGATTGATATTTTTTAAGGAAACGTGGCCGGGTTCAGAACAGTGTTTTATTTGGTAGCTGGGAGTGCAATTAAGAGGCATGGTCATCATTCTTTCTCTGCTGCAGCACATGGGACAGTATGGGGAGCCTTTTTCCAAGTAATGTATCTTGGGATGGATTTTATTTTGTATTTTTTTGAGTAATAATTTTTTATGATTTCACTCATAGCATTTAATGCCTCTTACAGGTGGTTGAAGGACAGATTTCGGGATTTCCATTTTCCCTTCTCTTTTCCTTCTCCGCGGAAGACTAAATTTGATGTTTTGTTGTTTTTAATGTAAAATTTAGGATTTTTCTATAAATTGGAGTGTTGGGCTCATTGTATAAAGGATAGAGATTTCCATTTTCCCTTCTCTTTTCCTTTTCATTTTTCTATAAATTGGAGTTTTTGGGTAGCAAAGCTCTGCCAAAATTGCTTTGTGAAGCCAGTGTGTTGCAGGCCCTTGTAGTGGACTCCTTGCATGGTGATCCAGGCCCTTATCTTGTAATAGATTGAACTGTGCATACCAGGAAGCAATAAAATACAAGTTTGTGGATGTATCTTCCCCTGCTGTGTTTTCTTGCATTCTTCTTGCCCCTTTAATCTTTCTACAAGAATATTGTGTCTATTATTATGTTCTTGCAGGGATCCATTATCATTGTGTGTGCTTGGAATATTATTGTGAATGCATTTTGCTAGATTATGGAGAACTGTCATCACCTCTTCTAGTGTGCACTTTGCCTCTGTATTTCACACATTTGGAGACTACTCTCACACCCTCCTTTTCTGGTGTATCACCGCTTTAGTGTAGGCTTTCATTTTATGCATTCTCTCTCCCTGGTCCCTTGGAAATTTAGATTAGAATAGTTAGTTTCCCCTGCATTAGAGTAGATTGTGGCAGGTAGTTTAGGAGCAAGAACCAGCTTTCTCTAGAGGTCTATCTCAAGTAGCAAGTCCCACAACTTGGAGATAGTACCCATGTTATCCAATCACACTATGAGTTCAGGTATATGCACTTGTATAAACAAAGGGGTGCTGTGATTCGGTGATAACAAGAAATTCAAATGGATTGGTCACATGCCCTTATACCAATCAATGGAAAGATGAAGAAGCTACTGCATGAGAAACAATCTGAATATATTATGCAAAAGATAGATGATCCTAAGGCACAAATACTTTATGAAGATATTGGCTATGGAAACTACATGATCATGTCTCAGGATGAGATGTAACATCCTAAAGTAGTCCCCCATGATCCTAATAGCATTTGCAATTTGGAATTTGATGGAAGTTGTTCTTCAATTGGTTCTAGGGCTAGTGTGGTATTGATATCTCCAGAATGGAAGATTCATCCTTTCTCCTTTAAGCTATAGTTTGAAAATACAAATAACATAGCAAAATATGAAGCTCTCATCCTTGGACTAAATGCAGCAAGAGAAAGAGGTGTTAGGAACCACCTGGCTTGTGGAGATGCAGAACTTGTTGTCAAGAAAGTCAAGGATCTTTTCCAAGTAACTAATAGAAGATTAAAGCACTATAAGAATTTGGTCTGGGATTCTATCGAATTCTTTGATGCCTTCTCTATCGAAGTAGTGCCAAGGGAAAGAACACTCAGGGATATCCCTAGCTATTTTAGGAGTTGCTATACCTCATCCTAGATTTTTCTCAAGATAAATTAATTGAAATGATTCATAGACCAAACATAAAATAATGTTCGAACAACCTAAGAAAAGTTTTCAATGATGATCAACATTTTCTCTCTTTCCTAGAACTTAAGGATAACTTTGATCAATTGTATTTTGAGGGAAGTGGAAATTTCCTTGAGAGAGTGTCTCTTCCAATGAGGAAGGTGTCAAAGATTAAATGGATCAAGAGGGATGCATCAAAGTAAAAGGCAACAAGATCCTATAAAGGACTGGTGAGTTTAAACAAGGAATTTTTTGATAAACATGATAGGTATGTCAAGTCCAAAGCTTCCAAAGGACCAAAACAATCTGCTGAATATGAAAATATTAATAAATTGGGGACTCTAGCTATATGAACCCAAAATGGTGAAAATGTTGGAAAGGGTTTGTTTTACCCATGGTGAGAAGAAGAAGGTGACATATTTTGAAGAAGTACGTTGATGCCCTTGCTTATTCTTACAAATGATCTGAAATATTTTTAGCCAAAAGAAATGCAACATTTCATTCCCCTCAAACATGGGATTAAGCCTTTCAAGCAGAAGCAAAGGTAGTACAATCCAAAGATTATTCACACTATTTTCCAAGAGATACTGAAGCTTTTGAAAGCAAATATTATCTTCCCCATTCATCATTCAACATGGATTGCTAACATTGTGCCTGTCAGGAAGAAAAAAGGTGAGATTAAAGAATCTGTGTTGATTTCAGGAATATGAATCAAGCTTCTTTGAAAGATAACTACCATCACTCTATAATGGACCAGGTGTTGCAAGATGTTACGGGTGCAGAGATGTTGTCCATATTGATGGTTTCATACAGGATATAACATAAATAGAAGTTAACATTATAGATCAACACAAGAAGAAACCCTTTACCACTCCTTGGGGTACTTTTTCCTACAAGAGGATGCCCTTTAGAAATTAATGTTGGTGCCACCTTTTAGAGATAAAATGTATTTGGATTTTGGGTTTTTGAAAGGAAAATGTAAGTTGTGTTTCTAGATGAATTTAAAGTAAGTTTTCCAAATACTAGGGAAGATCACTTTCAGCACCTTGAAACAATCCTCTTGAAATGTAGAGAACATGGAGTCTCTTAATCCAAAGAAATATATATTTTGTGTCACAGAGGGAAAGTTATTGGGACATGTTATCTCCAAAGAAGGAATCAAAATTGATCATGAATGAGTTGGTAAGCCATCCAACAGATTCCTCTTCCCACAAGAAAAAAGGGAGTAAACTCTTTCTTTGGTAAGATCAACTTCATGAGAAGATTCATCCCTGATTTTGCAGAGCTGATTTTCAAATTTCCCAAATGATAAAGGGAAAGCAGACATTTGGTTGGTCCTCTAAGGAAAATAAGTGTTTGAAGGCATTAAGAAATCCATTTCTAAGACTCGTATCATTAGCATGTCCAGATGTTAGCAAAGATTTTGTTATCTATTACTATGCCACAGAGAGTACCTTAAACCAAGTAGCCATGTGTTGACTCAGAAAGATTCTGAAGATCATGAGCTCCCAATTGCATTCATGAGTTAGATTCTAGAAAAATCATGAGTCTGAAGTACACTATAATGGAGAAACATGCTTTCATAGTAGTTAAAGCTGTTAACCAGTTTTGATTTTACATTCTTAACTCTCACTCTAGTTGTGCTTGTGCCTGATATCCAACTATTAAGTCTATTCTTACACAACATTGAGTATTGGAACCAAGAGATGAAATTGGGTAGGCAAAGTTTCAGAAGTATGATCTCAACATTAGACCAACAAAACTAGTTCGGGGTAAAGGCCTGTGTGAACTCATTGCCAAGGGAGCTACATTTCATGAAACACCTCAGGATGAAATTGATATCCCTATTGTTCTATTCCTTAAAAAAACAGATGAATGGTGTGCTGAATATTGCTCACTTTCTCACCTATGGTAAAGTGCCATCTCACTTAACTTCCAAGGAGAAAATAATATTCAAGCTTAAGGTCTAGCACATTACATGTTACGGGAGAATGTTTTGAATTCAAACAAGGAATTGGATGGAAGATTCTTGAAGTGTGTTGACAAAGTGCAATAGAAGAAGTTGTTCTCAACCTTCCATGACCATTTACCTTTGGGGGTCATTTCTCATCTGCCATTATTGCTCTTATTTAATTCTTAATTGCAAGGTACTATTGGCCTACTTTGTTTAAGGATGCATCAAGGTGGGTTGAACAAATGTGAATATTGTCAAACATTTGTGGGAAGACCAAAGTTGGCTGCTTTGCCACTTAAGCCAGTTATGATTGAAGTACCCTTTTAACAGTGGGTTTTGGATTTTATCGGAATAGTCAACCCATATTCAAGTACAAGACATACTCATGTGTTGACTACCACAGATTATTTCACTAAGTTGGTAGAATTCATCCCAGTTAAAAGTACTACTTCAGATCTAGTGTGTAATTTCATCAAAGAGAATATCTTGATAAGGTTTGGAGTACCAAACAAGATTGTGACTGATAATGCTTCAAATTGTTCTTCTGCTGAGATGATGGATTTCTATTATGGGTATGGTATTTCCCTCACTCATTCTTTAGAATACTATCCACAAGGGACTAGACAAGTAGAATCAACAAACAAAAATTTGGTGACCATTGTAGGAAATCTTGTCAAAGAATCTTAGAGGAACTAGCACAAAAAGATTTATGATGCTCTCTGGGATGATAGGATTACACCCAAAAGAGCAATTGGGATGTCCCCTTTTCAAGTGGTATATGGTGTGGAAGCCCAACTAAAAGTGACAGTAGAACTACTAGCTTTGCATTTGATGAAAGCTATTGAGGACATCAGTTTCAGTGATTCTTTGGATAAGAGGATCATGTATATCCATAAGATAAATGAAGACAAGTTGTAGGATTTTGATAGGATATCTACTCATTAGTAGAAGGTTAAATCTTTATTTGACAAGAAAACCAGATCCAGAGAGTTCAAAGTTGGAGACATTGTTTTACTATGGGACAAAAGGCATGAACCTTGAGGAAGCCATGGTTAGTTTGACTCTCTTTGGATTGGTCCTTTCAGAATTAGGCACTTTTATGGTGAAAATTATTTATATCTTGATTACATGGATGGATCTTCTCTCCCACTTCCTTATAGTGGTCAATACCTGAAATTGTTCAAATCCTAGGTGAATAAGAGGACCTTTGTATAATATGTACAATATGTGTTTTCTTTTCCTGGTCTTTGTCTTGTTTTTTTCCTTTCCTTTTTTTTATGAGTTGCCTTCTGTATTATTTTATCTTTGGCTCTTTTTTCCTAATGGATAAGGTACTAGTCTTCTTCCCCAGAGTTTTTTTTGATTCTCTTCTTGCCTTGTTCTTGTGATCTAGTCAAGTCATCCCCAGAAAGAGCTAGCTATTGTCCCCTAAAAATTCCCCTCTTTTGAGAGTTGAAAAATTAAAAAAATTTGAGTTGGCACCCTTCAGTAATGTTTTAGTAAAGAGGAAATTTGAAGAGATAGTGAAAATTCCATTTCTTGGGATCATTTTAGTAACTTATGGGTCTGTCAAACATTTTTGTCCCAAGTTACTCTGGGATTCCTATCCCCTGATTACCTACATCATATGCATTATCCCGAATCAGGTCTTCATGTCCTATTTGTCCCAAGTTCGGCGTAGGCCTTTTGTTCATCGATCTGCCGATTTTCCGGCAAGTTCTTGTCTGTCAAATTTCTCTCACACTTTATGCCCATCTATCCCAAGTACATCTGGGCTTCCTATCCCCCAATTCCCTACATCATCCGCATCGGTCGAATCGAGTCTTCCTGTCCTTCACATTTATGTGTCCCAGGACCGCCCGTGCTCTTTTGGCCCGCATTGGTTGAATCGGCATTTCGCATCCCACATGTCCCAATATCCCATGGATTGTCTGGGCCAATTTTTTCCACTTTTCCCACCTTTCACCTTTTTGAGTTGGTGTAAGTGGTATTTAATGTGCATTTATGATCTTATCTCTCCTGAACAGCTATTTAAAGGGACCACCATCTATGCATTTGTCACATTGCTTGCTTATTATTATTTTTGCTTGCGTTCTTGGAATTGAGTCATTTGCTCATCTTCCTGTATCCCTTTGCACTTTTATCATGATATGTTCTTTAAAGTTTGTTCCTCTGTGCACCATAAAAATGAAGATCAAGTTTCAAGAGCATGAGCATCTGTTACCTCTGGAGACCTCTATACCTAATATTAGGGATAGTGAAGTTTGACATTTGGATTTTGATGATTTCTGGGGCAAGTTAACATGTGACAACCCTACTCCCATGGCCCAAATGATCAATGAAAATGGAATCACATATGCTATTGGATTTCCCATATCTTTGTAGTGTGCTAACACCATGCTCACCTGTGGAGCTCATTTCAATCCAGATACGAAGGAGGTTGTTAATGTGCATGGAGAATTGACTGCAAATCTAGATGCTGCCACCATCGCTGCTATCCTACACATTCCTATGATAGAAGACTCCATTGTTCTCACTCTCACTCAATCTTAGGCTCTATTTGATAAGGACAACAAGAAATAAAAGGCATGAGTGGCTAAGTCATGGCTGAAGTGCCCTAAGAAGGGAGCATCCCGACTCTCCAAAGCATTGTTTAGGATTGATTTCAATAAAGAGTTATCAGATTTCATCATCTTGCTCACTCGTATTATGGGGATTCCCTCTACCAATGACTTACATTTTTGGATGTTCTCTTTGATAAGCATCATCTACGAAGGTAAACAAAACATAAACTTGGTTGAGATCATCTGTATGAACCTGACTGAACAATTGACAAATTTTCAGCAAACGAAGAAGTTCTACATGACTTCCTATCTCAAGTACACCCCGAAAACATCTTGGGAGTTATTTGGCTTCACTTACATTGAGATCAAGAAGGATAAGCCCTTATACAAATATTGCCCTCAATTTACCCTTAAGTATAGTAATCATAATTTTAGAAGGGTAAATGATGCTTTCACCATGTACATAGTTTGAATTTTGAAGGGTGACACCGTTAGGAGATTTTTTGATGAGGCTATGGCTCTGATATCCAAGTATGGGGCTTTCTTCGTTTAGTTCAGAAGGTTCTCATACATTAGGGCAGCTTGTTTTGAAAGAACACCTGTCAAGCTTCTCGTGTTTTGTAATGCAAAAATGGCTCGAGTTGAGGTGTGCAGAAAACTGAATAAGCTCCATAGAACATGTAGAGACAAGAAGATCATTGGTATTCATTTCCCTATCTCCTTGGGGAATTATACATGCAAGATAGCCCTAGATGCCCAAAACATAGAATGGGCTATTTTTCCTCTTACTATTCATTTCCTCAAGTCTAGGACTTATTTTGATTTGAAAAAATTCATTGATCAGAATCTGAGAATAACCTCAACAATTAACACACTCCAAGCTTAACCGAATCCTCTGTAAAGGAAATTCTTGAGGTTCCAGGCCCTTCCCCATTGGAGGTAATAGTAGTTCAGACTCTTAGTGTAATGAGTTCTCTTGCACTGGGACTGCTTCACTCCTCTATTTTTTCTTCTTCCTTTTCCTGGGTGCAACCCCTTATAGACAACAAGAAAACAAAGTATTCTTCCCAATAAATCAGGCCTGATTTTGATGTTGTGGCATCTCTGCTTTTTTCTACCCCTCCTCCTCCAGCAAAGAAAAAAAAGACTACTTCAAGATTGGTATATAATGCTGAAGGTCTGCAGTTTCTAGAGGTTTCCACACCAAGGGTGGATAAAGAGGAGAAGGATCTTTTAATCTCTAACTTGGAGCTTTCCATAATTCCACAGGGAGAATCTACACTTGTGAGTGAGGTTCATAACCTTCGGGAAACTATCACTATGGTTATTGAATGGATTGAGAAAGGAAAGAAAACCATGGAGCACTTGGAAGAACAGAACCAAGTTCTTTCCAACTTTATCAGATCGTTATTAACAAAAGATAAATTTTTGGATCTAGCTTCATTGGCTACTCTCCCACTTCCCATGGTTCTAAGTCAAGATGAGGTTCAAATCATCCAAGACATACATATAAGTATTCTACTTATGGGAAGGCTGTTGAGGCCATGGTGGATGACATGACTATAGCATGTTTGAATTTCGTTGAGGAAGCCTTCAAAACCAATGAGAAGGTGATCAATTTGCAATAGAAACCCAAATCCTCAATCAAATCCATGGACAAAGAGCTGAAGGTCTTGAGTGGATGTATTACAGACCTCTGTTTAGTGGGACAAACCAATCAGAAGATCCTATTGGCCAACAATGTGTTTGATCATGCAAAGAATAACTTTTCAAGGACATGGATCTTCAACATTGAGTGGAAGATAAAGGTTCATGAGGAAGCATTGGGAGAATTGAGGAATGTGTGGAAAAAAGGGGAGTTCTTTAAAAATTTTGTTTTGTCTGCCTTTAAGGATATCCAATGCCGTCTTCAGGATGAAACTACAGGTGTTTCCTTTTCTCTTCAATAAATCAAGGCTCAATTTTGAATCTTTGTCAAGGGCGTTCTATTAAAAGAACAGTCATTTACTAAGGAGAAGATGAAATACATTTATTCTCTTCATTTCAGTTAATTGCTGAGGCTAATAAAGAATATTCATGAGCATACCGAGTTTGATAAAGATATGGAGACAATATCTAAGCACATGGACACATGCTACTTATAACACAACAATTCCAAGAGGCATGGAGATAGTAGAAGCATTGAAAATATTCAGACATCGAATCCTCAAATCAGTGGGCCCTCCTTAGCCATAATCGGATGTCTCTACTTTTGGCTCTTCATTCTCTTCTATTTGTAGTGCTGATCTCCTTGTAATTTAATTAAGGAATTTATATTGTGCATTTCCTTAATTAATATTTTGATTAAAAGAAACGGTTACCAAATGTCACCACTTTGTAAGCTATATATTGAGCTCTCCTCGCGATTCCAAAGGGACCGGAACTCTGATATTTTTTGAAAGTGTAAAAGAACTCAAAGCTATCAATACAGAAGATTTTCCCTTCCTGTTTTCTATCTACATCGTATTTATTCTCTCTATACCCTTTGAAAGTTTGTTGGATCATTGATCTATTTTGCATTAAGAAAATTTGTATTCTTATGGATGTAATTTTTGGAGCTTTGTGTCCATGCAAGATTATATCTGAGTTGTTTTAATTATGAATGAATTCTGTTCTATTTATTGTCCTTGCTCAACATTTATAAGGAACTATTTTTCTATCTATACTTCCTAAAAGTGCTATTATACCTTTTCCATCCCTTATTTATTTTGTTATTTTGTATTGATAATCTATCTTGGAATTAAAACACTTTCATGATATCAGAATTCCTCATCGTAGTTTGAAGTTGTACATTTGTAACTAATTGTGTCGTTTGCTTTCAGTAAGGGAACCTCTCCCATTAAAGAGGAAGGAATTTCTGTCCCCTGACTATTACTTTCATTAATTTCCTAATTTGACAACCAACACATCTTGTGCCCTTCCTTCATGTAACTCAGTGCTTTCCTTGTTGCTTTTATACCCTCCTTATTAATAAGGTCACTGCTAACTTATTTTCCCAAACTCCTCAATCTTGTTAGTCTCCCAATCAGGAGTGCGTTAAGCCTCATTCTTCACCCAAAAAATTAAGATAATTCCTCATAGACTATGTCTGTCAACCATTGATATAAATTTTCTAGTTTTCCAAAGTAAGGGATTTTAAAAAGTTGCAAAAATATTAAATTTGACAGTAATTTTTCCCCTGCATTGTCATATACCTCTTTATCATTCTTTGTTCTCATAGTTGTCTTTACTACCAACAACATGTTTGAATCATCTTTGTTATCCTTAGGTTATAGTCACATACTTTACAGCACCAAACGTGTGAATCCCAATCATAGCCCATAAAAACCCCTTCTGGATACTACATCTTTTAAAATTAGCTTTTGGGGGTGTCTTCAACATTGATTTTTACTTCCTTATGCTTTCTACCCCTTGTAGCCACTCGAGGTGATTTCTTAGGTGTCATGAAAACTATAAAAGTATGATCTTTGAGTTGATTCGAGCTCTGCAACTTATTATCGTTGAATCACATCACCCTTATATTTACACAAGTGTGTGTGCTTGAGCTCATAGTGTGACTGGGTAACATGGGTGCTATCTCCAAGTTGTGGGACTTTCTATTTGAGATAGACCTCTAGAGAAAGTTGGTTCTTACTCCTAAACTACCTACCACAATCTACTCTAATGCAAGAAAAACTATCTTATCCTAATCTAACTTTCCAAGGGACCAGGGAGAGAGAGTGCATGAAAGTAAATCCTACACTAACATCAGTGATACACCAGAAAAGGAGGAAATGAGAATAGCTTTCCAATGTGTGAAAAATGGAAGTGAAGTGCATACTGGAGAGGGTAATAACAGTTCTCCATAGTCTAGCAACTGCATTCACATCAATATTTCATACACACACAATGATAATGAATCCCTGCAAGAGCATAAAATAGACACAATATATTTGCAATAAGATTGAAGAGGCAAGAAGAATGCAAACAACACAACAAGGGAAGATACATCCACAAACTTGCATCTATTGCTTCATGATATACATAGTTCAATCTATTACAAAGTAAAGGCTTGGAACACCATGAAAGGAGTCCACAACAAGAACATGTAGCACATTGGCTTCACAAAACCAAAATGATAGAGTTTTTCTACTAAAAACCCATCCCCCTTTTATAATGAGCCCAACACTTTAATTTATAGAATTCTGAGAGGAGAGAGAGAGGGAGAAATGAAAATCCTGAAAATTTTACTTCCCACAAATTATCAAGAGCTAATAAATGAAGTGGAAATGATGATATGTTTCTTGCAAAAGGCTCCCCATATTATCCCATAACTTGCAGCAGTGAAAAATGTATGCCCATGCTTCATTAAATGTTCTCACAACCACCAATAAAATCACTGTTCTGAACCTGGCCACATTTTTAGAAAAATAAGCATCAAAAATTCATCAATTTCTACATTTCTTTCTATTTGTGTGCAGGTTTTGGAATCAAAATTCCAACGAGACAAATTTTGTGAAAATCCATTGAGAATTGCAAAAATTATGGTCTTTTGAGTGTGAGCAGCTATTTTGGGTTTGCTAGGTGATTTCTTGCATTTGACGGGACTATGATCATTTAACCTTTTTGGAGCTGGATATGACATTTTATTCTTTTCACCCACCTACCCTCATTAAAAATAATAAATCTAGATTTTGGGGTAGAGGATGTCGTCGCATTTAAAATTTTGTGACCATTTATTTCCAACTTTAATCTAATTAGAATAGGAGCACTTCCCCTTTGATGTTTTATGATTTTGGGTTTTCCAGGGAACTCGGTCGATGTTCCTACAACACTTGGACCACATGCGGGCCTCCTTTTTCCTGCTGTCACTGATTTCAGGATTTTGCTTTCTCGCATTTCCATCGCCATTGACTGGGCCAGGTGGGCCATTGACTCTCACCATATCCACAACCTTTGAGACCTGTGGCTGACATTGGCTGCATTTCGGGTCCCACTGACATCACCTTTTTTCCCAACTTCCTGTGCGGCCACAAGACAATATTTTTCCACCTTAACTTCAGGCATTTTCTGTCACTTGGTTCGACATATTGAACACCCCATTTTTGGGGTCATTGAATTTCCCAGACATATTTTTCCACCTTAACACAACTGAACTTCAATGTGGCCAATTTCAGGCCTTTGAGGATGTCCCGATATGTCCCCTGGGAACAAATTTATTCGGACCGTTTTTCGCATTAACCCGTGCTTCTATGGCAAGATTTCAATTTTTTTTGGGCCTACAAATCTCCTAGACATATTTATTCCACCTTATCCGCATTGATTTGGATTGTGGATATTTGGCATTTTTGGTATCCATTTTTTTGGCCCACAGATCTCGTGAAAATCATCTCTGCTTATCTACTTTCCACTAGATTTCAGTGATTTTGGGCCTGAACTTGGTATAGATGTGAACCCATGGTACGATCCACATTGGTTCCATACACATAGCCCTCAGACTATGATTTGCACTAAAATAGGCCCTTGAATTTATTCTTTCAAATTTTTGCAATTTTTTCGCTATCTCCTTGGATTTTTCTTTGGATAAGGAAGTTAGAGAAAAGCCAAGGGATCCCTCAAAACCTGATTTTGGGCCTCGAACCATTTTTACTTGCTCAAGCCTGAAGAAATTGTGCAAGTTATCAAAATTACCTTCAGGGTGAATTTTGGAGAACGACATCTAAAAACCCTCAATCCTTTGGCACGTGCACCATGTCTTAGCCATTGCTATCGACTCGAGCTCATCCAAGTTGCCACTCTACTTCCAGTGTAAAAGGCTTCGAGTCTACCATGGATTTTTAAGCTCAACCTCATGCTTGATAATTCAGGAGTAGTTCATTTTTGTCTCATTGCTCTTCGCACTACCTCAAGTCACTAGATCCAATCTCTGCTCTCTTCAACTCACTCATATCTCGTTCTAATCTTGATGGTAAAAATGGTCATTCATTATAGCTCGACTCGAACCTTCATGGCTTTTGAGCCTTTACTTTCTTTCCTCATTGCTTTGATCCATTTCTGATACCAAACCACGTCAACCCAACCACTTCAAAATTACCAGGCCAAGTTAAATCATTTAAGGAGCTCAATGCACAACGTTGGTTCTCTCTACTTTGGCAGCCTTAATCATAACCTATGCATGGCTTACCCTCTACTTCCTCACTGTGATATCAGACCTAACTTCGGGGTCATCTTGATGGGAGCTCAACATTACCTATGACCTCACTTGGGTGGCTCGATCAGCATAAGAATAGCTTCCAGCTATGAGTTCGATGAGCTCGCTTAGAACCTCAAAGGTACATTTCTCATTCATTCATTCACTAATGGTCTTTATTTCAAAGAAATTCTTATTTCTCCACATCATTATTCCCAGTGTCTTGCACAACTTTAAATCTATGCATGTCGGGGAGTGTTCTAGAAAAATGTTCAAACTTGATTTCTCCATCTTATCCCATATACACGGGCACCGTGCACAGTAAAACTATGCACATTTCTCCACGTGAAGACCATTTAAGAGGATAATAATTCCTCCTGTGAGCTGAACCTTCTCAAGTATGACTATTATACAATGTCACCATAACTACACTGAAAAATCATAACAATGATGAAAGGAAACAAATATAAATTAAATGCATTAATGAGAGTCTAATCTCACTTGCAAGCACTTCTTTGTTTTCCAATTTCACTCGGGGAAAAATTAGATATACAAGGAGTTTTAACATACTCCCGTTGAAATAACTTGGGAAGTCATGTTCCGTCTATTGCCTATAACTTGACAAGTGCCTGAATCAAGTATATATGGGTCACCCCATATACGGTACCACCCAATATGCATTTAGAAGTTTCCCAAGGTGGTGTAAAAACATGGAGTCATATAAAGAAGAACAATTTGTCTAACTTTAAATCTGCTTATTCTTAATATGCTTTATCCATGTCATGCCTTTTTTCCTGGCCTTTTCTATCTTCTGGCGTCAGCATGGTGACATGGTGCAACATCTCATCCAACTGCATCAATTTATCTATTATAGCTCTCTTCAAGTGCTTGCTCATCATCTATTCCACCTGCCTGCGTGCAATACACTGAAGAGGGTAATATGAATTCCAATGGGAAAAAATAGCCTTTGTGCCAAACACCAGATTGAAAGGGTGTGGCTTTATTCAATCATTTATAAGTTCTCATGTATGCCGAAAGTACAACAGGGACTTTATCATCCCAATCCTTTCTTCCAACATTATAAATCTTTGTCAATGTATGTCCCAGTATCTTGTTGAAAGCCTCATTAAGTCCCATTGGTCTGTAGGATTATAAGGAGTTATTTTGTGGTGTGCCACAATAAACTCTACCAATAATATCTTGATAGTCTCATTCAAGGAAATAAGTGCCCTTATCACTTGGTCAAACTCAATGGAAATCCGTATCATGTTGATAATGTTTTCCCCATAAGAACCTTCGTTGTTATAGCTATCATGTGCAACCTTTGTAGGCACCGTACTTCTTCCCACCTTATCAGATAATATGTGCAAGTTATAATAAGATAGTGCAACCCAGTCTTGTATGCGCAGGTGGGGAAAAATAGGTCCCAAAAATTCAATTTCTCATTTCTCAAAAGGTTTTGCACTCACAATAGGCCTCAAGGGAATCTCATCTCTATGCGCATGTACTTCTCAAGGCACTGGACAATGATCACACACCCTAGTATACACTTTACAATCCTTGTATATTATTTCCCACCAAAGGACAGTACCAGTAAAATCTTGTGTGCATGGTAGCATCTACCTACATAATGTCCACCAAAAATTCCACCATGATCTTCCTCCATAATAGCTTTGTGCACTCATGCTCAAGTACACACCAGCGTAAAACCTCATCTCTGACGCCTAGGCTTGTATAAATCCCCACTGATCAGCATATAGCGTGCATGACGCGTATGGCAAGTTGTTTCTTCGTTTTATAGGCTCTTTATTCCCTTCAGGCACCACACCAGTATGCTAAAAAGACAGCAATATCTTCTAAGTTCAGAGGGCAAGCAAATCAATCATAAATAGTTGTGCATCAATGACATTATATCCTTAATTCTTTGCATATCCTCACCTGATTTAATACATGATAAATGATCCGGTCCCGTAATTACTCTTTCCTAGTTTCACAACCATTATAAAGTCAAATTCCTGAAACAAGAGAATCCATAATGGCATATGTGCCCCTGTAAAATAGGCTTATTAATTAGCCAAATACGTCAAGTAGTCATATGATTCTTTATAAAATATGAAATGGAGTTCCCAGCAATTATAGCTACCTAAACTTGTGCAAAACGCGTAAATCATTGACAATGTTTCACACTCTGTAGTCATATATTTCGTACTCCACTGGGGTCAACTTCCTCCTCTACAAAACGGACTAGGATGATCAACAATTCCTATCACCAAGTTGTGCTAACATATGCTACCAATGGCCATGCCAGAGGTATCAACATTATACATGAAATGGTTTATCCCAAGAAGGAAAGACGCAAGAATGGGCACAAAAGTAAGTCTTTCCTTTAATGTCTCAGATATTGCTATATGTCTGTGCCTCATCCCAATGAAACCTTACCCTTACTTTCTCAAAAATTTGTCTCCAAGGGCATGAAAATCTTAGCATATCACTTTGATGAACATATTCAGTAATAAACTTGTATGACCCAAGAACCTACACACCTCACTTCCAATTGGTAGGCTCCTTCCAAGGCCTAAAATAATTGCAATTCTTAATAGGATCTACCAATAGAGCCTTCCTTGCATATAATATGTCCCAATAGAGTTCCAAAGGGTGTCAGAAAAGATACACTTCTTAAAATTCAAAGGATATGCTTAAGTTTCTTACATCAATCAAATATCGAGTCTCAAGACTGTCACAGTGATCTTTTACCATCCCATATACAGTCTAATTATCCAAGTAAACCTGTAAAAAAAATGGGTATATGAAGTGCTTCACATATCTTGTACAAAAATGAGTGAAAATATTGCAAGTGCATTCTTCAATCCAAAAGGAAAAACTGTATATGAAAAAATTCCCCACTCAGTGGTGAATGTTGTCTTTTATTGGCCTTCTTTATCGATCCACACCTGATGATAACAAGAAAATCCATTAGTGAAAGAGTAAATCTCATTCCGTGCATCGCATTCCAAAATCTCCTCTATAAAATGTGTGCGAAAAGGATCTATAACACAAGCAGCATTTAACTCTCTATAGTTCACATAGATCCTTATCCTACCATATTTCTTTATGCTTATCACTCATGGGGCTAAATCCACTCTGATTCTTCAATAGACTCAATGATTCCATATTTAGCATCTTGTCAATTTCTTCATAAACTTTGACACGCAGATTAGGATTCATCCTTGTAAGGCCTTTTCCTAACCAGGTGCGCACCTTCCTTTAACTTGATCCTCATCTTTCACTCAAAGATAGTATGCACCCTCCCTTTCAATTCATGATATCATTTTTGAAATAAGTCCTTGGAAGTTGCATAACAGTCTTAATTATCTTTAGACACCTGCTTGTTCATATGACAAATAACCACCAATAATGGCCTCTTTAGGCTTTGTATCTATCCGAATGTTAACCTTCTTCATTTTCATAGGCTCATGGCAAGTGCGTGCCTTCTCATCATCATTATCCAATACCCCACATGCACTTATAGTCTATTAAACATACAAATTTTCTACCTCTTCATCATCAATCATGTATACTAGCTTACCCTTTTCTTTTTATAGGCAGGAGCACATAAGTTATTCCTCATCTATCTCTTCTTCTTCAAAGTGCACATCCAAATTCAATTTCCAAACAAGTCTAACATGATTTCTTTATCCTTCACATTGTCCCCCATTGTAAGGTGCTTCATAATCCATAAGGTTTCAGGAACCATAGATTTAGTAGAAAAGTAGTCAAAGGTATGAATAATACCTATAATCATCTCATACCAATTAACATTTTCCCTTTTAAAATCCATAGGAACATAACATGCACATGCACAACCACTGAGAGTGGCCTAGAACTTATGTACCCAGAGTAAAGGTGGCAAGGAGTCCTTCTCCTCCATCCAAAATTTCTCACATTGTTAAATGTGGTGTTGAGCATCATTCCTGTGAAATTCACAAATATGTGAGCGTATATTGCTCCTAATAAATTGAGTAGAGAAGGTGATTCTTACTTCTCTCCACTCCAAAATGTTATCTCTATGTGTAGTCCACCAGTGCGCAGCTATCCGACACATGGTATAAACGAGTATATTTATTATTTCTAAGTGATTTTTCCACTGACCTTCCATGGCATAAGAAAATACATGTGTATTTCCTTCACTAGTATACTGAGGTATCTAGTTAATCCCCAAAATCTAAACCATGCACAAAATTATTAAGCAAGTAAATGCATTCTTGATTTTATGCCCCACCATTTCTTATGTCCAAGTCAAATTAGCATCATACAAAGCTTGGTAATATTCCTGTGTCCGTGTAATTTTTCTAAAAATCCAACTTCTCTTTGATGCATAAGCTACTAGCCAGTTGTCCAACTCCATGGGGAAACATCTGAAAAATATCTCATAGAGCTCATGATATGGATTATGTTCATCCCACGTGTGTCCAAGGTTGAATCTTTGAGCATATTCTTCATCTAAATTCTCTACCCAATTTTCAATGCTAGCCAAGGTCAACCGATACATATGGATCATGTAAAATTCAAAAAACAAATTTGAAAAGAGGTCCCAATAATGGAAGCAAAATGTAGTCTTTTATTCCACCAATCATCTCAAGGTAGCACAGCTCCTATCATTACCATTTTCCATTATAATCACTATTTATTCAACATTGGATGGTTATCACTTTTCATTGATTGTAATTGTATCATATTGGATGCACTATCCCTACCGGAGCCAAGTGTTTGCACTACATACCGTCTAGATGGATCAAGCCTTATGTAGTTCTCATAATATATATTATTTGTGACATATAAATCACATCGATTCATATCAAAGAAAATACTTAGTGACTGCTAAATTGCACTACTTATTGAAAGGAATGACATAGTGGTTGTTAGGCTCAACAAATTATTAATTTGAAAATAGTGAATGAATACCAAATCATGTTCTTTCTTAGCATCTGCTAGGCTCCTACCATTACCTCTTATCATTGAAAACTCTATCCTTACATCTTTGGATCAATATTAATCTTCATTGATTATAATTTTATCATATTTTCTGGACTATCCCTGGTGGAGCCAAACACTACACTACATACCCTCAATAGGGATAAATCCTTATGTAGTTCTCATAATGTATATTATTTGTGACATATAATTCATATAGATTAGTATAAAATAAAATACTTAACAACTGCTAAGCTGCAAAACTTATTTAAAGGAATGACATAGTGGTCACTAGGCTCAACAATTTCTTAATTTTAAAATAGAAAACACATAAAAAATCACGGTTTATCTTAGCAGTTGTTAGGATCCTACCATTACCTCTTATCATTATAAACACTCACTGTAAAACTTTGGATTGATAGTAACTTTCATTGATTATAATTATATCATATTTGCTAGACTATCCCTGGCAGAGTCAAGTGATGCACTACATACCCTAGAGAGATATCAAACCTTATGTAGTTCTCATAAGATATATCTTTGTCACATATAATTCCCATTATTTTTTATCAAAGAAAATTCTTAGTGACCACTAAGCTGCATTACTTATTGAAAGGAACGACACAATGACCACTAGGATCAATAGTTTCTTAAGTATAAAATAGTGAATGAATAACAATTCATGGAATATATTACTGGACAATAGACTCCTAACATTACCTCTTATCATTGTAAACATATCTGTACAGTTTTGGATTGATATTAAGTTTCATTGATTATAATTGCATCATATTGGTTGGACTATCCCTAGAAAATATTAAGGCTAGCGGTTGCTAGCCTTCTTGTGGATAAACAAATGGACAAAAAAATACATGCATAGTATATCATTAATACCTTATTAAACCAATAGCTTAGCAGCCAATAAGACCTAATGCTTTATTATTTTAGAGGATGCATTGGAATAACAAATCATAAAATGGAGCTTATCATGGTTACTAAATTTTTTTCCTATATATAAGCCGATGTGAAATATGTGTGAAGTAGAAAGTTATGTTATATGGTTACTAATGTTAAATTTATATAACACCATTAGAAATTTTAGAAATTTCATGCCACGTCTCATCATTTTAGTGGGTACTAATTATATAATAATATTACGGATTTATATAGGTTTAGAATATTTTATAGGCTTTTCTTTAGATATAAATTTTCTAATAAATGTGTCAATTATATTATTTCCTAACTATTTGGTTCAAACTTTCCATATGACATAGTTTAATTGGATAATTATATTAAATTATAGTACACTACATCTAACAATGTCGAGATCTATTTTGATAAAAATTAAAAATGAATGTGCGTAAACATTTTTAGAATTTATTTCTTCTGTTTTATTGCAATATAATTTTTATTATGTTTATATTAATATATTCTATAGAGAATAAAAAATGGCGTTGTTTTAAACTTTTTTTTTTTTTGATATCCCACACCTTTTCTTGATGAGGGGTATATTCAAATTTGGATTGTGAATTCCCCTACATTTGAGAGTATTTGAAATTTCAATATCCCGCACTTTTGCTTAATGGTGGGGAAAGTCAAAATTTCAAATTTCCATATCCTGTAATTTTTCTATTTTTAAAATTTCTAACATGGAATGTGCCAAAAATATTATTAAATACCCCAGAGAACTATTTTTTTGGGTTTCCTTCAGTTTGGTCATGTAGAAAAAGGAGCTTGTGAAATCATAAAACAATATAAGCAGGAATTAGATTGCAGAGCCGAGTGTACAAATCTTGGTCATTTTTATAAGGGAATAATGAGGGATGTATTATAATCTCATTTTTAGAGTGGGAATGTAAAGGATGCACTCAAAGGAGTTACATAAAGGATTCATGCAAAAAGGAGGAAAACAAAAGGGGTTGCAGAAATAATTGTGCAAATAGTTTGTTTGATGCAGCAAATGAAGGTTTTGAAGACATCACTAAGCATGAAATAATCTTATATATTAATAAATTGGGTATTTATAAAAAACATCATACTATCTTCTATTATTTCCTGTGATTTTCACGACATTCCATAGTCCAACCCTACCGAATGGCACTCCGTAGTCCAACCTTGTTTTTCCCTACAGAATCATGCTTCGCAGTCCAACCCTGATTTCCAGTTACTTTTGATTTCCTTGTCAAAATTCCTCGTTCTTCATGAAAACACAATTTTTTTGTGTCCAAGCCCTTACGAAAGAAAATTTAATCCCTTTTCAGTGGTAGTATTTATCTCTATTGAATGCTTTCCAATTTCTTCCCTTCTATGTCTCTCTTTGGATATTATGTTTGGATTTTTTGTTCTTGTTCTTGCGATTTTTTTTTCCCAATAATGATGTCCTTTCGTATAGTCACATTGTAAAAAAATTAACGGTTTTTGAGACCCAATGTATTAGTTATATATTCCTTATAAGTACCTTCATTTCTTTTTATTATGATGATAAAAATAAACCTTGGTAATTATTTCATTGTACATTGTTTATATGCTTACAATGTTGACATTATGGGAAAACATTCGAGGTAAATAAAGTTATTTAAAACTATAGAGCCATATGAAGGTTTCAATTATATGATAAATATTTTCAATTATATACATTTTCCCATGTAGAAATAGTCAAATTTAATGTCTTCAACAAATTATTTTTATATGATGGAAGGTAAACATGTTATATATATGCATAAATATTATTAAATATAAATTTTAATTACTATATATTCAAATATATATTTCCTTTTCTACTTACTAAGCCATGTCAAAAAATCATATAGCTTTGCAAACACAATAATATAATTCTTTATTTCAACCACCAATTTACAAAACCAAAAATTTATTTTGAATTAAATGTAAAACCAAAATAAAAAATTCATTTAAAACATAATTTTTTAATATGATACATACTTATTATTGTCAAAACATAGACTGTTATTATATATATTAATTCAAAATTATACACGTATATGTATATGTATATATCCAAATGTAAAATTTTGACTTATTTGTTATAGTTTATAGCTTTTCAATTTGATTTATCCTATCGGAATACAATCAATCATGAAAAAAATTGTCTAGGCTAGTGGCCTCTAGGCTATAATTATTTTTTAGAGAAAACATGTGTTCAACTTAGTGGATGTTATCCATTTTTACCCTAAGAAAAATGGACAACAGGGAAGGATCAAACCCAAGGATTGGATCCAAATAACTCTCCTAGCTATTTGGATGACTTTTACTCTCACTTTGGCTCTAATGCTTCACATTTCAGGTTGCACCCATGTAGGCTTGCTCATTTGACACCTTGCATAGGTTGTAGTCCTTCCGAAAAAAATCCCCCATGTTCCTTGTAATTAGGTTCCATGTGCCCTTATCTTAAGATGCCTTTCAAATCAGCTAAGTTCTAGTGTCTTCCTGTCGCGTGCCCTCTTTTCTTTCTGCCGTCACGTGAACCCTCCTCAGTTGGATATTTGTGAACCTGCTTCTATACTTGTCTTTCACAAGTACTGCATTTTTTTCTATGGATGTCCCCACCTAGAGCTCATGCATTCTCTCTACTTTCCTCTCATGCACTTGTCATCTTACTACATGCCTCGCTTCCTTGTTGTAATCCAGTCCATGTGCACCCTCATGCACCTTCATCTTTCTTCCTTTGCATTTATAAATTCCACTTCCATTTCCCCTTTTCATTCCTTCCTCCCATGTGCTCGCTTTCTTCCCTTATTCCTATGCGCGTGCCTTCTTTTTTGTCCCCTCGTGCCCTCCTCAAAGCTAGAAGAGCTTATTTGTTCACTCAGACCCATGAATCAAGCTAAGTATAAAAAATGCCAGAGAAGCATCCACGTGTCTCATTTTGAAGCACAACTTCAAAAGGTGTGACAAAATTGCAGGGTCCCCAAATGAGCAGGCTCTCCATGTGGTCAGAGCCTGAGAAAGTAGAACCAGCTATTGAAAATTCTAAGCATGGGAAGAGCCAAGTCGGAAGCCTCCATGTGCCTCTTTGGCACAACTTCAAGGTAAAATCCAAAGGCAGGTCCCCAAACAAGTGTTGGCTCTCCATGTGGTCAGAGCCCAAAAATTTAGAACTGGCGGTTGAAAATTCTAAGTCAAAGCAAAAGAGCCAACGGAAGCCTCCACGTGCCTCATTGTAACTTCAAAGGTAAAATCCAAAGAAAGGGTCCCCAAATGAGCAGGCTCTCCATGTGGTAGGGCCCGAAAAATTTGCACGGGCCATTGAAAATTCTTTTCATGGGAAGAGCCTAGTGGAAGCCTCCATGTGTCTCTCATGGTGCAACTTCAAAGGTAAAATCCAAAGGCAGGTCCCAAAGCACTGGCTCTCCATGTGTCTAGGGTCCCTAAAAAGTGGAAAATCCATTGAAAATTAAAGAAAGAGAGGAGGCTTGTAGAAGATGCCAGTGTCCTTCGTTGTGTCTAGGGTCCAACAAAGTTTCTCCTAAATATAAGGGACTTAGTCAAAACAAAAAGAAAGTAGAGCAGGCTTGTGGACAATGCCAAGTGTCCAACCATCGCATTCCCAAGAGTAAAAGGAAGTAAAATCTTAAGAAAAAGTGGGGCTTCCACATGGATCTTGCATAGATAGACTCCAAACCCAAAGTAGTTTGGAAAAGATTGGCAGAAGGTCAATTCAATGAAAGATGAATCATGAAGCCCACTAAGAATTTTAAATGCTTCCAGAATTTTAAAATATTATGAGAGCCCACGTGGAACACCTAACCCCGACCTTCAAATGATCATAACTTTCGACCGGAGGCTCATATTTGAGCAAGAGAGGACATTTTGGAAAGCTCTCAATGTCTGCTACTTAACTATAGGCTGTTAGAATTCTCACCTAAAACTATAATGAAGTATGGGCTTCCTTTCTTTCCCAACAAGGAATGAGGTACACATGGAGGCATAATGGTTTGAAGGTTATAGTGGAACCCATCATTGTTGTAGGAGAATTCAATGCTCTTTTGGGGTAGTTGAGGTAGGATTTGATTTCTTCTCTCCTTTCTCTCTCATATTCTTCCTATATATTGTAAGGAGGGGAATTTTTCTAAGGGTTGGTCATTTTTTCTCTCCTACCCCCTCTCTCCTTCTTCCCTAGGGTTGAATGTGGAGCTTAAGCCTCCTCTCTTTGCTTTGTAATGGCATTTTCTTGCCTCTTTCCCACTAATGATGTACTGTGTGAACTCATGGAGCAATAAAATATGTTTCGTGATGCATTTTGTCCATCCTTTTCTTATTTTATTGTCTCTTCTTGCCTCTCATCATTGCAGGGTATACTGTGCATATCTCTGATGTCTATTGCAGGTTTTGGGAGCTGTGTTTAATGGGTTTGAAGTGGTGTTCTGTGTGAACTTTATCTTTGGTCTGTGATGCATCTTGTCCATCCTCTCCATTGCTCACCTCTCTCCATTTCAGGCAATTGGATTTGCGATTAGCAACCTTTTCTTGGTGTATCACCACTTTAGTGTAGGCTTTGTTCTCATGCACTCTCTCTCCCTGGTCCCTTGGAAAGTTAGATTAGGATTAGATAGTTTTCCTGCATTAGAGTAGATTGTGGCAGGTAGTTTAGGAAGTAAGAACCAACCTTCTCTGGAGGACCATCTCAAGTTCACAAGTCCCACAGCTTGAGAGATGGTCCAATGTTATGCAGATTACACTGAATGCCTCATTCAAAATCAAGCCATTCGGGGGGTGTTGTGATTTCACACTAACAGTTTTGGTCTCATTATCAAACATAAGCCCAGTGGGACAGGTTTGAAGCACCTTACCACTTCATCTTAGCAGGTTGGTGTGTTCCTATTAAGATTCATCCTTTAGAGGCACATGCAAAGCACATCTGGTGACTCCATCTGATCAACAACCCATTCTCTGAGTTGCAGACTTTCCTTCCATCCATTTCCACCCATTCTTCTTTCCACATCTTTCATCTTCTTCATTCATGAAGTTGTGCAGTCATGACTTCATTCCCATCTTGGAATTTACACCAACAGTAGTGCAATCCACCTCTAATGTATTTCATGACTCCTCCAGATCAGCATTATGATCAGATTCAGAACCATTATGCTTACCCATATGAGCAGTGTCAAAACCATTTTGGCTATGAAGCTTATCAAGAACAAGGGTATGCATACAATGATAACAGTTATATGGAGAATGTTGATCTACTGGAGAAGATTCAAAGAATGGAGGCTAACATGGTTCAATCTAGGGCTACAACACAAATGAAAGCTTTCAAAATTGGTTACAGGGCACCTTGTCCATGGGAAGGCCCTTTTCCAAGACATTATAGCCCATAAGAGAAGCTTGATTTCATGGTTGAAATGCTGCCCCAACTTACACAGTGGACTGAGGATATTGAGGCCTTATACGAGCTTGGATGCAAGACAACCTTGTCAATGGGTAAGTCCACCACCTCATAGCTTTTCTTTTCCTCTTTCTCAATCAGTATCATCGCAGCAGTGTCATGAGTCTAGTTTCTCACTTGCTTCCCCTAGTGTTGAATTCCCTTCTCCATCTTCTAGTCTCCCATCCCATCTTAATTGCTCTTCCCTTTTCCCTTCCAAATCCAAGTCCCCTCCACAAGAGCCAAAAAAATACCTTCCCCTCCACCAAAAATAAAGAAAAAACTAGTGGAGACCCCACCCACCACTCCTCCTACTTTCCCAAGTCCATGTTGGGAAGAGACTCAAAAATCCAGTCAAGGAGAGCAACAAGAAGAAGAGCCAAGAAAAGAAGAAATGATTAGAAGCTTGGTGAGCTTGGCTCTTAGATTCGGGATTGATAAAATCCCCTTGATGGAGAAACCCATGGAGGAGGCTGAGGTCAAGCCACAAGTGGTGGAAGCTTCAGCTGTAGCACAAGTGAGGGAAGAAGGAGCTACTCCAAATCCAAAAGAGGAGGAGTGCATTCTGGTTGTGGAGGAGAACCATACAGTTCCAGAGGTTTCAAGTACAGAGCAGGCCATAGAAGAACCTTCAGTTCTTCCTCCCACTTCATCCCCTTCAAACTCTAATGTCGAAGAAGAGTTTGAGCTTTCAGACTTCATGTTTGAAGATGAGGGGAACCATGGTGAGAAATTTTAGATCAGGAGGACACCATGGAGGAGGTCAAACACATGCAGCAGGACAACAAGGAGGCAGATTATCTGTCTGACTTGGAGGATTGCTTTGATGGAGAGGAGCCCAAGGAGATCACATCATTTTCTCCTCCATCATCCACCTTCCAAGCACATGAGTCCATTGCCATGGAGGAGAGCATTCAAGGACAACAACCTACACTTCATAACAACCCTCTGGAACCAAGGTTGGAGGATCCTAATCTTCCATGTTCTTCTCAGAAGGAGGAAGGAAAAGAACATGAAGACACCATCTCTTCCACATCATTCACCTAGGAAGGTCCATAGGAAGAATCCATTCTTGGAGTTGAATTTTAGAACAATGGGCACATCCATCGGATCAAACCTTGCCCAATCAGGTACTTGGCTTCATTGGAGCTAAGGGAGAAGCCAAAACTAGTCATGCTTACTTTTGAGCATGAGGATGAGTTTCAAAGTACCAAGGATCAGCTGTAATGCCTCTTCAATCCAAATATAGAGAAACTAAAAGAGGTATTTGTCTTGTTTCCAGTTGATACCTTGATGATTTGGGTGGAGGATCAGCCTCTTGTCAGTTTTTCACTCATAATAAAATCCATGTTTAGTGCCAAATCATATACATGGCTACCTATTTTGAGAAAGGGAAGCTACTTCTCCCTGCCAGTTGTAGGATTTGTTTGAGTTCCCTTTGCTTCTGGTTAGCGTAGAGTAGGTAGGTTTTTTTTAGCAGAAGAAGTGCTTTTTCACACTCTGCATGTTCCACTTGGGCATGTATGATTTTCATCTTTTGTACATAGTTGTGTTGTGGTGTTTTGTTTCTCGTGCACAGTACATTGTGAGGTAGCCCTTAGGGAGTTTGCAGTCCATTTCAAGTCCAGGTCCAATTTTCTATAATGTTTTAGGTGAAATCAGGGACAAGATTTCAGAGATTCAGATCAAGAAATGTTTATCAAGCTTGACTCCATGCCCAATGGTTCCTAAGGCCACTGATCTCTTCATCTAGCAAGAGATGGCCCCGAAAGTCACCAAATTTTTATCCAAACTAACTCTCCTAGCTATTTGGAAGACTTTTACTCTCACTCTGGCTCTATGCTTCACATTGAACAGCCCGAGGCTTTCTCATCTGGCACTTTGCATCATAGTCCTTCACACTCCATGCCATTGCAATACTTCCTGCACACCCTTCTGCAGATGCCTTGCAAATCAGCTAAGTTCAGGTCTTCATTGTCATCACCCTCTTTTCTTTCAATTTCGTGGCCCTTCCTTCAGTTGGTAAAAGCAGATGCCCTGCTTCCATACTTGTCTTTCAAGTATGCATTCTTTTCTGACATCCACCTATACATTTCTCTCTGACTTTTCCTCTCACGCTTGCATCAAACCTCACTTTCATCAAAATGTCCCGCACCCTAGCCTTCTTGTTTCTTCCTTTGCATTCTACTCCACTTCCATTTCCCCTTCACATGCCTTCCTCTCCCGCTCGCTTTCTTCCCTTGTTCCATGCAGGGTGCCTTATTTTTCTATCCCCTCATGCCCTCCTCGAAGCAAGAAGTGCTTATTTAGGTCAACTTCCTGTCACGTGAAGCTAAGTATAAAAAAGGCTTGGTGGAATCTTCCACGTGTCAGCTCAGTCAGTGCAACTTTAAAAGGTACGACAAAAGAAGGTCCCCAAATGCTTGCAAGGCTCTCCACGTGGTCAGAGCCTGAGAAAGCACATTGGCCGTTGAAAATTCTCAAGCATGGGAAACATGAAGCCTCCACATGTCTCATCGGCGAACTTAAAAGGTGTGACAAAGCATCCCCAAACGAGCAGGCTCTCCACGTGGTCAATCGAAAATCCAGAACTGATGCCAAATTGAAAATTCCAAGCAAGGAAGAGCCAGCGGAAGCCTCCATGTGCCTCATTGGTGCAACTTCAAAGGTAAAACAAAAGTGGGGTCCCCAAACAAGCGCAGGCTCTCCACATGTCTAGGGCCTGAGAAAGTTACACCGGCCATTGAAAATTCTAAGCATGCGAGAGGCAGAAGCCTCCACGTGCCTCATCGGCATAACTTCAAAGGTAGAATCCAAAAGCGGGTCCCCAAATGAGTGCAGGCTCTCCACGTGTCTAGGGCCCAAGAAAGGTAGAACCGACCATTGAAAATTCTAAGAATGGGAAGAGCCACGGAAGCCTCCACGTGTCATCTCAGTGCAACTTCAAAGGTAAAATCCAAAGGATGGTCCCCAAATGTGTGCTGGCCCTCCACGTGTCTAGGGTCCAACATAGTTGCTCCTAAACAAGAAGGGACTTAGCCAAAACACAAAGGAAGCAGCAGGCTCGTGGATGATGCCAAGTGTCCAACCAGGGTCACAACTTCAAGAGTGACCCTAAAAGGAGGGGGAAAATCTTAAGAATGTGTGGGGCTTCCACATGGATCTTGCATGGATAGACTCCAAACCCAAAGTAGTTTGGAAAATATTGGCAGGAAGGTCAATTCAATGAAAGATGAATCATGAAGCCCACCAAGAATTTTAAATGCTTAGATCTTTTAAAATATTGTGAGAGCCCACGTGGAATGCCCAACCCTGACCTTCAGATGATCATAACTTTTGACTGGAAGCTCAGATTTGAGCAAGAGAGGATTTTTTGGAAAGCTCTCGATGTCTGACTACTAAACCAGTGAGACTAATGGTCAAAAAATAAATACAAGTCAAGCTTCTCACCTACCACCATAATGAAGTATGGGCTTCCTTTCTTTCCCAACAAGGAACAACACATGGAGGCATGGGTTTTTGCAGTGGAACCCATCATTGTTGCAGGTGAATTCAATGCTCTTTTGGGGTGGTTGAAGCATTTTAATTTCTTCTCTCCTTTCTCTCTCATTCTTCCTATATATTATAAGGAGGGGAATTTTTCTAAAGGTTGTTCATATTTTCTCTCCTACCCCCCCTCTCTCTTTCTTCCCTAGGGTTGAATGTGGAGTTTAAGCCTCCTCTCTTTGCTTTGTAATGCAATTTTCTTACCTCTTTCCCACTAATGATGTACTGTGTGAACTCATGGAGCAAAAAAATCTATTTTGTGATGCATTTTGTCCATCCTTTTCTTATTTTATTGTCTCTTCTTGCCTCTCATCATTGCAGGGTATATTGTGCATATCTCTGATGTCTATTGCAGGTTTTGGGAGCTGTGTTTAATGGGTTTGAAGTGGTGTTCTGTGTGAACTTTATCTTTGGTCTATGATGCATCTTGTCCATCCTCTCCATTGCTCACCTCTCTCCATTTCAGGAAGTTGGATTTGTGATCAACAACCTCCTTTTCTTAGTGTATCACCTCTTTAGTGTAGGCTTTATTTTCATGCTCTCTCTCTCTCCCTGGTCCCTTGGAAAGTTAGATTAGGAGTAGATAGTTTTCCACATTAGAGTAGATTGTTAGGTAGTTTAAGAAGTCAGCCTTCTCAGGAGGACCATCTCAAGTTCACAAGTCCCACAACTTGAGAAGATGCCCCACTCAAAACTAGGACATCTAGGGGCTGCTATAATTTTACATCAACATGAAACTAGTAGCCCCTACATACTGTCAAAACATAATATTTAAAACAATACTTTCAACAAAATTTAACATTTTAAATTAAATTTATTTGATATTAGCAGTCGATAGTCATTACAATGATGTAATAATTTAATCTTATTGTTCATTAGGATTTAACCCATAATATTTGGATTATAGTGGTTACAAGGATTTAACATATTAAATTAAGATTCTAGGAGGCTAGCATCTGCTATAATATGCATACTCATAATGTTTGCAATTTTTAATGGTATGCTTTAATAAATCAAATTAACAAATTTTAAGCTACATAGAATCTAGGTGCTTCCACAATATAATATTTTGAGCTTAGATGTTTTGAGCATTTAACAAGATGAAGAATGAAATTTTTATCTTAGCTTCAGCTAGCTTATGTTGCAACATTTTATTTGAAGATCTATTTTCACTAGGATTAAACAAAATAACAAGTAAGTTATTACGAGCTTAGTGGCCACTAAGTTATGCCTCAAAAAAAATTCTGAGCTTAGCGATCATTCCTCGATAACATATATCATGAAGCTATACGCCACTAAGGAACTAACTCATCAGAATACTTGGAACATAGTGGCCGCTAGGATTTAACTAAATAAAGAAATATATTTTGAGTATAGCATTCGCTACGTGATGCTGAAACATTTTATTTATGGCTTAGAGGTCACTCCAATTTCACAAATTAAATTAAGATAGTATTAAATTAGTGTCCGCTACCTACTATAACAACATAATATTTAAAAAATATATCTTTTCAAATGATTTAAAAGTCTAAATTGAATTGATTTAAAATTAGAAGTTACTAGCCATTACAATGATGTAATAACTTAATCTTAGTGTTAGTTAGGATTTAACCCATACTATTTGGGGCATAGAAGTCACAACAATTTAACACGTTTACTTAAGATTTTAGGAGTCTAGTGTCTGCTAGGATATGCATATTGATAATGTTTGCAAGGTTTTGGTGTTATGCTTTAACAAATAATATTAAAAAATTTTAGCTATGTGGCATCTAGGTGCTTCCAAAATAGAATATTTCAAGTTTAGAAGTCTCGAGAAGTTAACAATATGAAAAATGAAATATTTATCTTAAATCCAACTAGCTTGAGTTGCAACATATTATTTGAAGATATATTTTTGGTAGGATTCAATGAAAAATAAGTAAGATATTCTGAGCCTAGCAGCCTATACGGTATGCCTCAAAAAAAAATTGAGATTAGCTATCGGTTCTCAATAATGGATATTTTGAACTCTTAGGATGCTAGGACAATGCAACATCACAATAGTTGGAACATAGTGGTTGTTAGGATTTAAAAAAATAACGAAATATATTTCGAGTCTAGCATCCGTTAGGTATTACCACAACATATTATTTGTAGTTTAGCGGTCCTTAGGATTTCACAAACTAAATTAAGGTAGTATCAAATTAGTGGCTGCTATGTACTGCAAAAGAATATTATTTAAAACAAATATTTTGACAATATTTAACATTTTAAATGAAATTTATTTGAGCTTAGAGGTTGCTAGCCATTACAACAATGTAATAATTTAAACATTAGTGCATTCGTTAAGATTTAAACCGATAATATTTGGAGCATATTGTTCGTAAGGATTTAACACGATTAAAATGAAGATTCTAGGAGGCTACCATCCACTAGAATATGCATACTCATAATTTTTGGAAATTGTCAGCGGTATACTTTAACAAATAAAATTAACAAATTTTGAGCTACATGCGACATCTAGGTGCTTTAAAAATAGAATATTTTGTGTCTTATATGTCTCGAATAATATAAAAAGATGATAGAATGTAAAGTTTATTAGCTTAGTGTCATCTAGCTTACGGTGCAACATATTTATTTGAACATATGTTATGTCGTTAGGAATCAATGAAAAACAAGTAAAATATTGTGAGCTTAGCGGCCACTAGGTTATCCCTCGAAAATAATTTCTAATCTTAGTGATCAGTTCTCAATAACAGATATCATCAAGTTATATGTTTTTATGATACTGCAACATCATAATATTTGGAACATAGTGGTCACTAGGATTTTACAAAATAAAGAAAGATATTCTTGAGTTCTAGCGTCTAGTTAGGTATTGCCACAACATATTATTTGGAGCTTATACGGTTCACTAGGGTTTCACAAAATAAATTAAGGTAGTATGAAATTAGCATCTTCTATGTACTACTAAAACATAATACTTAAAAAAAAGATTTGGAAAAGATTTAACATTTTAAATGAAATTGATTTGAGCTTAGCGGTCGTTAGTCTTTAGAACGATGTAATAATTTAAGCTTAGCGTTCATTAATATTTAACACATAATATTTGGAGGGCATATTCATCACAAGGATTTAACACATTAAATTAAGATTCTAGGAGGCTAGCGTCCACTAGAATATGCATACTCATAATGTTTATAGGATTTTGGAGGTATGCATAATATTTTTAAAAAATGACATTAACAAATTTTGAGACTATAGAGCATCTAGGTGCTTCTAGAATATTTCGAGCTTAGATGTCTCAAGAATTTAAGAAGATGAAGAGTTGTGTAAATTCTTTTTATCTTAGTGTTCGCAATAGCTTATGTTGCAAAATTTTATGTCTGAAGATATGTTATCGCTAGGATACAACAGAAAATAACTAAGATGTTGCGAGCTCAACGACAAATAGGTTATGCCTCAAAAAAAATTTCTGAGCTTAGTAATCCATTCTTAATAATGGATATCATGACGTTATATGCCACTAAGACACTACCACATCGTAATAGTTGGAACATAGCGGTTGTTAGGATTTAAAAAAAGAAAGGAAGAAATTTTGGGTCTAGCATCCACTAGATATTGTCGCAACATATTATTTGTAGCTTAGTGGTCACTATAATTTCACAAAATAGATTAAGGTAGTATGAAATTAGCGTCTGCTACATACTTCCACATTAAATATCTACAAAAAATATTCCTACAAAATTTAACATTTAAAATGAAAGTGATTTGATCTTAGCGTCCGCTAGCCATTACAATGATGTAGAAATTTAAGCTTAGCATTCATTATGATTTAACCCATAATATTTGGAGCATAGCAGTTGGAAGGATTTAACACATTAAATTATTATTATAGGAGGCTAGCATCTGCTAGAATATGCATATTCATAATTTCTACAATTTCTTGGAGTTAGGTCCATGATTTAACAAATCATATTAACAAATTTTGAGCTACATGGAAACTAGTTGCTTCCACAATAAAATATTTCTGAGTAGCAACCATTTAACAAGACAAAGAATGAATTTTTTTATCTTAGCATCATTGAGTTTATGCTTCACAACATATTAGGATTGTGAAGCTATTTTTTGCTAGGATTCAACAAAAAACAAGTAAGATATTGCAAGCTTAGTGGTCACTAGGTTTATGCCTTAAAAATTAATTTTGCAAGCTCATAATAATGATCGATAATCAACAACATATATTTTAAACTCAATTAGGCTGCTAAGATAGTAACCATTATTGTAAATTTTCATCTTTGATGTCAGTAGCATTTAACAAGTCAAAGAATGAATTTTTTTTGGCTTTTTGTTCGCTAGCTTATGTTGCAACATATTTTAAAAATATTTTTTGTCACTATGATTCGACAAACAACATATAAGATATTGCGAGCTTAGCTATCTGTACTCATTTATGGATATTTGAGCATAGTGTGTGCTAGTTTATGCCACAATGATATATTTGGAGCTTAGTGTATCAAAACAACAAATGCATGTTTAAATGATTATAGCATTGGGAATATATACACGAACATTCAATCAATTACAAATATTCATCTATTAACATGTCATACATATTACAGTGCTTACCACCTATTTCAGATATTCCAATTTATGATTCATTGTGGTTCTTCCTTAATTATGGGCTATTGTTGATCTAATTCTGTAGGCCCAGTTTCTTCCTATAGTTTGTTACTCTCATTTGGAACCTATTTTACCATCTCACTGTCATGCCTCCTCAATATATTTTTTACAAATCTAATAATCTCTAGTTACCCTTTTTATGTCAACAATCAAGTTTCTATATAGCACAGTGGACTTGTCAAAGAAAATCCTTTTGACTACCAATTATGTTTTAGGAAATTTCCTTAAAAGTCTCTATTTTCTGTATTTTTTCCCTTGTTTTGGAAACAATCTCAACGACATGTGAAATTTCTCCTTCGTTCTTCCTCAGTTATTCTCCTTTGAAAATTAACCAATAATTTCTTAAGAGATATCACGAACTCTTCAACAGAAACCAATTCATGGTTTCCATTAAATACTTCCATGACCGAAGCTTCTGTGAAAATATGATTTCCTCTAGAAATAATTTTGTCAAACTGCAAAAGAAAGTATTCTTACCTCTTCATTCCATTCCCTTAGTCTTTCCTTCATATAATTAGCATATGTCTTGGCATATGCCAATATCATCCATGGTCATAATTGAAGGGTCTTTAAAAATGCATTTTTCAATGGCCTACCCCATTTGTATTAATGTTTTCTGCAATGATGTCATTTCTCTAATGATTTTTTCATTCTTTTTCAAAAACGTTTCTGCCTATCTCCTTTGAACTGATGCATTCCTTTATATTATTATAGAAGCCATACAATGCCTCTTCTACATCAGAAACTGTGCCTGGAGGAACTATGGCCTTTAATTGATTTTCAAGCTCTTTATTTCTAGCATGTACTCCTCTCACTACTTCTACGACTACTTCTTGTATAGCCCTTATCAAGTAGCTTTGGATCTTCCTCATATTGCACAACTTTGGAGCCTTTGGATTTCCTTTTCTTTGTAAGAGTGAAGAGGTCTTCTGAATTTTTCGTGTCAAATAATGGCTTGTTGTGTTGACATCTTTATTTTTGGTTACCCTTTTCAAGGTTCTATATCCTTGGATTGAATTCAATGTTTACTAAGGGATCTTCTTGTGCCTCCCAATCTGGATGTTCTTTTTTTGCAATTACTAATTTCTTTATCCAATTTTGTCTCATTTCATGTGAAGTGGAGGGAGAAGTTTTAGAGGGTTTGCACCGCGGTTTTTTTAGATGAAATTTAAGTTTTCATAGTTTCCTCTTCTTCATCTGATTAAGTTAAGGCATATGTCACCAAATTTGGAGCTTCATTTGGTTCGGGAAATACTTCTCAAAACTCATATCGAGATTCAATTGGTGGAGATAAGGGAGCACAAGGATTTTGTGAATGTTCTGAATAGAAATTTTCCTTTCTCTTCCTAGCCTCCTTTATAATAATTGCTCTTAGAGGTGGAACAACCCTTGTCTCCTTAATATTCTACTAAATAAGGCTATCTTGTGTTTGGTGAATCCATACCCAGTCATTATCATCATGCACATGAACATACAATATATTTAACTGTCTTTTATGTGAATTTAGGTTCTTGGGAAACCCTTTTCATTTTGTCATATTACCTTAAAGAGTGTTTGGGGAGATGAAATGAATTTCTATGGGCCAAGGCAACCTTCAAATCGGCCACCTATTAAATATTTTGCATCCCAGATAGACTGAGAAGTGAGGATGTGTTTTAATCTTCCTTCTCCTTACACTTTCCAACAATATGATTGCAAATTTGATATGCAACCTCTTGTTCTGACCAATTTTCCCGACACATAATATAGGAACTGAAAATGGAGGTGTAAGGAGCCCCTTGATCATGATAACTGTATATTTTGGATAGAAGAATACAACTCCCATTTTCCTTAAGGAAGTGAGGATGACATAAGATATTCTCGGTGTCGGCGTTTCATGTAATTGTTGGTAAAGAGAAAGATACAAATAAGTGCCTATATCTTGAATATATCTGAAATGATGAAACAATGGGAATACAAGTATAAATGTTTCTCATTTACCTTCAAAGGGATTGAAGGATACAGATTTGATAGAAATACAAACATTCGAGAACACCACATACAGCATATAGAAGATAAAAAGCCATGTAAAATGATTTCTGTTTGTCAACGAAATTATTTCTTTGTCTCACTAAATTGAAATGAGCACTTTCCCTAAGGAGGGAATTATTTTCATCATCAATAATAAAGAAAGTAATGGGATCAAGGAAACATCCACCTTAGAGATTGAGTAATTTCATATAGCCTACTCATGAGGGCCATGCCAATACAAACTCCTTGTCTAAACCTTTTAATAAGGATATCACACATATGGGAATCATCCATATTATTAAATTGGTTCACTTCAAAACTCTGCAACACATCTCTTACTCTCCTTTGGGTTATCCATGACTCCACAGTTTTTGAGTTCTACAAGGATTTCACCTCTGGAAGTTTATAATAAATTTTGTATGCATTCCTAGCAAAAAAACATATTATCTGTTTCCCTGATTTAGAAAAGAATGACAAATCCTTGGACTTGGACATTTAGATAGGAAGTGATCACTTCTAGAAATGGAAGAACCTCTAGTTTAGTGGTAATCAAATGAGATAACCATTCTTTATTATCATCCTTATGTCTTAGAAACATGGTGCTTGATCTTCTGGTATATACTTTTTTCTTATACATCATCAACATCAACACTTTCATCCTAACTGCAAAAAATAGAGGTTGAGTAATGCTGAAATTTTCATGCAAGGAAGCTAGATCAAAACATGGTATCTCTTATTACTCTTCCATCCTCATTGGAATATAAATAAGCATCTACCATCAACATTACTCGCTCTCCCGCCATGTCAAAAAATTAAAGGGCCATGAATGTTGCATACATGATTAAATATGAACATAATTATTGAGACAAATAACCTAATTGAATTTAAGAAAAACATTCATATGTCCCTAATTACACCATGAATATTAGGTAAGATTAGTTCTAAAAAAAATTTCCAAATAAATGAAAGAATTTTTTGATCCTAGTGGTCGCTAGGGTCAGCCATAACTAAATATTGAGATCTTAGTGATCACTAAGCATCATTCACATACTTAATATTAATGGAATGATAAAAGAATGAATGTACATGCACCACTAATCGAGTGGTTAAGATATACGTAGTTCTTAACCATGGAAGTTCACTAGGCATCACTCTAGTAAAAAATATTAATGCAATGAGAAAATTCTGTCAATACAAGCACTGTTAAGGCTTCAATGACATTAGTTCATATCGTAGTTCGTTAAGAGCCACCTATAGCGGTAGCTAAGGTTCAGCTATTATTACAATGATTTTTTTTTCTAATAATAAACTTACTTGTTAAGATCAATACATACGTAGGCTTGGGATTTATTCAACCTTATTTTTAGATTAGATTGCTAGGGTCATTCTTGAAATCCCAGATATAAGTGTTGATCTTAAAAGGTTGCCAATCCTTACACAACAGAGGGGTACCAAACATGAATTATTTATAATAGGAGTCATTAGGGTCGAGGATGCAACATATTTTTTAAGCTGAAAATTATTATTGCAAGAATCATTAAAAAATAAATGTGTACTTCTTATCCTAGCTGATTACTATGATCAGTCTGCAACAATATATCTATAGCTTAGCAATCACTAGGAATCACTAACATGAAAACTACTAATGCATTAACGAGAAAACATATAAAACTTAGTGGTCAATAACATCCTCCTCAACAACATATTTTGAACCTAGTGTTAGCTAAACACCATTAAATGGACATGTATTATTCACTTGAGAAAAATTTTTTAAAATACATGTATTCATAAGGGATCAACCTTTACTTGGGTTTGATTAGTTCATTATAAGATTATGAATACGTCTCATTGCTAGGCATCATTCATATACTTACTATTAAAGGAATGAGGGAAGCATAACTACTATACATGCACAACTAAGGGATATTTCAAGATATACATATTTTTAATCATGGCATGTTGACTAAGCACACTCCAAGTAAAAATAATAATGCTATGAGAAAAAATATTGTCATACAAGAACTCTCCAGGCTTCAAGGATTACGTAGTTCAGATTCTAGAGGTCACTAAGTTCATCAACAACAAAATATTTAGAGATTGGCCATATGTAGGAATTATTCACAGGAAACCTATTATTAGAATGAGCAAATAATTTCTAAAATATTTGAACTTGTGGGGGGTTATGATATATGTAGTGTTGATCTTAATGGTCATTAACTTCATCCACCATGAACTATTTAGATCTTCTACGTATATAGGATTATTTCAAATCACAAATTGTTACTACAATGAGAAAAATAACGCAAAGCCTTTCACTACTGAGGGGTACATTGAACATAAGTATTTCTTATCCTAGTGGTCGCTAGGGTCAGCCGGCAACTATATATTTTTAGAGATTAATGGCATTCTATAATAATCATTAACAAATAAATACATGACTTCTTATCCTAGTTGTTACTATGATCAACCACAATGATATACCTTTATCTTAGCAGTCACTAGCCATCATTAATAGGAAAACTACGGTCTAATGCATTAAAAATAAATATATAAATCTTAGTGGTCAATAACATCCACCTCGAAAAATATTTTGAACTTAGTGTTATTCTAAACACCATTGAATGGACATCTATTATTGACTTGAGAAAATTATTATAATGCATGTATTCCTAAGGTATCAACCTTTACATAGGTTTGATTAGTTCATTCTAGGATCATGAATATGTCTTGTTATTAGGCATCCTTCATAGACTTACTATTAATGGAATGAGAAAAGCACTACTTTACATGCACCACTGAGGGGTCAAGATATATGTAGTTTTAACCATGGAATTTGCTAGGCATCACTCTGGTAAAAATATTAATGCAATGAGAAAATTCTATCAATATAAACACTCTTGAGGCTTTAAGACTTACATAGTTCAGATGCTAGTGGTCGTTAAGTTCATCAACAATGAAATATTTAGAGATTTTCCATATCTAGGAATTATTCACAGGATAACTATTATTAGAATTAACACAATTTCTAAAATCTTTGAACTGGTGGAGGGTCACGATATACATAGTGTTGAACTTAGTGGTCGCTAACTTTAAACACAACTAATTATTTAGAGCTTCTTTGTATCTAGGGTTATTTTAAAGCAAAAATATTATTACAATGATAAAAAGAACACTGATACTTGCACTACTGAGGGGTACAAACATAATTATTTCTTATCCTAGTGGTCATTAGGGTTAGCTACAACATATTATTGGAGCTTAATAGGTGTATAAGAATTATTAATAAATAAATACATTATTCTTATCCTTGTTGTTCACTATGATTAGCCACAAGGATATATGTATAGCTTAGTGGTCACTAGGCATCATTAATAGGATTCTTCTAGAACTAACTAATGCATTAACAAGAAAATATATAAATCTTAGAGTCAATAACATCTTGCCTCGGACAAAATATTTTGAACTTAGTGTTAGCTAAACACCATTCAAAGGATGTCTCTTTAATTAATTATAATTGTATAATCTCTAGGTCATTAAATATCACAATTTCCATATGCTTCCACCCACAAAAGTAATTTCAATAATCAATTTATAACTTTAGTTCAATTAGCGGTCCTAACATTAACTTAAGTTTGATTGTCTACGAAAGAAATGAATGAATAATAGCCCTTTCCGAATAGAAATCTATTTTCCTTCACCTTTTCAAGAGTAACCATTTTGTTATCTTCAAATAATCATTTTTTTCCATGTCAATAATTTTATAAAATAGTTCTCATCCCTCTTGCAAAAAAATGCATTTCTTGCAAGCACGGTATACAAATATTTCACAATTATTTATGGATCATCAGATGCCAAAACTTTTGCATTGAGATTTTTTTTATTAAAATACATGAAAGAATAATGTACCATGAACATAATTGACTGTCGGAAGGGCACAAAATGGGTTTTTTTGAATAGGCTATGGAAAATTCTACTTTTATAGAATATCAATAATTGGGAAGTGATAAAAATGGATTTTGTTTTGCATAATTTTTCCCAAAGAAATATTTAGAGCTTGGCTGTCACTAATCAGCATTAACATAAAAACTATTAATGCAATGATCTCTGTGCAAAAATAGATGCACTATCGATGGGTCACAACATACATCCTTTTGTTCCTAACAGTCGGTAATATGTGCTACAAAGAAATATTTAAATCTAAGTCATCGCTAGGCTTCATTAACAGTAAAACTATTAATGCAATGAGAAAAATATGGAAATATTTTGAGCTTAGTAGGGCTAGGAATCATTACCAGAAAAAATTCACTATGAGGAGGACATCAAAATTTTTTTCCTAGTGGTCTCTAAGGTCAACCAAAACAAAACATTTACAAGCTTATTGGTCACTATGATCAACATCGACAAAATATTTTGAACTTAGTGTTCATCAGGCATCATTCACTCGACATCTATTATTGAACTGAGAAAAGAGTTACATTACATGTTATCATCAAGGGTCATACTTTACTTAGCTCTAATTAGTTTTTTCCATGAATTTTTATACCTCTCTTTACTCATTTATAATTGTACTATATTGGCTAGACTATCCCTAGTGGAGCTAAGTGATGCACTACATACCCTTGAGAGGGATCAAACCTTATGTAGTTCTCATACTATTTACTATAAGTTATTGAAAGGAATATAAAAATTCCACATTTTAATGATAAATGAAATCTCAAAATTGATGGTGATCTATAATTAGTTAGTAAATGAAGTCTCAAAGGCCATGGTATAATTTTAATAAATATAATGAGCACACTCTTTGAAGTCTCAATGTGAAGATACATAATCTGAACCCTATGTATCATCTCCCTTGTCATTAAGCATCAAAATTTCCCAAGATATTAGTTCTCCCAATTTCCATATTCTTATTGTCACATTAAGAAAGAAAACCAATGACTTATTATAATTTTTAGTCTAGATATATCATTAGATTATTTAACTAAAACAACTAGAGCCTATAATTTTAATCTCTAATTTTTGTATATGTCTTTCTAGAACTATTAATTAAGTGAAACATTATTCAAAATCTTGTTTAGCCTAACTTCTCAAATTTTAGGTTTTATAACTCCTTGATTCACTGTTTTTCAAAGAGGAACCTGCACAGATGGAACTCTTTTCATTTTTCCTTTGGTAGTCAGATACATGTTCTTATAACATTCTATTTCCCACAATTTCATTATGTAATAAAAAAATTTCTATAAACAAGAAAAAAATTATTTGTGTCACTATTACAATTACATCTATTGGAATTTACCATCACTATTTCATTACTACAATTTAATTTATAACGAAATGTTTATAGAAATTGGCTGCTAGCAGTCCAAAAGCCTTAAATGAATAAAAACCCTAACTGAACAAAATCTATTTTCCTTAGCCTTTTCAGCAACACCCATTTTGTTCACTTCCAATAATCATTGATGTCCATGTCAGGTATTTTGTGAATCATTTCTCAGTCCTCTTGTGAAAAATACCCATAACATGTTTTACATTACTCACAAGTGGGGTACACACATATTTAGCAAATCATTTAGGAATCGGAAAAAAGAATGAGAAAATGATGTCAAACCCTATCACTTTGAGAAGTGTTTGTCAAAGAGTATATTAAAGAATAGACAGATTTGACTACTGGAAGCAGACAAAATAGGGTTTTGTTGAAAAGGCTATGGAAAATTCTACATTCCTAGAATTTCAAAATTTTAGGAGCAAAGGTTCAAATGCATACCTATTTTTGACACCTTCACAAAAACAACCCATCGTTAGAATTTTGGAAATCAAACTGGGATCAGATTTTCCAATGAATTATTACACTTACATATTTTCCCCTTAATCCAATGTTCTCGCTAGAAGAGCTTCACAAATTAAAGTGTCCTTGAAATATATTAATAAATGACAATCTATAATTACATGGAACCGACACTTTGAACCGCCACTTTATTCGACGCATGAATTAAAAAAAACACACGACTTATGCTAATCTACTTTATATTTAATGGCTAATTAATGGCTTATCAAATGGACGCACATATTTCGAATATCACATGAACAAATTTACATTGGTTTAAGTTTTTAATGTTGGGGGAATCACAATATTAAGCCATATATGCCACACACAAAAATTATCAATATTAACAACATTATTCATAAAAAAGCACCATGCTCATTGATCAATATTCATCATCTTTAAGTATTACATAGTGAGTATATAAGTATTCCATACTTTGACCCAACACAGATGTGCTTTAATGAGATGTTTCAGATAGAGAAGACGAGTGAGATATCAAAGCACCTCGTGAGGGAATAAGACCATATATCAAAGTCATTAAGCAACTCTGATATCTTTCCATTTAAATGTAAGAGGTGTTGGTACCCAAATAGATTCTCCTTCAAAGGAGTGAGCAACATCATGATTTAACAGGACACTCAGAGGCCAGATAGATGATTATGTATGTCGTTTTGTAGCTAGGGGAAGCAATCTATCTGAATTTTTAGCACTCAGGATTTGAAAAGGAGTGGGTAGCACCTTAAGAGGATTTGATCTATCCTCACTATTTTAGGTTGTGCCTTTCAACCAAGGTAAGAGAACCCTTTTATAGCCTGTTGTTTATGGAGGAGATGGAGATGTCCTTCCTAATGAAGTTGTTTAAGGAGACCTTGGAGAAAATATGATAAATGCAATAAAATCTAACTCTCATGAGTTGTCACTCTAGATAGTGGAGATATTTTCTAGGCAAGGTTCAGGATACTTAAGACATTTGAAATCCTGATTGTTTATGCATGCTTTGGTAATGGAAATTATGCTTTTGTATACACACATAGGACAAAACATGGGGGTAGTATGGGTAGGATTAGTTGTTTTAAATGAATTTTTGTGGGAGGTGAGGTAGAATGAACTTGATTTTCTAAATCTCTGAGAACTCTTACAAAATGGAAAGTATAGACCAATAGAATGCTTCATAAAAGCTAAAATGTTCCTTTAACCATAATATGTGCTTTAATGGAGGCCCAAATTAGCACTTTTTCACACAACCTATGAGATTCTAAAATGAAGGCTCGAGTTAGAAAACCCAACAAAACATTGAGATCTAAGATCCCAATCATGCCTGAGGTACACCCAGAGGCTTACAGACAATCTCTGTCAACAAATGAAAGAAAAGTGATTTTAAATCATTTATTTCACCCAGATGAAAGATCTTCTGAGGAAATGAAATTGCAGATGCCACTAAACTATCACAAGGATTGAGACCTATGTGATTGAAGACAGATTTTGATACAAGATTGCAATAGGAACAAGAAAAACTATTTGCATACATTCAGAAATAAAACAAACACATTTTTCTCAAGATCAACATAGAATAACTCGAGTTTGATTAAATTTATCAGCAGGGGAAAGTTTCTAGAACAATCTCAGAGCTTGTCAATGGTTGTACACTCGCAACCACCTTGACATGATCAAATTTAATACAAAAGAGATATACAGGATTCTTAGATAGCTTCTCAAAAGGATATGGGCTTTATCAAATTTTTCTATTAGGAAAATTAGTTCGACCCTCTAACACTCCAACCATTTACACATGAAAAATTTGTGCCATTTATAACATTTACAATAGAGCCCCTTTCCCCCCCCAAAAATCCAAACCTTGAGTTCTACCAGTGCTTGCCATGATCCCGATCATGATTCCCAGAATCAGATCTGTAAAATGTTGTCACCAGGTGCTCAGGGGGAAAATCTCTTCAAATATCTCCCATTCAACTCCTTCCTCTAGTAGATCACTCTTTCTTCAACTCACCAACCACTTCCACCCCTAATCTATCAAATCTAGTTCCTTGCATGCTTGGGAGAAGAAAAATGGAAAATTAGATTGAGCTCGATAGTCAGACCATTTTAATGGTGAAAGACATCTCTAGATCTCCCCACCAAACTTAGATATCAAAATTAACTCCCCTCTCTTTTGGCGTGTAGGAAATACCAAGAAATCATGAAGACTCGCACTTCTAGGAGTGTTTCAGTAAAAATGGGGGGAAAATCAGATTCAGACTCACAGCTGCCATTGATCTTCACTTTGAATTTGGGTCATCCACATGGAAGATTCAAATTTAAAAACATACTCAAGGGTTCCCTTTGAATTTTTACAACTTTTGGAAAAATGGAAAAAATTTCACATTTTGTTCCGCACCTCCGCCCTTGAGAAAATATCCTGACATGTGTCCTGAGGTGGGTCCCAAAGGAACTGCAGCCAAATTCTGATATTTCACCTCCTTTTTGGAAAAAGGAAAATTTTCCAAGTTTTCCCAATCGAGCTCCACCCTTGAGAAACTAGCTTCTGACACAAAGGGTGTCCCAATGTGGGTCCCAGTGGAATTGACTAGAGAAACGCTTCCTCCTTTTTCACTTTTAACTCTTTTCTCCTAAAAGGAATTTTTTCCAAATTTCCTCCGATGGTCCACACCTCCACCGTTGACTAGAGCAAGCTTCGACCGATCCATTGTCAGGCTTGCGGGCCCTTTTTGATATCTTAACCCTTTTGAGAAAAAGAGGCAAAAAATCTAAGTCACCCCCAATGGTCCGCTTCCCCACCCCCTTTGACTTTTCAAATTGCCATGTGTCATAATGGCGCATCTTGAGATGGTCCCCAAAAATTGATATCTTGAAAGAGCGTAGGCTCATCACGTTTCCTAGTTTAAAAAAATTGTTTGAAGGTGTGAAGCTCAGTGAAAGGCACCCAATGTTAGGATCCGAGGCAATCTCCTTTCACCGTTGAAAATTCCAAGCAAAATGCAAAGTGAGTGGAGGCCTCCAAGTGTCCTCTTGGTGCTTCTTCAAAACCCTTAAGGTTTCAAAAATGATTTTGCGGTGGCGCGCTTCCATTTTATAATTTTACTCCATTTTTCCAAAAGGGAAAAACATCCAACTTGCCTTTGAGGGCCCACATCTCTGCCTTTAAGTTTTCCTTGTGTCCTTCTACGGGGTCAAGGTAAGACTTTTTCCCTGCCACTTAAATTTTGCTTTAATCAAATCCTGGAGGGGCCACGAGGCAGGGTCAAACTTTTTTCCAAAGTAGCCAAAAAGAAAAAATTCAAAAAACAAACCCGCATTGCCCCATCTAATTAGAAGAAGCCACGTAAGCACCAAAAGAACCAATCAGATTTGAGTGGGGCTACGGGACCAAATTTGCCTTTTTGCCAAAAAAGAAAAAAGTGATAAGTTAAAGCATTCGCCCGCCATCCCCTAACCAACCAAAGGAAGCCACGTGACCTGCTGAACACTGAGGAATAACTTTGACAGGAAAAAGACACCCGTCAGACCGTCAAAAACATAGAAATTCACCACTCATGCCCAAAACCCAATTTTTCGCTCAGGATGTAAACTTTTTCGAAACAACACTATGTGGATCATGGTTTTGAGCATCTTTTGACCATGGATTTGGATTTTTAAATGCATACAAATATAAATCAATCATTCTCAAGCTTCCATGGTCGAGGAAAAATAGGAGAAATGGCAAAGCTCATGGATTTTGAAGATATTAGGGAAAAAACAGGGAAAACTCATAGACTTCTTCAAGGAGTGACATGACAATGGATTCTAAAAACAACTCAAGGAATTCAAAATGAGGTAAATTTTGTCAAAGCATCCACATCAAGAAAAAAAACATTTCATAATAAGCAGATCAAAGGAAAATTAGGGTAAAAATGGTGAGAGATCAAAACGAGCGCCAACATTGGCTCTAACTCGGGGATGGGCACTCCTTGTAAGTGCCACAAGAACAATGGTAGACCAAGTGTCAAAAATATCCATTGGGTGATGGGGTCATCTTGCAAAGCACAAAACGAGAACCATCCCCTAAAAATGAACCGAGAAACCAACAAAAACAGGTCACTAGGGACCAGAACAAGCAAAACACAAAAGACAGGAAATAAACCAACAAACTATACACTGTACAATTTTTTAAATCTTGATTCAAGGGAATCAATCCAAGAAGTGCTTTAAATTCTTGCCATTAACAGGAAACTAAAGCAATTCACCATCCAAATCCTTCAAGAAAAAGGTATGTTCACCAATTCTAATATCAATGGAGTAAGGGTCGATCCATAATGAGTCAAACTTGCCATGCTTTCCCTTATCTTCATGCTTGTTATCCCATATCAGCACAAGATCCCCGACATTGAAATCTCTAGGAGTGAACTTTTTGTCAAATAACTTCTTCAGTTTTTCTCCGAACTTTACATGCCTCTGGTGTGATGCCCTCCTCTCTTCATCAAGCTTAACAATCTGGTTAATGTGAGCATCATAAGGACTTACTTCCTCATCCTCCAACTATTGAATGAACTTATATGAAGATAGTTACATATTAAGGGGTAGTAGGGCCTGAGTCCCATATACCAACTCAAATGGACTCTTCCCAGTAATCCTCTTGATAGTGATCCTATCTTCCTAAATAGAAAACTTTAACTGTTCACCACACTTTATCTTGTTCAGCTCCAAGGTTCTCCTAATAATCTTAAGAAAAATTTTATTACTAGAATCAACTTGTCCATTTCCTTGGGGATTGTAATTATAGGCATAGATCAGGTTGATCCCATACTCCTTGCACATTGCTACCAAAGGTTTAGCTCAAAATCTCATGCCATTGTCAACAACAATCTTGACTGGAACCTTGTTGGTCGTCAAAAAGGGCTTTATAGAGAACAATAGTCAGGGGACAGAAATTCCCTCCTCTTTAATGGGAGAGGTTCCCTTATTTAAAGGCAAAAACCTATTTACACATGTACAATATATATTTATAATGAGGGACCTGAATATCATGAAAGTGTTAAAATATAACAGATCATCAATACAAAAGGATAGAGGAATAAACTAGTGGGAAGGGGCAGAAAGGCACTCTCAAGAAATATAGATAGAAAAAAAATTCGTTACGCATGCTAAAATGAAATTATTTGGAACAGAATCATTTGCATTTGAGACAATAAGATGTTATTTCACAGACACAAAGTTCTAGAGATTACATCTATAGGAATACAAAGCTTCTTTGAAGTAGCATAGATAAATGATTCAATAACTTTTAATAGATAACAATGAAAGAACAAAACCAGATGGACATAGAAAGAGAGATCTTTTTGAATTGATTTCTTTTTACTCCTTTACACTTTCAAAAATAAACAGAGTTCTAGCCCCAAAGAATGGCACAGAGAGCCCATTATATAACTTACAAATAAGTTACACTTGGTAATTGTTTCTTTTAACTAAAATGTTAATTAAGGAGGTGCTTGACACAAGACCCTTAATTAATTACAATAATCCTGATTTGAGAAAAAGGAGGGGAGAAGCAAGAAGGGAAAATGTCTACTTATTACTGAGGAGGGCCCACCGCCTTGAGAATTTGTTTCCTGAACTTTGTCAAAACTTTAGCTATTTCTCTGCCTCATGGAACTGATGTGTTGGCAGTAGCTTGAGTCCAAGTACATATACATTTCTCCATGTCCTTATCGAACTCATTATTTGCATGATATTCTTTATTAGCATCTTCAATAGCATATTGAAGAGAGAAAATCTCCTTTATCTTCTCTTTGGTAATTTATTCCTCCTTGAACAAGTTTTCTTTGACAAATGCCCTGAACTAAGTTTTAATTTCTTGGAGAGAAAGGAACACCTGAAGTTTCGTCATGAAGATGATAGTGAATATCTTTGAAATCAGACATAACACAAGTTTTGAAGGCTTCTCCCTTCTGCCAACTGCTCCTAAACTCTCCCAAAGCTTCCTCCAAAACTTATATTTTCCATTCCACGTTGAAAACCCATGACTGTGACAAGTTATCTTTGGCACCATCACAAACTTTGTTGGCCATCAATATATTTTCATTTGCTTGTCCCATCAAGAAAAGATCCACTATGTAGCTACTCCAAAGTTTTAGTTCTTTATCCATGGTTCTAATTGAGAAGGAGATTTTTTGTTGTAGTTTAGCCACCTTCTCATTAAGTTTGAAGGCTTCTACAATGAAATTCAAACCTGCAATGATCATGTAATCCACCATGGCCTCTATAGCCCTCCTGTAAGTAGAATATCTATGTATATCTTTGATGCTTTGGACTTCATCTTGACCAAGAATCGTAGGTGGCGGAAGGGCAGACAGTGGAGTAAGATCCGAAACCTTGTCCTTAGATAATAATGACTTGATGAAGCTAGAAAGAACTTGATTTTTTTCCTCCAGTTGTTTTATAGTCTGTTTACCTTTTTCTACTCTCTCAATAACTTTGATTACTATTTTCTAGAGGTTGTGTACTTAACTCTCAGGGGTAGATTTTCCCATTAGAATCCTAGAAAGCTCCAGATCAGAGGCTGACAGATCTTGCTCTACTTTATCCACCTCAGGTTTTACAACCTCTAGAAATTGTTGACCCTGAGCATCTATCACCATCCTTGATGTTATTTTAGCTCTCTTTGCTGGAGCAAGAGGAGTAGTGCTCAACAATGCCACCACAACATCAAAATTTGGCCCTATCAATCGAGAAGAAGGTTTCCTCTTCCTGCTATCAACCAAGGGTTGCACCCATGCAAAAGTGGAGGAATAAGGAGGAGTAAGAGAACCAAGAGCAAGAGAACTCATGATAGTTAAAGTATTTACTACTATTTCTTCCAGTAGAGATGTGAGTGAAGTATCTAGAGATTCTTGGGTAGAGGAATCAGTGGTGCTTGGAGGTTCAGTGCTATGCACTTCCTTCTCTTTATCTATTGCAGCTTCTGAAGTTCTTGCACGGACTCGTACTTCACTATCATCACTTTCAGTGAGAAAAATGATGTTCTCTAGCCCCAAAGGTAGTGTTGGATGATTCAGGTTATTTATTTGAGGAAGGAGGAGGAGTTTGTGTAGGTACCTCCGAGCTAGGTGTATGTGAATCCTTCATAGGGGTTGAAGTATCTTTGGAGGAAGATTCACCTAGATTCTTCTTAAGCTCTCAGACCTTTCTGTTAAACCAGACCTTGGTTCTTACAAAGACAGGGGCCAGAATTTCAACTAAGTCATCCTTCTCCCTCTTATACCAGTCTAGATCTTCCAAGGGATTATGCTTTATCAATGTATCATATTCATATGACAACAATTAGTCATTATCATCTTGAAGCCCTTTAGGAATTTGGTAGAGATTGAGCTCCTTGATCAACTACAAGGAGAATCTACCATAATGTCTCTTCCTTGCTTCAAATTCATCTACACAATCGGCCTAGTACTCCTCAGTATCTGATCTGTGATGATAATTAATTGTGAGATTTAGCTCAATGAACTTCTTAAAATCAAAGTAGGTCCTGGGCCTAAAGAAGTGAAAAGTGATGGGAGCGAGGGCCCTTTCTATGTTTTGAGCATCCAAAGTTGTCTTGCATGTGTAATTACCCACGGATATAGGAAAATGTAGCCCAAATATTTTCTTGTCTCTACAAGTTCTATGCAACTTATCCAGTTTCCTGCATACTTCAATCAAAGCCATATTATCATTATAAAACATGGGGAGCTTGAGAGGCATGTTCTCATAACTAGCTAACCTAATATATGAAAATCTTCTGAACTGAATGTAGAAAGCTCCATATTTTGCTATCAGGTTCATGGACTCATCAGAAAATATTCTGGTAGTATCACTTTCCAAAAGCCTCACAATATACATGGTAAAGGCATCATTCACCCTCCTGAAGTTATGGTTATTGGTTTTAAGGGTGAACTGAGGGTAGTATGCATAAATGGGCTCATCCTTCTGACCCTCGATGTAAGCGAAATCAAACCATTGTTGAGATGTTGCTAGGGTATACATGAGATAAGAAGTCATAGAACTTCTTGATCTGTTGCACATTGGACAACTGTTCTTTCAAATTCATGCAAATGATTTCTTCCCAATTTATGCTCTGGCTACCTTCGCAGATGATGTTGATGAGTGGGCACATCCAAAAGTGAAATTCATTGGTGGAGGGTAATCCCATGACACAGGCTAATAAGATAATGAAATTAGACAATTCTTCATTAAAATCAGCCCTAAATAATGCCTTCGAGAGTCGGGATACTCCCTTTTTAGAGTTCTTCAACGATGAGTTTTCTATCCTTGCTTTGTATTTATCACTGTCTTGTTCAAAAAGAGTCTATTCTTGAGCTTGAGAGATAATAATGGATTCTTCAACTTCTGGGATTCGTAGAGCAGCGACAATGGCAACAACATCTAGTTTAGAAATCAGTTCCCTCTGCATGTTAGACAATTCCTTTGTGTCAGGGTTGAAGTGAGCCCCACAGGTGAACATAGTGTTGGCACATTGTACTAAGATCAGGAAACCCACAGAAAATTCAAGGCCACTGTCATTGATCATTTGTGTCATGGGAAAAGGATTAGGGTTAGTTAACCAATTCCAAAAATTGCCAAAATCAAGATGACGAACCTCACTATCCCCAATATCGGGAACAGAGGATTAAAGTGGTGAAACGTGTTCTTGACCTTGAAATTTGATCTTCATGTTGGTAGCGTATAGAGAAACAACCTTCACATCTTGAATTTGCAATTAAAAATGCAAAGGGAATGGGAGCACAAGTAGATGATCTTAATTGCAAGAGTTTGAGTGAATGCTAGCAAGAAATTAGTGTGCAAAATGCATAGAGGGTAGTCCCATTAAATAGATATTTAGGAGAGAGAAGGTTATAAATGTGCATTAAATTCATATGCACTGACTCAAAAAGGAATGAATTGGAAAGATTGAAAAAAACTAGCACAGGTAATGTGGGTCAAAAGAGCATGAGCAGTCTGGGAACTTGGAAATGTGAGGGATGAAAAGGAAATGAAGATTTGATTCAGCCAATGTGTGTGATGTGAGCAAAGTGGGGACAGAAGGCATGGATGCTTTTAGGACAAATGAGACAAAAGTACATGAAGGACCTGATGCGGCTTATGTGGGTGATCGGGGAACAAATTCCCGAGTGAACTTGGAACAAATGGACCAAATTTTTTTGACATAACTGAAAGTTAAAATATTTTCAGGGAATGTGGCCGATTGGGGAACAAAAGGCCCAGCGAACTTGAGACATGAGGGAAAAAAATGTCCAATAGACACGCAATTCACCAAAATGACTCCAAAAAATGTGAATTTTCACTATCTCCTCAACTTTTCACTTCACTAGAACCTCATAAAAGGGTGCTAACTCAAAATTTTCAATTTTTCACTTTCAAAAGAAGGGGAATTTTGAGAGGACAACACACCCCAAACCTACAAATGATATGGTTCAACAGAAAAATCCATGACAATTTGGTGTGTTGCTTTTTTGGTGGGGATTGCCTCCACCCACTTAGTAAAATAATCAGTTGCTACAAGAATCCACTTATGGCCAACACTTGAAGGGTCTGAAATTTCACCAATGAAATCCATCCCCCATTGCTTGAATGGAGCTTCAATTGATACAGGCTATAAAAGAAGGGAGCCTGAAGATTTTAGTCTTCCAGAGAAGCGCTGGAAACTATCACATCTTCTAACAAAAAGAGTTGTATCCTTGAAGAGATTTGGCCACCAATAACCATCCCTCATGATCTTGTGTGCTATGAATCTTGTAGAAAAATTTCCCCCACAAACTCCTCCATGGAGATCAAATATTATCTTTGGGGATTCTTCTTCAGTAATACACCTTAAGAAAACTCCCTCTGGGTTTTTCCAAGATAACTCATAATCACTAATGACATATTTCTAGGATGCCAACTTAAGATCACTTTTTTAGTTCTTACTTAAATATTCAGGGTAGTATAAATGTCTGAGATATAAAATTACATCCTTTTACCACTCAGAACTCATCAACCTTTCAAAAACACCTTCCCTTTCTTCTTCTACCTCATTTACCTCAATAGTTTGCAAGTTGCTCTCAGCCATAAGCTTAGCCAAGCCCAAACCTCTCACCAAATTTGTGGTTTGGATATCCATATCATATTCTTGCAACTTGTTCACCCACATGCACCTTTTGCTTGAGACTTCCATCTCTGATAAAATGTCTTTCACCATGGTGTGGGGAACATAAGAAACAATCTTAGAACTCAAAATGTAAGGCATGAAAACCATTGTTACTTTTACCAAGGAAAATGCTTGTTTCTCCATTATATTGTACTTAAACTCAGACTCTTGCAAGGCCTTACTAAAAAAGGAAATTAGCCTCTCAACCTCTAAATCATCCTTCTGCAGTAGGAAAAAAGCAATAGTGTTCTCTAAAGTAAAGGAAAAGAGTTGGAAAGGCTTCTTATAGTCTGGAGCTGCCAGAAGTGGTGCATGCTTTAGTGCATCCTTGATCCCATTGAAATCTTGGATAACAACCTCCTCCCATTTGATGACCGGGTCTTTCATCAGCATAGAAGTGATTGGAATGGTCAACTCAGCAAAGTTTGATATGAATCTTTTAATGAAGTTTATTTACCCAAAGAAGGACTGAATTCCTTTCTTGGTTCTTGGAAATGGGACCTTATTGATGGCCTCTACTCTTTCTGGATCAATCATCACCCCTTCTTGTGACACAATGTGACCAAGAAACCTTGCCTTCTACACTCCAAAATGGCATTTCTTTAGATTGAGTGAGATGCTATATTCTCTACATCTTATCATAATCTTCTCCAAGTGCAGCAGGTGATCAATTCTCTTTCTATAAAACATTGTTACATCATCTTGGTAAACTGCAGTAAACACATTGATGTAACCAGCAAAAGTAACATCCATTTCTCTTTGAAAAGTGGCTACAACATTCATCATACAAAAGGGCATCCTAACATATACATATGTTCCCCAAGGAGTAGTAAAGGTTGTCTTGATCCTTTCTGATTCCTTCACCACAACTTGGTTATAACCAGAGAAACCATCTAGGGTGGAGAGAAATTCAGAACCAATCACTAACTGCAACATGTTTTCCATATTTGGTAAAGGATATTTATTCTTCATTGATGCTCTGTTTAGATTCTTGATATTTTTTTAACAATTAGATGTATGACTGCTTCTCTTCCTTGCTGAGATTCCTGCTTAACCAAATTTTCCCTAGCTTCTCCTTTGTGTCAAGGTCATGCTCCTTAATATCCCTCGAGGATTCTATGCATCTGTTAACAATGCGATCAACATTATCAAAATTGGAATCATGAGCAACAAGCCCTCTAGGAATGGTATTGGTCTTTAGATGGATGATTCCCTTACCAAAAAATGTTTTCTTTCCCTCTATTGTGCATACCATTGGCTCAAAATCAATGCATTGATCAACAAAATCTTCCTTGTTTTGTAGAAATCTTCTGATTTGAGTATGATCATTAAAAAATTTCCAATGTTTAATATTATCATGGATAGAGGGTCTTGTCAATACCTCAACATCATATTCACAATATACAGACATTGCACAATTGTAAAAATCAGACCCCAACACTGCAAGCTTGTCTATAAAATCATTGAATTTTCTATCATGATGCACTATGTTGAATGAATCAAACAAATCACTGAAGTCCTAAACTGCATGTTTGTATTATTTCATTCATTGATTTTTGTGGCATATAGTTTTCTGACTTGTTTTACAATTAATTCTGAGTCTCCTTTGACAATGATGTCCTTGAACACCATATTTCCAAGAAATTCTTAAACCTAACAACAATGCCTCATACTTAGCAATGTTGTTAGTGCACTCAAAGTTGAGTTTGAAGGAAAAAACAAATTTTCCTGACCTGGAGAAAGTAAAACAACACCAGCACCATTTCCAAACTTGGAGCAAGCTCCATCAAACAATAGAGTCCAAGGAGAGCCTACCTGCTCAAGACACTTGCATTCTTCAATCTTGTGCTCCTTTCCATCAGCAAATCCCACAAAGTTATCAGCATCAACATTTGTGTACAATACCTCATAGGATGCATTATTGGGATCCTCAATAAGATGCAACATTTTATTTTCCCCATACAACCTGACAAGGCTGCCCTCAATTGGGATGGTAGCATAGGACATATCCATTTGGACACTCCCACCAACACTTGCAGCCCATTTTCTTGACAATAGCATGCCCCACTTGGTTGGGCAGTCAACAATGACAACATCAAGTTTTAAATTTTTACCTGGGTAAGCTGCAAGCTTCACCACCAAACCCTTCACACATCCCACTACTGGCACTTCTCTATAATCCATGGTAGTGCACTTCCCATATGTTGTTTTCACTTTGATATTTAGCTCATTCATGACTTCTAGAGGCATGACATTACATGATGCCCCTGAGTCAAACATGCAGTTGTGCAGTAGTCTGTCCTTAATGATCAAAGTGGTGAAGAATGGATCCACATTCAGCTGAGAGTCCACCAAGGATGTCCCCAAATAGACCTCAGGTGGTTCACCTAGTTCCTCCAATGCTGGTGGTGTTTCTAATTCTTCAATGATTGGAGGAGTCTCCACAATGTTTACATTTCTACCTAGGGCAGTCTTCTCTTCTTTCAACCCCAAGTATTCAAATGCTCTCTTTTTGTGCTCAGGAATCCTAAGCAACTCAAAAATTGGAACAGAGACTTTGATTTGACTTAAAACTTGGGAAATGTCATATGGGACATTCTTTGGCAAGGCAGTATTGGAAGGAAAGCTAACACACTCATTAGATGGTACAGGATTTTTGACAACTTGGGCATGAGGAGGGGTATGATTTTTGTTTGGAACAATAGGGATTTTGGTAGATGCATATTTCTTTAGAGCCTCTTTAGGAATGTTTGAAATTAAGGGAGCTTTTGGCTTGGCTTGAGACTTTGTTCCTTTGACAGCCTTACTTCTTGTGTTATATTCCTTCTCTTGAGCAACAACAACATTCATCAGTAACTGTCTATCCTCCTCAGATGGGATTCCTCCATCATAATTCTTTATCATTAAGGCCCTTAAATATTCAAAGTCATTATTAGGTAATTCAAAATCTTGTACAGTATCTACTTCTAAAGTATGAGAGAGAAAGAAATAGGTACCCTATGAATGCAGTCCCAAAAAGTGGCAGCAGTTCGGGCACTTATCACCTCAGTTGAAGTTTCCCCTTGTTGTGAGCTTGTGGAACAACCCATCATGCAAACATCATCATCATTATTCTTCTTCTTGCTGATCTTCTTCACAAGGAGCATGAGGCATGAAACATTTGTCACACCAATCAATGACATCTGTCTCCTCCACAACAACAACTCTGGCAGCCAAAGGATCAGGCACCATTCTATTTTCCCTACCTTGGGGCTGCCTATTTCCAAATCCAACAGGTCCCTTTCCTCTATCATCAGATCTTTGGTGATTTGTAAACCTATCTTGGCTTTGTTGCTTGTGTTGACCTTGTGAGCTCTGCCCAATTCCCTTCTCAGCCCGGGCTAGTTTGTAGGAAATTTCTTTGACAGCCCCTGCCAAAGTTTTCACAACTTCTTCCAAATCAGCAGCCTTACTTGTTTGAGGTTTTTCTGGGTTAACCAGCTTTACACCCTCCCTTTTTGGAGGCTTTCTAATTGCCTTGATGTTGTTCTCTATTTGCAGAGCCATGGTGAAGGCCTACCTCAAATTTGTGGGGTTTTTATCCCTTAAGTAATATGCAACCTTTTTATCAAATGCATCAGAATATTTGATCAAACATGACTCATCACATGGCCTTATCCTAACAGGAAATCTCCTCAAGGTCTTATTAAACCTTGTGTTGAAATCATGTACTGACTCATTAGGATTCTTTTTGATGTTTTCAAATTCTATCAAAAGAAACCTAGGGTCAGTTCTATCACCATACTGCAATCTAAATGCATTGTTCATCTCAGTCCAAGAATCAATAGAGTTATCTAGCAAAGCTTTATACCAGTCCCTAGCATCCTCTTATAAAGTATGGATAAATAGTTTGATATATACATCTTCATGTTCAATCTCAAAGTCTTCCATCATATTGATAAAAATATTTAGATGTTGATCACCAGTTATAGCATTGTTTCCTTGGAACTTTGGCAGTTTGTTCCTTACATCTTGAGGAACTGCATTTGGATAACCAGCCATTCCCACAAAATTTATAGGTCCAAAGGTGTTTACAACAAAAGGGGGTCTGGGTGGGGGCTGGGCCATGTTGTTTTGAGGAGGTGACCCTGGAGGGGTGAAAATTTGATAAGGGGTAGAGGGTCTTTGGAACACAGGAGTATAACTTTCAAAATGGATATCCCCCAAAGGCCTTGTCTCTTGGAAATCCCTATCAACCTCTGAAAAGACAGGTGCAGAATGTGAAGAAAACTTTTCAAAATCAAATGAAGGCCCCTCTCCAGCTGGAGAATTCAATTCCACAAAGAGGCTACCTGATTCAGAATCACTTGAATGGTAGTCTTCAATGATAGGTTGATCACTTTCATCAATGGAGATCCCTCTTCTTGTCTGCTGATCTCCCACAACTCTCCAGGATTTTCTTCCTTCTGATTTTACTTTTCCTAGCTCTGGAAACAATGTCCTAGCAGGATCCCTAGCAAAGAAATATCTTCTTCCTTCCAAATTTGCAAAGATTGGTAACAAATCTCACTTGACAAAGGTTAAGACACTGGTACTCATTAAAAATCAGATCAACAGGGAGTCACCACTAAGGATTTCCACCTTAGTTGTGCAAATGCACTAAATATGATCTATCAAATGTCTGTCAACACTAGAAACTGGAAATGGAAAGATTCTGACTTTTCTTTACCAAGATTTATCAAATAAAAGCTAGTGCACTAGGTGCACTTGAAAACTTGAAAGAATTACACACACCACTTGGAGCATACAAGAAGTGTTTTACCAGGGTTGAATGTGAACTGCAAGTCAAACCCCAGCAATGGTGCCAGTAAGGTGTTGGTACCCAAATTTAATCTCCTTCAAAGATTCTGAGCAACATCATGGATTTAACAGGACACTCAGAGGTAGATAGATGATTATGTATGTCATTTTGTAGTCGGGGAAGCAATCTATCTGACTTTTTAGCACTCAGGATTTGAAAAGGAGTGGGTAGCACCTTAAGAGGATTTGATCTATCCTCACTATTTTAGGTTGTGCCTTTCAACCAAGGTAAGAGAACCCTTTTGTAGCCTGTTGTTTATGGAGGAGATGGAGATATCCTTCCTAATGAAGTTTTTAGGAGACCTTGGAGAAAATATGATCAATGCAAAAAAATGTAACTCTCATGAGTTGTCACTCTAGATAGTGGAGATATTTTTCGGGCAAGGTTCAGGCTACTAAATCCATTTGAAATCTTGATTGTTTCTACATGCTTTGGTAATGGAAATCATGATTTTGTGCACAAATAGGACAAAAAGGGGTAGTATGGGTAGGATTAGTTGTTTTTAAATCAATTTTTGGTGGGAGGTGAGGAAGGATGAACTTGATTTTCCAGATCTCTGAGAACTATTACAAAATGGAAAGTTTAATCAACAAAATGCCACAAATAGCTAAAATGTTTCTTTAACCAGAATATGTGCTTCAATGGAGGCCCAAATTAGCACTCTTTTCACACAATCTATGAGATTCTAACATGAAGGCTGAGTTAGAAAACCCAACAAAGCATCAATATCTTGAGCCAAATCATGTCTAAGGTACACCCAGAGGCTTACAAACAATCTCTGTCAAACAGATGAAAGAAAAGTGATTTTAAATCATTTATTTCACTCCCAGATGAAATCTTCTAGAAATGAAATTGTAGATGCCACTAAACTGTCACAAGGATTGAGACTTGTGTGATTAAGAAAAATTTTGATACAAGATTGCAATAGGAACAAGAAAATTCATTTGCAAACATTCCGAATTGAAATAAACACATTTTGTTCAAGATCAACAAAGAATAACTCGATTTTGATTAAATTTATTAGTAGGGGAAATTTTATAGAACTATCTAAGAGCTTGTCAATGGATGTACACTTCCAACCACCTTGACATGATAAAGCTTAATACAAAAAAAGATAACCAGGTTTCTCAAACGGCTTCTCACAAAAAAGTCTTTGTCAAATTTTTCTCTTGGGAATTTTCTTCAACCTCTAACACTAACTTTAAACCAACCATTTGCATGAAAAATTTGTGCCATTTATAACATTTACAATAGAGCCCCTTTTCCCCCAAAAATCTAGACATTGAGTGCACCAAGTGCTTGCCATGATCATGATTCGTGATTCCTAGAATCAGATCTGAAAAATTTATCCAGGTGCTCAAGAGGGGGAAGATCTCATTTGAATATCTCCCACATTCAACTCCTTCCTCTGTAGATCACTCTTTCTTCAATTCACCAACCACTTCCACCCCTAATCTATCAAATCTAGCTCCTTGTGTGCTCGGGAGAAGAAAAATGGAAAATCTGATCGAGCTCGATAGTCAAACCATTTTAATGGTGACGTCTTCTAGATCTCCCCACCAAACTCAGATATCAACATTAACTCCCCTCTCTATTTGGCATGTAGGAAATACCAAGAAATCATGAAGACTCACTTCTAGGCATGTTTCAGTAAAATGGGGGGAAAATCAGATTCAGACTCATAGTTTCCATTGATCTTTACTTTGAAATTTGGCCATCCACGTGGAAGATTAAAATTTAAAAACAGACCCAGGGTTCCCTTGACTTTTTACAACTTTTGGAAAAATGGAAAAATTTCACATTTTGTCCCTGCACCTCCGCCTTTGAGAAATGAGCCTGACATGTGTCCTGAGGTGGTCCCAAAGGGTGTGGCCAAATTCTGCTATTTTACCTCCTTTTTGAAAAGGGAAAATTTTCCAAGGTTTACCCATAAGCTCCACCCTTGAGAAATGCTTCTGACACGTGTCCCAATGTGGGTCCCAGTGGAACTGTGCTTCCTTTTTTACTTTTAACTCTTTTCTCCAAAAAGGAAAATTTTCCAAATTTCCTCTTGAAGGCCCGCACCTCCGCCATTGACTAAGAGCAAGCTTTGACCTTTCTTTCAATGGGCTTGCAGGCCATTTTGAAAATTTAACCCTTTTGATGGGGAAAAAAAGGCAAAAAAATCCAAGTTTCCCCCGATGGTCCACTTCCCCACCCCTTTGACTTTTCAAACTGCCATGTGTCACAATGGCACACCTTGAGATGGTCCCCAAAAATTGATACCTTGAAAAGCATGGGCTCACCATGTGTCATGGCTTGGAAATTTTTTTTTGAAGGCTCGAAGCTTAGCGGAAAGTACCAAGTGTTAGGATTCGAGGCAATCTCCTTTGGCTGTTGAATAGTCCAAGCAAAAAGCAAAGTGAGTAGAGGCCTCCAAGTGTCCTCTTAGCGCTTCTTTAAAAACCATTAAGGTTTCAAAAATGATTTGGTGGGGTCCAAACGCTTCCATTTTAGAATTTTACTCCATTCTCCAAAAGCTAAAAAATCCAATTTTCCTCAAAGGCCCGCATCTGAATGACCTTTAACTTTGCCAGGTGTCCTTCTGCGGAGTCAAGGTAAAACTTTTTCCATGCCACTTAAATTTTGCTTTAAATCAAATCTTGGAGGGGCCGTGGGGAAGGTTCAGAAAAAATTTTTTACCAAACTTTCCAAAAAGAAAAGTTCAAAAAATAAACCCACCACATTCCCCATCCAATTGGAAGAAGCCACGTAAGCACCAAAAGAACCAATCAGATTTGAGCGGGACTAGGGGGACCAAATTTTTTTTTGAAAAAAGATTTCAAAAAGTGAGAAAGTTAAAGCATTCACCCAGTCCCTAAAAAAATAAAGGAAGCCACGTGACCACTGAATGCATGATGAGGAATAACTTTGACATTCTGTATATTGTATTTGGAAAAAGACACCCGTCAACCTCAAAACATTGGCTTTTTCAATTCATACTCAGAATGGATTTTTTCTAACTCATTCCTTTTTTGATGAATTGTTATCACCGAATCACAGCACCCCTATGTTTATACAAGTGCATATACTTGAACTCACGGTGTGATTGGATAACATGGGTACTATCTCCAAGTTGTGGGACTTGCTACTTGAGATAGACCTCCAGAGAAAGCTGGTTCTTGCTCCTAAACTACCTGCCACAATCTACTCTAATGCAGGATAAGCTAACTATTCTAATCTAAATTTCCAAGGGACCAGGGAGAGAGAATGCATAAAATGAAAGCCTACACTAAAGCGGTGATACACCAGAAAAGGAGGGTGTGAGAGTAGTCTCCAAATGTGTGAAATACAGAGGCAAAGTGCACACTAGAAGAGGTGATGACAGTTCTCCATAATCTAGCAAAATGCATTCACAACAATATTCCAAGCATACACAATGATAATGAATCCCTGCAAGAACATAATAAATAGACACAATATTCTTGTAGAAAGATTAAAGGGGCAAGAAGAATGCAAGAAAACACAGCAGGGGAAGATACATCCACAAACTGGTATTTTATTGCTTCATGATATGCACAGTTCAATCTATTACAAGATAAGGGCCTGGATCACCATGCAAGGAGTCCACTACAAGGGCCTGCAACACACTGGCTTCACAAAGCAATTTTGACAGAGCTTTGCTACCCAAAAACTCTCCCCCTTACAATGAGCCCAACACTCCAATTTATAGAAAAATGAGAAGGAAAAGAGAAGGGAAAATGGAAATCCCGAAATCTGTCCTTCAACCACCTGTAAGAGGCATTAAATTGAGTGAAATTATTATATATTACTTGCAAAAGGCTCCCCATACTGTCCCATGTGCTGCAGCAGAGAAAGAATGATGACCATGCCTCTTAATTGCACTCCCAGCTACCAAATAAAACACTGTTCTGAACCCGGCCACGTTTTCTTAAAAAATATCAATCAATTTCTGATCAAATCTGGAATTTCTTGATTTCTGTGCATTGGGCTCGGAACCACGATTCCAACGGTACCAATTTTGTGCGATTTCGTTGAGAAATGCAAAAGTTATGGCCTTCTGAGTGCGGGCAGCTATTTTGGGTCTGGCAGGCGTTTTCTGTCATTTGACGGGAATGAGCATTAACTGACTGGAGCCGAATATGTTTCTTTTATTTAAATATATCTACCCTCATTAAAATTAATAAATCCAGTTTTTGTGGCATAGAGGACGTCGTGCTCGTTCCAGAAAGTCCAATTTTATGAAAATCGGAGCTCGGAGTCAAAAGTTATGGCCGTTTGAAGTTTCCGGACCAAACGTTGACTTTTCTTCTCTGCCTTCGGCCGCTTCGGCTTTTCGCGTCCCACTCGTCCCTTTGTCCCATTTGTCCCAGTGCTGAAAATTTCCCATTTCGGCCGAACCGGCCGGTTTCACGCCTTGTTCCTGTTTGTGGTGGAAGACATTTGGATTCCATTCGCTCTCGACTCTTTTCGCCCGGTTCGCGCCGGTTTGGCTTTTGTCCCAACTTGTCCCGGTATGAAAGTTCTCATTTCGGCCGATCCGGCCGGTTCGCGTACTTTGCGTACTTTTGCCCAACTGTTCCGGGCTGCCAAAGTCGATTTTTCTCTGAACCATTCGCGTACTTTTGTCCAGACTTGTCCCAGACCGGCCTGTTTCCGAGTTAGTCAACTTTTTCCAATTTTGTCCCGGCCAGACCCTCCTGATTTTTCATTTTCGGCTGGTTCACAAAATTTCGCGCCCGCGCGTACTTTTGTCCCAAATGTCCCTGCTGTGTTTAGACTGCCTGGCGGCCTTTCGGCCGGTTCGCGCCCAGATGTCCCAACTGTCCCGAACGACCTTGAGGACTAGGACTTAGCCATTTTTCATGATTTTTTCTGGCCCAACCTTATTTTTCTTGCAATTTTTTCACCATTTTCTCAGAACTTACTCTCTTCCTCTTGGACAGGGGAGTTAGAAAAATATGAGGGGACCCTAGAAACATGATTTTTGCCCTGAATCAATATAATTGCTTGGGACTAAAGAATTTGATGCATGTTATCAAAATTACCTTGAGGGGTGAATTTTGGATAACATGAGATATGTTTTGAAACAAAATATCTTAGATCACATTTCCTAAGCATCTATTTAATTCCATGGATTTGGAGGAATAGATATACAAATATAAATTGATCATCCTCAAGCTTCCATGGTCAAGAAAAATAGGATAAACGACAAATCTCAGATTTTGAAGCATCATTAGGGTAAAAATAGGAACAAACTCAGAGACTCATCTTCAAGGAGGAACATCCAATGGTAAATTCTAAAAACAACTTGAGACTATTTCAAAAGAGATGTAAAATATTTCAAATCATTCACATGCGAGAAATAAAATGTTTCACAACATGTGAGTATTACTAGGAAAATTATTCAAAATGGTGAGAGGTCAAATCTTATCACCAAACCACTCGCATCTAGGTTATTAGGATATTATCAACATTATCAACAAAATAACACCATTCTCATTGGAAATATTATCATCTATAAATTACATAGAGAGTATATAAGTATTCCATACTTTGACTATACTACCAACAATATGTGGTTCAATTGATGTCTCACATATTGAATTATAGTATTCTCCTCATAAAAAAAATACTTTTTTACCAACATCATTTTTAAATCGTTTTTTTATAAAAACAATATCTTGGGATGTGTGTGTCAAAATCTTGGTGGCACCCATGATGTTGATCATTGACAATTGTTTTGAAATAAAAATAAGAATACAAAATAGAGAAGTATTAGCTAACTCCAATGCATGATAATTTTTCTTACACAATATATACCATCTTTTAAATGGAATGAATGATGCAATACTATATTACTATGGTTAAAAAAATATAATTTACTAAGTAAAAAGACTTGTAACTTGAAGTTGTACATCCAATATTTTATCCATTAGCTTTCTCTCTTGTTCCATTCTTTAATGCTTAAGTTGAATTCTTCCCTGCTCAATTTCTTTCAATGTTCTAACTATGAATAGATGCATGCTATTTTTTGATTAACTCTTTCAAATATCCATAAGAGTTGAAATTTTTCTCTTCACATCTTTTCTCTGAATTCCATTTTTATTCAAAGGGGTTATCTATCTTTTCTCCTTCCAAATTTTCAATGTTGATAGAAGGGATTTCTGAAATTTCCCTCTCATGTTTTTCAAAAGTAGAAGTTGTTATATTAACAAAATATTTTCCATTAAAAAACAATAACCTTACTGTGTTTTATTTGTAATACAAACATATCTTCATAGAAATTCATGTCATGATTATGAGTGCTAGGGAGTTTCCAATTTTTTTTGATAAAGTTCCTACTTCTTGATGGGTTTCTTTAAACTAGGTCAATCTATTCCATTCTTTGAATATTTTTTAATTGACTTCAAACAGTGCTAATATCCCAATTTTTTGTTTCTTGGTGAAATGTTCATACACCTCTTCATCTATTTTGAAATTGTTTATCACATGATTTCTTTAACTACCAAAATTTCTTAATGGATTTCATCCAACAATATTGTTATTTCTATGTTTTTATAATGGGTTATCAAACATTACAATAATCTTAAGAAACCATGCCAACATCATTAACAATTAAGCATGGATATATGGTCTTAATGTAATAGTTTTGGAAACAGAATTCTATTTTATAATAATTATTATGCCAATAGTTATATATTACATTGTTGAACATTAAGAACATCCAAGAAAGTTTTTATATAAGTTATGCTAACTGAAAGGAATAAAATTAAATGTTGAAATAAATTTCTGAGCAATTAGTACAATAAAAAGTGGCCAATTTTGAAGAGAATCCAAAGGTTTGTAATTCATAATGTGATAGGCCCCAGTCTTATAATGAATCAACCTAGTTTATAGATAGTAAGTTAAAGGATAATAGAAATTTGAATGGTTACTTGACCATTAAGTATTGTCCTTGAATAGAATAACGCTATAAGAGGATTTGTAGGATAAATTCCGATTTTGATTCATCACAAGGTCTGGAGTTCAATCTGAGCTTGAAGAGATTTCAATGTCACTGGAAAAAGGAGTTATGTGGTATCCATGAGCATTGCCAGGTCTTATTAGAAAAAGGATACATCTAGGTAAGGATGAATAAAAATGAAAATTTTCATTCCCCCCTTAATTCAGTAATGATGAATAGTTGCAATCTCATTATGAACTGGCCAACTATGGCCCAGTCAATTGAATGCAAAACAATTGACAAGAGCATGGATGCTTGTTTTAAGACCTATAACGAATCTCCTCAAGATTTGACTTCTATGACATGGGTGCACATGTGCTCGAAAATATTCGAAATACTTCATTTGATTTCTTTTGATCTAGCTCAAATTTCAAACTACTATTTTGAATGGGTTTCTCGTAGTGAATACAAGAATTACTAATCGTAAACCCTCCATCTACTTTGGATAACACATGACACACACAAGACATGATTTTTCAGAATCAACCCATGACACCCATTGCTAAGTCAAAATATGGAGTATTTTAGAATTCTAAGTGAATCAAATTACAATTTAGCTGAGACTTGACATAGGAGGAATTTTTCTTAGAATGCACCTAGTACATGTTAGACACAATTTAATCAACTTTTGGACTAGTGAAAGATTCTCATTTTGGGATAGCTTTTGAGTATGCCATTTGTTGGTTTTAAAAAAATTTACCTCCTTACTTGGGGTAAATTACAAAATTACAAGAAAATCCCTAAAAATATAAAATTGAATCAAAACATAGAATGAGGAACCGAAGCAACCATACATATTAAATAAAACCATCTAGATCCGAAGATCCATTTTACAATTTATGGATTTTTTAAATATGATTTCAACATCTCGTTGCATCCTTTCCAAAAACTAGCACATAAAAATCAATAAATGTTCATAGGGGGGATTAATTCTTTCATGGTGAAAATAAAATGGAAATTTATTATTTATTTGGTTGGAAACAGTGCCGGCACTAAAGGCCTCGGCATGCAAATAAGCAATATAGGAACTTTATGGATCCACCTTCATTTGCTTATGACCTTATTTTTATTGGTGCACTTATTGTATCTCTTGGTCCACAGTTGTTTTGTTTGTTCAACCAATTCATTGTGCAAGTCATTTTACAGGTGGTTCCCACTTTGATTTGTCTGTAGGTTCTTTATCATTCTATAAATTGAAGTGTTCCCCATATGTAAAGGTAGGATTCTGGTAGCAATAAAATCAGGAATTCATTTTAGGTTACAAAATTATGTGCCCAAGCAGGTTGTGCACATGCCCTTGTAGTGAAAAATTGCATGGTGATCCATGCCTTTTCAATATATTAAACTGTAAACATATCAATGATCCTCACAATTTATATCAATTGAAATGCAAGGTAATTGATGCAATGTTCCTACTCAGATCTTAAATTGAATGTCTACATTAGACTTGCCAATAGTCTTTCTAAGCATCATCTTGATGCTCTTGGAATTCAAATTCATCATTGTTGAGATGAAATATTTTTTAAAAAATGATCCTAGACTTGGAGAACTATATATCCCACTGTAGCAGTATTGAGACTTTTTTTTCACTAAAAATAGAACGTAATCTCAGTATCTACAAATTTTATGTTCATCACCTTGACTAGTCATAAGTATGCTTGAATCTTGCAATATTTACATATGGCCCACATAAGGGGATAGGATTAATGCAATGGGCTATCAGGAATAAAGAGGCTAATGGCTCTCCAATTTAGCTCTAACTCCATAAGAATCCTAGGCTAGAATCTTCTGTATAACCTCTTTCTTTGGATATTAGCGAAAAGGATCTTTTACAATCCCAACATGCTTATAGGAGAAAAATGACCCATGTTACCCTCACACCATATCAAATTACAAACTTAACACAAATAGGGTAATAGATTCGGTGATAAAAATCCTATTCCTAAATGCAATTCTGAGCATTATCAAAAACCATAACCATGTGGAGAAATTGTACAATAGTTTAAAAATCCACGGAGTAGTGATGCAAATATATTTCCAATTGTTTCTACTTGAGGAAAATCTTCATTTTGAAAATCTTATTTCCCATTGCTAATCCATTTTTTTTCCATAAAATTTCCAAAGTTCAAATAACATTTTATATATTATCCCAATGTTTCTTAATGAGGATATCCACATCTTAAATGTTCATACACCTCTTCATATTTTTAAATAAATGTTGTCATATCAGATTTTAACCATAACTCTTTTCTTTCATAGCTCCTCTTTATTTCTATCTCTTTCATATGCATGGTTATTGAAAATGTTTCTTCTGATTTTGAATCATCAACATCATCAATAATATATGGAGAATTTAGATCAATTTGTGAATGTGGAATGCAAGGACCCAATTTTTGTGAACCACTTGTATTCTCTTGCAAATTTGAGACACTATTTCCATATAATTTTTGCATGCAGAAGTCATTTACATGGAAGTTTCTTTATTGTGTTGAAAAAACCATATTGTCTGCATAGTTTCTTGGAGTTGATTTGAAAACTTGTGATTTGAAATGTGAAAACAAGGAAAATGGTGATATATCCATGTCCTAAAAATTTATTAGTTACTATAAACAATCACAAATGAAACAATTTACGTACTCCATATTTTATCTAAACTTAATTTCATTTTCCATTTTCTAAAAATAAATATACAAGGGATCCTGCACTATGTAAAATTACATAATCAAAACATGTGGAGAACCATTGAAAATTGGTTAATTAACTACTAGCAAATGAAATATTTATAATCACTGTGAAATGGGTGTATAAATTGAAATTCTTCAAAATAAAATAACAATGCTTTAAATCTTTTAATTTTTGTAACTCTATTCTCCCCCCATTTGTAGATGTGCTCCTTGTTTTGGTGTTGTCACCTTCGAAATGAGTATACAATTTTCCATTTTATTGCATTAAATACAAGATGTTAACAGAGTTTGTGTGGATTAAAATTTAATATTGTACCACTTAATATTAAATGCAATAAAAAAAAAACATACTCTCAAGTGGCAGATTTTACATTACATGGTTTAATGGCCATTTAATGTTTAGGGAAGCGCAATATTAATTATGTAACATTTGACCTTACAAAAAAGTGTAATTGTTATTGTATTATAAAAATCTTAAGGTACACTATGTGGTTTATGGATACATAATTTACACATGTAGCGTAATCTAAAACTAACATAAATTATGACATTTTACATTTTGAAACTTAATTTAAATTTGGACATACATATATTTAATTGAAATTAAGTCTTTAATATTGACAATTATTAATAAAAAAATACTTCTGTAGCATGTGTTACAATTTACACAAAATTACTCAATATTATATTAAATTATTAAAAATAAACTTATATTGTTAAAATATTATGTAAGATATAAAAAGCTTAGAAACAATTAATACACATAATTGAATCAAAGCATATACCACCATCGTTAATCAAATAAAGACTAAAATTGAACTCTATACCATAAAATAAGCATAGCTATACAATTAGAGAATTAAATACATGAATGATTTACTTCGACACAATATTAATGGCCCTAAATTTAATTCCAAGAGGCCACTAGGCTATACAAATTTTGACTAGAATGGCAAGTGAAAATATGCCCTTCGATATGTGAGTGATCACTATTCCAAGTGCAAATTCACACTTCGTCTTGAAAATGCATGTACTTCATCATGTGAAGGTATCGCACTTTGATGTGTGAGGGATTGAACTTAAACATGTGAGGGAGATCACACTTTGACGTGTGAGGGATCGTGCGACAAATTAGTCATGCGAGGAATTACACTTGGTAGATGTATGAGGCCATGACTCTCTCTCTCTATGATGAGATATCACTGTCACATCCAAGTGCAAGTTTTCAAACTTGAAATTGTGCTTTCTCACACATTGAAGTGTGATCACCAAACTTTTGGCCTCCCATTCTAGTCAATATTTGAATTTTAGCATGTAAAAAAAAATTATGTCATAGTGGCTACTAGGCTATACAACTATTGAAATCCATAGGGGAAAGAAGCCAATGACTATGCATAAGCCAATGAATGTGAGTGGTAATGTGTAGTATAGTACCACTAGTTGTAAAAATCAAAGTCAACATTTATAACTTTTTATACTAAGAATTTAGAAAAAAAGGTAGCCAATAACACAAGTAAAATCAAGTCACATGTACAAATCAGCCAATAAAAAGGTGACACATCAATTGTCCCGAAAAGGTGATTTCATTCACAAGAAAGGGCCAATATTAATTTTCTTTGTACTAAAAAGTACCTATTTTAAATCCCTTAGAAATACTTTTTTAACAAAATTTAAATGCACAAAATTTAAATGTGTGCATTAAAAAAATGTGTGCATTATAAAAATTAAGATTAATTATTTCCCTTACACTATGTGGTTTATGGATAAAAGTATACACACATAGCAGTGGGATCTAAGGGTGTAATACAATTTTTTATATGTTTAAAGATTTGGATTAAATGAGGTTTTAAAGATGTTCATATAAGATGTATATTTTTATTTTCTCATTGTGATTTCAATTCTCCATACTAATGTTAAATATTTAAGTGTCCTTAGTACTAATTTTCTCTTTTTATTTGTGGATACAGTTAAAATGAACTTTGTTTTTGAAGATGGAGCACATGTGGATTTACTATCCAAAGGTGTGAAAGTTGTGGAGGGACTAGTTTATCCATCCAAAGATACACTCCATTGTAGAGACGTGGGGTCTATCTTATTCATTGTCACAATAAGTATTGTATTCAATGGCAGAGTGAGACTGCCATACACAATTGATGATTGTGAAACCCTGGTAGAAATTGAAAACAAGGGATACTTTATCCCATGGGAAAGGAAGAAAATGATTAAGCATGTGATTTCAAATGTTTCACATGTGGGGGTTGATGGCATTCAAAACATCATGAGAAGTGACTCAGAGGATACATTTAATGAGGATGAGGGTTTTGAATTCTACCAGTGATAGCCATTGTTTCACAACTCCTAAAGATAAGGATGAATTTTCTACAACCTACGTGGTGCTAAAACATAAGTGTCCTCAAAAAGAAGGTGACATAGTTGAAGGGTTTATATCCCTGGTACAAGAACAACATGTGATTTCAGGAGTGGTGTTGGGACCCACACTTTGGTGTTTTTGTGGAGAATATTATAACTACAAGTAATGATTGTTATCCAAGTCTACAACAACAACAAAAGTTGTTTAGCCAATCAAAAACTTAGTTTATCTAGAAACAAGAACTACACTTCATGTGAATGGAAATTATGAACTCCAAGAAACAACCACCACATCAAACACTGAACTTCAATTTGAATTTCAAGGGGGTTACTGCCAATTTGATACATTTTTGTTCAAAATAACACAAATTTGTTACAGAAGCAACAATTACAAATGTCTATGAAGGAGACATGGTGCACTTAAAAAAAATAGATGGCAATACATTTTGGGTGCATGTGGATAAATTAATTATGCCATTTTTACAAGGGTTGCTCCATATCAAAATAATCTCTCATCCAATGGCCTACCAGCCAGTTGGCCCATCAAGATGGTTCCGTTATGGAAGTAAGGCTAAAATAAATTCCATAAGAGTTTTCAGTAAAAATGTGGAGTGCATTTGAAGATCCATTGCCTCAACTGGTATACCCAAATTCATATGAATCCTCCATATGTAGTAGTAATGAAAATTTGATAAAAAGACCTTACAACACCTGTAAACACCAAAATGTAAATTCTACTCCATATAGTACATGAAAGAAAAGGGAAAATGATGAAAAAATCAAGAGAACAATTTTTTGTCTGAAGTTGATAAAAAACCTTTCTACAAGGAAGGATGTCTCTCCAATCTATCTCTAAGTTCTTTCAATCACAGTTGGAATTTAACTCTAGGTAATGAATGAACCTACCATCAAAAGCTTTGTAATTAATACATTCACAAAAATGCTATCAGTTGTGATCAAGGTCAAACTTTATAACATATTATAGATAAATTGAAGTTATGTGGAAGGGATGTATGTTAGAATGCATGGTACATATGTCATGGAATCCTAAAAAGAACCTATTATGGATACAAACAATCTTGGATTAATGGTGATAGGAAGGGTAAGTAAATGGAAATACAGGAAAAAAAAAAAAATGCCAAACAATGTCGCAAACTATTGCATTGATATCCAAAATGGTGGAGAAAAATTATGATATATCCCCACCCATGTCTCGTCTAGTGGGACAAGATGGTACTAAAGTAACAATGAGACTATTGCCTGCATGTTATACTTTTTCTTACATACTAAAAAAGTGTAATGTGGCCCTTTCACTGTTGGACCTTCCTCTAACGTCACAATCAAATCTCAGCAAAATATAGCAAGAACAATTCTCCCATATTTCAATCACCAAGAACAACTTCTTCGCCAAATGTGATGAGTGGTTTTGTAGATATCCACCAGAACAAAATGTTCGGTGACCTCATGTATATAAAAACTGACACAAGGTATCTTTCAATGAACCCTATTGATACAATTAATTACGCCTTCAAATTGCATTTTGTAACTTACTATATCACATTGTTGATATCTCATCCAATGATTCTACTAGCCAGTCGACCCATAATGAAATGGTTCATAGTTAGGGAAGAACCAAGTTGCTCCTAAAGAAATTGGGAGAGGTTCCCTTATTCGGTAAAGTAGGTGGAAAGTGCATATGTACAGATCCATAGTATTTCATTCAATGGTGGTATACCCGATATCCTAAAATTGATAGTTTTAATGTTTAGCTATTGTGTGATCAACACAGGTTATTGTCAGAATGACAATTTGAAGAGAGGAGGGAGGTGCGAAGAAGACAATACCTTCAGGCTAAAAGAGATGGCAGATAAAACTCTTATATGTACTATCGCTACAATGAGATATAGAGTACTATTGTGCATCAACGATGCTTATAACAGACAAAATTAACCGCAGACTCAAATGTACGACAACAAGGTTGTTGATCGATATAAACTAGAAATAGAAATTTTCTATCACACAACATGTACCTTATTGTCGCACGACAGACAAATTTTCATAGATAAAAACGCAGAAGAAAGAGAAAGCTTGTTGTAACGAAAAAGGGAAAACCCTTTCTGTATGCACCATGTAGGTCTTCATGAATTTGAAAATTAAAGCTTTTTTTGAATAATCAAAATTTGCGTACAAACCCTATATAATTATCCTGCTTATGAATGTGGCTCTAGGGATATTCGCTCAGGGATTTTTCACAGAGATGAGTTACTAGACTTCTCTTCGAGTAAGCAAGAAACCCTGTTGATAACTTATTCCAATCATCCACACCCTTTACGAATTCTTGATCCATATGCAGAAGAATCTCTCATCCAATTACAGCCAACCAAATAGTTGGCCCATTAATATACGGTTCCGTTACATGGAATTTTACCAGGCTAAAACATGGGCCATTCGATAGAAGATTTTGCAACTAGTAGAATTGTGGACCACCCACATTTGAGAAATCCAATTGGAGCGGCTCAACTGCAGTATGCCTTTTGCAAATTCATTTGAATCCTCCAAAACTGCAGTAGTAATGAACACATGGAGAGCTCCGCCAACTCCTTTACAACATTTGTAAACAACCACAAGGTCTATTTCGTGCTTGAGTCCATGTTAGTACCCCTAGACATGTGAATGGGGGTTAATGCTCAAATAAAGAGAACATTTTCGTCTAATTTTGGAAATGCCCCTACCAAAATTATGCCAAGCTGATGCATGTGTCTCCTTCTCTAGTCTCAACAAGGATTTCAATCGTAGTTGGAGAATGACTTTTGTAATGACTGATCTTCCATCATTGTAATTAAGTACATTTACTGCATTTTTTGGTGAGTTAGCAAGCTATTTGTGAGATTCCTTGGCTCTCCCTTTCTCTCATTCATATATATTATAGATGGGTGCTCGTTCAAGGCATGTGGAAGGGATCTTGTTATGTAACCCACCCATACTTAGTCTTGTCTGTAATGATCCTGTATCTGGAGTACAAACACTCTTATTCAAACTGTACAATGCAAATCTTGGTCATTGTAATGGCGAATGGAGGTGCAAATATGTGGAAATAATAGGAAAGTCCTGTGAATCTTGAATTTCAAACACTGATGAGGCACGTTGCATCTTTCATTGAGCTTTCCATTACAATTTTGGTTAACTCTGCATTTTAGGTTGTGTTACATGTTCTTGAAAGTTTGTGTTCAATTCATGAATGTATTCCTGATAAGAACACATGTTGATATTCATCCTCGTTCAATTTTGTTTCACTTTCATTTCCATGGAAGGGTTATACTAGCATTCTTTTTGGATTGCATCACCTGCTTGTTACTGTAAGCTCAATTTTTTACAATGGAGGCTTCACTTAACCGTCTAACTATGGCCAACCACATAGAATAGGTTTTAATACTAGATCCTCTACAATTTGTCAAGTGTTTGCATCAAAAAGAGGAAAGAACCAGCCTTCATCCGGAGAGTTTCCCGGTAATCACAAAGTCCCAACTTTGGGAAAAGCTCCATGTTATGCCAATCACACTAAAATTTTAACTCCATGAATACGAAAGTTGTAAACAACCTCAAGGGTGTTGTGATTCATGCATCAACATTGACAACAATGTGAACAATGCACTTGACATTCAAAAGATCGAATGTAAATAGAAATGGCACATAGAGTGCAATCACAATTAAAATCCAATAGCTATGTTAAATAATTGTGCATGAAACAAAGAATCCTAAGATGAAAAATGCAATACCAAGGATGGGAAAAAAATCAAAATCAATAATTAATGTTATTAATCTCCCCATCACCTTAAATGAGTATGCTGACACATGGGATACAAAATGGGGGGTTTCATGCACTTTTGTCTCCCTTTTGTTGAGTGAGGAGAAAACTTCACAATAACATCATTGGTACTATGTATATGGAATCTAGAAGAACCAATTACATATTAGTATGGTATGATTTGTTATATAGTAGTGGGACGTCAAAACACCCCATTACATGATGCACTATTACAAAATGATACATATGAAAATTGCAAGGAATACAAGAAGAAAACATAAGGGTGCTCATATAACTAATACTGTAAGCAGATGCTCAAGTTCATTTAGAAAAAAACCACAAATTCTCTAGTTGAAACTAGATAATTTTGTAAGTGACATAAAAAAATTCATATTGTTTGCGTTTTCATCCATGTTCACAGCTAGGAGGGTTTTTAACAAAGTGTATGTGAGTTTCCTTCAGGTGGGTCACACACATGAAGACATAGATGAGACATTCGGCTGATTATAAACAATATTGTGCAAACTAGATATGTCTTGTTTGCCACAAATAATGGAAACTTATAGAACATGCCAAGAGGATTCCAACACGTTCACTCCGTACCTTATTAAGGAATTCTATGACTTTAAGGCCTTTCTTGGAACCACACTGCTAGATGGTAACCATAAGATCATGGGTATAAAAAAACCAATGATGTATAAATTCCATGTCATATACAATATTCCCATAATGGATTTCAAAGCATCAATCATGGAGTGGCATTGGTCATGCTCAATTAAGATCAGGAAAATAGTAGATGTAAGAAACCTTTCTTTCACTGAATCAGGGATCCTCCATATGGAAACCCTTCAAAGAACTAAAAGAGATCTGCAGACATGTAGAGAGGCATTTCAGGAATACATCATAGACTGGTAAAAGAGTTCAACTAATGGTGGAGAAGCATACTTTGTTCCAAACATTGCATATTCAAAAAATGTTCTATGTTCCCTAAATAAACCATTTGACAATTATAACATGACAAGGACAAATTGTTTTTGTCCAAAAAAACTCATGCTAGTGCAATGTATGATTAGATGGTTGGTGTACCATGTATTGACATGGATAGCTACTATAGTCAAAATGTCCTTTCAAATAAGGATATATATATGTTGGGCCTATTTTTGATATACCTCAAGAGGAATTTAACCCAGTAGTTGATGTGAATGTTGAGAAGATGACACTAGTAAGACAAGATGATGATAATGTACCTATATGGATGGGCAAGGCAAAATTAAAAATAATACAGGATGTTCACACAAATGCTCAAAAGATAATGGTAAACTTGTGGAAACCCACAGTGTTAGGAAATAAGGGATAAAATATGTGGAATAATCCCTCATAGAATCGCAATTGTAGAAACTAATATGCAGAAAAATATTACAGATCTTAACTAAAAGTGCAGAATAAAATAACACAACACAAAGAGATAGTATTGAACGTGGTTCACCCAATTTGGGCTATGTCCACCAAGAATCACTTTCTCATATTTTATTACAAGTCACCGCTCTCTCAATACAATACCCAGATCTGTTTGGAGCTATGTTCAACAAACTCTACAGAATTCACACTCGAATTCAAACACATCTGTAATGTTACATTATACCTACCAGATAAAACCATATAAGTAGACAACTTCTTAAGTATTTTTACAAAACCGTGGTTATTAAAACCATGGGCCAAAACCATCCCATAAACCTATGGGTCAAAAATTCCACCCATATGAGAAAAGCCATTAGGAATTTCCCGATAAATCGCGCATAGTTTGAAGGCCACGTGGAATCTTCCCATTGGTTCACTTAGTGTCACAGTCTTCAACACTTACGAAGAGTAAAGGAAATTTTGACACACTCAACAACTGCAAAGAAACGTGGTTATTTTTTATTAGATCAAGCTAAACGTAGCTGTCATGCTCAGAAGCAGAGGATATGTTTGACAACTATCAAAGTGACACATCAGATATTTTCTATTGGCAACGTCACTTTGTAGTTGTCAGTCAAGAACTAAGAAAAATACTGACAACCTGAAAGCGCATGGAGCTTCCTCATTGGTTGGTATTTTGTGGATGTCAGAGGAGGTAGATCAAAGAATTGACATTCAACAAAGTGCGTAGGAGATTTTCTATTGGCTCACACTTTGCAATGGATCAAGTCTTAGGGGATAGTTCTTGAAGTGAATTACGAAGGTGCCTGTGACAAATTTCTATTGGCTCACATCGATTCTACAAGAGTTGAAAAGGGCAGAGGATAGTCTGACACTGCAAAGAAATGTAACCCATTGTCTTATTGGTTCATATTTCTTACATAAATGGAAAACCTCGATAAAGCTAAAGTAGTTGAATGTAGGAAAAGTAACTTGGGAATTTACAATATCACCAATCCTTGATTCAGATCAGTGACTAACACCTGGCTAGAGGATTATAGCAATGTACATGTATGGCAGAGGCCGATCCTTGATATAAATCAGAAGATTTGCCACGTATTCAAATTTACTGTGCATTCTTGACATGTAAAATTTCAAGTGGCCATATCTTTCAATATAGAGCTCCATCATTTGAATTATTTTTTATCGTTGGAAAGGTCTCCTTGAGCCCTTCAATTTGATTTAACCCTTAGGCAGATGTAAGTTTGTGGCACCTAGACTTATGTAACTTATCTGCCACTAGGCTTATGTAGTTTAGCGGTAGGTTGTCTAATGAAACTTGCTACTGGTAGGCTTGTGTAAATTTCGAGCTGCTAGGATTATTTCACCTAAATGAATCTACTCTTGTGTAAATTAGCCACCACTATGCTTATTGAATATAATAACCAATATTCTTATGTAAGATAGTAGTCGTTAGGCTTATATAAGTTAACATCCTATACGCTTATGTAAGATAGTGGCCGCCAGGCTTATCATCCATTTATGTAACTTAGAGGCCACAAGATTTATGTATCTTAGTGGTGGCATGTAAATTTTAACTTAGTGGCCACAAAGCAGATGTAACTTTGACGACCCTAGGCTTATTACACCTAGAATGTACTTTCATAATGTATGTTAGTAACCGCTAGGCTTATGTAAGATAACAACCATGATTCTTATGTGGGGGAATCAAATAATAGCAAAAGACAAATCCTAAAATAATGAAATTGAAATCCAAAAAACAAGATTTAAAAATTAGACTACAATAGTGGTGATATTAGAATCCAATAATAGTGTTATTATAATCAAATAATAGCCAATTTGGGATCCAATAATAGTGATATTGCACTCCAATAATAACGAGATTAGAATCCAATAATAGTGAAAATGAAACTAAAATAAGTCCAATAATGACAATATTGAAATCCAATATTGCTACTAATGGATTCCAATAATAGTAATAATGGAATCTAGAATAGACAAAAAAGGAATCCAATTTACACAAAAACAAAGATGGACTTATTTTAATACTTGAAATATTAGATTCCAGATTTAGTGAAGTAAGCATTATCTATATTTCTGTGTGTGTGTGTGTGTGTGTGTGTGTGTGTGTGTGTGTGTCTATATACATATATTTGTTTATTAAAGTTATAATATACATTTCTTTGATACATATTTTATGAACTTAAAAAATATTGAATATGTAAAATGTTATAGAATTATTATTTTTAAGTTTGATACAAATATTAGTCCTAGAGATAATGGTTAGAAATAAGAAATGAAAAATAGGTATGAAAAACAAGGTAAAGATTTCATTAAGTAAACCTAAAATAATCAATAATAACTTAATTTAGTTTTAGAAAAATTAATATTGGTAGTTTTTTTATGTTGCACAAAAAATGTGTCTCAATAGCTTGCATTCCTAAATCATCTGTTCTGTAATGGTATCGAGGCAATGAGTATCCAAAACACATGAAATGACATACAATGGATACATTTAAAGGGGATTTAACAATCACTAGGTTTGCATATGTAGAGGGAAGTAATCCCTACACTAGGTCAACCTATGGTTTCCAAGGCATGTGGTCAAGATATGGGAGAGAACTCTACAAATACATCGGTTGTTGGGTGAGGACGAGTATGAATCAACAAGAAATGAAACAAGCATGCATAATATGACTAAATTAAAATCAATCTAAAGATAGGAGTTGATAATGAATAAGAGTACTGTGGTAACTAGCATCCAAAAATATGTAATACTAAGCTATTAAAGCACAATGATGGAAGGGAAATAAAATAATCTATCAAAAATGAAAAAATATAGTTCAAGAACTCACCTTGTTCATGTAGGGTGGTCAATGATGCATCTATCCCTCTATAAAAGTAGCACACCAAGAGAAGATTAATATTAGGTTGTGAAGGGGAACACTATTCTTGTCCTAGACTCAGTATAGATGACCAAATAGTGCCAAAAATCCAACTAAGAAGGAGAGTGTCCAATCCAATCCAAGCCAAGTGCAAGATGGACCAAGAGCTAAGCGAGCAAAGTAGATGGAAATTCCTAAGGTCCAAGCTTCCTTCCTTCTTTATGATTGTCAAATTAGGGTTAGTATATATAGGACACCATTGCCTGTTGGTGATGATGCCATCCAAGTGTAATACAACACTGATGACATCACCCATAGGCGATGTCGATGGCCAGGGGTGATGATATGAGGTTATGTGTCATGGAAAGTGAAATAATGGTGTTGTAGATAATGAGAATGGATGAACAAGGTACCAAATGGTGAGATACAAGAAAGAAGTAGGGAGTACTATGTGTGTGAGACCTAAGGGGAGAAGGACCACTAGTGGATGGAGAACTAAAGCCAAGAAAACAATAGTGACACTCTCTTTGTGTACTATATCTAACCTATAATGGCTACATGAAAAACCATTCCCCATTCGTGGAAGTCCCCTTAAGGAATACATTCAATAAATGGATGCATCAGTGAACCTTATTTACACAAAGGAAATTGTTAGTAACATGAATGAAATATGAAAATTTAAAAATTAGGTGTATACATATGCCCCAACCATTGATCACCACATGTCACAATCGCAAAACATGGGGTGGTCAAAAGAATGAAACAGTGTGTACCACGAATACCGAATTAAGTACATAAAGGAATGTTGAAAGGAATTGGTGGAATAAAATATATCTACTAATGAATACCTAATAGTGTCACTTGTTCTACAATGCAGGGGAAAAATTTATGTTGCAAGAATCCTTGACAAGAAAAACATGAAGGAAATACTATAGGATCATCATTAAAATAAGACATAAATCACCTAGTTAGGGGCACATGGGATAGATGCCGTGTCATAGTTTTTAGATTTTTATGATGTTGTTATGGTATAGTGTCATAGAGATCATAGTGTCATTGCCAAGCAATGAGTAACAACAGTAAAAAACATTAAAAACACCTTAAGTTAGAAGCTTCAAAGATACAATTTCATATACCCGAAGGTGTAAATAAAGAGAATATGAAGGATTAGCCTAAGGGGTGGATAGCAATGATAAAAATTGCAAAATTCCATATGGTAATAGATACAAAGAGAAACTATCATATACCTAGAGCGATAAATATAGAGAAGATAGATGTTTAGCCGAAGGCGTGAATAACAATGCAAAAATGTGTAAACAACATGAGGTAGATGCTATAAAAATAAGGTATAGAAATCTAAGTAACATCATGAGCCTAAGTGAGGATGTACATAATATTGTGATGATCTCAGGGGAACAACTTGGGCATACAAAGTAAAAATATAGATAATGTTACTAGAGAATTTTGTTGAAGCAATGAATTTAAGATGGACTAGATGAAACCTAATCATCAAAACTCTCAAGATCCTTCATGTTTGACTTTTTTTAAGGAATTGATAATTTATTTGTTATTTAAAAATGTTTCGTTTCATTTTTTTAAGACGATATGTGTTAGGACCTATGATATCTTTGATGAGGTAGGGAATCCACCATTTATGAACACATTTTCCTTCTTTTTCATTTGTATAATCAATTTTAAGAAGTTCACCCACACTTAAAATACATAGAAAATAATTGTTATATGGTTTGGCAAGGCATTGTTTATGTTTTATTCATGACTGTATGTTTTTTCATGTCATTATTCTATTAGGTCAAGGTAATGGAGATGTGCTTCACAAAATTCCTCATCTGGAAATATATCGTGAAGAGAAATTCAAAGTCAATGGAATTCCACCTTAAGTGGAAGGACTGCCTCAGCTCCATAGGTATGTGAAAATAGTGTTTCCCCAGTCGCCCCATGGAAACTAGTGCAATATGTCCATAATGTAGGATATATCTTTGTAAGCCAATTTATGTGTGATTCTTAATCATCTTTTGTAAGATGTTGTTGAGAATTTTGTTCGTACACTCATCGTTTCCATTACATTGTAGATTATATGGTTTTGATAATTGATGTATGATTTTGAAGTTATCCCATATTTTCTTCATTTATTTTCATTTGAATCTCCCACCATTGTTATATATGAGGGTATGTAGAATACCAAAGTGGATAATTATTTGATTGAGGATGAATTTGGATGTAGTAAGGAAAGACATATTCGTGAGAGGAAATGCATTAACCAAATTAGAAAAATATTCTATGTTTGTAATAACGAAGACATGACCATCGTGAGATGAAGGAAATTTCCTAATATAATCCAATAACCATATGTTGAAGGGCTAAGGAGATGTGGTAGCTTACACCTCAACCATAGCAGATTAAATGAAGTCATCCTTAAATTTGAAAGGACAACACTTTTTGGTAAAGGGATGAGAATTAGATTCTAGTATAGCTATATAGTAACCCATACATAGGCACTTTCGTGTAGTAGCATGACCACTATAATGGCCAGTGCAAGTGCCCCCATGCGATTCCTCTAATTCAATGGGAACCTCATCTTTGTTAACACATCAAAGTAGTGTACCTTCAAAGTTGTGATAGTATAAGATGTTTTCCTTAAATACGTATTTGAGAGCCTTTTTGTGTATTTTTGTGTTTGGAGATCAGTACCTTTTAGGTAGGATTAACATTGTATGAATTGACAACTATCAACATACACAAGGTCCTGTACAGGGTCGTATGTGGCTTCAATCTGACAGACATTCTGAATGTTTCATAGAAAGTGAAGTAGCTGGGATTTTAGGGATTTGTTTTATAAGAGTGTCATCATGAGAATGAAATAATGACTAACACTAAGTGGAACATGTGGCAAAAGAATCAGCCAAGGCATTTTATTTCGCAGTGTATTGATTCAATGGTAAATGAAGCTGAAGAGTGGTGTCAACTTCTTGACTAAGCCATAATAAGCTTTAAGTTTTCGACAACAACATTGATATGCAAAACTAACCCATCAACACACTAACTGAGAATTCTCATGGCATAAACATAGGATAAATTCTTTGCTAAAGCATCCTATATTCCTAGGATAAAATCCCCATACTCTGCCATTTTGTTAGGTGATTTTAAACTCAATTCTATACGAAAGAGGGAAATTTTGACAAGAGTGATTAGTGAGAACACAACATGCTCCAAGTCCTTTGAGGAACTTTTCTCCATCAAATTGTAGCATCTACGTATCCTTATGGAGATTGATGGATATCTCCTCAACTATTTTGGCATTTTATTTCATTTCTGATGTGGGAAGCACTTTAACACTTGCGTCGGAGGAATGTGCCTTAAGAATGACCATAAAGCTATAATATTAGTCTTTTATGAAAATGGTGGTGTTTATGCCCTTAATGAGGATGATGTCCTCATCGGGAAATTCATTACAATTAGGTTGAGAAGAAGATATGGGAGTGGAAATCATGGGTTCCACTATGAATTTCAATTTTACTACCGTTCATGTGATGATACAGAGGTCAAATATCATAAGAAGTGCCATCCACTTCTCAATGTTATCCTATGGGAGGATAACATGTGATAAGAAGTATCGAGATAATGACATAAGTAGCTTGATGCAACAAGTAGGGATGCAACTTCATGGCTACCTAATATATGTCTAAACAATCCCACTCGACGGATGTATACCATGCTTCATAGTCTAGTAAGGTTAGACTAACATAATACATAACCCGCTCCTTGAATTTTTTCATCTACCTATGCCAACATAGCCCCAACGGACACATAAGTGAAAGAGGTATATAGTAGAAAAGGTTGATCTGGAAAAGGATGATGTAAGGTTGCTAATGAGGAAAAAGAGTGATTCATATTTTTAAATTCTTGTTGGTAGTTTTTTTTCTATTCCAATTTAGTTTTTTTTTAAGGAGACTATTTATGGCATGGGTACGATAGCTAAACTTAGGGAAAAATCAACACTTAGCCCCAAATTTTTTTTGAGGAAAGTGTGTATGTCTTCACTAGAGGATGGTCATAGAATTTCAAGAATAGATTTAATCATTTATGGATAGACATCGATAACAATTTTAGATATTAAAAATCCTCAATTTTTTTCCTCGCATCACCCCAAAATATGCATTTTTCAGGACTGAGGAAAACCTTGTATTTGTGAAGGCCTCCTAAAGCAATGTCTATGTCAAGAACGTTATCATCATTACATCAATATTTGACGTGTATATCATCAACAAAGACTTTGACCATTTTATATATGAGATCATGAAATATGTATTTCTTCGCACGTTGATATGTTGCACCAAAGTTTTTTAATCAGAAGATAATATTTACGTAGCTATATGTTTTCACATCCATAGTTGTAGTCTTGTGATTATTTTGGAGCAATATTAATTTTGTTAATACCCTAAGAACCCATCCATAAGAGATAAAAATTTCATACCATGTTGTGGCATCGATGATGGAAACGATGGAGGGTAAAGGAAAATTATCCTTCACATAAATGAGGTTTAGGTTTCTAAAGTCAATAAAAATAAAGGTGACCAAGGTGGCCTTATTTTCAATTAGGAAAATCTTGGACCTAGTTTAGAATAGTATACAATATGAATGAACTTTCCATTTGAGAGTTTGATGATTTCTTTATGACATAAATCATTGATCTTGGGAAGGAACGTCATTATCTTTTATTGATTTACAGCAGCATCAGGATAGGTAATTATGTTGTGGGAGACCATTTCACGATCAGTACCAAGCATATCGGCATATTCCAATGTAATTACCTCCTTATGTTTTCATCATATTTCTATGTTATATTTACGAAAATGAGGAAAACAATCACCGACCATGACTATGTGCATGGGATCATTATCAAGTTGTACTCTAAATGTTGATTAGAGCTTAGGGAATTCAGCTAGTTCATCTTGGATAGGATTAATAGTAGTGACATAATCATCAACATGCATAGGTATCTTACAGAATTTTCCAAACTTATAATGATGTTATGGGAGTTTAGCTTATAGGGTATATAGGATTTATTTAATAGCCTCATCATTTTCAAGGGTAAGGAGATGCCCATAGTATTTTACCTTAATCTCCAGGCCTATGCAATGCCTACTGCTTATGTTTCTTAGAGCTGGTTTTTTGTACATATAATACCCTAGCATCTAAGATAGCATCTTCTTGTGTAATATAAATAGTGGCCATGCTAGGAGCACTAGAACTAGTGTTTAGTGTAGAGTTTGGATTAGAAATTGATGCAGGTAGTGGAGTTCTTAAGGGACGATGTCACAAATCATAGTCAGATATTTTATTAATGACCTAAGGAGTATCGAGGAGTGTTAGATTAGTTGTAGGAACGTAAGTAAGTTGTTCTTTTTCATCATGATTTTCACTAGTATCATAGATAGGTTATTCGTAACATTCATCAATGGAATTAAATTTGAGTCGATAATATAGTATTTTGGCCAAGGAATGTTGGAAGTGCAATTCTTCTAAGTTCCTAGGATCATCTTAGAAAATGATGTAATCTTTTTTGAAGGAAATCCCTTATCCTTTAAGATCAGGAACCTCCTCCTTAGCTAAAACACCAATCTTTCTTAAATATATAGGCAAAATGGGAGCTGATTAGAAAAGAGTTGCAAATTTTTTAGCTCATTACATTATAAGTGGTTGGAGTCCGAGGCATAACTTGTTGGCTCCTCCATATCAGGTTTAGGAGGAAATTGATCTCAAGCTAGAAGAACCAGAGGTAACTAATGCAAAATATCATTGGATAATATGTTTTTCTTAAATATGTTTTGAATTTCATTAGGTTCATCGTCATCTAAATCTGCTAATGTAATTTGGATTTTATACTTAAGATAAAAATATCTTGAGAGTGAATACTTTAGATCTCTTGAGTAGTTGGTATTAGGAAAGGCTCATTACAAAATGGTACCTAGATATCCGAAGGATTGGGATTAGGATCATACCTAAAGTGTTGGTTGTTATGGATGCAATTAATGCATTTATTTATGTGGATACATGACTGTGTGCATGTGATAAGTCCATGGTTGGCCCATTACGAGGTTGAATGAGAGAGGAAAATCTATAACTATAAGTTTGGTGCAGACAATTTTGGGTTCAACTGTGATAGGTAGAAAGATAAATGATACGGGTTTTTATTTAGGTTTGTAAAAGCCACAACAAGTTTAGAAGATAAGATTCATAACATCAATAAAATAAATGAGGTTCTTGATGAGGTAGAAATATGTTAAGCTAATTCTTGACCATTCATCGATGATGACCCTATGCACCTATGAGTCATGAATGATAACACTAATAACTATGGGTAAGTCATCGACACAAAATAGGACCTCCTCATTAATCATGTCATTGTCCACAAAATCCATGGCTAAGAAACCTAGACATGTGTGTTGTAAGGATGATCATGTAGTCTCTATGTGATGAATTTCTAGATTTGGAGATGTGGTGGGAAACTTAAGTGTCACAGAAGAAGGGTTCTCAAATATTTGAAAATGATAGAGGAAAAACCTTGAATGTGAAGATGAGGTATGCATGAGTTGCATAGAGGGTATTTTGCATATAACATATTTTTTCTCATCTAAGAATCTCCAACTAGGATTGGAGTAGCTTTCATAGTGATACTATGGTGGTAGTGCAATGGAAGACATATCACAATATGATGATGGTTTGGTTGGATATTTCTTGTTGGAAGGATGTTGGATAATATCTTTAATAGGTTATTTTTTTGACACCACAGGTGGAGGGTTGACTATGAGAGCAAGCTTTGTCATTGGTGAGTCTTGGAAAGTGTCAAGAAATGGTGGATTATCCAAAGATTTATTTTGATTGATAATGGGATCTTTATGGGAAGGTTTACGTCTAAATTTTATCATAGCTACATTGATATATTGAGAATATAGGATAATTTTATCGTACAAATGTTTTATGGTTCCAATGAAATTTCTTCATGTGGATTTTATGACACTCATTTTGATGGTTAGAATGAGGGTTTTATAAAGATTGATATTTCTAATAACATTCTTATATAATGGAAGACTAATCAAAACAAGAACCAAGGAATAAATCAAGGGATTCCTTTATAATATCCTTATAATCATTATGAGAGTGTCACATAGTGGCATGCAACCAAAAGAATATGTCACTCCTAAAGTTAGGCAAGGCCTCTTTTGAAAAGAGAACTAAATTCAGAGTGAGAAGCATTTGGAGATGATAAACACAAGATAAGGGATTATGAACGGGAGAAAGGAGATCCATGATGTTTTATTATTCCTTTTTCTTTTAGAGGATTTAAACAATTGATTATGTGTGTTATGTTTTAAATATTAGGTGATGAATTGGAAGTGCATCTGAATTCACTCATGAGATTATCTTGTATTTTTTCTCATTCGAGGGATTCCTCTAATGTGTTGGGAGATATGGACCTAAATTTACGTTGGAGAGTAGGTTTAAGGTCCTTAAGAAAGATTTGGCATAGGATTTTATTGTCAAGATTATGATTAGTTTATATGGAAAGTTTGTTCCATTTCTTAATAAATCCTTAAGCAGATTCATGAGCCGCTTACTTAGGTTTATGAACCTTTGTAAAGTGTTTTCAAGAAGGTATTTTTCTTATAATTAAGAGATGATGGATTTTAATAAGCCTTTTAATTAAGCTATCAATTTGGGAAGAAGTTGGTTATATACCGTTATATAATAAATTCTAGACAAATAAAGTCCTTACTAAAATCTTAGTTATTATTTAGCTGTTTGATTGAATCCAATATTTTCAAAGATTTCCAAATGTCCTAATATAAAGGGATAGATCTTTACATCCATCGTAAGATATGGTAGGGATAGTAACTCCCAAGTCCATGTTAACAATGTATGTAGCTAAAGGCTCATTTCAGATAGTTTACAACATCTATCCTTGGATTGGAAGAATAGGAATAGGATTCCCATTTGCATCAATCAACAAAGGGGGGTGTTAGAAGGTAAGTTGTGAACCAAAGTTTGAGATTCTATTTGCAACATCTAAGTTTGTAAATTTAGATCATGCTTGTTGTGGTGTTATCTTTGGATAAAACCATTTGATATAGGAGTTCTACTATTACCATGTTATGATCCATAGAATAATAATGATCTTTTTTTGTTAGTGTTTGTTCATTATTTTCATTTCCATTAGTGGGAGTTTAAATAGATTCATTTTGATAATCCATATGGGGAGGATTCTGATCATGATAGAGCATTTTTTAGTTAAGATGTGGCATGGTCATTTCCATGGCATTGGAATATATTTTCAAAAACCTCCATACTTGTCAGAGGTAAAGTACTCATTATTGTTGATATTCTTAATACTAGATCTGGGATATATTTTCTGAATATCAACTACAATAAATTTTATTCAGTAAGCTTTCTTAGATGTATCATAGGGATAGGGTTGGGAAAAGAACATTTCACGCGTGATACTAGGGTGAATAATAAGAGTATTACTTTTCATATGAGAGCTAGAGTTTTTAGGATCGTGGAGAGGAGATGTAAGCACAAAGGAATATCCAATGAAGAAGTTCAAATGGTTTTTTTGTGAAATAACATCCATAAAGGAGACATCTTTAAAAACTTTGAAGTTAATTACAAAGCTCTAGAAATTTTTATTCTTGACAGAATTGGCCAGGGAGAATTCTTACACAAGGACTACATTTAGAGAAGGAATGACATAATCAGACCTACTAGAGAGTTTTAATAGGGTGCAATGAATTCTGGGGAATTCAGCAACAAAAACAGGTAGGATCGGCCTTGCAATTGGGTCTACACAAAGCCCAAAGGTGTCTAAAAGTAGATGTGATATAAAAAGATAGAATCTCCCTTATGAAATTTTTCTGTGAAAACATACTATTAGGGTTTTGTAGGGATTTTGTATGCTTATGTGAATTCAAAATTTAATATGGTCTCTTTTAATGAGTTTTTCTCGATCATAAAGTTTGTAGGATTAGTGTCATATTCACCAAAAATGAATAATAGACTAAGAATGTGTCTAAATAGCTTGTACTCCTAAATCATCATCTACAAGTGTATTAAGGCAATGAATAAGAAACAAACACCAACAGACATATAATGGATATATTTAAAGGTGCTACAATGAGTGGTAATGTCACATATATAGAGGGAATTAATTCCTATGCTAGGTAAACCTATGGTTTTCAAGGCCCGTGGTACAGATAAACAAGAAAATCCTACTAAGATATCAGTGGTTTAGTAAGGAGAGGTATGAATCAACAATAAATGAGACAAACATGCATAATATGATAGAAATGAAATTATAGTAAAGCTAAGAGCTGGTCATGAATAATATAAATATGTAAACTAACATCCAAACATATTAAATACTAACCTAGAAAAGAAAAATGAGATAAGGGAAATTAAGTAATCTAGGAAATATTAAAAATATCGTTAGAGCACTCCCCTTGTATCTGTAGGGAAGTCACTGTTGCATCTATCCTTTTAGAGAAGCATCATACTAAGAGATAATTTTGATTAGGTGGAGAAGGAGAACACCATTATTTTCCTATAATCACTATATATGATCCAATACTATAAAAAACCAACAAAGAAGAAGAGTTTTCAATCAATTCCAATCCAAGTGCAAGATAAACTAAGAGCTAAGTGATCAGATGTGAAGATGGAGCAAAAGAGAAGATAATATGGAAGTTCTTAAGGTCTGATATTCCTTCCTTCCTTATAAATTTCAAACTAGGGTGAGTATATATAGGACACCATTTCCTGTGTGCGATGGAAATAGCTAAGGGAAATACAACATAGACACCATCACCCAAGGGTGATGACATTATTCAAGCGAGATGATATCAGGTGACATGTCTTAAAATATGGCCTAATATATCTTAGTGTATCTCCTTGGGGTGCATCTATGATTTTTTTGATGAACAAGGATGGATATTTGCGTTTATGTGTGGACTACAGATAGTTTAACAAAGTAACGATCAAGAATCGTTACCTCCTTCCTTGGATAGATTATTTATTTGATCAGATGAAGGGGCCACCATATTTTCTAAGATAGATCTAAAGTCAGGCTACCATAAACAAGAAATTATGGAGCCAAATATCAACAAGACATTTTTCTGCACAAGATATGACCACTATGAGTTCATAGTGGTACCTTTTGGCTTGACGAAAACCCCTATAGTATTCATGAGTTTGATAAATTGGGTGTTTAGAAATTTTTTGGATCACTTCGTGATCATTTTTCTTGATGAAATTCTAATATAATCACATACGTGTGAGGAACACAAGGATCACTTTTGACAGGTTCGGAAATATCTTCGAGAGCAATAGCTATATGGGAAACCTAGGGAAGTTTACCTTTTTTCATTCAGAGGTTTAGTACTTAGGTCAAATTATTTATGGGGAAGGTATCTCAGTTGATCCTTCCAAGATTAGATCCATGATGGATTGGCCATTGCTAACCAATGTGACCAAGGTGCACAGTTTCATGGGATTGGTAGGTTATTACATGATATTTGTTCAAGACTTCTCTCATGTTGCACATCCCATCACTTCCCTTCAACCGAAAGGGAAGAATTTTGTTTGGTCTAATATATGTGAGTAGGCCTTCAATACATTGAAGGAATGGCTTACAAGTGCACCAATTCTTATAGTGCAAGATCATCATAGGGATTTCTTTGTGTGTACAGATGCTTATTTGGTAGGATTAGGAGGTGTGTTGATGCAAGATGGCTATATATTAGCCTTTGAGTCTCAAAAAATCAAGGATTATGAGCTCAATTATCCAACTCATGAAGTTGAGCTTGCGGAAGTGGTACATGTTGTAGTGTGTTGGTGTCATTTCCTTCTAGGCATGAGGTTCATTCTCAAGACATACCATTTGAGCTTATGTCACCTCTTCGCACAGAAAAATCTAAACACTCATCAATAACATTGGATGGTGTTTCTATGTGACTACAACATGGAAATAAAGCATGTGAAGGGGAAGGAAAATGTGGTTGCAAATTCTTTGAATCGATGAAGAAATTTTTTATGGCCACTTCAATGGGTATAGACTTGCAGAGAAGAATTTTGTGACAACTTCCACATGAAACCTTTTATCTTTCAGCTAGAGGAGAGATTCAGTCTCAAAGACCCCTTGAGAGGAAGTATAATATATTTTCATGAGAGTAAGATGGAATTCTCAAACATAGAGGCCAGATCTATGTACCTAGAGATGGAGTCTTCAGACAAGATATTTTGTCGGAGGCTCATCGTAACCCTTATTTAGCCCATCAATGGGTGTGTTGGTACCAAAATTAATCTCCTTCAGAGGCCAAGCAACATCATGGATTTGACAGGAAACTCAGAGGAAAATAGAAGATTATGTATGTCATTTTGTAGTTGGGGAATTATTCTATCTGACTCTTTAGCACTCATGCTTTGGAAGGAGTGGGTAGCACCCTAAAAGGATGTGATCTTATCCTAACTATTTTAGGTTATTCCTTTTAACCAAGGTAAGAGAACCTACTTTGTAACCTTTATTATTGAAGAATTCTGGTAAATCCTTCTTTTACATAAATTTTATAGAGAAGAACTTGGAAAATATGATCAACACACCAAATCTCTCTCACAAGTTGTCACTTCCAGATTATGGAGATATTTTCAAAACAAGGAAAAGGTTACTAAAGACATTGGCAATCCTGATTGTTTCTGCATGTTTTGGTGGTAGAAATTATGCATTTGCACACACACAGGAAAAACAGGGGTAGTACAGGAAGGATTTTTTGTTTTTAAATGAATTTTTTGGTGGGAGGTTAGGCAAAATGAACTTCATTTTCCAGATCTTTGAGATTTTTCTAAAAAATGGGAAAGTTAATCAACATAATGCTTCTAGATAGCTAAAATGTTTCTTTAACCAGAATGTGTGCTTCAATGGAGACCCAAATGAACATGTCTTCACACAAAATATGAGATTGTATCATGAATGATCGAGTTAGAAGACTCAATAAAACATCAAAATCTAAGATCAATCACACTTGAGGTACACCCAGAGGCTCAACAAGCAGGGAAGGTGCTATCAATAGATGAAAAGAAAAGTGATTTTAAATCATTTATTTCATTCCCAGATGAAATCTCTTCTAAAAAATGAAATTACAGATGCAACTAAACTATCACAAGGATTGAGATCTGTGTGATTAAGAGGGATTTTGATACAAGATTGCAACGGAAACAAGAGAAACCATTTGCAAGCATTTAGAAATGAAGTAGACACAATTTTTCCCAGATTCAACATGGAATAACTCAAATTTGATTAAACTTATCAATAGGGGAAAGTTTCTAGAACAATCTTAGATCTTGTCAATGGTTGTACACTAGTAACCACCTTGACATGATCAAGTTCAACAAAAAAGAAAGATCGAGGTTTCTCAAGCTTTCTGCATATTTTAATAGGCTCTATCAAGATTTTCTCTTAGAAAATCAGTTCTAACCCCTTACACTCTAACCATTTGAACAATAAACTCGTGCAATTTATAACATTTTACAACATATCTTTTTCCCCCCACAAGTAGAAACATTCAAAGCACCATTGGGTGTTGTGACTCCTAGAATCAGATTTTTCGAAAAAGCTATCAGGTGTCATTTTCTTTTAAATATCTCTTGAGATATTCTCCAACATTCAATTCTTCACCTGGTAGAACACTCTTCCCTCATTTTCCAAGTATTTCCGCCCATAATCTGTCAAATCTAGTTCTTTACATGCCTAGGAAGAGAGACTGGAAAATCATATCGAACCTGATAGCCACATTTCATCTCAATGGTAAAAGACATCTCTAGATCTTCCTCACCAAAATTAGATATCAAATTAAGTCCCCTTCCCTATTTGGCGTGCAAGAAATATCAAGAAATCATGAAAAGTCACATCTCTAGGAGCTCTCGAGTAAAAATGGTGGAAAATTCAAATATATATGCGCACCTGCCATTGATTTATATTTTGAATTTGGACCATCCACGTGGGAGATCCACTTTAAAATGGGCCTGTGAGTTCCTTTTTTCCTTTTACAACCTTTTGAAAATATGTAAATTTTTCACATTTTGCTCTACGCCTCTACCCTTGAGAAATGAGCCTGATACGTGTCCTAAGGTGGGTCCTAAAAAAACCATGGCCAAATTCTGCTATTACACCTCCTTTTCGGAAAAGGGATTTTTTTCCAAGTTTTTCCTGTAGCTTCGCCCTTCCAATTTTAGTTTCTGATGTGGGTCCCAACGGAACCCCACTTTCTTTTACTCTTTAGTTCCCTTTTTCACAAAAGGAAAATTTTCCAAATTTCCTTTCGAAAGTCCGCACCTCCGCCATTGACTGGAACAAAATTTTTGACTTTCATCTCCCTTTTCAATGCCTTTGATCCTTTTGATGACAAGAGGCAAAAAATCCAAGTTTCCTCCGATGGTCTGCTTCCCCGCCTTTTGAATTTTCAAACTACCACACGTCATAATGGCACATCTTGAGATGGTCCCCAAAAGTTGAGACCTTGAATGAAGCGTGGGCTCACCACATGTCCTGGCCTCGAAAAAATTGTTTAAAGGCTTAAAGCTCAGTGGAAGGTGTCATGTGTTACGGTCCGAGGCAATCTCCTTTGGCCATTGAAAATTCCAAGAAAAACGAAAAGTGAGAGGAGGCCTCTAAGTGTCCTCTTGGCAGTTTTTTAAAATAAAATTCAAGGGCCGGTCGCCAAACATGCGCGGTCTCTCCAGGTGTCCTAGGCCTCTCAAAACCTTTTGAAAAAAAAAAAATTATGGGAAGACCCTGGTGGAAGCCTCCACGTGTCTTCATGGTACAATTTCAAAATGGTGCCCAAGAGTGGAGACCCTGAATGAGCATGGGCTCACCACGTGTCCCCGTCCCACCAAATAGTACTGGCTACATAAAAATTTATCTAAGTCTGGGTAGAGTAGCGGAAACCTCCATGTGTCTTCTCAGCGCAACTCCAAGGCTAACCTAAAAAGCAAATCCTCAAATGAGCATCATTCTTCCACGTAGATATGTTTTTTAAGTTGAGGTGATTCAATTTTTTTTTTAAGTACCTTGCCGAGCCACATTCAACCAAAAGAGGCCACCTTTCTTGTTGATGCAACGATGTAAATTTGATCGGGAGAGACACCCGTCAAACCATAAAATGCTTTAAAATGACCATTTGAGCCAGGAGATGAAATTTTTTCTAACGATGAAGAATTTAGAAATGTTACAAGGCTCAAATACACTCCTCCAAGCTACATCCATTCATTTCTCTTCAAGTATTTAGGGAAAAAAGGACAAGGACAACAACTCCTGACCATGGAAAACAGAAAGAATGGGACAGCCCAAATTTTTACACCCAAATATAGACCTTTTCAAATGAACAGAAAAATGAGGAAACAATTTTGGATCTATACATGATCCTTGGTCTAGGAAAGGACTGATTACGAAAAAAAAGGAAGGTGGATACTTTTCATGCATAATACGGGAAGATAAAATGTGACAGAGATTGTAAATTGATTGATTTTTAATGTAAAAATGGGGTGATACTATTTTGAACACCAGCATCGGCTCTAACTCGGGGATGGGCACTTCCTGCGAGTACCACAAGAAAAAAGGTAGACCAAGTGCCAAAAATATCCATTGGGAAAAGGAGTTAGCTTGCAGAGCATAAAACCAGAACCATCTCCCCAAAAATGAACAGAGAAACTAACAAAACTAGGCCACCAAGGACCAGAACAAACCAAAAACACAAAAGACAAAAAACAAACCACTAAACTATAAAATGTATAGATGAGAGCATCCTAATTCTGGGGAATCAATCCAAGAAATTCTTCAGATGCCTGTCATTAATAGGTAGATCAAGAAATTCCCCATCCAAATCCTTCAAGAATAAGGTATGTTCACCAATCCTAATATCAATAGAGTAAGGGCCCATCCATAATGTGTCAAATTTTCCATGCTTGCCCTTATCTTCATGCCTGATATCCCATAGCAACACAAGATTTCCAACATTGAAATCTTTGGGACTGACCTTCTTGTTAAATAACATCTTCAACTTTTCTCTAAACTTTACATGCCTCTGGTGAGACACCATCCTTTCTTCATCAAGTTCAACAATCTGGTTAATGCGGGTATCATATGGACTTACTTCTTGATCTTCCAGTTGTTGAATGAACTGATATGAGAACAATTGCATATGCAAGGGCAGAAAGGCCTGAGTTCCATACACCAACTCAAATGGACTCTTTCCAGTGGCTCTCTTAATAGTAATTCGGTCATCCCAGACAGAAAACTTCAACTACTCACCCCATTTTCTCTCGTTCAGATCCAAGGTTCTTATGATAATCTTTAGTAATTTTTTATTACTAGACTTAGCTTATCCATTTCCTTAGGGATTATAATTATAATTGTATGTCAAATTGATCCCATATTCTCTGCACATTGCCACCAAGGGTTTAGCTCTGAAGCTCATGGCATTTTTAGCAACAATTTTGACTGGCACCCCAAAACTGTGCATGATATGGTTCAGCATGAAGTCCATGACAATTTGGTGTATTGCTCTCTTGGTGGGGATTGTCTCCACCCACTTGGTGAAGTAATTAGTGTCTACAGGAATCCACTTATGGCCAACACTTGAAGGGTCTAAAATCTTACCAATGAAATCCATTCCCAATTGCTTGAACGGGGATTCAATTGACACAGGCTGCAAAGGAAGAGAGCCTAAAGCAATTTCAGTCTTCCAGAGAAGCACTGGCAACTCTCACATCTTATAACAAAAAAAATTCATCCTTGAAGACAATTGGCCACCAATAACTAGTCCTTAGGATCTTGTGTGCTGTGATTTTTCCAAAACAATCCCCCCACAAACTCCTCCATGGAGATCAACAATTATCTTGGGGTTTTCATCTTCAGTATTGCACCTTATGAGGACTCCCTTAGGGTTCTTCCAAGCTAACCCCTAATCAATAATGACATATTTCTAAGAAGCCAACTTAAGGGCCCTTTTTTGGTTCTTACTCAAATACTCAGGGTAGTATAAATGTCTAAGATAAAAATCTCACATCCTTGTACGACTCAGAACTCATCAATTTTTCAAATACATCTACCTTTCTTTTCCTACCTCATTCACCTCAATAGTTTGCAATTTTATCTCAGACCATAAGCTTATCCAAGCACAAGCCTCTCACCAACTTTTTGGTTTGGATATCCAAGTCATATTCTTGCAACTAGTTCACCCACCATGCATCTTCTCTTGAGACCTCCATCTCTGATATGAAGTCTTTGACCATGGTGTGGGGAACATAAGCAACAATTTTGGAAGTTAGAATGTAAGTCCTGAAAGCCTTTGTTGCTTTCACCAAGGAAAATGCTTGTTTCTCCATAATAGTTTTGTTATCCATATTTCACCCCCATGCCAAATATTGGATCGACCACGATCCCGCATAAGAGGAAACAAAGTCAAAAGGTGGGTAAAAAAGGCTTCAAAATTAGATAAGTATAAAGGTGTAAGTGAATAATGTCAAGAGTCAATATGCCATTGATTAAAGGGGTGAATAGAGAAAAAGGTTTCTAAATGAGCGCTAGAATGTCACTGTCCTAGGAGAGAGTAGGGTATTGGGGGAAAAATTGATTTTTTCCCCCTTGCTTTCCCAAAAGGATAAAAGCTGCAAAATATCCCGCAACTCTACCTAGGGAGAAAGTCAGCATCTAGGCCCAAGTCAAAGCCAAAGCAGGAATCAGAGGAAAGGGTAAAAGATAAATTGTGGACCCGTAGGCCCGATTTTTGTTCCAATTTGGCTGCCATGTGTCCCATATCAAAAAGGGATCCATTTTTCAAGCTTTTTTCCTACCCTCCTGTACGGAACTGATACAAAATTTGAAGGGGCATATCTTTTGACTCAGGGCTCAAAATATTGAAAATATGATGTTGTTGGAAAGATCTCGGCCTCGCCCATGCCATGGAGGTCTGAGACTTTATTTTTGAGGAGGTTAGGTGAAGAAAAATGGAGAAAACATCTTCAGGATTTCAATGCGGGGTCTTCTTGCTTCATAAACTAGATCAGATTTGATCTGTTTCGATATTTCCTCTTCCTTTAAGGTGCTGAACAAAGGATTGATGTAGTAAAGATAGATTTGGAAGAATATTTTATCAGAAGCATTAACAACAGTGGTTGAGTTTTGACATGTTTTTCCCACTTCTCTCTCTCTGTCTTTCTTCTCTCTGCTCGAATATATAACAACGAGGGCATGATTCATTATAAAGAGTTGGACATTCCTTATTTTCCAGGCTCCCTTTTTCTTCTAGCAAAGGAATTTGTGGAATTTCATGCCTTCCATCAAAGTCGTAATATATTTCTTGCCTCCTCACTATTTTGTAATGTATTGTATCAATCTTCAAAGTAATAAAACACATTTGTGATTGATTCTAGATCATTCCCATCTATTTTCCTCACATCTGGTCTTTCGTTATAAATCTGGTTATCTGTGTTTGATTATTTCATGTATTTGTTGGTTTGTGTCTATTGGAAAAATAAGTGTTCATCATTCCTTTGGTACATCACCTGGTAGTTTAGTTATTTCTTATTTCTTATACTCTTTTATCCCTGTCTCCTAGGCAAGTTTTAGATTAGGTATAGAAATAGATCCTCTACAAGTTCTCATGTATGCACCTAAACAGAGGAATAAGGAACCAACCTTTAATCTGGAGAGCTTTCCCATTTTGCAAGGTCCAACACCTTAAGGAAAGTTCAATGTTATGTGATCACACTAGATGAGTTTTCCTTAGAAAAGAAGATCTGATGACTCATTTAGGGGTGCTGTGATTTCACACTAACAAGTGTATTCCAGTTCAACCCCCTATAATTCCTTACTGAAAAAGGGAATCGGCCTCTCAGACCCTTCATTATCCTTCTGCAATAGGATAGATGCAACAAGGTTCTCTGAAGTGAAGGAAAATAGTTGGAAAGGCTTCTTATAATCTGGAGCTGCCAAAATAGGGGCATGCTTTAATGCCTCCTCGATCCTACTAAAAAATTGAATGGCATCCTCCTACCATTTAATAACTTTGTTCTTCTTTAGCATGGAAGTAATTGGAATTGTCAACTCAACAAAGTTTGATATGAACCTTCTAATGAATTTTATCTATCAAAAGAAGGAATGAATCCCCTTCTTGGTTCTCAGAATTGGGACTTTGCTGATGGCCTCTACCCTTTCTAGATCAATCATTACCCCTTCTTGTGACACAATGTGACCAAGCACTTTTACCTTCTATACTCTGAAATGGATTTTCTTTGGATTGATTGAAATGCCATATTCTCTACATCTTATCAACATTTTCTACAAGTGTTGTAAATGATCACCTCTCTTTCTGGAGAACACAGTTACATCATCTTGGTAGACAGCAATAAAATCATTGATGTAACCAATAAAAGTAATATCCATTGCTCTTTGAAAGGTTTCTCCAACATCATCAGTCCAAAGGGCATCCTAAAATATACATAAGTCCCCCAAGGAGTGATAAAGACCGTTTTAATTCTTTATGATTCCTTCACTACAACTTGGTTATAACCAGGGAAACCATCAAGGGTAGAAAGTAGCTCAAAAGCAGTCACTAGCTGCAACATGTTTTCCATGTGTGGTAAAGGATAACTATCCTTAATTGATGCTCTGTTCAAATTTCTAAAATCCATACATAGCGTGATTACACCATTCTTCTTTCTGACTGGTACTAGGTTTATAACCCAAGAAGAATACCTTCTAGGTTGAATAATCCCTTCATCCCTCAGTTTCTTCAATTCCTCTTGCATTTTAAGAGATTGGAGTTGATTGATTGGCCTTTGTGTCTACCTAAATGGTTTTTCATTAGATTCGAAGGGAATCTCATCTTGAAACAGATCCTTTATATATGCCTTTACTTCATAATAAGTCCAAGCCATGCAATCTTGATACTTTTTTAGCAATTACACATAAGACTATTTTTCCTCCTTCCTGAGATTGCTTCACAACCAGATCTTCCTTGGTTTCTCCTTTGTGCCAAGGTCATGCTCCTCAATATCTCTTGAGGCTGTCATGCATCTATTGATAATGCAATCAATATAATAAAATTTGGATTCAATAGCAACCATCCCTCTAGGTATAGTATTAGTATTTAGTTGATGATGACTTTTCCCAACAAGGTTTTTTTACCATCTGTTACACACACCATTGGCTCCTAATCAATATTTTTATTAGCAAACTGCCCTTTGTTCTGCAAAAATCTTTTGACTTAAGCATCATCACCAAAAACTTGCCAATGTTTAGTGTTGTTAGGAATAGATGGCCTAGTTAACACCTCAACATCCTATTCACAATATGTTGATATTGTACAATTATCAAACCAAGATCCAAATACTATAAGTATGTCTACCAAATCATTGAACTTCCTATCATGATGCATAATTTTGAATGAATCAAACATCTCAATGAAATCCCAAACTACATGCTTGTATTATTTGATTCAATATTTTTTTGTGGCATACAGTTTTTTGACTTGCTTGACAATTAATTGTGAATCTACTTTGAAAATGATGTCTTTAACATCATATTTCCAGGTAATTCTCAAACCTAAAAATAGTGCCTCATACTCAGCAATGTTGTTAGTGCACTCAAAGTTGAGTTTGAATGAAAAGACAAACTCTTCCTGTCCTGGAGAGATCATAACAACACCAGCACCATTTCCAAACTTGGAGCAAGCTCCATCAAAACAATAAATTCCAAGGAGAGCCTTGACTATACTCCCATTGTTCAAGACACTTGCATTCTTCAATCTTGTGCTCTTTTCCATTAGCAAATCCTACAAAGTTATCAACATCAACACTTGTGTACAATACTTCATAAGATGCATTGTTGGGATCTTCAATAAGGTGCAACATCTTCTTTTCTCCATACAACCTGACAAGGCTGCCCTCAATTGGGATGGTAGCATAGGACATGTCCATTTGAACACTCCCACCAACACTTGCAACCCATTTTCTAGATAACAACATACCCCACTTGGCTGGGAAATCAACAATAACAACATCAAGCATCAGGTTTTTACTTGGGTAAGCTACAAGTTGCACCACCAGACCTTTCACACATCCCACCACTGGCACTTCTCTAGATTCCATAGTAGTACACTTCCCATATGTTGTTGTTACTTTGATATCTAGCTCATTCATGACTTCTAGAGGCATAACATTGCATGATGCCCCTGAGTCAAACATACAGTTGTGTAGAAATTTTTCTTTAATGATCAAAGTGGTGAAGAATGGATCCAACATTTAGCTGAGAATCCACCAAGGATGTCCCCAAAATAAACCTCAGGTGGTTCACCTAGTTCCTCCAACACTGGTGGTGTCTCTAACTCTTCAATGACTGGAGGAGTCTCCACAATGTTTATATTTCTACCTAGGGCAGTCTTTTCCTCTTTCAGCCCAAAATATTCAAAATCCCTTTTTTTGTGCTCAGGAATCCTAAGCAACTCAACAATTGGAACTAAGATCTTGATCTATCTTAAGACTTGGGAAATATCATAAGGGACAGACTTTGGCAAGGCAACATTGGAAGGAAGGTTGACACACTCATTAGATGGCACAAGGATTTTTGACATCTTGGGCATGAGGAGGGGTATGATTTTTGTTTGGGACAACAAGGCCCTTGGAAGATGCATCTTTCTTAGGAGCCTCTTTAGGAATATTTGAAAGCAATGGATTTTTTGGCTTGGCCTGAGGCCCTGTACCTTTGACAACCCTACTTCTTGTGTTGTATTCCTTTTCTTGGGCCACAACAACATTCATCAATAACTGTCCTATCCTCCTCAGATGGGATTCCTCCATCATACTTATTTATCATTAAAGCTCTTAAATATTCAAAGTCATTATTGGGAAATTCAAAAGCTTGTACAATATCTACTTCTAAAATATGAGAGGGAGGAAGAATGGGTACCCGATGGATGCAATCCCAAAAATCAGCAGCAGTTCTAGCACTTATTACCTCAGTTGAAGTTGCCCCTTGTTGTGAGCTCGTGGAGAAACCCATCATGAAAACATCATCATCATTATCATCATAAGATTCTTCTTCTTCTTTCTGATCTTCCTCAAATGGAGCATGGGGCATGAAACATTTGTCACAACAATCAATGAAATTTGTCTCCTCCACAACAACAACTCTGGTAGCCAAAGGATCAGGGTACCATTTTGTTTTCCCTAGCCTAGGACTGTTTATTTCAAAATCCAATAGGTCAATTTCCTCTGTCATCAAATCTCTGATCATTTCTATGATGATTTGTAAAATTGTCTTGGCCTTGTTACTTGTGCTGACCTTGTGAACTCTGCCCAATCCCTTTTTCTACCCGGGCTAATTTGTATGATATTTCTTTGACAGCCCCTGCCAAAGTTTTCACAACTTCCTCCAAATCAATAGCCTTACTTGTTTGAGGATTTTCCGAGTTAATTAGTTTTACACCCTCCCTTTTTAGAGGCTTTCCAATTGTCCTTGATGTTATTCTCAATTTGCAGAGCCATGGTGAAGGCCTGCCTCAAATTAGTAGGGTTTTTGTCCCTCAAGTAGTAAGCAACTTTTTTATCAAATGCATTTGAATATTTGATCAAACATGATTCATCACATGGCCTTAAGCTAACAGGAAATCTCCTCAAGGTCTTGTTAAACCTTGTGTTGAAATCATGTATTGACTCATTAGGATTCTTCTTGATGTTTTCAAATTCTGATAGAAGAAACCTAGGGTCGGTTCTATCACCATACTGTAATCTAAATGCATTATTCATCTCTATCCAAGAATCAATGGAATTATCTAGAAAAGCTTTATACCAGTCCCTTGCATCCTCTTCCAAAGTATGGATAAACAATTTGATATATACATCTTCATGTTCAATCTCAAAGTCTTCCATCATATTGATAAAAAGATTTAAATGTTGATCACCAGTTATAGTGTTGTTTCCTTGAAACTTTGGTAGTATATTTCTTACATCCCAGGGGAATTCATTTGGATAACCAACCATCCCAAAAACATTTATAGGACCAAAGGTTTTTACAACAAAAGGAGGTCTGGGTCTGGGTTGGGCCATGTTGTTTTGAGGAGGTGATCATGGAGGGGAGACAAATGTATAAGGGGCAGAGGGTCTTTGAAAAACATGAGTATAACTTTGAAAATGGATATCCCCTAAAGGCCTTGTTTCTTCGAAAACCCTATCAAATTTTGAAAAGACAAGAGTAGAATGAGAATAAAAATTTTCAAAATAAAATTAATGCCCCTCTCTAGATGGATTATTTAATTCCACAAAAAGAATACCTAATTCAGAATCAATTGAATGGAAATCTTCAATGATAGGCTAATAAATTTCATCAATGGAGATTTCTTTTCTTGACTGTTGATCTCCAACAACTCTCCAAGCTTTTCTTCCTTCTAAATTTGTTTTTCCTAGCTCTGGAAATAATGTCCTAGCAGGATCTCTAGCAATGAAAGATCTTCTTCCTTCCATATTTGCAAAGATTAGTAACAAAAATCACCTGACAAAGGTTAAGACACTAGTACTCATCAAGAATCAGATCAAAAGGAGTCACCATTATGGATTTCCACCTCAGTTGTGCAAATGCACTAAAATATGATCTCTCAAATGTCTATTGACACTAGAGACTGGAAATGGAATGATCTGACTTTTTAGGGTCAAAATATGAATTCTAATCACTATGTCCCCGGAAGCGATGCCAGAAACATGTTGGTACCCAAATTTAATCTCCTTCAAAGGCCAAGAAGCATCAAAAATTTGACAGGACACTCAGAGGTAGATAAAAGATTATGTATGTTGTTTTGTGGCCAGGGAAGTAGTCTATCTGACTCTTTAGCACTCATGCTTTGGAAGGAGTGGGTAGCACCTTAAAAGGATGTGATCTTATCCTAACTATTTTTGGTTATGCCTTTCAACAAAGGTAAGAGAACCTATTTTGTAACCTCTGTTATTGAAGAATGTAGGTAAATCCTTCTTTTGCATAAATTTTATAGAGAGGACCTTGGGAAAATATGATCAACACACCAAATTTGACTCTCACGAGTGGTCACTTCCAAATTATGGAGATATTTTCAAAATAAGGAAAAGGTTACTAAAGAAATTGGGAATCCTAATTGTTTCTACATGTTTTGGTGGTATAAATTATGCATTTACACACATGCAAGACAAACAGGGGTAGTATAGGTAGGATTGGTTGTTTTAAAATGAATTTTTGGTGGGAGGTGAGGAAAAATGAACTTGATTTGCCAGATCTTTGAGAGTTTTATATAAAATGGGGAACTTACACAACAAAATGCTTCATGATAGCTAGGATGTTCCTTTAACCAGAATGTGTGCTTCAATGGAGGCCCAAATCATCATGTTTTCACACAAACTTATGAGATCCTAGCATGAAGGCTCAAATTAGAAGACTCAATAAAACATCAAAATCTAAGATCAATCATGCCTGAGGTACACCCAAAGGCTTACAAACAATCTTATAGTCAATAGATGAAAGAAAAGTGATTTTAAATTTGTTTATTTCATTCCAAATGAAAGCTCTTCTAAAAAATGAAATTACAAATGCCACTAAACTATCACAAGGATTGAGATCTTGTGATTGATTCACAAATTTTCAATGTAAGATTGCAATGAGAACAAGAAAAACCATTTACAGACATTCAGAAATGAAGCGGACACAATTTTACCCAGAGTCAACATAGAATAACTCAAATTTGATTAAACTTATCAGCAGGGGAAAGTTTCTAGAACAATCTTAGAGCTTGTCAATGGCTGTACACTCGCAACCACCTTGACACAGTCAATTTCAACACAAAATAAATATACATGTTTCTCAAGCAATCCCTCAGGGGATGAGCTCTATCAAGCTTTTCTCTTAGAAAATCAGTTCTAACCCCTTACACTCCTACTGTTTTCATGATAAATTTGTGCAATTTATAACATTTTACAACAAATCCTTTTCCCCCCACAACTAGAAACATTCAAATCACCATTACGTGTTGTGACTCCTAGAATGATATTTGCAAAAAAGATGTCAAGTGTGCAGAGGGAAAATCTCTCCAAATATTTGTAGCATTTAATTCTTCACCTGGTAGAACACTCTTCCCTCATTCGCTACCTACTGCCACCCCTAGTCTATAAAATCTAGTTCTTTGCATGCCTTAATGCCTCCTCGATCCCACTGAAAACTTGAATGGCATCCTCCTACCATTTAATAACTTGGTTCTTCTTTAGAGTGGAAGTAATTGGAATGGTCAACTCAACAAAGTTTGATATGAACCTTCTGATGAAGTTTATCTATCCAAAGAAGGAATGAATCCCCTTCTTGGTTCTCAGAATTGGGACTTTGCTGATGGCCTCTACCCTTTCTGGATCAATCATTACCCCTTCTTGTGACACAATGTGACCAAGCAAGTTTACCTTGTATACTCTGAAATGGATTTTCTTTAGATTGATTGAAATGCCATATTATCTACATCTTATCAACATTTTCTACAAGTGCTGTAAATGATCACCTCTCTTTTTGGAGAACACAGTTACATCATCTTGGTAGACAACAATAAAATCATTGATGTAATAAGTACAAGCAATATCCATTTCTCTTTGAAAGGTTTCTCCAACATTCATCAGTCCAAAGGGCATCCTAAAATATACATAAGTCCCCCAAGGAGTGATAAAGACCATTTTAATTCTTTATGATTCCTTCACCATAACTTGGTTATAACCAGAGAAACCATCCAGGGTAGAAAGTAGCTCAAAAGCAATCACTAGCTGCAACATGTTTTCCATGTGTGGTAAAGGATAATTATCCTTAATTGATGCTCTATTCAAATTTCTAAAATCCATACATAGCTTGATGTCACCATTCTTCTTTCTGACTAGTACTAGGTTTATAACCCAAGAAGAATACCTTCTAGGTTGAATAATCCCTCCATCCCTCAGTTTCTTCAGTTCCTCTTGTATTTTAAGAGATTGGAGTGGATTGACTGGCCTTTGTGTCTTCCTAAATGGTTTTGCATTAGATTCGAAGGGAATCTCATGTTGAAATAGATCCTCTCTATATGCCTTTACTTCATAATAAGTCCAAGCCATGCAATCTTGATACTTTCTTAGCAATTAGACATAAGACTTTTTTTCCTCCTTGCTGATATTGCTTCCCAACCAGATCTTCCTTGGTTTCTCCTTTCTGCCAAGGTCATGCTCCTCAATATCCCTTGAGGCTGTCATGCATCTGTTAATAATGCAATCAACATAATCAAAGTTGGATTCAATAGTAACCATCCCTCTAGGAATAGTATTAGTATTTAGTTCGATGATGACTTTTCCCAACAAGGTTGTTTTACCCTCTGTTACACACATCATTGGCTCCTAATTAATATTTTTATTAGCAAACTCCCCTTTTTTCTACATAAATCTTCCGACCTAAGCATCCTCACCAAAAACTTGCCAATGTTTAGTGTTGTTAGGTATAGATGGCCTAGTTAACACCTCAACATCGTATTCACAATATGGTGATATTGTACAATTATCAAACCAAGATCCAAACACTATAAGTATGTCTACCAAATCATTGAACTTCCTATCATGATGCACAATGTTGAATGAATCAAACATCTAAATGAAATCATAAACTACATACTTGTATTATTTGATTCAATAATTTTTTGTGGCATACAGTTTTTTGACTTGCTTGACAATTAATTGTGAATCTCCTTTGAAAATGATGTCTTTAACTCCATATTTCTAGGAAATCCTCAAACCTAGTAATAGTCCCTCATACTCAGCAATGTTATTAGTGCACTCAAAGTTGTGTTTGAAAGAAAAGATAAACTCTTCCTGTCCTGGAGAGATCATAACAACACCAGCACCATTTCCAAACTTGGAGCAAGCTCCATTAAACAATAAAGTCCAAGGAGAGCTTGCTTGTTCAAGACACTTGCATTCTTCAATCTTGTGCTCTTTTCAATTGGAAAATCTATCAACATCAACACTAATGTACAATACTTCATAGGATGCATTGTTAGGGTCTTCAATAAGGTGCAACATCTTCTTTTCTCCATACAACCTGAAAAGGCTGCCCTTAATTGGGATGGTATCATATGAAATGTACATTTGAACACTCCCACCAACAATTGCAGCCCATTTTCTAGACAACAACATACCCCACTTCGCTGGGAAATCAACAATAACAACATCAATCATTAGGTTTTTACTTGGGTAAGCTACAAGCTGCACCACCAGACATGTCACACATCCTACCATTGAAACTTCTCTGGAGTCCATAGCAGTACACTTCCCATATGTTGTTGCTACTTTGATATCTTGCTCATTCATGACTTCTAGAGGCATAACATTGCATGATGCCCCTGAGTCAAACATACAATTGTGTAGAAATTTTTCTTTAATGATCAAAGTGGTGAAGAATGGATCCAAATTTAGCTGAGACTCCACCAAGGATGTCCCAAAATAAACCTCAGGTGGTTCACCTAGTTCCTCCAACACTCATGGTGTCTCCAACTCCTCAATGACTGGTGGAATCTCCACAATGTTTATATTTCTACCTAGGGCAGTCTTTTCCTCTTTCAGCCCCAAATATTCAAAAGCCCTTTTTTTGTGCTCAGGAATCCAAAGCAACTCAACAATTGGAACTAAGATCTTGGTCTATCTTAAGACTTGGGAAATATCATAAGGGAAAAACTTTGGCAAGGAAGCATTAGAAGGAAGATTGATACACTCATTAGATGGCACAGGATTTTTGACATCTTGGGCATGAGGAGGGGTATGATTTTTGTTTGGGACAACAAGGCCCTTGGTAGATGCATCTTTCTTAGGATCCTGTTTAGGAATATTTGAAAGCAATGGATTTTTTGGCTTGGCTTGAGGCCCTGTACCTTTGATAACCCTACTTCTTGTGTTGTATTCCTTTTCTTGAGCCACAAAAACATTCATCAATAACTTCCTATCCTCCTCAGATGGGATTCCTCCATCATACTTATTTATCATTAAAGATCTTAAAATATTCACAGTCATTATTGAGAAATTCAAAAGCTTTTATAATATATACTTCTAAAATATGAGAGGGAGGAATAATGGGTACGCGATGGATGCAATCCCAAAAATCAGCAACAATTCTAGCACTTATTACCTCAGTTGAAGTTGCCCCTTGTGAGCTCATGAAGAAACCCATCATGCAAAAATCATCATCATTATCATCATAAGATTCTTCTTCTTCTTTCTGATCTTCCTCACATGGAGCATGGGGCATGAAACATCTGTCACACCAATCAATGAAATTTGTCTCCTCCACAACAACAACTCTGGTAGGCAAAGGATGATGTACCATTCCATTTTCCCTAGCTTAGGACTATTTATTTCTAAATCCAACAAGTCCCTTGCCTCTTTCATTAAATATTTGATCATTACTATGATGATTTGTAAACTTGTCTTGGCCTTGTTGCTTGTGCTGACCTTGTGAACTCTAACCAATCCCTTTTTCTACCAAGGCTAATTTGTATGATATTTCTTTGATAGCCCCTACCAAAGTTTTCATAACTTCCTCAAAATTAGTAGCCTTACTTGTTTGAGGATTTTCCATGTTAATTAGTTTTACACCCTCCCTTTTTAGAGGCTTTTCCAATTGTCCTAATGTTATTACCAATCTGTAGAGCCATGGTGAAGGTATACCTCAAATAAGTAGGGTTTTTGTCTGTTAAGTAGTAAGTAACCTTTTTATCAAATGCATCTGAATATTTGATCAAACATGATTCATCACATGGCCTTAAGCTAACAGGAAATATCCTCAAGGTCTTGTTAAACCTTGTGTTGAAATCATGTACTGACTCATTAGGATTCTTCTTGATGTTTTCAAATTCTAATAGAAGAAACCTAGGGTCAGTTCTATCACCATAATTTAATCTAAATGCATTGTTCATCTTTGTCCAAGAATCAATGGAATTATCTAGCAAAGCTTTATACTAGTCCCTTGCATCCTCTTCCAAAGTATGGATAAACAATTTGATATATACATCTTCATGTTCAATCTCAAATTCTTCCATCATATTGATAAAAAAATTTAAATGTTGATCACCAGTTATAGTGTTGTTTCCTTGGAACTTTGGTAATCTATTTCTTACATCCTGGGGAACTGCATTTGGATAACCAACCATCCCTATAAAATTTATAGGACCAAAGGTGTTTACAACAAAAGGAGGTCTGGGTGGGGGATGGGCCATGTTGTTTTGAGGAGGTGACCCTGGAGGGGACACAAATGTATAAGGGGCAGAGGGTCTTTGAAAACACGGAGTATAACTTTCAAAATGGATATCCCCTAAAGGCCTTGTTTCTTGGAAAACCCTATCAACTTTTGAAAAGACAAGGTAGAATGAGAAAAAAATTTTCAAAATAAAATGAAGGCCCCTCTCCAGATGGAGAATTTAATTCCACAAAAATACTACCTGATTCATAATCACTTGAATGGAAATCTTCAATGATAGGCCGATCACTTTCATCAATGGGGACTTCTTTTCTTGACTGTTGATCTCCAACAACTCTCCAGGCTTTTCTTCCTTCTGACTTTGTTTTTCCTAGCTCTGGAAATAATGTCCTAGTAGGATCTCTAGCAAAGAAAGATCTTCTTCCTTCCATCTTTGCAAAGATTAGTAACAAAACTCACTTGACAGAGGTTAAGACACTAGTACTCATCAAGAATCAGATCAACAGGGAGTCGCCACTAAGGATTTCCACCTTAGTTGTGCAAATGCACTAAAATATGATCTGTCAAATGTTTGTCAATACTGGAAACTGGAAATAGGATGATCTGACTTTTCTGTACCCAGATTTATCAATGAAAGCTAGTGCACTAGGTGTTGGAAACTGAATGAATTGCACACAACACTCGCAACTTTGAATACTTTTTCAGGCCAAAATACAAGATGATACTTGAAACAATGTATTAGCACTTAGAGTATATAAGAAGTGTTTACCAAGGCCTGAATATGAACTGTAATCACTATGTCCCCGACAACGGAAGCGATACCAGAAACATGTTGGTACCCAAATTTAATCTCCTTCAATGGCCAAGCAACATCATGGATTTGACAGGACACTCAGAGGTAGATAGATGATTATGTATGTCGTTTTGTAGCTGGGGAAGCAGTCTATCTGACTCTTTAGCACACAGGCTTTGGAAGGAGTGGGTAGCACCTTAAAAGGATGTGATCTTATCCTAACTATTTTAGGTTGTGCCTTTCAACCAAGGTAAGAGAACCTATTTTGTAACCTCTTTTATTGAAGAATGTCCGGTAAATCCTTCTTTTGCACAAATTTTATAGAGAAGACCTTGGGAAAATATGATCAACACACCAAATCTGACTCTCACGAGTTGTCACTTCCAGATTATGGAGATATTTTCAAAATAAGGAAAAGGTTACTAAAGACATTGGGAATCCTGATTGTTTCTGCATGTTTTGGTGGTAGAAATTATGCATTTGCACACACACAGGACAAAAAGGGGTAGTACAGGAAATATTGGTTGTTTTAAAATGAATTTTTTTGTGGGAAATGACGAAAAATGAACTTGATTTGCCAGATCTTTGAGAGTTTTCTATAAAATGGGGAATTTACACAACAAAATGCTTCAATATAGCTAAAATGTTCCTTTAACCAGAATGTGTGCTTCAATGGAGGCCCAAATCAGCATGTTTTCACACAAACTATGAGATTCTAGCATGAAGGCTCAAGTTAGAAGACTCAATAAAACATCAAAATCTAAGATCAATCATGCCTGAGGTACACCCAGAGGCTTACAAACAATCTATGTCAACAGATGAAAGAAAAGTGATTTTAAATCGTTTATTTCATTCCTAGATGAAATCTCTTCTAAAAATGAAATTGCAGATGCCACTAAACTATCACAAGGATTGAGATCTGTGTGATTGAGAGGGATTTTGATATAATATTGCAACAGGAACAAGAAAAACCATTTATAGACATTCAGAAATGAAGCAGACATAATTTTACCCAAAGTCAACACAGAATAACTCAAATTTGATTAAACTTATCAGCAGGGGAAATTTTGTAGAACAATCTCAGAGCTTGTCAATGGTTGTACACTCGCAACCACCTTGACATGATCAATTTCAACACAAAATAAATATAAATGTTTCTCAAACAGTCCCTTAGGGAGATGAGCTCTATCAAGCTTTTCTCTTAGAAAATCAGTTCTGACCCCTTACACTCCAACCATTTGCATGATAAATTCATGTAATTTATAACATTTTACAACAAATCCTTTTTCCCCCACAACTAGAAACATTCAAATCACCATTGCATGTTGTGACTCCTAGAATGAGATTTGCTAAAAAAATGTCAAGTGTGCAGAGGGAAAATCTCTCCAAATATTTCCACCATTTAATTCTTCACCTAGTAGAACACTCTTCCCTCATTCACCACCTACTTCCACCCCTAATCTGTCAAATCTAGTTCTTTGCATGCCAAGGAAGAGAGACTGGAAAATCAGATCTAACCTGATAGCCACATTTCATCTTAATGGTAAAATACATCTCCAGATCTTCCTCACCAAACTTAGATATCAAATTAACTCCCCTTCCCTATTTGGCATGCAAGAAATATCGAGAAATCATGAAAACTCGCATCTCTAGGAGCTCTGGAGTAAAAATGGAAGAAAAATCAGATACAGATGCACACCTGCCGTTGATTTCTATTTTGAATTTGGACCATCCACGTGGGAGATCCACTTTAAAATGGGCCTGCGGGTTCCTTTTTTCCTTTTACAACCTTTTGGAAAAATGTAAAATTTTCACATTTTTCTCCGCGCCTCCGCCCTTGAGAAATGAGCCTAACACATGTCCTAAGGTGGGTCCTAAAGGAACCACGGCCAAATTCTTCTATTTCACCTCCTTTTTGGAAAAGGGAAATATTTCTAAGTTTTCCCCATAGCTCTGCCCTTCCGCTTTTAGTTTTTGATGTGGGTCCCATCAGAACCTCGCTTCCTTTTACACTTTAGTTCCCTTTTTCATGAAAGGAAATTTTTCCAAATTTCCCCCGAAATTTTGCACCTCCACCGTGGACTGGAACAAAATTTTGACTATCCTTTTTCGGGTCTACGGGCCATTTTGATGATTTAATCCTTTTGATGACAAGAGGCAAAAAATCCAAGTTGCCTCTGATGGTCCGCTTCCCCACCCCTTTGAATTTTCAAAGCCAACCACCTCCTCTTGTTTTGACTTTTTAAAAATCCTGCCCCCATGGTCCGCTTCCACGCCTTTTGACTTTTCACAATGGCACCATCTTGAGATGGTCCCCAAAAGTTGAGACCTTGAATGAGCGCGGGCTCACCATGTGTCCTGGCCCGAAAAAATTTGTTTGAAGGCTTAAAGCTCAGTGGAAGGCACCATGTGTCAGGGTCTGAGGCAATCTCCTTTGGTCGTTGAAAATTCCAAGAAAAAAGCAAAGTGAGCGGAGGCCTCCAAGTGTCCTCCTGGTGCTTCTTTAAAATAAAATTCAAGGGTTGGTCCTCAAACATGCGCGGTCCCTCCACGTGTCCTAGGCCTCTCAAAACCTTTTGAAAAAAGACTAAGTATGGGAAGACCCTGGAAGCCTCCATGTGTCTTCATGGTGCAATTTCAAAATGGTGCCCAAGAGTGGAGACCCTGAATGAGCGTGGGCTCACCACGTGTCCCCATCCTGCCAAATAGTACTGGCTGCATAAAAATTTTGTCTAAGTCTGGGAAGAGCAGTGGAAACCTTCACGTGTCTTCCTGGAATAACTCCAAGGCCAACCCAAAAAGAAAATCCTCAAATGAGCATCTTTCTTCCACGTAGATAGGTTTTTTAAGTTGAGGCAATTCAAAAAAAATTTGAAGTACCTTGTTGAGCCGTGTCCATCCAAAAGAGGCCACATTTCCTATTGATGCAAGGATGTAAATTTGACCAGGAGAGACGCCTGTCAAACCATAAAATGTGGAAAAATGACCATTTGAGCCCGAAGATGAAATTTTCTCCAAGGAAGGAGAATTTAGAAATGTTACAAGGATCAAATACATTCCTCCAAGCTACATCCATTCATTTTTCTTCAAGTATTTGGGGAAAAAACAACAAGGACAACAAATCACGACTATGGAAATTGGAAAGAACAGGACAGCCCGAGTTTTTACACCCAAATACAGACCTTTTCAGATGAACAAAGAAACAAGGAAATAATTTTGGATCTGTACATGATCCTTGGTCCAGGAAAAGACTAATTACAGAAACAAAAGGAAGGTGGAGACTTTTCAGGCACAATACCAGAAGATAAAATGTGACAGAGACCGTAAATTGATAGATTTTAATGGAAAAATGGGGAAAGACTATTTTTAGCATTAACAAGGTGAAGAAGATGCATGCCACTTTCAGACAATTGTACCATTAGAAAGGTCTTCAGAGAGATATAGCTCAGTTTTTATCGTGTTGTTTGGAGTGTCAGAGGGTGAAGGCCGAGCATCAGGATCCAGCTAGCCTTCTTTACCCGTATGCTATACCTAAGTGGAAATGGAGCACCATTTATATGGACTTCATAGTAGGGCTAACGACATCAAGATACCAACATGACGCCATTATTATCACAGTGGATAGATTGACAAAATTAACTCATTATTATCTAGTGAAGACCACGTATATAGCTAGTGTAGTGGCGCGAGTATACTTGGATGAGATTTTTAGAGTCGACGGGATTCTACAAAAGATTATTTGCAACTGTGATCCCTTATACACCACTCATTTTTTTACTACCATGCAACATGCCATTGGGACAAGTATCAACTTCAGTATAGTATATCACCCAGAGCTAGATGGATAAATGAAGTAGGTGAATCTGATTTTAGAGGACATGCTTCGAATGTACGTCATAGACCATCAGTCGAGGTGGAAGGAGTACTAGTACTTGGTGGATTTCAGTAACAATAACTACTTTGAGAGTTCTATTGGGATGGCACCATTACTAGTAATTTATGACAGGGAGTGCAATAAACCACTGAGTTGGGAAAAATTAGAGGATAAAGTATCACTTGGGCCATCTTTGTTACAGTACATAGAGCAACAAGTTGATTTGATCAGACATAGGCTATAGGAGGCACAAGATAAACTTAAGAAATATATGCATATTAGAGGAGAGTTGATCATATCCATGAGGTGGGAACGATGGTGTTTCTTCGTGTTAGACCTGATAAGAGCCCTATCCGTTATGGAAAATTCTCTAAGTTAGGTCCTAGATTTTTGGGTCCATTCAAGATCTTGGAGAGGATCATTCCCTTAGATTATCCTCTAGTCTTGCTATCGAGCTTGTCTCGTGTGCATGATGTATTTCATGTTTATGTTCTTAGGAGATACATTCCATATCTCTCTCATGTATGGGATTGGACCACATTGTAGGTGCAGGAGTAGGGACATGTATCTGTGGAGCCTATGTGAATCATAGAGCACAAGACCCTGGGCCTTTGAGGTTGCAAGATTGACTAGGTGCAAGTCTTAGGATAGGTATGATGAGACTATAACCACATGGGAGGATGTTACTTTTCTACAAGCCTAGTTTCCACACTTATTCCAGTGACTTCCAAGAGGAATTCAAGTCTAAGGGTAGGGGGATTTACTGCTCACTCCTCTTCGACACTATTTCATTATGATGTTATTACTTTCAGATTGATACTTAGATATTTTGATTATTATATCTTGATCTGTAGATGATGGACTATGTGTATATTTAGACTATTGACATGTGGTGATTTATATTTTGATTATGATGCACTAGATGACGATGATAGAAATATATATATATATGTTGATTTGTAGTATTCCCATTTTACACTAACATGTCATATTATGGATGTATTACCCATGTTAGATATTTTGAGTAAGAATTATGATTTTATGGATGTCAAAATCAAATTAATTGATATGATGATAGATGATAGAATTGCTAATTTTTTATGACAATTTTTGATTTCCCTATGTATATTATTCTTGATATTGTTGATATGGTCATAAGGCCAGAGAGGTATTTTTTTCTTGTAAGATATTTTATCACATACATCGAAAGGGGATAGGGGACGAACCATGGAAGGATGCCGGGAGTTGTGTAACATGGAAAAAATTTGACAACTTGTGTATAATGTTATGTTGTGTGGTTGTATGCTTTGTTAGGAGGTTCCCATAGGGGTAACCTCGTTTATGTGGCCATGGGTGTAATGTGTTTCCTTTATTTTATTTTATTTTTGAATTTGTTGTGCATGTGTTTAATTATTTGGGAAATATTGCTATTTTATTAACACTAGCTAAAGTATCTTAATTAACTAGTTTAGCTTAAATTTGTATTAAAAGGGAAGATATGTCATATAGGCAATAAATTGGGTAGATGGTCCTTGAAATCTTGTGGATATAAATTAGATTTGTGTTGATTTTTGTGTTATGTACTCTTTCCCAACTTAAAAATTCGGATTTTGACTTGCGAGGCATTTTTGGAGGCTTAGGGGAAACGCTAAGCTTGTCACATGCCTCTAAAATTCATCCAACACCAATACCTATGGTATGGGGAGTTATTTTTTATTATTATTTATGTTTATGGGATAGTAAAAAGGGTGAGTAATTATACTTAGTACTTACTACATTTAAGTTTTTCCTTGACAAGCATGGTGTGCAAGTTGGAGTGTCATGTGGGCATCTCATAAGTCTTACACATACATTTAATTGCTTTGGGTTTGGTGTTTGACTTGATTGTTAGAATAGAGGGATGATGAAGTAGAATCCTACATGGATCCACCTCATCATCCTCACATCCATTTTCTATTAATTGGATAATTTTGATGGATTTTGGGTTACTTGCCTTATTTTCTTCTCTTGCATTTTTTAAAATTGGCATTAGTTTTCATACTTGGAGCTTTCTTTGGAGTTACATATTGGATTGGGCTTGGTGTGAAGTAGTTTTAAATCTTCTTGAGAAAATGAATTTGAAGCTTGATGGATTCTCCTCTTATTGGATTATAGGTTGGGCAGAGAGCATCACCTATACCCCTTTGTTTGTTAGAGATTCAAGTTTTGAAGAGTTGAAGAATTGCAATAAGAAAGCTATTGATTTGAAGAGTGGAAGAGTCATACTTTGTTGGAGTCAAAAGATATCCTTTATAAATGTTATCTCATTGTTTGAAGTGGAAAATTTGTAATCCATGAAATTGATTTTTGAGAAATTACATTGTAAAAAGCTCTATTTGGTTATATAGTGGATTATGAAGATTTTGGAAAAGTAAGGAATGCAAAAGTTGTTTGTAAATGAATTTATGAATGTTGTGAAACTATATATTTTATTCTTTTTGTAGATGTTTCCTTATTTTAAATGTACAACTCATTGGAAAGATGGAAGTAATTCTAAATATGCTTCAAATTTGTATGCAAAAATCAGGAAATTTCAGCCTAGGAATCAAAATTCAGCGATCTTAGAAACATTATTACTTCTAAAATATGTTTGTGGTTTTCCAAAAAATTGGAAAACTTACTTATAACATATGAATCTAAAACCATTTAAATTTCATAATAACTCAGCATGAAAATCTCAAGATATGCCACAATCTTCATAATGGTTTTAATCCGGAAATGTCTGTGTAAGAATCAAATCACAATGGTTTTAGAAAATTTACTACTCCTAAAATATCTTCTGGGTTTACTCAAAACTTGGACAATTTACTTATAACATATGAATCTAAAAAATAGTTAAATCTCATAACAATCCATCATGTAAATCTCAAGATAAGTCATTGTCTTCAGAGGGGTTTAATTAATGGGTGATGGTAAGTTTAGACTATTATGTGACATGATTGTTTTAATTATGGGTCAAAGAAATAAATGTGTAGCATGGGTATATTAGAATGATTTGACATAGGGTAGTAAAAATTATAAAATAGTAGTAGTAGTAGTAGTATGGGTATTTTATTTTACTATGACGATTTTCTCAAGGGTACGTTATTTGGGCTAACCTTAGATTCTCCTGGGTAGATTTATAATGTCGGGAAAAGTAATTTTTTTAAATGACCAGAATTATATAATCTCTTAGTCATAATATTTCTGCGTAAATTAAAGTGTTGGTAAAGTAAATTAAAATTGTTAAATTTATTATTTAACTTACTAGGATAATATAAATAATTAGATTTATTTTAGTTACTTCTAGGTAAGTTAACATAAGGAGTTAATTAAAACTATATGGTTTAAATTTATATACTTAATTTAACTCGTGAAGATTTTGGGAGAATGGAATAAAACTACTTACACATGGGAAGCGTATAAAATAGGAGGATGAGTTTTAATGAACATAAATTATGTAAAAAAATAAAAAAGTGAGGATGAAATAATTAAATAATAATAATGCCCGTAGCAACTGTCCAGAAGCCTGTAGCCACTTCCTAGTGCCCACAGTAACTATCCAGCAACTTGCAACCACTGCCCAGTTCCCACAACAATTGTCCAATAGGTTGCAGCCAATGTTCAATGCCCAGAGCAACTGTTCAATACCTTGCTGCCATTGCCCAATGCCCACAAAAACTATCTAACAACTTACAACCACTGCATATTGCTCGCAACAACTATCTAGCAGCCTACAGCCACTTCCTAGTTCCCACAACAACTATCCAAAAGCCTATAGGAGAAACTTTGTAACCTATGACAAAATGTAGTAGTTATCGAGCGAGATTTTAGTAAATTTAATTAATGTAGCTTAAACCTTGATTAATGAATTTAAAATATATATACATATAAATCATTCTCTTAGTTTTCTAAGTAATGAGATATAGTTTTTGTGGGATAATAAAGGAAATTAAATAAGTGAAATATAAGGTTAGTAACATTGCAATATATATTTTTTAAAAACAAAATATTCGTGTAAAGTTTGCTAAATATTTATGATGATTGGTGTGGTTTTGGTGCTTGATTTTTTGGGTGTTACACTAAACTCCATGCTCAAAGAGATAAATCTTTGCAATCCATATACAATTATCCATGAGAAAACATAATTGATCACATAACAAGATATATGATTACATCACCAATGATAACAACCATGTGTTGGATGAGTCGCACTCACCTAGTGAATCTTGTAATAGCTCCCACTTAGCACTCTCAACTCTAATTTAGTACTCACTAGTAATTACAATGAGGCATCACCTATATTTATATGGTGGGGACTTACACTTCACCACCTGCATTCATTTTCCGTAATAATAGCTATGTTCTAATAAGATCCTACATAATTTTCCAGTTTTGTTGTACAATAGATCAATCTATAATTTTTTTATTTACTCATGCTTTAATTCATATTATTAACCTCATTTCGTGTGCTATTTATATCCTTAGTTTAATTTTCTTTCTTATTTATAGCCTTTGCATGCAGCTCATGTTATTATTCTTTTCTATATTCTTATCCAATTCTTTTAAAATGACTAATTCCCAACATTCTGCTTGCATGTAATCATTTTTACATGTTAACCTACCTTTATGTGGTGTGTTCATCTCCACGCACTGCCCTGTTTTACTTTCCTTCTCGTGCAATCACTCCTGCACAATCCTTCAAACCCATATGAATTTTTTTGTCCTTTATGCATATCCTCATAGAGACAATCCTTCATGCATGATTGATACTTAGTGATTTCTATGACCAACATTACCCCAAACGAGGGATATTCTCCATCCTCACAAATATTTTTTCCAAAGAATGGCCTTCAAATAATTCTGTAAGAATGCAACACCAAACAATGAAGGAAGAATTAAACAATTTGAATTTTTTATCCATGATTTTATCAATACTTAGGACTTCTAGGGTAGGAGTTTTTAAAATTCCTTGTCTAACATATTATCTAATTCTTTCCATCCTTCTAGCTCCTTCACTTGTTTTACCCTTGAGACATCTACAATAACATGCACGTGCTTGGTGGTTAACTCATTTATCTTGCATATGAGCTCCTTGATCATCTCACCAAGGTCCAAGACCAAATCCTTAAATTCATCCATCATGGGCATGACCAAACGGAAGAGATCCTTTTTTCTATACCTAAGTGTGTCCTTCATCACCTTAATCAAATTTCTTTACTAATCAACCTTGGCCGTCAATTTTTTGTGCTTGACCCTATTGTTATTCATATTGACGTATATTACCTTTAACTCTACCTCCTCATTGGTAGTGTGCATGCTCAAAATAAGGTCAAAATCTTGGCAATGATAAAAACTTAATTATGCCTTCTTTATAACTTCTTTTACCTACGTTGTTGGCACTTCATACTATGCAAGGTGTATTTCAAATAGTTCCTTATAAATCTTCTTTTGCATAACTACTTCTTTCACCATAATCCTTGGCCCATCCTCATTTTAATGCTACAAAATTTGCACCAACTCCTCTAGATAATGCAATTATGTGAGGTACTCATCTTGGAATTCTAGACTAACTTCGTGCATGTAGTGGTGATTTCGTTAATTACATATTTTTACTTCTTATATGTCACATATATTCATTCCCTTTCTTTTCTCAAAATCTTCTCGAGGTTATTCATCATATGATATTTTCACTCTTCATCCTTGTGTATCCTTTTGATAGTGAACTTTTATCAAAAATCCTTAACCCTACCTTTGAATCCATTTTTTTCAGGGAATTACATTCTCATTCATCTATGAGAATTTTGGAGTTAATGACAAGAAATTCTTCTCCCAGTGTAGACTTCAACTACGTTTTAGATAGTAACTCCATATTTATTTTAAACTCTGGCTCTTCCACGTGTGCCTTGTAGTTCCATGAGAGAATTTATCTAGTGCACAAGAGGTCTTTATTTTTATCAAACATTTTCCAAAATAATGAATCATTTTTGGCTACTAAATTTTGGTACCTAGCCCCTATGACCTTAAAAATATTTTCAATGTATTATATTTGGGAATATTACTTATTTTTCCATCATTTTCTCTCTTTTCCACATTCTTTGTTAGGCACTTCCTATAAAAGAGCATGTATCATGCCACTAGATTCACCTACATCATCTCCAGTTCCTGTATCACTATATTTCTTCTCCTCCTTGTGCTCAATTTCATGCTCTCCTCCATTTCCTCTAAAAAATATTCTCAGTAGGATTTCCATGGATTTTTTCTTTTATACCATCCTTCCTAGGCTCTTGTTCATTGCGTGGATAATTCTTATCTTCTCCATCGTCATCCAACTTACAGATGAATGGGGCTAATTTTCATGCTCCTTCTCTTTTTCTTTGGTCAACTTCTATAATTCATTTGCATCTTCATCACTAGAAACTACCCTTGGTTTCTTCTTCTTCGGACTTGTCTTTTTTTTAGGATGGGTTTTGCTAGAAACTTTTTGGGTGCTTCAGAAGTACTTGCATGTTTTCCTGTATTTATTCTTCCTCTTTCTACATATTTCATATAGGAGTGCCTCCTATCCCTCCCCCATCATTTCTCCTCCCACCCTTGTAATTCTTCGTTTTACCCTTAAGGAGGGATCTCCATGGACCTCCACTTTATTCCCATAGTTTTATTTCTCTGTGGGGGCTCTGGGAGATAAATATTGCACTCACTCAAGTACATATTATCCTTTAGCTTGGTCTTGAGATTAATGAATACCTTAAATTCTTACATTCCCATTGTAATGGTTCTGGGACTTAGGTCAAGTTTTTCAGGCTCTATGGTTTACACATAGGTTTAATTTTATGTATAGATAAAACTTATGCACAAGGTGTGATATTTCAAATCCATAATGTCGGCATAAAATTTGAGCTTGCACACCTCTTTGATCTGGTTGACCGTGGTCTAGAATTAATTTTATATAAAGAAAAAGGGTAACTTTCACCATGGACTATATTCTGCATTTGAAATTTTAAACTTTCCAAAGCTAAATTATTGGTACACCACAAATTATGCCTTTCCTTTAGGAAATGAGGCAAATTCCCGAGGAACATGCAATTTTTTTTCAAATACCTAGTTCAATATTATGTACCATTTGTCCACCTGAAGCTTATATGTGTTTGTTATCACTACATATCATGTCTAATATGCAAAATTATATGTGGGTGACTTTTCATCAACTGGGTGGATCCACATTTTCTACTGTAGGTCATTTAGCACCCTTATCTACCAAAATATGATTAATAACAAGATCATATCCCATGTTATATTTTCACGTTTCTACACCTAGATCCTTTCTTCATCCGCAATCCCCTCTATTATGTAAATCACGATGTAGTACATGGTCTTCTATTACTTTCTTATATGCTATATGAAACCTATTATTATTCACCTCTGACCATGAGGTGCATCCAACTTACAACTGAAGAGGTGCACAAAAACTCTTGTGCCTAGGTCAATGATGCTTGTAACATCCATTGCGATATTTCCTCATCTATAGTTAAACTATTTGGAATTGGGATCTACTACCTCATCACCATCTACATCCTACCCAATCTCCAATCCTGAGTTATGCAACCTTATAACTCTCCCAATCAGCTACACGTAATAAAAATTCTTCTCCCTACAAAGTAGAAGAAGTCGTTGTGAACGAGTGACAAGAGCCACTGGTAGAGTCACTTTGGCTTGTCAAGAAAAGAAAATTATTTGAGTTAGAATACTCCATCACTCTCCAAGTCCTTTTTCACTGAGTCATCACTTAAAAAATGACCATTTAATGTCCTCGGTTGTGATTATTTATGACATAATTACTTATTTTTCCCTCATGGGCATCTATGTCATGATTTTAATCAATAATTTTTCATTTTGTGAGATGTGAGACCCATTTCCACCCTACTATCACTTCAGAAAGGTAGTACATTTTGAAGAACCATTGCTCTGGAACTTCCTCAATGGAAGGATTTTTTCCCTTTCGCTTTCCCTTTGGTGATTACTTGACTGGGGTTTCCTTCTTTATTTTTATTTCTCAATTTCACAGATCTCCAAATGTGTAGTTAACAATCTCAACTTCACCCTTTACCAATTTAAAAAATCCAAACCTACATATAAGTCATGCCCTAGGTGCTAAATAAACCTACTCAGATTCTTGTGTCTTTGCAATGAGCATTCAACTCTTCAACCCCCCTCTTTACTTTCTTCAAACCTTATTTTTGTCTACTTCATTTATTTTCCCTAGCTTTAATGTTTTAAATTTCCTTAACTTATTTGACCTCTATGAACTTATTCTTCTACAAACCCTAGCTCAAAACTTTACTTCTAAGTACCCCTATTGAAGACCTTTTTATTTGAAGCACAATGGACTAAGAGTGCGGGTGAATCAGTCCTACAAAAATTTTACTTCTTTCTCCATGTCATTCATTCAATATTCAATTAACCATTCATCACTCATAAGGACATAAGATCTTATTAGATATGTATTAACATTCAAAATATCATGAGATAAGAGGTAGAACACAAGACTCCAAATATAATGATATTAATGATATTACAAATAGAAAGGACTTGAAATAATATTACAATCTCAGCTTTTACTTTATTAACCATATTGTCGATAGCTTCAATTTTATTGAATAAAACATTTATTAGAGTATTACCCTCAAAAGAGCCTTGTGAATTACCTGCCTCTATATTTTTCCCAACCAAGAATGGAAGAGACGACGCCACATCAAGTTCCATTTTAGCCTTCTCATTCATAACAATTAGGTTATGTCTGTCATCTAGAGTCAAATGTCCTTCCCAGTCTTCACCATACCTAAAACCAATCCCTTTAGTTTCAGGAATTAGGGTACCATCCTTGAAAATCAGAACAATTAAACATTGATGCAACAAAACCTCTTTTTTCTTTGCCTAAAAATATTTTACTGAGCCATGGAGTGAATTGAGAAAATAGAAAGGGATACTCAATTTTCTATTTTGTATAAAATGATTGAGCAACATGAAGTGTTCTATATGGAGCTTCTTGTACTTCCCATCAAGGCTAATATATTTCATGATGAAAAAACACACCGCAGGCCATTGCCATGATAGAGAGCTACGAGCTATACCATATTCCATGTAGAAATTTTTCTCGTCATTTTCCAGGTAAATGTGAACTTCCTCTGAGAATCTCTTCCTCTTTTTAAAAACCTTACACCCATCATAATCCATGCCAGTGACCCAACCAATTAATTCTTCAAACACCAAAAAACTCACCCTACGCCTTTTTAGTAACCCCTTATCCAAAACTTGTGTAAAATCATTTTAAAACTTCTCATACAAACCATTAAGCCTTTTTAAAAAATGGGTAACACTGCAACTTTTAAAAATATTCCAAATGGTTGTATCCCTTTCCATAGTAGAACAATAAGAAAGATCAAATCTAACTTTATTACCTCCGATGGTAGACCACCACCTTAAAACATGCACCAAAAACCAAAGAAGAAAAAAATTAGCATAAGTCAAATTAGGAATGAAATAAAATATCTGAGGTCCCACACACTCTGCAATGAAAACTAAGATGGAAAAAATCCAACTCCCACACTTGGAATAAATTCTACTTTTTTAGCATCGAGGATAGCTTTAGTACTTACCAGTAATTCCAACTCATCTTACCATATATGATTATGATGAACCCGTACCCCAAAATTGGCCATCGTGTTAGTGCAAGCATTAACATGAAAAAACACATGCTCAATTTGAAATTCCTCAAACTTTGATGATAATCCCCTTATATATTCCATAATGGAATTAATGTTGTCTTAGTATTTTAATTTTCCCTTCATGGCCTTTATAATGTACATGAAATCGCCTTCCACATAAAGTTTCCTTATTTTGTGATAGTTATCCCACTTAATACCATTTAGAACTACATAGGATTTAGCATAATTATTCATTTTATTACCAATAGCCATAACATAGGCAAGAAAAAGATCTCCCAACTCATTCCTAATAATACCACCCACACCTACTAACCCCGAGCTACTCTTCATAGCACCATCAAAATTTAATTTCATCCATCCTACCTTAGGCTTTTACCACTTCACATTATCCCTATTTTTCCTCTTCCATAGAAGTTTTCTAAGTTCCCTTACTAATTCCCACAACTTGATTGATTTCCGTTTCACAATTAGGGATAGTTCGTTATTATTTGAATCTTATAATAGAAATATTATTTGTCAGGGTGCCAACAATAACATTCCCTAATTTTGATGTATACAGTATTCATGATCCTTAAACATGTTAGATATATCTTGTATCATGAATAAAACACACCATACTGATCAACTCATACCTTAGAAGTAGTATCATTCATCCACTCTCTTATGGAATACATAATGACGACCTTTAAGATAAAAATAATTCTTATCATATGATAAGATTCTTCAGACTAACTCCCCGTAAACATATACTTGGAGCACACCATTTCTTATTTTCACAATCTACAAAACTTTGTTATGATCATGCTTCAAAAACATTTAACCATAATACCATCTAGCTTCACCTCAAACTTTGAATCAAGAACCAAAGGAACATCTTGTATGCTTAGTAAACTCATAAAAATTCCTAGATACCTTTATAACACTATAATACTTCATATCACATGCTCAGGGACGCATACATAGACCAAATACTCAACATGGACTTTATTTTGCAAGATACTCACTTCTGGGAGAAAAAATGACTATGCAAACTTACTAGAGTGTAGATGTAGTGTATTCAACTAATTTTTAATTTGAGGATTACTTATTTATTGCACAAAAAATATTTTATATTCGAGCTTCTTCATGTTACTATTGAGAATGAAACCATGACTCAGAACACTAATACCTTGAGACAAATTATCAAAGACACAGACTCCTCTATGATAGGTATCAAATACTCTTTTATGAATGATAACTATCACAACCAGTAGTAACATAAACCTTTAACAGGAACCTTCTTAATAATCCACAATTTTTATGAACTCCCCTTGGAATGGAGAATAATTTTTTCTACTTGAGACCACTCTTACTTCATAATAACTCAAAAATTTGACTCCTTACTCTATTTTAAGAAATTTTAAGCTTATCATACCATGTCAATAAAAACTAAGGGAATTCAATGATTCCTTCAAACAATTTTCATCAACATAGACTTATGACAGTCATAAGGGAATCACATGGAAAATTTGAGTGATAACATTCATAGAAGATTATGACCAGGACATGATGAACTTGTACCAGCCATGACATAATTTTAAGCATTTAGACCTCAGTTACTCACAAATTGCTTGATCAAAATTGGACTAATGGAAACATGACTACAAATAATCTATCTTTACATCTTACTATTAATTTTTCCAGACCTTTGCCATAACCTTTACATGACAGTAATGACATTTTGAATGATATAAATGACATATACCATGACTTTGTATAAATTCTTGACAATTGACACATACTATTCATACCTCAAAACATCATTTGCATCCTTCTCGAACCCTTAAAAAAACACCATACTTCTCTTTTGACCATGAAATAGTAGCTCAATTACTGACCTCCTCAAAACAAGACTATTAGTAACAACACAAAAAAGAGACACACAATTGATAGAGATTTATAACATGATCTCATAGATTTTTCAAATAACCATGACTCAAAATATTTTTACCTATAGGACCAAATACTTCATGAAACCTATGTGACAACAAAAATTTGATCGATGAAACACAAATTCTACACAAATTATAGACGTCTTGACTAAGAGAACACTCTTTACCAAAATAAAACATGATAGACAGATCAAGAAGAAAAATTTCTCATACGTTAGTAAGACTAGAATAGTCTTCAAGGAGCACTCAAATCAATGCCCATGATTCCTTAACCAAATTAATGTCTTTTAGAATCTTGGAGAATACATACAAATCACTTAAAGTACTAAAACATGATATAGTCATCAGGTAGTCTCAAGGATTACATCTTCTCCCTTTCTACCTTTGAGATATTTTCACTTTTAGGTACAATGATTTCATCACCAATATCTTCATCATCTAATTTAAGACCTGATAAGAAAATATAGATTTACTTATTTACAACAAGATCCAAAAAACCTGTATGACCTATGTTAGATGTAACAAACTTGATTACATATTTCTTGATCTTGCCAACACATTTGGGCACCTTGATTGATATTTAATCTCCCTTTACTGTATCTATTTATTTTTCCTTCAACCCATATAATTTTTTTACCTTCTTATCAAGTTTAGATTCAACAGATTTCATACTCTATCCACTAGGCTTGGAACAAGTTTCTTTTACTATGTTTATTTTCTCAACATCCTTGATTGTCATCCCTACACTTGTTTCACTATTGGGACTGATATATGTTCAGAATACCTTCTTATTGTTTTGTTTGAATGTTTGAGGCATGTTATTATTCCTTGGAATTTTACCTTGATATTAAATTTTTGTAATCCGGCCTTGTTTTTAGAAGTTGTAAAACACAATGTTATTCTAACTTCTAGGATCATACGTATTAAGGTTCTAACAAAAATCCTTTGTTTTATGGCTATACTCACAACATGAGTAACATTGACCCTTGAAAGAGATTTCAAAATTCCATGACAACTCACATTGTGAGGTATTCTTCTTTTAATCCCTATCTCTATGAGCAATTCCATTGGAAGCATAACAATACCAATTAAAAAACAACCATACCTCATAGTATTAGGTTGTCTAATAGGGTTACACCTTATTGAATAATATTTTTTGGTAACCATCATGTTTTCCTTTGAATGCTAGGCCATTTTTTTCACTAGCAACTCTTTGACTCTTCAAGACCCTATCAAGAACTTCATAGCTCTTCTTTAAATTACCATACATCTTCAACCTATTGGAATCATATTCTAAATTAGATTCCAAAGCTTTTAACTTATCCTCATACCTAAGACAAGTATATTATTTTTCATTTAGTGCTTTAGACACAATTTCAACTTGACATTCTAGCCTTTTGATGGCTTATCCATGTTCCTCGTCCATGCAACTGATATGATCTTGAAATTTATTAATTAGAGACTCATATATCTCGTACTTATTCCTTAAATTATCTTTAATATGAGACGATTTTTCCATTTCTTGTGATTCGAGGATGTCCTTCAAGTGATTATATTTGCATCTCAAGGACTGACTTTGATACTAATTATTGGAAGAAAAATGGACTGATAGGGGGGTGATTAAATTTACATCTTAAGGATCAGATCTAACTTTAACTTCTTTTTACATGTCAAGAATTCAACATTCAATTAACCATTCATCATTCATAACTACATGTTAGCTTATTAGATGTGTATTAGCCATTCACAAGATTTTGAGACAAAAGAGAGAACACAAGACCCCATATTTAATTGGGAAACCATCAATGGGAAGAAATATCACTTAAACCATTCCTTATATTACACAAATCAAGGACTTTTAACAATAATTACACATCCTGTAAGATTTTTTTAGTGAGGTACCAACCCCAAAATAAACACCAACACCTAAACCGTTTTTGATATTACTCATAAGAAAGGAATCTTATAAATATGAATCATCATAAGACATTTTATTAAATAGTGCTACAAAGATTTACAGGATGTTGCAAAGTACTTAGTTCAATAGATCCAATTTCTTGCCTGCAGTGACACTTCCAAGACAACCACTTGACCGTCATCACTGCCCAAATTGCATTCTCACCCACTCCACTAAACATTGGATCCAAAAAACATACCAGAGAGACCAAAGTACAATGCCAACCCGACTTTCATGGCATCCTCACAACCCTTCTTCAAATCTTCATAGGTCCTACCTCCCATATCTTTCTATAAGAGATTTACATGATGCGTGCTCTCATATTCACATGATTTCTAGATCCACTTTTTTCACCAATTCACAACTATTTTGAGACTCTTTACGGCAAATAAATGTGTCTCTACTAGTACATGTTCACTTTAGCGTACTACGCTCATAAGAAGCAGGTGCCATTTCCTAAATAGGTCATGCTCCAAATTTCCAACTGTAACCTGAAAAATAATAGCATAATATAAAACAATTCAATTGACCCAAGTAGTTCGGTTTAGAGATTAAAACAACATGACCAATGAAAACAAGATGCTCACATTATTGATGCTTGTGAATGACTAGAACACGCCTAAGAAAATCAGTGAAGAGGAATAACATACTGAATTTAAAGATTTGTATACTAATGGGAGATGTTACTCAGAGTGATGACTGATCTATCAGAACTGCACCTCCAACATGTACTCATTGATCAAAAATATTAAGACGAAACAAAAAGGCCATCGGTAGAGGTAATTTCATAACACTGGAGAGAATGATTAATGAGTAGCTACCCTATTAGGTATAAAATAGCCTAGAAATTAAGTCCTCAAAAATGAATGATTTCAAATAGATAATATCATCATCATGAATAAATTAATATATAAATGGAAAGGTATTAAAATAATATTTTTTTAAAAACTCAAATTTTCATATAACTCATATTGAAAGACCTCCAAATACCTCAATCTCTGCAACCATTGCAAATTGGCTTCAAGACCCTAAAACTAGCTCTTCAAAATAGAGTTGGTTGACCTATAAAAATTAAATCTTCAAGACACAAAAAATCTACCATTTTAAATTTCCATGGGTCTAATTTCCATAAAAAAATTCTTTAACTTAAAAATCCCAGTAGAAGGTTTTCAAGTAAGTCAATCTCTTAAACCACTCCTTCAGGCTTCAAGTGCTGAATAACTAGTCTTGAAGAAAATTGCTCCATTACTTACAAATTCACTTATAAGATTAAATGTCACTTGAATAATATCAAGGAAACTTATACCAACATGCACCAGCACTAACATGCATAACACATGTGGAGAAATCTTACCCAACACTCTTGTTTCTTAACACCTTCTTGACAAGCCAACTAGGAATTTATAGACCAATAGGTATTACTATAAAATTATATTTACCATGGAAAAAATATAGATTAAACACATCATATAAGGTTCATACGTGTTTTCCATAAGAAAAAAAATATCAACAATATGTGAAATGATAAAAAACAACTCAAACCATAAGACTAGCATTTTAGCCCTTAAGGCCAAAATTGAGAGCCTGACATTAAGCACATGTAAATTTGATTTTCTACAAGAAAAATGCTTGAAAATATTAATAATTTTTTATTACATGATCTACCAAGGATTTTTGAAAAAAAGTGTTTTCATCCTGGAATCTGCATCTCAACCATGAAACTGCAAAAACCCAAAATACTAGCATTTTTCTCTATTTTCCCAAATTAGCTGGAACAAAAAACCTCAACAAAAATGAGATATAATGAATCCTATTCAACTCTAATTCATCATGTTTTATTTCAAATAAATTCTGGATACCAAACAAATCAAATCTCCTAAGTCACACTAGAATGAGGGTTTTTCTACTGTTTCAAACCACTTTAACTTCTAAATAATTGTTCATAAAAATATTATAATAAAACCACCTAATTAATTTTGAGAAAAAATTATTATCTCAATGGAAAAAACACCCCACAAAACCTTTGAATCCCATGCAGTGAGTGTGTGAGTGGATAAAAACAAGTTCACAATACGAGTAAATTTCTCCTTCTCTAAAGCTTGGCTTTAGCTAAAATGACATAACTTGCAATTTATTTTATAATTTGACCTGAAATATGTCATGAAGTATAATGAAAACATCCTTTAACTAATAAAATCACCACCTTGCTCAAATAATACTAAAAATCTCTATCCATAGTGACTTACAGTTGCTTACTTATCTTTTATTCACCTTCTTACTTCCCAAGGACCATGAAACATCATCATACCTTTGAGAACTAACGTAAAAATCATGATAAACATCATATAAACCTCACCATGCTCCTACCATTCTTGATCATGACTTACTTTCTCCAAAACACATGCCATGATACCAAACCACATGCTTTAGGACTTAGAATAGGTCTAGAATGACTTGACTCAACCAAGCCAATCCATGAAATTACCATGATGACTCATTATAGATATATGGAAAAATATTACTGAGCTTTAGGACAATTCTTGACATCATGAATACCTTCAACCAAAGTAGGATGACTCATACAATTACTATACCTACTAAACCATTCTCTAGAAAAATATATGACTACACCAAATCATGACACTACCAATCAACTTTCATGTTTGACCCTGACTAACACCTCATGGGTACTCATATGACCTCTACACACCATTTTTCATTAATTCCTTTGACATAACTAACAACATCTAGACACACTGGTCAACAATTTCCTCTATGCTTCTTCTTCCACCATTGGAGTTCTTCTAACCAAGGTTGCTCTTAGTTTTTTTGAATTCTCTAGTTTGACCTTAGCTCTTTGCACTTATATGTGATTTCACACTTTATCACTCTTTAATTACTTGAAAACTTCAAAAGGTAAGGTAATAATGAACTTCACTTGTTCCCTTTTTATGGTTTTTCAAAATTTTATCATATTTATTCCCCTAACCTATCCCATCCCCAAATATTTAAATGCCTTTTTTTATTTTTCTAGCACTTTTTACTACTTCCATTTGCACACATAAGTCATACCCTTTAGGTTTTCCATTACTCTCTAGAATGATTTCATCCTTGCATGAACCTTCTTATGCTACAAACCATCTTCCTATGTGTCATTTACCAAGTAAGCTATCATGTTGCTGCATCCCTAGCATTACACTATGTGGAAAACTCTCTCGTGTGGTCTCCAATTATGATCAATTTATTAAATCACCATTATCTTAAAACACCTATGACACTTCTCACTAGTTTCATGCATACCTAATACATGTTTATCAAGAACCTTTCTTTTACAATGTAGTGTGCACCCTTGTTCTAATTCCAACATATGTATTAGCATCCCATACTCTCTTTCCGCGCACTCATACAAGTTTCACCCCACACTAAAATTACGTGTTGTGCTCTGCATATAAAAATTAGAGAAATTAATCAGGTCCGTTGCATGAACATGCTTATTACAGCAAAATAAAGAAAAATAAACATGAAAGGTAAATGTAATCTAAGTGGTAATGTTACCTTATTAAAAACACAAAGGAATCTTATTCATAGTAGGACTTCATCCTACTCCAATTGAAGTAATCAGGAAACATGATGACATTTAGCACTTGTGATTGAAATTTTATTGAATCTAATATCTATGTTATGACAATGTGTCTTAACCAATGAACTTATAAATTTCTAGGATGACACGCAAAATTGGAGTCATATAGAAACATCATCTTTCCAACTGTAAAATACTTGTTGTTGACATGCATGTCCATTAATCCTTCTATCTTTCCTTTTCAATTTGTTTAATCTAACGTGAAATGGCACAACACTCATTTTATTACATCAATTTATCAAGGTTCTAATCAATATCATGTTCATCATCTAATCTTCCCACACGTAAAAAATGCAAAGATAGTAACATAAATTCCACAGGTAAAAAATCCTCTACAAAAAACACCAACTGAAATGTTGTGTCCTTATTTAGTAATTTATAGGTTTTCTTGTATGCCCATAGAATGGATGATAGCTTATCATCTTATTCTTTTCTTCAAACATCACATATCTTTGTTGGTATCTGATCCAATATTCTATTGAAGGCTTCTGTAGTCTCATTAGCTTGGGGGTAATAAAGGGTAGTCTCATGGTGTGCGAAGAAAAACTCACTCAAAACAATCCTATTAGTTTCATTCAATAAATGAGTTCCTCTGTCACTTGTAAGGATGAATGGACCTCCATACCTACTAATGATATTTTCCTAAATGAATCTCATTTTTTTCTCTACTAAGATATATTTTATAGGTGCAACCTCTTTCGACTTATGATTATGCTAAAATGTAAAATAATAACTTAGTCTAATGCAAGTTTTAAGTAAATAATGAATAATTAAATAAATAAAATAACCCAAACAAACTACGTAAATAAATATAGAAAATCTTATGTGAAAATTCAACTAGAAGATTCTTACCTGATTCGAAGAGGTTGCAAGAGTATGTGGCAATGAATACTAACTGAACAGGAATAGGAGAACGTCACATAGGATCCTAAGAAAATGTAGATATGGGGGATATAACTGGACTAGAATGCCTGGAGATGGATGTGGGCACCTGTGCTCTCTAGTCTAAGTTATGGGTTCCTTGGTATGTGAAAATGGATGGAACCTAGTTCTGACAGGGTCATTGGAGCTTTGTACTTGTTCACTTCTTGTCGTGTTTATGTCATTGTAATATTGTTGATACTACTGTAAACCTAAAATTAAAGAATTGTGTGTAAAACCACAAAAAAATCATCAAACGCTAAAAATAATGAAGGGTTTGGACTGTCCTCAACAACCATAATAATGGGATTATAGCTAAGAACAACACTACATCTCAGACCGAATGTAGTTTTTTGTGTGTGTAATTGTCCCCTAGGTTTCTCTTGTGTGTGTCGCACTTGAAGTAGTGAGAGTTTAGCTAGATTTATAACGTGAATAATGTGTACAAGGAATATAGTAAATTCTTCTCCTATGAAGTGTGATTCAAAAGAACCATATTTTGTCACTTGTTATGGAGCTAGATGGATGTAAAGGTATTACTAGAATCCTTAATGGATATAACCTTGGGTAGTGATAAGTAATGCTTAGTGCTTGGTCCTGTATTAAGATCACATAAATTTATATTTTTATGATTCCATCAATTGAATTTCGTAATTAACCTCGAAAAGGCATACTACAAAAAATAAAATATTCTCAAATGCTTAGAAAAGACCCAAAAAGTTAGATTAAAGTGTAAAGAGGATAGGGGTGCCCAAGGGGAATAAGGGTGCCTTGCACTAGTGTCCTGGTTGGGTGCTCTAGTCTAGAAAAGGAAAAACTAAAGTATGAAAAGATAGACAAGGTTAATAAAATTACAAGACTGATAGTAGCTATGAAAAGCAAAACAACATAGCCAAAGACATGGGTAAATTATTACTTTTCAAACTTATGAACCATATGAATAGTATTATGTGATCGAGGGGTAAGTGCACCAAGCTGGGGGGGGGGGCAAAACGGGGTTTTAAGTGGACACATTTTTCTGAAAATTAAAAAGCTTCAACTTGTACGAGTTTTTTGAAATAGTTATACTCAAAATTAGAAGATGTTGTACAAACATGAATTGTAGAATTTTGAGTCTAGTTTCAAATATACTAAAGTTTATTGAATAAGTTTAAGTTGTTCAAATAAATAAAATACCAACAAGTTCTCCTATTTTTCTTAAAGAACATAACAAAGTGACTTTCATGCCCCCCACCATTTTTTGACCACCATTTACTATTTTTGAATACCCTTTGGTAGAAAGATAGCTTGGATTTAAAAACATAACAGAGCTCTGACCGTGGCCCCCCTAGCTATCACAAAAAATATTAAAAATTAGATATTTTTTTGAATAAGTATAGAATTTGGCCTAGTTTGGGCTAGTATAATTTTTTTTCAATTTTGATGTGCCAAAAAAAAGTTATACAAATAAAGAGAGATGTGTTTAAACTTCAAAAAATATCTATAAAAAGGCATTGTTAGAAAATAAATAATATTGAAACCTTATATAGTCAGAAAATTTGAAACAATATATATTTAGAAACTAGATAGTCTGCTCAACATCATGGTATAATGTTTTATAAACAAATCAATCGTTTTATGTCAATTTATGATGGAAGAGAGATATTTTTCCATTTTCATGCAAAAACATGTGGTTTTCTGTGTTTGTGCAGGTCCATGCCTCAGGCCTTAGAATCTAAACTGGATCTGAAGCCTTGAGGCATGGATTGGAAAAAGTGATAAGGAAAAATGTAGAAGCATTCTTCATAGTATAAGTATTGCATGTGTTTTTGGCATGATTTTATTTAGAAAACAAAATATTTAATTATAATTTATTTTTATAAATTAGGGTCACTTTGCACCTTATGGAACTAGTCTCACATCTCCAAGAGTCACGGTTTGCAAAATAGTTGTTTATAGTATAATTTGGTAAGTACATAGGTAATTGTTAGTATTTTAGCATTCAACTTAAAGATTTTAGTGTTTAAATTCTATAATCAAAACCCTAAACCCTAAACCCCAGACCATAAACCTAAACCCTAAACCATAAACCTTGATCCCTTAATCCTAAACCCTAAACCTTAAACATTTAGCCCTTACAAGTGAGCCCTAAACCCTAAACTTTGAGCCTTAAGCCCTAATCCCTAAACCATGAACAATGAGCCCTAAATGTTAAACTCTAAACAATAAGAACTATATCCTAAACCCTAAAACTTGACCCCTAAACCTTAAATACGGAATCCTTAACCCGAAATCATAAATCGTAAGCCTTGAACCCTGAACCCTAAAATATAAACCCTCACCCTAAACCATATACCATAAGCCCTAAACCATAAACCCTAAACCTTAAGTTCTAAACAATAAATAATAAACCTTAAACCCTAAACCTTGAACCCTAAGCCATGAACCCTAAACCATAAACCCTAAAACCTAAACTCTAAACCCTAAACCCTAAATAATAAATCCTTAACCCTAAACCCTAAATCCTAAACCTTAAACCATACACCCTTAACCCTCATCCATTAACCATAATCATAAACCATAAAACCTAAACCATAAACTCTAAACACTAAACCTAGACCCTAAATCCTAAACCGTAACCTAAACCTTGAACCTTGAACCCTAAACCTTAAACGTTGAGCTAATAGCCCTAAACCCTAAACTGCAAACTATATTTGATAAATATTTCCTAGTCTCATTCCTAGAACCAACATTGAGTCTGCTTGTACAACTATCTTCTTTATGAGAGGTGCGACAAGTATCTAAATGGATGTGATATCTACCTTGTGACTTGCAATGCATATTACACATCTCTATCAAACTTGATTCTCCCCACATATGCTTGTGCTCTAAAATGTAAATTTCTTCACATTCTGATACAATTTCACATTTCTCATATTTCCATGTATGGTATTATGCAAGCCAGGATGACTCATTAGAAGATGGAAAAAATAACCACCCCAACACAAAAATTAAGATGAAAGGAAACATAAGAAATATAAAGAATATACCAATGCGAAGGTGTAGGATCATAACCAAATTTCATGCAGTATCCTCCACTCTGGAGAAATAGAAAGCTCTTATGCTACTGGAATGGATAGAAGCTTTTTACAAAACTTCCTCAATGTTCAAAATAAGCATAGAAAGAGGGGAATTACGAAGAATGCAAAGGGGCTATCAATCTCCTAGTAAATATTTCTTGTTTAGTTATGAATGGGAGTCATATGGCCTGGAATTAGTGGCCTTCCATTCATTGATAATTACTTCTAATATAAACACATGGATGCTTTCAAAATCACCTTAAAAAGATAGGTCTAGTCATCAAGCCTAGTGAAGGGTCTAATGTGATTTCAAAAAAACTTGAAATTCATATAGATTTAGAGGTCATACCATGAATTTTTAAATATCTCTATCATTATAAATTGAAGACAAGTAATGGTGTCTCCCTATATCCAAGGATTGATGAATGTTGGGCTCTATGGAAGGATTGGACATTCAGGAATATGACATTTCCCTCCTTCAAAATATCAACAGATGAAAGACATTGAATTGTGATGGCTCTCTTTGAATAGTCTTCCTACTAATTCGATGAACCCTTTCTAGTTGAATACTCTTTTCCAATACTAATAATAATGAGTAAGACATAAAAAATTATCCTGTGGGGTTGGTTCATGAGAAAGTGATGTAAAAAGGTATTTAGGTGTTGAGAAGGCTACTAGATAATACGGCCTCAAGGAGAGATTTTAGGTCAAAGAGAAGAATTTGATTTTGAATTGGGTCTAAACATCTTTTAATAGGGTAGAAAAATGTCTTAGGAGTGTTGAGGGTGGTGAGAATCCTGTGTTATGGTTTTGAGCATCTAGACCTAAGAGGCCTATCTAGACCTAGGTTTGAGTGACAAAAATAAGGTATGTTTTATGACTGTTTTAATCAATTAGAATATGTAGGGAAGTAAGAGTATTGCAGAGATGATGGTAACAAGGAGATGAGCATCCAAGAACAATGAAGATACCAAGTAGGATAAGGTAATCTCATGTTTCATGCCTATAGTGGATATATGAAAGCAAACATTCTGATAGTGGTATAGTGCTAACACTGTTATTGAAGTGTATAAGAGTTGAAGATGGAGATAAGGTACTCATTTGTAGGGGATTGGGATGATAACAACCAAAATGTTAAGTGTTCATATAAGGATTTTTATTCTTGAGGTAAGTATCCACCATTAGTATTAGTAAGGAGAACAAATTGTGTAGAACCCTTGCACCACCTAAACCCTTGTCCCTAAATAGTGAATCCTAAAACCTAAACCCTAAACCATGATCCTGAAACCCTAAACCCTAAATCTTAAAACCTTAGCCAAAATCCCTAAACACTTCACACTAAACCCTAAACTCTGCGACCTAAACCTTAAACCCTTAACCCTTAACCCTAAGCCCTAAACCTTGCACACTAAATCCTGAACCCTAAATCCTGAACCCTTAACCCTTAACCGTAAACAATAAACCCTAAACCCTAAACCTTAAACCCCAAACTTTAAACCTTGAGCCTTGAGCCCTAAACCATAAACCGTAAATCCAAAGCCATGAGCTCTAAACCCTAAACCCATAACTTTGAACCCCAAACCATGAATAATAAACCATGAGCCATGAATCATAAACCCTAAGCCTTAAACTCTAAACCCTAAACCCTAAGCTTGAACTCCACACCCTGATTTATGAGCCCTAAACCCTAGACCTTAAATCATGTACCCTAATCCTTAGACCCTAAATCATAAACCCTGAGCCATAAACCATAAACACTAAATCCTAAACCCTAAACCCTAAACACTAAATCCTCAACCCTAAACCCTGAACCCTAAAACCTAAACCCTGATCCCTAAACCCCAATTCCTTAATCCTTAACACTAAACCCTAAGCCCTAAACCTAAAACCCTAAACCTAAACCCTAAATCCTATACCTTGAACTTTGAAACCTGAACCCTACACCATTAAACCTAATCCTTAAACCCTAAACAGTGATTCCTAAACCCTAAACCTTGAACAATGAGCCCAAAAACCTAAAACCTAAACACTAATTCCGAAACCCAAAAACCTAAACCTTAAACACTAAATCCTAAAATCTAAACCCTCATTGTCTATGTCATGTGTGAATTATTAAGGAGTTTTCTATCTCCATGAAATACATATGAGCAAAGACATGTATCAGAATCTTTAATTTGATTCCATGAAAGGAGTATTTTAGAGCTAGGAAAGGTGAAGGGATGATCTTTATATGGAGCACCACATTTCTAAGGATGAGCAATCATCTTTGTTCACTTGATGCAATTCAGTTAGTATTATTCATAAAAACTCATTGAACACCTAACTTATTGTGATCACACCTTAAGGAGGAGGCATATTAAAATCACCTCATTTTTTCCATAGGACAAGAATCCCATTCAGGGAGCAATCCTCTATCTAGAAAGTGATGATTTTATTTTAGTAAGAAGTAAACAAGCATCATAGAGTTGATTCGTGGTCACTAAAGTGAATTATGGACCAAATTTTAAAATTGGTACTAATTCAAGCAGTGGAGTGCCATAATCCAATCTAGAAGGTAAAAAAACCTACAAATTTACTATATGTTTTCCCAAAACAAAGACCGACTATAATATATATGGCCTAATTGTTTTAGGTCGTTACTGAGATCCTGAAAATGAATAAGCACTGACTAAATTAGATATTCAAAAATTATCCTCTAGATTATAACTGCCAAAGCTATGGGACTACTTTCATTAGGTGCAGAGTGACCATAACATCTTATATTTAATAAAATAAATATAAAACTGTATACTATTTCTTTAATTATTTTTCTATACATTTATTATTTCTTATACTTAACATTTATTTTATTAAATAGGGAACCTTCTAGCCCTTACAAACTTCATACAGAGAAAAAAAAGTATGCGTTTTGTGATCATAAAAATGCATATGCATTTTAAGTTTGTGAATTATCGAGCCTAGGAAAACATAATGCGATCGTGTTATAACACATACGCATTTTAGGTTCGTGAATTACTTAGCCTAGGAAAACATTACACGATCACGTTATTGTAAAACATGGTAGCATTTCATTCATTTTCGGGGATTTGTCCACTTTTTCACCTCCCAACTTGGTGCACTTACCCCAAGACTAGATAATTATCCAAAATGGTGATTTTTTGTCTACACCTTGTAAATTAATCAATACATGTGATGATGTAGTAAACACCCGTCTTTCTTGCGGGTGGTGCAATAAGTCCTAAAAAATCAATTTCCCAATTATCAAAAGGCTTTATTCTCTCTATGGACCTTAATGGTATCTCATTTGTATTCCCAGGATTTCTAATTCTCTAAAAATGATGAAATTCTTGGACAAAATGATTATTTTCTTATATAATGTCTCCCACCATAGACCAAAAAATTAGATCTTGTAGGTTTTAGCTTCATTTGCATAATTTCCTCTAGCTATTCTACCGTGATATTCCTCCATAATAGCTTCATGCTCATGCTCTAGTAAACTTTGGTGTAAAACCTAATCTCTAGCCATATTATATAATTCTTCTCAAATCAACTGATAGGGAACAACTCAAATAGTAAGCTACTTCTTTTCGAAAGTTTTAATACCTTTGGGTACAAATATGATACATAAGAATACTAAAATATCCTCTAAATCAACTAGTGTACAGTTCAATCAAAACTATTTTACATCAGACATAGTATCTTCTGTGCTACACATCCTCCCCATAGTTTATCCTTGAAAAGTGATCAACTATGAGGTTTCTCTTATCTGGCTTCATTATCACTATGAAGTCAAATTCCGTACAAATATGTATCCATCAGTAGATGTGCCCATCCAAAATTGGTTTATTGACCATGTACTTCAACGCCGCATGATTTTTATAAAATATAAATAGTATGGCCAATAAGTATTTCCTAAACTTATGAAGCGTGTAGATCATAAATAACTCTTCTTTCTTTGTAGTGGTATAATTATTCTTAGGTGGTCTAAATTTCCTACTTGTAAAACATATAGGGTAATCAACATTTCATTTTCCTGGTTGTGCCAAGACTGCTCCAATTTTCATACCATAGGAGTCTTCACATACATGAATTGGTTTATTCTGATAAGGAAAGCATAAGATAGGAATAATGGTTAGCTTTTCCTTTAAGGTCTCAAAAAAAAATTGTTGCATATCCCCCCAATAAAATTTTCCTTTCGCCTTCAAAAAATATTATAAGTTTGTCTCAATCTTTGCATAACCCTTAATGAATTTTCTATAATAACCATTTTGCCCCTAGAAACCACACACTTCACTCTAACTCATTGGCTCTTCCATCCTCAATATGAATGAAATATTAGTTGGGTCTACTAAAAATCTATCTTTCCAAAAGATATGCTCAATTAATTTTCCAAATAGGGTGGAAAAAATGCATGTCTTTATATTTAAAGAGATGATGAACTTTCTAAACATTTCAAACATCAGCCACATATTGTCACAATGATATTTCACGAACACATTCACAGTCCAATATGTCGAAGTAGACCTGAAAATACTTATGAATGAAGTCCTAGAAGGCTTGAACATGTATGCATGAGAACACTACTTGCGTATTATTTAACCCAAATGGCATGAAAATTTATGCAAAAATTTGGCATTTAGTCAGGAAGGTTGTCTTCTACTGATGCTCATGTGCAATGCATACTTGATGGTACCCTTAGAATGCATCAATGAATGAATATATTTCACACCTTGCTACACCTTCCAAGATCTATTTAGTTAATGGTGTTGGAAAATGATTTATAATACATGAAACATTGAGTACCCTATAGTCAAAACAAATCCTTATCCAACCATGATTCTTGATACTAATCAACATAGGCTTGACCCAATCATATTTCTGAATAGGCTCTATGATCCCTGACTTAAGCATATTTTTAATCTTTTCTTTCAATTTTTTATGAAGGTTCAATTTTATCCTATAAGGCCTCTTCTGAACAAGACATGTGCCTTCATTCATCTTAATATTCATCTCCCTCAATGATGGATTTAATCGCTTTAAGTCATGATATACCCTTGGGAATCAGTTCTAGAATTCGTGAAGAATTTAAATGATCATTGCAATGGATGGTTCTAACAAATAATCTCCAATAATAACCACTTTAGGCACACACTTAGTTCTAATACCAACCTTCTTAGTCTTTATAGGCACGTGGTATGTGCACAACTTCTCATCTATAGAGTCCATAACTTTTTGTTCTCCCTCATTGTGCTTGATGTCTAAATATTCAACTTACTCATCATCAATGACGTAAACTATCTTCCCTTTTACCTTCTCTCTCCATGCATGCCCTAGTAGTGTTTCTTCTATTTTAGGAATATCCTTGCGCTCCTCAGTCTCAGGTTCTCCTAAGATCTAGATCATAATTTCCTCTTCCTTTCTGCCATCTCCCAATGTGATGCCCTTCATGGTCTGTAATGATTCATGTATTGGTAGTTTAATGTAAAAGTATTCAAAAAATATAACATTATCTTTCATCATGTTGCATCAGCTTGCAATTTATTTCTTTAACTCAAAATCCACATATCAAGCACACACGCATCCGTACAAAGCGAAGTATAAATTTTGTACCCAAACGGATGGTGGGATGGATTCTTATCCTTGTACCCACTCTCTTACAATTATGGATATTAACTAGAGTAGGAGTCTTCCCATAATAATCATGTACAAGAAAGATAACATTGCTTCGAGGAAACGTCATTAAAAAATCCACCATTACCTCGTGTCAACCTAATATGTTGTCTTTGTGTGTCACCCAACAATATGTGGTTATCCCAAACAATGTATAGACCATAATATTCCATCTATCCCCTTGATTTCGCCACTAGTCTTCTATTGATCACAAGAAAGAATAAGGTTTTCCTTTCTGAGTATACTTAAGTAAGTTGACCTTTCCCATGTGTTGGGCTATGCATGACCTAATCATCATAGTAAATCTCCCCTTAAAATCTTGACCTACCATATTGTAAGCTCTATGGGTATTATTTTCAAAAGTAACACTACTAGTATCTTTGACAGATTAAACAACTTCAAAGTGAAGTACCCCTTCTTTTGATGGCTCCATGATTTTCAGGTCACACATTGTATGTTTGTATATTCTATTGATCTATTCCTCATTGATAGGATCTATATAGGATGTAATTTTTGCATCATTCAAAGGTATGAAAATATTCTCATCCTAGTTCTCAAAACTAATTTATATTTTGTTTAAATGTAGGTATGCATTATTACGATACAAATAATGACATCCAAACAACACTCAGAATTTATCCACCTCAAAAAGTTCCAATACTTCAAAATCACCTATAAATTTAGTTCCTTGAATAGTGATTGAAGCATCCTTTAACACCCCAATGGCATGGCCTTTTTTATTTCCCATGTACATCACATTAGAAGATGGATACAATGGTGGCCTTCCCATTTGGTTCCAAGTATACAATGTAAGAACATTAACTTATGCACATGCATCAATAAGAATGTTACTCGCCAACCAACCATCTATTAGTGCATCCATTGTCATCTGTTTATTATATTCATGGTTTTGTGGTAGTAATTTTTTCATGAAGGATGTTACACTCTCGTTCACAATCCCTACGCATGGTACTTTATCTCATAACCATTCTCCTAATGAAGGAATAATATTCTCTTGTCGCAACATCCTGCATACTTATTTCAAATCATAAATATATTTTTGCGGTATCCTTGTACTCTTCGCGCATGCAATCCCTCTCGCATGTGTATTCTTCAAGATGTTGCATTTCTCCTTGTATCTCTCTCACAATTCTGATTATTTTGTAGTACACTTACTTCTCTTAAGTTACATTGGGGTATTTAAAATGTATGACCTCTCTCATGATAATATTTTTTTTCTTATTATGCTTGTGTGTGCACTACTTCTCCACGTGTAGTAACTAACATAGGTTCAATCTCCAGAAAATCCATCTTCATAGGTTCCCATTATTTAGGCTTCACGTGCTCAAATTTATTCATCCCAAAAACTTTTTCCTTCTTATTATTATTACACATATAATCAAATAGATCTAGACAATATTCAACTTGATGTGGCTTCCCACATTACGTGTATACCTAATTTTTAGGAAATCTACACTAATAATGATCTAGTGACCCATAAGTATAACATGTCCCATGCGTGAAACTTCCTCTACCAAAACAACCTCATATCCACCCACCTTTAAATCCATCATTTCCATTGTTGCACACCTCACTGGTTTGTCCCTCTTTCTTGTGAGATCCACTTGCCACAATGTTCCAATGTAACCTGGTCTCACATGCTTCATGAATGTGATCGATCAAATGGAAGTCAATAGTGTTATCAGTGCGTTTACATCAAAATATTACAATACATTTAGAAACTCTTTTGTGTCAGTCATTGTAAAAGTGAAAAATTCCTAACATTATGATTCTTGTGGAAAATCTCACAAGATGTAAAAAATGTGTGTATATGCATGCATGGGTAGCTATCCTTTATATGTCCTTAAACCTCATAATTAGTACACCATAAGCAACTACGAGTCCCATGAGCTGAATTAGGAGAGATATTTTCCAAGATGAGAGGTGATTGCTACAATATAGGCCTTAAGGAAATGGATTACCCCTGTATCAATGCTTCTAATTGCTTCTATGTATTCTCCTTCACCTAGCTCCTTACGCAGATTGGTAAAGGTATTTATGTGTCAATGCTCTTCAAAAAGGGGTCAATAATCCTCCAAAAAACCATTGAGCATGCTAGCTTTGATTAATATCAGAAGAAAGATTAGATAAAAGAGTTTTAAAATGTGTGTCATACTACCAAACACTCTCAGACATACCCTTCTTTATATCCTTTAGCACGTTAATTCTCTATTTTTCAAACTCTGGGATATGAAACATTAAGATAAAAAAAAAAATTGAAGTGCATCATAATCCACCATAGACTGATGTGGATCATATTTCCTATACCATCTATGTGCACGCCCTTGAAGTGTGGTGGAAAATAGACTTACCTTCGGATCAGGAGCTATTATTGCCCTAGCTCTCCATAACAACTCACACTTATGCACCTTATCAACTACATCTTCTATACCACTATACTCTAGCAAGTGAAGTGACATCTCAACAAATAAATGAGTTGTCTGCTGAGGTTTTTTAGGTTATTGTGGACCTTGTCCTAGACCAGGAGAAAATCTTAAGCGTTATCCTCTACTACAGTAACTTCCACATGGTGGTGGTCTTGAACTTGTTAAGCCTCCCACAATGATCTAGTGGTCTGTTGAAGACCTACCTTGTGTCCTTATGATCGTGATAAATTGGACATAAATTCTTTGTCCTATAACACTACCAAGAGTAATAATCCCATCTAGTACAACACCACTACTCTACCCCGATGATGCACCTACAAAATTAGATTTAGATAAATGTTTTCTAAACACTTGTTCCTATTGCACTATTGTATGTGAATCATTAATCTACTCCACATCCTGAGATGATGAAAATACGTTCCTACCTATTTCTCCTACCCAATGTGGAAATACCGAATTACCTCCTTGCTCACCTTCACTAAGATGGTGTTCTACGATAATTTCTTGATACCAAGCACCTCGCGTAAGGGCTAGGGGTCCAAGTAGGGTCAAATTCATGAGAGTAGTGTGAGCAGTTCTCAATATCTAGTCATGATCACTCTCATATGATGTCAAACGGGATATCCTATTGTACTTTCTTATTGAAGAGAGGACATGATCCTGTTGTCCCTTACCTTCTATAGGGTTTTCATCACTTCTGCTAGTTAGCATTCTTCTTGACCTCAGATCCTCCTAAACTACCCTCTATCATGCATCATTATACCTAAGCCATCTCTCATCCCTCTTTCTTTATTCCGCTCATTTTTTACCCATCCTTCATAAACCTACCTCTTTCCCCTATGCGCAGTGGGGTTATAGGCTACCATCGATAAGTTCTCCATTCTAAATTCAATCATCAAGATATTCGTTGTTAAAGGTAGCGCGTGCATATATGATCTCCTAGGCTTGCTCAAAAAATAGAACTATTCTTTGTTAGGGAACAATTTTTAAAAAAATTGTGTACTCCAAGGTATGATTATGTATCACACCTTGCCATGAGTGATTTACAACTCTCTTCTAAGGTTCATCTATGTCGGTGATCACTTGATAGGTTTCCTAGTTCCACAAATGCTTTCTTCCAAAAAGGACACCTCTATTCTACGCATACGCTACGAACCAGTAGTATAATTCTATGCGAAAGAATCTGAAAAATGTCTCTTACATGAAATCATAGATGTTGTCTTTCACCCACTTATGTGTATTAAAATCAGGTCCAATGTTATATCTCTTAGAAAATGTGTCCTGGACATCATTATCTAGTTATCAATATTCTCCAAGGAAAATAGAAATGCCATCAACATGCAACATTCTAAGAAAAAGATTAGAAAGAGGTCCCATAAATGCAACAAAAATTTAGTCTTAAAGTTATCAACACATAATTATGTGTAATGACACTTCATTAGATAAATTTATAAGCTCACCCAAACCGCACACAACCACCATGTCCCTCCTTCATTTTCTTACCAAGATGTTAGCATTTATGTTCATAACCAAAACCATAACAACCATTCATGGATGAATACTCATCACATCATAGTAATTCAACAACACATATAATAAGGAATTTGAATCAATATAAGTAATGACACACAAGATTTGAATACTTAAAAACCCATACTTAGATATAGATGTCTTAGCAATCCATACACAATTATTCATGAAAAAATATATTGATCACATAGCAAGAGTTCAGATTAAAACCGTGTGCTTGAACATGTGCGCCCACCTACATACTCTGGCAACAACTCTCAATTAGCACACATAACTCTAATTCCACACTCGCTAGTAATTACATTGAGGGATCACCTATATTTATATAGTGGGGAATTTTCACCACTTACATGCATCTTTCCTAAAAATAGGCATGTTTTAATAAGATCCTTCATGTTTTTCTAGTTCTTCTATACAATAGATCAAGCTATAAATAACATTTTTTACTTTAATTCACATTATTAGGCTACTTTCATGTGTTGTTTTAATCCTTGGTTGCGTACATGCTTTCTTATTTATAGCCTTTACATGAACCTAATGTAATCCTGCTTTTCTCTATTCTTAGCCAATAGTTCATAAATGGTTATCCTTCTTTGGTGTGCATATCTCCACACACTTCCCTATTTTACTATCCTTTATGTGTGCACACTCCTGCACGGTCTTTAAAATCCATGTGCATCTATTTGTTCTCTAGGCACGTCCTCTTGTACGTAATCCATTGTGCATGACTGATAATTATTCATTTCTATGACAAGCAATATGTTGTTTGTGTAATACTCCTACTTTTCCTTGAAATCCTCTTTAAATTCTTTAACATAATTGGTGTAATAAACTAGTTATTGGACATAGATTTATTGATATTTTGTTGTAAGACCTGAGTGAATCTTGTGCTACAACTATATGGTTGTCACATCTTTCAAAAATTGAAAAAGTTTAGGTCAACATTTTGGAGTCTTCTACTGAGTGAATTAAAAATCAAACTTCTATTCCATGTTGTGGGAGGTGGATACCAGGTTTGACCTTTTTATATCTTTGTTTACATATTTCTACTTAAAATTTTATAAATGATTTTTTTACAACCCTTTCCTAAGTTGGGTACTCACAATAATTCCGAAAAGATATTTCAAACCCCATCTAGAGCCTACAATGTTGTGGGTCAAGACGGGCAAGTGATACGGCTTCAACCATACACATTTTTCCATTACTATTTTGAAGAGCATCTTAGAATTTAACAAAAATTCAAGGGATGCACATGAAGACTACAAGAAATATCTCTGTGCATACTAAATAAAAACAAAGAGATATTTTTTTGTCGGAGAAATTATAATAGAGACATAATTAAGCATTCGAACCTTGTTAATTTGCTAGAAAAACTGTTAAAGCATGCATTTTGTGTTTGAGTTATGTTTGAAGATATTTTTAACATATATTTTAATTTTAGATTTGTTTTTATGATATCAAAATTGGGGAGATTTGAGTTACTTTTTCTGTCCTACCTGTCAATGACGATCATTCCAATTTTCAGGTTGGACAAAGAGAGAATGAGCATGCTTACTCGGAGACGAAAGATGACATGGAAATATTTAAGTCCAGTATATAAGATTATTTGCAGTCATCTAGGTTAAAACCTTACTGTCGTAACTAATATTGCTATCTAGTGGATTGGTCTTTGCTAGATGTTAGAAGCAACGCATGCCCAAGGTAACCACTGAACTCTCTAAGTACTATTAGATTTGGATGAAAAGAACATTTTTCTTTTGGGTAGTTGTCAGTTTAGGATTCAATCTTTAGAGATATGTTCGCAAAACCTAACATTTAGTTTACATTTGAAAGGAAAACATTCATTTATTCATTGGATTAAAATGATTTACTGATTAATATAGTTTAAGTTCAAGCTTTTTGTTTCTAAATAAAAAATTTAAATATTTGAAGCAATATTATACATGTAAAGTTTATTGAAAATAGTTGTAATACCATTATATTTAAAGATGAATCTATTATTTTCATATTTTGATTTCGTAATAAGAAATTAAATAATGTAAATGATACAATAATTAAAGTATGTACAATTGATTCAAATGAAATATTTTCCTTACCTTCCCACATATTCATATGTGTAGTTTGATATTTTGGTATGTAGCACATTGATATTGAAAGTTCACTATGTCGCTACGTTAAAATTCAGTCTTGTTAAATAAACTGTTATAATTTTGTCTAAATATACAAGAAAATGAAATCTTGTGGAATACATTACTGATATTTTTCACAATCACTAGTTGTTGGTACATAATAAGGTGTGTTTTCTTTTTCTTATTGGGTGCTTTCTTTTTCCCTGAATTCCTATGCATCTATCATGGTCATTTTTAGCAACTAACTAATGTTGTTTTTTCTCATTCCAATATAGTTTATTGACATTTAATTTTTACTCTCCTCTAGGAAATTCATTGTCCTTGGTTGAATTATATTTGGGAATTAATCATATTGAAGGTTTGATTCTTCATGATTTTTGTACCCTAACTCAACTACAAGTGTTTTGTCTTCACATAAATCAGATGGTAGGCACCATTCCTCTAATTTAGGGTATATTTCCTATTTAATTGATTTAAAAATATATTCTAACCTCCCTTATAGGTTCACTTGAGCTAGCGTCCCCTTCACTTTTAAAGACCCTTTATTTGGGAATATAAAACCTCACAGATAACAACTCGGATATTCGCTAAATCTATTGGCCTTAACTCATACTAATTTTGATCAAAATAATATTTAGAGTTGAACATGCTAACTCAATTAGAAGAGATCGATCTATACGGGAAACGAGTTTTCTTGAAAAATTCTAATGACTTTTCAACAAATCCATTAGGTACATATCCTCATATCATATAATTCCACGAGAACATGTCTTTGAGGATTTATCAAATTATTTGCGTGTATTTTCAATGCTTTCAAATTTTTCATACATATCTACCAATGTGGTTGTAGCTTCATCCAACATGTTTCCTCTATTCTTTATTGTTTAATGGATGTCAATTCCCTGCTCCATAGTCGACATTTTGGCATAGGAAGGTAGGATGCAATCAAAGCTTGTTGAATTTTACTTTAAACATATTAATTGAATTTTCTTGAAATGTTTTAAAACCATTTTCAACAAATCCATTTTTTGTGTAGCCTGCAATCAACACTATCCGCGAGAACACATATATTTGAGACACTCTATCAAAGAGTTCACATACCTTTTCTATGCTTCCACATTTTGTATACATGTCTATTGGGGCAGCTGCAACTTCAATATCTAAAAACTTCGAGTATCCTTTATGTTTTTATGAATGTCCATACCCTTTTATGAAGCTCCCATTTTGGTATAAGATAGGAGTACACTGGAAAATTTAAATTGATTTTGTTGGAAACCTGTTAATTACCTATAATGAAATAGTGTGACCGCCTCATGAGGAAACACAATTATATATGGTGCAATAATTTTATTCTATGAGAATTTGTTTCATTATTTAATCAGTTCAAATACTTTATGGGAATATATCAAAATTTCATAGTTGACATACATGCAATTTTTATGTGTATAATTTATCAGTCTTTTATATATGAATACCTTTCATAACAATATTTGTAAACATTTCTATATTTCTGAAACTATTGTGTTTTACTGATGTTCATACAGTTAAACACTCTATAATCATGGAATTTTTACTAAGGTAATGTTTACAGTAACTTCCTTCTTATCGCCTTCAGTTCAAACTATGTTTGTCTAGTCATTACAAGCACCACTAGCACTAGTTCCACCATCTTAGTTTTACTTGAGAGAAAAGATATAAAGAATTCCATTGATTTTTTCGAGGTTAAAACATCATACATTTAAATCAATAAATATGTCTCAAAACTTTAAAAATCCTCTACAACGAGTTTTTTTTTTATCATGCAAGTTTAGAATGATTTAAATACAAAATTGCAGAAATATTGTCATATGTATGGACACTTACATATGTAATAAAAAAAACTAATGAAAAACCACTTCATAAATTTCCTCAATACTTCACATGCAAAATTTCATGTATGTTTGATGTGTTTAAAAAAAGTTGTTACTTTTTATAAACTTCAACACACCCCAAAACAACAGATTTACAATTTTTTGGGCTGCGTTTCTAGTCATTAGAGAACATAATCTACTTTACACATCCTAAAAATTATACATCAGTTAAAATACATGCCAATTCAACTTCCATATCAATTTCATATCATGAAGTATAGATATCACCTTTCCAGTGCATGAAGATTCCACACTGTGACTGTATCTACATCAGCTGGGTGGAGGTTAGTTACACGGGAACCTAAACTAATGATCTGTACGTAAAATTTTGCACACTTAAACTAGACAAAATTCCACCAAGTATCCAAAATTTCACCCAATTTGGATGGTTAGGACTCTTTTTATACCTATGTCCTAGTTTGAGCAAAAGAGCTAAAAAATAGCTTTAAAAATCACAATATTGAGTCTCGAGACTTGAAATAAATTTTATTTGTCTTGTGTTTACTTTCCTCAAGCATACATCTTTCACAGGGATGTACAGATTTCCTTATATGCCTACTGAAACTATTATGCTTGCTTCCCTGTTAAGAATCATATGGCAGTCTATCAAATTCCATCCTTTATCAAGCTTCTTTTCCTGGATACAAGAAAATAAAACTGATTTCCCATGTTTGGACTACCATTATCTTCTCCTATACTCACTCAACTACCCCTACACATGCTCAAAAACATGTTTCCAAAAGGAAAAAATCACTAACACTATCTCAAGCCCATTTAACTCCTATTCCACCTCATGGATATGGTGATAAGGTCCCATGTGTTTTTTGGTGTGGGTCCAAATACATTATGATACGTGTGTCACGTGCACACACCTTTAATAGGTCTTATTTTCATGGTGAGCTCATTAACAGTTTTTTTTTCATTTATAAGTTAAGAGTTACAAAAATGTGAGGGTAAATAATTGACACACTTGTTGACCTTGAACTTTGATGCACAATAAATTTTACATCTTCATAGAATGTATACAAGGCGATCATTTGTACCAAGGAATTAAAAAAATCTTCTTCATTTTATGTTGTTCATCACCAATCATTGGTCTTCAAATGAAATTTTGCAAGTCACGTACAATTTAGGAACTAAGCTAACCTTTTCCAAGGACTATTTGTAATGTTTTGTTCTCCTTTGTAAATTGCTTCTTCGCCTTTATATTCTTGAGTGCCTTCTAATCATAGCTTCCGTCTTTATATGTATGTGTCATTACGGTTGCTTACGTATTACTCATACTTATTTTTCTCTGAGGATTGTATTAAGGTGAAATCAATCACCAGTGACTTGCAATTAACTTTCCTTGGTGTAGCTATATTTTGTACTCTGTTTTGCACGATCTTATCTGAGTGTACTTACAGTGTGTAAATATGACTACCCTCTCTTGCCATCAATTTGACAATTTGGCAGTAATGTAAACATTTAGACTATAGGAATGTCTGTATGTTATTGTTGTATTTTATACCTCCTGTCTTGAAGCGATGTTTAGATTTGTCTGCCTTGTGTTCAGACGTGCTTTTCTTCATGGCATTGAATACAGGTTATTATTCAGAAATCCTCAATGTGTGAAGCATATCTTTCTTGTTAGTCCATGTACTTCAGTATTTCAAATTGGTTGAGCATGTAGAGGTATGCATGGAAGATTTTCAATCCAATTTAACCCCCCTATGACTGTATGGGAAGCACCTTCAAATTGCATACCAATACATGAAGCAAATTACATTGAAGTTCTTTGATTCAAATAACAACCTGTCAAGTTTTGGGAGGTCTTGGTTCCATTTTCAAGAGTGTATATACAAAGGGCTTACATGGAATCTTCCTTGACTACAAAGTACATCACTTCACGTTTTGGTTACCTATTGATTGAATTTGAAGTGTAGGTTCCTCATCATTTGGGTCATGTATCTTGTTGGCATTGAATGGGGGATATGCATGTTTTTTTCACCTGTTGGCTCAAGACGCAATATCAAGTAATGCTGATACATGATTACGTAGTGATATGTCAAACTTTTTTCATTCTTCATGGGTTAGTTTAGTATTTGAATTGTCTAGGGCCTGATAATTCACACATGTTCCCTGTTGTCATGATGAACTTTTTGTACTATCTTAAATGGTTCACAACTCATTTATCATAGTCACACACACAATCTATTTACATAACCTCCTTTCATCAAAGTAATGTCTATGAAATTGTAGTCACAAAATCATGCGCTTTAGACATTTTATTTATCCCGGTCTCATACTACTATTTAGAAGGTTTTTGAGTAAAAAAAGTACTAATTAACCCCCATCCTTTTAGCCATATTGTTTATTTTATTTTGTAATTAAAAACCTATTGCACCCATACCCAGCCATTTCCAGACATTTCCCGCATTATTTTAGCCTTGACTGGGGCGCCCAGATTTAGTACTAGGGCACCCATGGGTGTCCTGGTCCCACCCGGGGTGCCCTGATCCTTTTACCACTTTCCTTGCCATTTTTTGGGCCTCTTTCTAGCCTTTTTCATCTTTATCTTTCTTGGTGGTCAGCCATTTTGGGGTTAATTACGAAATTAGAACAAGAGAACCCTATAAATATAAAGTTATGAGACCATAATGAGGGACCAAGCACCATACACTACTATCACTCCATTAGAGTTGCATCCATCTATTGCATTAACATCCACATAGCTCCATCATCAAGGCACAAGATAGGACATTTGCATCACACTTCATAGGGGGGATTATATTCTATTTCATGCACACATTCTATTACATTTTCTACATTTAACTATTTCTCGCTACTTCACAAAGTGTGACTGACATAAGAGCACCTAGGGCATGACACACACACACACACACACCAGAACTACATCTGGGTCCCTGAAATGTAGTACAATGCTCAATTAGTAAGCCTATTGTTGTGGCAGCTGAGGTCATTCTGACCCATTCATTTGGCATCTTTTTTAATGGTTTTAATACTTCCTTTTTAGCTCTTTTACAATTTATTCTTCCTCTTGGAATATTTGGATCATTCAACACAATATAGAAAAATTAATACAACAGGAAGTTAAAGTTTCAGATCACCTTCTGATAGTGTGAGCACCAATTCCAGACATGTTTCATAGACCAAGGTGCCCAAATTCCTTACTGGAGCACTTGTGGGCTACCTAGTCCTCTTCCAAGGACCCCATTCTAGAAACAACATCCAGATCTATCCTTTTCGACACTTTATCATAGTTCATTCCTACTTTCTGATTTTTGTGCATCACTGTGACACAGTCTGACCAGTCATTCATTATTCAACTGAGTTATTTCCTTTACCTTCTTTCACATTAGGGTTTTTTATTTCATTAGTTTATTTACTTATCTCATTTACATTTTTTCTTAGTATACTTATTTTTCTGCATCTATATGTCCTTCTAGATTAGATTAAGTATACTTTATTACATTAGTTTAGTCCATTTTAGTTAATCATTTTGGTGAACCTAACCCTTCTTCAATTACACCTTCTATGGACTACTTTCATTTCTTTCATTTTATGCCCGTCACCCATAGTGTTCATTTTGGATCTCTTCAATATTGTGAGCTACCTTTATCTGCTCATCATACATATAAGACAATGGCTGAGATAACCATGTCTATGAATGTAAACCCTTTCGATAAATCCAAAAAGGTTCCTTTCCATGAGATAGAAGCATCTGATAGTGAAAATTCCTACGATGAAGACACCAATGTTGACCAAAACTAATTAAACACTATTATTGACTTCTGCCAAGCATTACGTGAACACCCCAATCATCTTCCCCATGTATTTCATGCTTTAATCTCCACTAATATATATCATGATGTTTCTTCTACAACTCCTATGGTCTCTAATCTATCTACTCATGTTTTTTCTCCTATGGTATCCACCCCGCACACATATGTTTATGTTCCTATTCATGCAACCACCACTCCTATTGTTCACCATGATACCTCTCATATGCACCTCGGTTCTTCCTCAAATTATCCAGATTTGATATCAGTATAGAAAAACTTACAAACATAAATCATGAGCTTTAGTTAGATACCTCTCATGTCGAACCATCCCTAGATTTTGCACTCCGATTGCATACTCCTTTTGCCACTATCATATCAACATATTCGTTGCTCCCTAATTTTGTATCTCCTTAGCTACCTATCTTTAAAGGTCATTGAGACCCAAAATAAAACCTTTGAGCATTTCATGTAGCATGCCTCGACTATACAAATGATCACATTATACTTGCTAAACGTTTTCCTCGTAGTTTACAAGACTATGCAATGTGTTGGTTCTATGATCTAATTATGACATTCGGTAGTCTCTTTCATGCACTTGGTCAATGCCTTTCTCACTCACTTTTCTATCAAACATTGGCTCAAAGATATCCTACACCCAAATAGCACAAATGAAACAATCATTTAACAAACAATTATCTAATTATGTCATGTGATGTAATGATAACATATCTAAGATGTCTCGTGTGCTCGTGGATTCCAAAATTCGAGATTTATTTATTCAAATATTACTACTACCTCTATAAGAGAGTGTTCTCTTTGAGACATCTTCCACATTTGAATAGCTTTTCCATACTCTCAAACTTCATGAGAAAAAACTCTTAACCATAGGTAAACTTATATATCAAGAGATAGCATCATCTTCCACTCACTTTCAATGTAAGCCATTATTTAAACCTTCTACAATGAAATCAACGGATAAAAAAACTATTGTAAAGACAATTTCTACTCTAAAGGAACTTCGAACACAACAATATAGATGTACCTTTACTAAGTTTAACACACCTCCGAGTGTTTTACTACCCCATCTCCTTGATTATAACCTTATTACATTACCATCCCCTCTACAACTTGATCCATCTAGGCAAAAAGGATGAAACTTAGATGAAAATTCTTAATGTGAATATCATCAATGCATAGGAATCCCACTGATTGGTGCTTTATGACTCCGAACCTCATCAACAGATTTTCTTGATAATGGTCGAATTGAGCTTCCATAATCTGAGCCAACTCCACCTACCAATAAAAATCATAAACTTAAGATCTTTAACAACCCATTGCCAAAGCATAACACAAAAGTAATAGATTCAACTACTAATTATATTTCACACACCATGTCTCCCACTTACTCATGAGTTCTATATTAATTTGTTGCTAACACTGAATTTTTTCCACCTATCATCTCCTTTTATAATGTTGATTATCAAACTTACATCTAACCATTTTCACATCTACGCATCTATTGGATCAACCTCTATCAACAAAAATAGAGTTGACCCATCATGGCCCATTAGTGCATGTTCTATATCGGTCCTTCGTGTTATCTACTATCCTCTATCTCAACTCAAATAACATTTTGTAAAACCTTTTGGCATTGTTCAATTACATGTCACAGTTGGCCCTCTTACTATGCTCATGTCGTTCCTCATTATCAGCACAGTTGAGGGATGTGACATGCTCCTCTATCTTAATTCGATTTGTCAATCACAATCTATCATTTATATGAATCATCTATGCCTCAAATTTATTTAAAATAATTTGGTCATCTCAATTTTTGGTGTCCCTCCATCTATTATGTGGCCATCATCTTGTCGTATGAGTATATGTTATTACCCTAACTTCTTTCGCCACATGGCACGCTATGTTAATCCTAGCACAATCTAATCTCATCTCACCTACTCGCACATCATCTCCATTACCACCTCGCTCCACTATCCCTATACATTGGTATAGGCTTATTCCTCAGAAAACTATTGCATCCGCAATAGACCACAACCTTGTTTTATTCCACACGGAACTTCTTCACATTCACATTCTGGTATTACATAGTCTTCATCATTGACAAAAATGTTGTGATGTCACAACCTTGATTCATACATTCATCCCTCACAATGCTCTATAGGCTTCATTCATCACTACAACATTCACCTACCATACCTCCACTATTAGAACATGGTCACACGCTTTCATCACCCACATCAGATGAAGGACATCCATCCTTCACCTAATCATTTGATAGTTCATTTATTTACATGTGTTTGGGGGGCATGACAATTCACAATTTCCTCCCACATAATCTTAGAATATTCACTACTCATCATTTTTTATATTATTATACATGCATATCCTCACATAGGCATACTCATCACATATTCTAGCATCGTCATTACCCAATGACACACTCTTATGCTTTGGTTCACACTTGAATTTTGATTAAATATTATTACTATATTTGTTATATTTTGTAAAGTTTTGCATGAATCCCACACACTACATATTCCTTTATAGACATTACACATTACACTTCATCACATATTCAAATAGTGAAGGTCCTCAATTTTAGGAAAATGCCTAACTCGAGAAAAGAACTCACAATTTATTATTTATATGGGGTTGGATACATATCAAAGGCCAAAAGTTGAGGGGTATGGATCAATCCCCAAGATATAGGCTATAAATCCCCAAAACATAGGCTATGGTAGTTACGAACCCACAACATGTACATGACATCAAATAAGCCACATTTCCAAGGAAATTTTTATCTTTTTACGGCCGAAGGTGTTCCCCCTAAGGTAAAGGGCATGCGGTCATTCACGCCACTAACTTAAATTTGACAATTGTTTTGACATTTTTTCACGTGATTAAATTTGGCAAGCGTTTTGACAATTTTCACACATTTAATAGTTCTTCCTTTAACTATTTTGTGGTAGTTGCTATGTTTAGTGCTTACCACTTTAAATTGTTACCCACATCCATCGGCAGTTGTATGTTTAGGCTATACCACCGTATTTTTACATCACCACTCCCTACTAAGTCTGTTGTGAAATACACTTCTCCCAGTGTTGTAACTGTGAAGTTATGTGTTCTTGTTTTTATGGTTGCCCTTTGTGGACGATAGGATCACCATGTGCACTTAAGAATGTTCATAATTTTGGGCTTCTGTAACATTGGGTTTGTAATAATATTGTAATCGATGAAGCTGGGAGATGATTTTTCCTATTATGATGTGGACTCCTCAAAGACGTAATTACATGTGTTTTGGTAGAGACATGGATATTGATATAGTATTTTGATATTATGTGATTAGACTATTTGGACATTTTATTATTATTGTGTTCTCACTCTTATCATGGATTGTATGGATGACCTAGTTGACTCTGTTGCAGTATCGTTGTAGCACATGTGATTTAGCATTGATTTACTATATACTGACATATTGGATTCATAGGTAGTTGTCGATTATTTTTATGCATCATCTAACCATGTGTACATTGATATTATGGTTTATTGATTTCATGATGATGTTAGGTGATCATGTGAATTGTAAAATGTGATTTTAGACTATTGTAAATGTTTGATTTAGAATATAATTGCATGTACTATGATTTATGATGATAATTGTATGATGAATGGTTATACATGTTTTTATTTCCTTGACGTATTGATATGGCCTTGAGGTTGAAGGTGGTATTATTTTGTGGTTGCGGGAAATGAAATTTACACAAACAAGGAGGGACTAGGAAGGCCAACCATGAAGGAATGTCATGTTCACAACATGGTCACCTTGACACCTATCGTGTTTGTGTTTATGTTTGTGTCATCTTTTTTTTTCATCATTTTTAAAGGTCTCCATGGGGAGCACCTTACATGTGACTATGGGTAGGTTTGTGTATGTTTGTCGTTGTTAATTGTCTTGTGGCTATGTTATTTATTTATTGTGGATGTTGTGATTTTTATTTAAGTTCTAATGTACCCTTGTAACCCTATGTTTCTTGTATGTTATCAATGTACCCCTTAATTGTATATGTAATTATTAGAGTGAGATAATGTTTCACCTTATGTTTCTTATGTTGGCCATGTATCTTGGCTTAATCATGTTAATTATAGGGGTTAAGGGTTAATGTGATGATGTGGATTTTGGGAGGGTAGATATTCCTTGGAATATACGTTTATCCCTTTCACCTCTTTTATTTGAATTTTTAATTTGGCATTGGTATGTGTGTCATTCCTAAACCCAATCTCGGATTTGGGCTTTGAGCCCAATTTTGAGAGCTTGTGGGACAAGTTTTACTTGTCCCACACTCTTTAGACTTCCCTCCTAACCTAACCTATGACCCAAGGGGTCAATTTAGGCCTTTAATCATGAAAATTGAGAGGAAAGAGGCAATTATTTCCCTCACATTTTGATCCTCTAAATTTAACCTTTGAAATGTGCAAAAGTGAGCTTGTGTGCAAACTTGGTGAAGGTATCTCCTCACCCACCTCTTTATGACTCCTTGGTTTGTGTGGGGAATTTTTGATGTGGATTTGAGGGAGATGAAGTGGCATCCTACATGGAGCCACATCACCTCTCCCTCCTTCTTGTCTATTTATGTGCATCCCTTTGATGGTTTTAGGGTTACTTACTTTGAGGATCTTTCATTTCCATTTTGGTTTTGAATTTGGGAGAAGGACTTGCTTTGGATTTTGGATTTGAATTTGGGAAGATCTTGCTGGGATTTCTTTCCTTGGAAAAGAATTGAAGTTGGATTTTCTTGAAGGAATAAAGTACTCACAATGGCAAGGTAGGGTCTTAATCCTTGTTTTTCTTGTTATTTAATTGTTGTATGAAATTTGAATGGTATGCATGTTTGTGTGTTTATGGGCTTGGGTAGTTTTTCCTTAAGAAAGGTGTGGGGAGAAGGGAATATGGAACCATTGGGGAGATAAAAGGGAGTTTTGTGAGGTTTTTTTGAGGAGGGAGTGTGGGTAAGGTGTTCCACCTATGGGGAGAGAAAAGGTTTAAATTTCTGTATTTTGCATATTTGCATCATGGAGAGATAAAGGGAATTTGAGTATGTTTTTGATGTGAACTTTAGAGGTTCTTGGGTGGACCCTTAACCCACTTGGGAGGTATAATGAGGTGGCCACCATTATTCCTTCTCCTTTGGCTCTAAATTGAGCCGTGTGATTAATTGAAAAGTTGCAGGTTTTTAATTTTTTATTCATGTGTTGAAGAAATTTGCTTATATGTGTGTAATGTAAATGTGGAATCCCTTGTTTTTAGTTTCATGGTTGTGAATATGTTGCATTATTTCATGGTTTGAGCTTGGGGCCAATGAAGGGGTTGGCTTCACCCCTTCATTGGATTTGGCTGGGAGGAGAGTGTTTCCTAGCTCTCTCCCTTGTTTGTGTGTTAGAGAAAAGTTGTCAGGTTTTAAAGGGAGTTGTTGGAGATATTTTGTTTTAAATTGATTTGTAGATATTATTTTGGAGGAAAATTTGTATAGCCATGTTGTATTTAATTTTGGTGGAGGGATTGTATTTACTTGTATTTTAATTATTATGAATTTGTAATTTATAAGGTAGATTGAAAGAACTGTATTCTATTTCTTTATTTATTGTAAAATCTTGCCTATAAGGAAAGATCTGAAATGATTTGGAAAATTATTGTAAATTTTTTGTAGGACAAGTCTTAAAATTCATTAGAAACATTATAAATCCCTGAATTTGCATTATGTAAAGGTTGTTATAAGTCTGCATGCATTTGCATTTGTAAACAATGAAAGAATTAAAATATTGTATTTTATTGAAGTACTATGTTTGAATACATTATGAACTTGTTTACTTAATAATAAAATATTAGGATATTATTGTTGTAATTGTTATTATCTGTATTCATTTGAATGAAAATATCTCTTTTCTTTTGGTAAACTTGAAATATTTGTACTTGTCTCATCTAGATAACATTATAGCTATCCCTTAATACTTCTTAATCCTTGCATTTGAAACTTTAGATCAGTTTCAATGTATATATAACCTTGAATGCAATCTATGTAAATATCTTAAAGAAATAAACCTGATAGATGTTAAGATTATTTCATATAAAATATGTCCTTTCTCACTAATGTTTGGTTACAAAACTCAGACTTAGTTTTACTTATTTGTAACACATATAGAATAATATATATGTTTATATAAATTTAAAAATCCCTATATGCTATATAATATTTATGTGTGTGTATATATATATAATGTTAAGGGGTTATGTATGTATGTAATATAATGATATATATACTATGTGTGTGTGTGTGTGTGTGACCACAATGTGAAAAATAATAGACTGTGTGTTTATGTTTAGTCTCCTCTACAATCGCCATTATAAGAAAATATGATTGAGGTGGTAATCGATGTCAGCCTTGTCTGAAACTCATCAAGGAGCATTCTTTCAACTAATAGTTTCATGCCAACAATGGGATCCACCTGTGAACCCCAATGAGTTTCAAACTTGGGTGGGAAGTTCGGCCAATACCCCACCCTTTTAAAAGGGGGGTTTGGCCAAACTCACCAAAACAAATAGGTTAGTCTCCAATTTACTAGCCAATAGGATATGGGTATAGTATGTCACGATATATAGTTATTTAGAAAACATGTGCAATATACATATGTTTACATCTGAGAATACCCTCATTTATAAGAAAATATAGACAATAATAGATCCTTCAAAAGAATGCAATGGGTTGCTCTATATATATATACAACCCAAATTATGTAGATATTAAATACAGATAACTCCAAATGAAATCTAAAATCATCCCTATAAATCCAAAAAATACATAAGGGTTATCAAACACCCACAACTCAGAGATCTTGGTAGAAGAACCATAAAGAAATTTGCAAAATAAAATGATCCAAACCCTAGGAATAAAGAAAAATAAATTAATGAAAGAAAGGGGCGATAAATCCTCCCATTACAGACCTGTATCATCCTCTTCAACATAGTTTCATTTGAAACTCCCTTGCATCCATTCTTTCTCTTTCTTGTAGATTGACCTGTTCAAATAGAGGCACAATAGGGTTAGAAATAAAAATAAAATAAATCATAAGGAGACTTAGGTAAAAATAAGCAGCCCTAAGATCTAAGGGAGAAGATTAAATGAATCCTATGGCTGGGATTTAATCCTCGTCCCTTAAGTGATGGGTGCATAAATTTAATAAATTTTGAATAAATTGAACTAATAAAGCCCTAGAGTATGTTGTCAGGTGTGTAGAAGTTTAAATAAGGTAATAAAATATTTAATTTAAGTCTTTTTTTTTTTAAATTGTGCAATGGATGTGTTAATGTATTAAATTGGAAAGTTTTAAAAGGGTTAATGGGTGTATGTGTAAGGGAAAATAATTAAAGGGGTGGTTTAGGAATAATGTTGCTACAACATGATTAATGTTGTGCTAGGGAATGTTATTAAAGTTAAATTAAATGAACCTTGATGGGGTGATATTTTATTAGTTAAGGCTTGAGAATAATTATATTTAATTGTGTTTAATTTATTATTAACTTAAGGTGAGTAATTAAACGAAATTAATTAAGGATTAATTAATTAACTAAATAAAATTAATAATTGGGAATTAATTAATGGAATGGGAAATTTAATCTCATTTAAATAATAAATTATTTCAGGATTAAGTGGAAATAAGTAAGCTTTTATAACTGTAACTAATGTATTTAAAATTAATTAATGTAATTTTAACTGTAATCAAAAAAATAATTGTCATAATTTTCTAGCAAAGTAATGTTGTTTTGGCGTGGTTTGACATGGAAATTTTTCAGGATTCTCACCAAACTTTAGTATCAAAGCCATGGGTTCAACACTTTGGACCTCGTGGGAAAACATGGGACACAACTGAAAAACCTAGTGTAACCTAAACCTAGAACAACTTAAAATTGTTAAATTTGGTGATTTTTAAAAGATAGAAAACTTAGTAAACTGAAACATACATCTAGAATAATGGACTAACTCACATGCCTTGGTTTTGTAAGAGGTGCACAAACTAAATGATGGGTTCTTACATGTTGAGCTAGATGGACCACCCCCAGAGTAGGAAGTTGTTGTCATATTAAGACAGATTTTACAGACCTTACATAGAGGTCAATGCCATGTTATACGCAGAGGTTCTCTTTGAGGACAACCTAGTCAGCATGATGGGCATCCGTCACAAGAGGCTCATGAGCTCCAAACCATAGTGATGAGAATAGGATAGATAGTTATCATGTGGAGTTAGATAGACAAGCCTCAACACTAGGGAGATAGGGCCACGAGACATAGGGAGAGATCAAGGAGACCTAGATAGAGAGAGGGACCATGAGGAGAGAAATTAGGGGAATACAGTCTTAGTTGCTGATCATATTCAGGGAGATCCTGAAGCTTAACCCGACCCACTTTTCTTGTGATGAAGGAGGTTTTCAAGTGAAGGTGTGGTTGGTTAACTTGAGAGGATGCTTCAAGCTATGTCCATGTTCTCTAGAAACATGAAGGCTTGTGTTGCTATCCATCTATTGAGAGACATGGGGCAAGGAGTTTGGTGGAGGAAAGAGGAGCAGAAGCTCCACCTCAGATTTAGAGTCAGTGACATGTGAGCTCTTTGATGGAGTGATTTTCAGAGTAGGTACTTATCCAGTGAGGTTTATCCAGTAGCAGATCGATGAGTTTCACAATTTTGGAAAGGCGAGCATTAATAGTGGCAAAGTATGAGGGAAAATTCTTTGACTTGCTTCAGTATGTGGATTACATGTAGAATGAGTAGGTTAGAATGCACAGGTTCATCAGGGTCCTGAACTTAGATTTAGGAGGGGCATTATGCATGCATTGTTCTAAAAACTTTAAAAAATGCCATTTAGAAGGCCTATATCACATATGAGAATAAGGGTAAGACACAACATGCACGAGACAGGGTGAGGAGTCACATCTAGTAGTTTTAGGACAAAAATCAAATTAATGGGGGTGACCCCTCCCCCTTGTGGTGGGTATGGATCAATACTATCTTCCTTCAGTCCTCCATAGTAGCAAAAGTAACAGACCCCACCAACCTTTTAGGCCTCCATAGAGACATGATGCTCAGAGAGGGCATAGTATGGGTCCTCGAGCTAGAGGGACCCACCATGACACATGGACTCTCTGAGAGATCAATTGATTAAGCTCATCCACAATGCCCACAAAAGTCCATAACAGGATCATCAGGTTCTACAACACAAACCACTAGGGAACCTGGAGGGGATTTTATTCATTAGAGAGGAATAAGAAGTTGTTTTGGATGTGATGTGTCAGGGCATCAATAGAAAGATTATCCAGAACCCTGATAACAAGGGTAAGGGTCCCATTTAAGAGCTAATAGTTAGTGACATATTTTAAGAGAGCCACAAGATTTATGCAATGGTTGAGAACCACCAGGAAGAGCATTAGGGCACAGTGATAGAGACTTGAGGTAGCATCGGTGGTATTTCTACCTCTATCTTGTTTGATTCAGGCTCTTATGATTCCTTTATTTCTCCATCTTTAGTAGAGAAATGTAGGCTGGTGGTAGTTAGGGAGGTCCATAATTAGGACATTGAGATGGCTTCTAGAACCAAGTTCTTAGTGGAATCCTTGGTTAAGGAGTGTGTAGTTGATCTAGGACCCTTCACCACATCTTTGGATCTTTGCATCCTTCCTTTGGGTTCTTATGGAGTCATTTTGGGTATGGATATTCTATCTGTACACAAATATAGAGTGGATTGTTATAGCAAGGTGATATCATGTGTAGATGATTTGGGTATTAAGTCATTGATAGTTAGGGTTAGGAGGCTTATTTCTATTCACACCATATCTGCTATGCAGCTGAAGCAGTGTGCTCGTCAGGGATGTTAGATGTATGCTATTACTATCAGTGATAGAACAAGAGGATGAGTCTAGTGGGCCTTCACTTGATGATCATCACATTTTGAGAGAGTTTTCCAATGTTTTTCATGGTGTATTTACCCGTCCTACCTCCCCCACGTGAGATAGATTTTCATATAGATTTGTTCCTGGAGCAGATCCTATCTCACGAGTACCATATAGGATGACTACCCCTGAGCTTATGAGCTCAAGATTCATCTTGAGAACCTTCTAGAGAAGAGTCTCATCCATCCTAGTGTATCCCCTTTGTATCTGTGATTTTTGTGAATAAGGAATGGATCCCTATGATTGTGTATCAATTACAAACAACTGAACAAAGTACCTATCAGGAATCATTACCCCTTTCCATGCATTGATGATTTGTTTGATCATATGAAGGGGGATACTGTGTTTTCTAAGATATATCTCAAGTTGAAGTATCATCGGTTGAGGATTTTGGAGGTTGATATTCATAGGACAACCTTTCGCACGAGATATGGCAACTATGAGTTCACAGTTGTGTCATTTGGTCTGAAAAATTCCCCCACAGTATTCATGATTTTGATGAATGGGGTATTCAAGACATTTTTAGATTACTTAATGCTCATTTCCCTAGATGAAATTTTTATTTTCTCACACATGCATGAGGAGCATGAGGAGCACCTTTGGCAAGTTTTGCAGTGTCTTCTAGAGAAGAAGCTTTATGGGAACCTGGAGAAGTGTTCATTCTTTCTATCTTAGGTTTAATATCTGGGTCACATCATTTCTAGGGAAGGTATCATAGTTGATCCTTCCAAGATTAGAGCTATCATGGATTGGCCATTGATGACCAATGTAACTGAGGTACATAGCTTCATGGGGTTAGCAGGGTATTACAAGAGGTTTTTGCAGGAATTCTCACATATTTCTCATCCCATCACTTCCCTACAGTAGAAAGGGAAGAATTTTTTTTGGTTAGACAGTTACGAGAAGGTCTTTAGGAATTTGAAGGAATGACTTACTACAACCCCTATTGTAGTAGTGCCAGACCCTCAAAGGGACTTATTTGTGTGTACAAATGCTTCATTAGTAGGGATATGAGGATAATTGATGCAGGATGGCTCAAGTTGTTTCTTTTGAGTCTCAAAAACTCTTTATGAGCTCAATTACCTGACTCATGACCTTGAGCTTACAAAATTGGTCCATGATTTGGTTTGATGGAGACATTTTCTATTGGGTAGGAGGTTCAAACTTAGGATAGACCATTTCATCCTACGACATCTATTCACACAACCCAATATAAATGCCCATTAATGGAGTTAGATGTAGCTTCTATGTGAGTACAGTTTGTAGATTGATCATCTGAAGGTCAAGGATAATGTAGTTGCATATTCCTTGAGTCGATGGAGACACCTTTCCATGACTACAATAGTGGGTACAAATTTTAGGGTCACGATCTTGCATCAGCTTCCTCAGGATAGGTTTTACCTCATAGCTAGAGCATAGTTTGATTCACACAGAACCCTTATGGGGAAGTTTGAGGATATATATTTGGAGTCAGATGGGATTCTTCGACACAGGGGCCATATTTATGTACCTATATATGGAGGGTTGAGATAGGATATCTTAGCAGAGGCTCATATGGCACCTTATTTAGCTCATCTAGGGCTGAAGAAGATGTATGCTTCACTAAGGCAGCTATTTCATTGGAGCGGTCTTGAGAGGGATATATACTTGGTTTTATATCAGTTTTTGGAGTGACAAAGGATGAAATATAAGCATTAACATCCAGATAGCATTCTTTATACTCATGTTATACTAAAGAGAAAATGGGACACAATTTCCATGGATTTCATTATGGGGATACCTACGTCGAGATATCACCACAACGCCATCATGGTCATGGTGGATAGATTTACGAAAGGTGCATCACTTTTCTCTGATGAAGACCACTTATGCAGCTAGTGTATTTTCTCGAGTCTATTTGTATGAGATAGTTAGGATTCATGGGATTCCGTAGAAGATCATTTGTGACTACAACCCTTGATACACATAATATTTTTTTACCACCATGTAGTTTGTTCTTAGGATGAAGATTAACCTTAGTACGGATTATCACCCAAATATAGATTGTGTGATAGAGTGGATGAACTAGATAATTGACGATATGCTTTGAATGTATGTCATGGATAAAAGTTCATGTTGGGAGGAGTATCTTTATCTAGCAGAGTGTTTTTACAACAACATTTTTAAGAGTTCCATCAGTATGGCACCATTACAAGCTTTGTATGGTAGGGAGTGTAGGACTCTGTTGAGTTGGGATACGTTAGAGGACATGGTTTCTCTTAGGCCAAAAATTTTACATGATATGGATCAATAGGTCATCTTGATTAGGTTATAAGGAGGCTCATGATAGGAAAGAATAAGTATGAAGATCATAGGAGAGTTGATCGCAGTTACAAGGTGGGCTTGAAGGTGTTCCTGAGAATCAAAGTTCATAACATCTCTATCATTATGCAAAAGGATCTAAGATAGATCTGATATTTGTAGGTCCATTTGAGATCTTGGATAAAATCATTCCTATTTCCTACCACTTATCCTTGCTGCCTAAATTGTCTTGGGTTCATGATATTTTCCATGTTTTTGTTCTTTGAAGATATATTCCAGATCCTTCTCATGTCTTTGATTGGACTGCATTACAAGTGCAAGAGTATGGAAATGTTATTAGGGATCCCATGTGCATCATAGAGCCTAAGAACCTAGGCCTTCGAGTCCATGAGATTGATTAGGTACGTGTCCAGTGGGATTGGTATGACAAGACATCATCTACTTGGGAGGACACCACTTTGCTACGATCCTAGTTTCCAAACTTGTTCCAGTGACTTCCAGGAGGAATTCAAGTCTAAGGTGAGGGAGATGTACAGTGTCCACTCCTCTTCGACACATTTTTCTACTCTGTTGATGTTGATTTAGCTTCCTAGAGACATTGATATTGATATAGTAGTTTGGATAGTATATGTTTAGAGTTTATGGACATTTGATTAATTATTTTGATTGTTAACTCTTATCATGGATTATATAGATGCCTAGTTGACATTGTTTGATAATATAAAACATGTTGATATAGCGTCACTTTAATATATACTAACATATTAGATTCATAGCAGTTTCGATTATGTTTTGATGTATCATCTAACCATGTGTACATTGATATTAAGGTTTATTGATTTCATGATTATATTAGGTGATCAGTATGTAAATTATGATTATGGACTATTGTAAGTGTTTGATTTAGAATAGAATTTCATACTATTATGTATTATGATTATCTGATGAATGATTTATATCCAATTTGATCTCCTTGATGTATTTATGTGTACTTGAGGCCAAAGGTTTGTATAATTTTTTGGTTGTAGGAAATGATATTTCACAAACAAGGAGGGACTAGAATGGCCAACCATAAAGGAATGTTGCATGTTCACAACATAACAACCTTGGCAGATGTCATGTGTGTGTTTTTGTTGTGCTGTCTTTTTTTTTAATCCTTTCTAAGGTCTCCTTAGGCAAGCACCTTACATGTGACCATGGGTAGAAAGATAGTTCTTTCTCCTAAACTACCTACCAAAATGTACTCTAATGAAGGAAAAACTATCTAGTCCTAATCTAACTTATAAAAAATTCACCCTCTGAGGTAGAGATTTTGAGTAACGTGAAAACGAGAGAATTGAGTCCTGAGCAAGTGGCGATTGATTCAATGCCAAAAATCATGTTTTTGGGGTCCCTATGAGAATAGTCTTTCTAACTCTACCATCCAAGAAAAAATAGGAGCAACGTACATACTAGAAGGGGTGATAACAGTTCTCCACAGTCTAAAAAAATGCAGTCAAAAAAATATTCATACATGCATTGCAATGATAATGAACCCCTAGAAAGCATAAGGTGTAGACGTACCAAGGTATCGTCGTACCAATTTTGAGGTTGAAGAGATAAGGAGAATAAGCAGATTCAGAAACAATAGGCCCAGAAAATACATCGCAGGAAACTTGGTACGTTATTGACTTCATAAAGCTTATATGCTGCAGGAAGTGAAAATTAGCAATTAGTGAAAGTTTTTGTTCCGCGCGGTCTAGGATCAGTTGGGCCAAGGAGTCCATGCTACAAGGGCCTGCAATCGTCTGATTGGCTTCACAGAACAGTCAATTATGGGTGGTACATAGAGTATTTAATACTCAAGGACTATCTCCCTTACAATAAACCCATGTGCGGGACGTGAATAAACCAATTTATCCATAAGTCAATCAATTATGGAGAGACACGAGAGATTTTTGTCAGGGATAGTTGGACATGAAAGTATACGCAGGACGCGCAATAGGTGAAATCACTGCACAAGGAGCCAAGCTAGGCCTAAGATATCATAAGATGGATGTGAAATGAATGTGTATGTTTCTTGCTGGGACATGCATGTCCCCTATATTGTCCACAATACCCACAAATCAGTAGTGAGAAATGTCTGTACAAGCTTGCATCCAGAATGCTTCCCAACTAGCCAAATAAAAAACTGTTATGAACTTTGAGCTCACAATTTTCAGAAAAATTAGACTTTCTGGAATGAGCACGATTCATCCTCTGCCTCATAAAATTTATGTATTTATTAATTTAGAGTAGCATTGGTATTGGAACCACGATAAACATATTTGGTACCAAGATAGTTAATGTGTCATTTTCGTTAACAAATGACAGAAAGATACCTGACATTCTGAGTGTAGGCAGCTCGCACTTTGGAGTCTGTCAGGGACTTTCAGTCATTTCTCAACAAGATCACACAGAATTTGTACTGATTAAAGCTGAAAATCATGTCATCTAAGGATGTCGATGCCCATAGATCTAAGAAATTCTAAATTGTGATGAAAAATAGAGCTCTGTGTCAAAATTTATGGTCGTTTAAAGTTTGTGAGGTCGGGTTCATGACAACTGTTTCTATTTGGTAGTTGCGGATAGAGCATTTTTTCGAGGCATGGTCATCATGTCTTTCTCACATGCAGCACTTAGGACCATAGTATGGGGATGATTTCCTCTGAAGTATCATACAATTCCTTATTGCAATGCGGGTATTTAATGTATCTTGCGAGTGGTTGACACATCCCATACGTCCCGATTGTCTCGGATTTCCAATTCTCTCTCTCTCTCTGTTTCGTATCACACTCGACCCGTCTTGGGCTCAATGAGACAGAGTTTCCTTTTCTGGTAGCCCAACTGTTTCGCTGTCCCATGGACCAGATAGGACTTTTTTTTAAGCCAATTTTCTGGATTCCTTTATAGTATACGGTGATTTCATGATTTTTGCAGTCCCATCTATCTTGTAAGAGATTGAACTTGTGCAGCCTGGGATAAAACATTCCACTTTTGTAGCAATGCACTACCTTCTTTGCATTTCACCTATTTTGTCTTTTCACATCCCAACTGTCTTGCTTTCCCGTGGACCATTTTGGACAAAATTTTCTGATTTTTCCATAGTACACTAAAATATTTCATTTGTTTGGATTTTTTCAAATTTCTCTATGTCTTTGAATTTTTTCCTTGGATGGGGAAGTTAGAGAAGAGCCAAAGGGACCCCTTCAAAACCTGCATTTTTGGGCCTCTGAACCAATTATACATTGTTCACGCCTAAAGAAATCTCATGCAGGCTATCCAAATTTGGTACCTCAACCACTTGAATTTGGGATAACACCAACCATGCATTTTCTCTCCTATGTGTCCCTTGACAACACGTTCACCTTAGGAAAGACAGTCTTGCTTGTATTAGAGTAGGTTGTGTCAGGTAGGTCTAGGTTTATTGAACCAACTTTCTCTGGAGGTCTATCTCATGTAGGGAGCACCAAAACATGTGACCATGGGTAGGTTTGTGGTTTTTTTTTTATCACATTGTGTGCTTAGGTTTATGTTACTTTATTTTACTATGTATTTTGTGACTTTATTGAATTTCTAATGTACCTTGTAGCATTATGTTTCTATGTTGTCAAATGTAACCCCTTATTTGATTATGTAATTTTTTGAGTGAGATAATGTTTCACCCTATGTTTCTTATGTTGGTTATGTATCTTGGCTTGATTAAGTTAATTGTGGGGGGGATTAATGGTTAATGTGATGATGTGGATTTTGGGAGGTAGAGATTCCTTCGAATATACTTTATTCCTTTCACCTCTTTTATTTGAATTTTAAATTTGGCATTGGTATGTGTGACCATTCCTAATTCCAATCTCGGATTTGGGCTTTCAAGCCCAATTTTGAGAGCTTGTGGGATAAGTTTTACTTTGTCCGACACTCTTTATACTTCTCTCCTAACCTAATATATGACCCAAGGATTCAATTGAGGCCTTTAATCATGAAAAATTGTGAGGAAAGAGGAAATTATTTCCCTCATATTTTTATCCTCTAAATTAAACTTTGAAATGTGCAAAAGTGAGCTTGTGTGCAAACTTGGTGAAGGCATCTCCTCACCCACCTCTTTATGATGCCTTGGTTTGTGTGGGGAATTTGTGATGTGGATTTGAGGGAGATGAAGTGGCATACCTACATGGCACCACATCACCTCCCCCTCCTTCTTGTCTATTTATGTGAATCCCTTCGATGGTTTTGGGGTTACTTGGATATATTTCTTTTCCATTTTGGTTTTGAATTTGGGGAGAAGGACTTTCTTTGGATTTTGGCATCTTGAATTGGGAAGAGCTTGCTTGGATGCTTGTTTGGATAGGAAATAATTGACTAAGATTTTCTTGAAGGAAGTAAAGTGTCACATTATGACAAGGTAGGGTCTTAATCCTTTTTATTCTTTTTCTTGTTATGTTTATATTAGTGTATGAAATTTAGAATGGTATGCATGTTTGTGTGTGTTATGGGATTGGGTAGTTTTTCCTTAAGAAAGGTGTGGGGAGTGGGAATATGGAACCATTAGGGAGATAAAAGGGATTTTTGTGAACTTTTTTTAGGAGGGAGTGTGGGTAAGGTGTTCCACCTATAGTGAGAGAAAAGGTTTAAATTTGCTGCATTTTGCATATTTGCATCATGGAGAGATAAGGGAATTTGAGTATGTTTTGTGATGTGCACTTTGGACGATTTGGGTGGAACCTTAACCCACATGGTAGGTATAACGAGGTGGCCTTTATTATTCCCTCTCTTATTTCTCTAAATTTAACTTTTATGATGAATTTAAGTTGCAGGTTTTTAATGTTTTCATGTGCTGAAGAAAAATACTTGTATGTGAATGTGTAAATGTGGAAGCCCTTGTTCTTTGTTTCCATGGTTGTGAATGTGTTGCATTGTCTCATGGTTGGAGTAAGGGGGCCAATGAAGGGGTTTGTTTCTCCCCTTCATTGGATTCATGTCTGGGAGGATAGCATTTCCTAGGTCTCTCCCTTGTTTATGTGTTGGAGATGATTAAAGGAGTTGCATGTTAAAAAGGAATTAAAGGGTGTTGCTGGAGTTATAGAGATTATTTGGAGGAAATGTGGCTATGTTTTCTCCACCATTTGGTGGAGGGATTGTGTTTACTTTAATTTTAAATTTTTATGAATTTTGTATGCACTTGAAGTTACAGATTGAAAGAACTGTATTTTATTTCTTTATTTATTGTAAAATCTTCCTATAAGGAAAGCCTGAAATGATTTGGAAAATTATTGTAAAGTATGTTGTAAGAACAAGTTTGAAAATTCATTAGAAACATTGTAAATTACTGAATTTGCATTATGTTAAGGTTGTTATAAGTCTGCATGCATTTGCAGTTGTAAACAATGAAAGAAGTATTATGTATTTTATTGAAGTACTTTGTTTTAATATAGATCTCAATGTTGTTTTGAAAAAAAAAGATTAAATATTGTAAGTTGCACTATTCTCTTTATGTATTGTTTGAATGAAAATATTTTTTTTCTTTTTTAAACAGGAAAGATTTGTAACTTGTCTCATCTAGATAACATTATAACTATCCTTTCAATACTTCTTGCATCCTTGCATTCGAAACTTTAGATCAGTTTACATGTGTGTATAATCTTGAATGCAATCTGTAAATCTCTGTAAAGAAATAAACCTGGAGATGTTAAGATTATTCCATATAAGGATATGTCCTTTCCCTGCATGTTTGTTACAAAACTAATCAACTTAGTTTTACTTTTTTGTAACCACTTAGAATAATATAAATGTTTATTCTATTAAAAATACTAGTATGAAAGATTTTGGGTATATATATATATATATATATATACATAATACATACCATACATTATAGATATATATATGTCATTGTATATACACCTCATTTATAGTATATATCAGTATTTCACAATGACCCAGTAGTTATATATATAGAGGAATCGGTAGTCCTATGTAAACTGACACCGTCTACGTTGAATAACACCAGGTCACATGGGCATAAACATATTTGATTTAAACTTGGGTCAAATGATACCCATATATATGGATATTTACAACATCCATAGGTGTTAGTGACTCCAATAGAATGCTAGATTAGGATATATTGTGTATGAAGTATATATATGTGAATACTCACGGGGAGCTCTCTATGCCATATTCATTTATGTAAATATAGATTGTATGTGAGTGTGTATCATTGTGTATTAACAAAAGATACAACCCTTTATAAGATATATTACATTTATGTAAGACGTTGGATTAAATATGGAGATAAGCCTCGCCCAAATGAAATCTAGATTCATCCTTGTAACTCCAAAAAATACATAAGGGTGATCAAACACCCACAACCAGAGATCTTGGTAGAAGAACCTGTAAAGAAACTTACAAAATATAATGATCCAAACCCTAGGAATCAATAAAAATGAAATAATGAAAGAAAGGGGGAGAGAAATCCTCCCATTGTAGACCTTGTACCATCCTCTTCAACATATTTCCATCTCAAACTCCCTTTCCTCCATTCTTTCCCTTTCCTGTAGATTGACCTGTGCAAATAGAGGCACAATAGGGTTAGAAATAAAGATAAAATAAATCATAAGGAAACTTAGGTAAAAATAAGGAACCCTAAGATCTAAGGGAGAGGATTAAATGAATCCTACGGCTGGGATTTAATCCTCATCCCTTAGTGATGGGTGCATAAATTTAATATTGTATGGGTAAATTAATCTAATAAAGCCCTAAGAGTATGTTGTCGGGTGTGTAGAAGTTTAAATGGGTGATATATATTTTATTTAAGTCTTTTATGTTTTTATTTGTGCATGAGATGTGTTAATGTATTAATTGGAAGTTAAAAGGGTTAATGGGTGTATGTGTAAGGTAAAATAATTAAAGGGGTGGCTTAGGAATAATGTTTGCTAGGATATGATTAATGTTGTGATAAGGATGTTATTAAAGTTAATTTATGTGGTAAATCTTGGTTGGGTAAGATTTAATTAGTTAAGGTTGGAGAATAATTTATACTTGATAGTTTTAAAATTATTATTAACCTAAGGTGGATAATTAAATGAAATTAATTAAGGATTAATTAATTAATTAAATAAAATTAGTTTTGGGATTAAGTAATGGAATGGGAAAATTAACGAGAAATAATATATCTGGATTTAAAAGTTTAAAGGTAAAGAAGGAGATGTATTGAATAAATTATGTAAGCTTGTTAATAATCATTAATAATGAAATCTAAAATTGGCTTAATGTAATTTTAATGTAATAAAAAAATTGTCATAATTTTCTAGCCTAATGTTGTTTTTTCAGCGTGATTTGACATGGCAATTTTTCAGGTGCCACAATGCTAAATGCTAGTCCTTAAATGTTTTTCATATAATTCCCAAGTAGTAGATAATACAGTATTATCCCCTAATGATGGTACAGTAAGTCATGATATACAATACTCGATTCCCTTGCTATTGACACAATCATCATTAACAATTCAATAAAAGATGACCCAATGAGGTAATAAAAATATATTTTATAAAATGTACCATACACTGATGTGGCATTTGAAAATTAGGAAAAGCGCACAAGAAGCACCCAAAAGGGAATAGTAGTGTTGGAGTGCTCTTGTCCCTCCATCCAGTTGGTAATGTCTGAGATGTTCGGATGGATTTAACAGTAAATATATATCTATTGCATATGTTTTCTAATGTTCGCAAGAGTAAAGTGTCATTCAGAAAACCAAATCTTGATTAGGGTGTGTAAGAGATAAAGCAATGTAAAAGTCCAAACATGTGTTGTTAATGTCTAGTTTTCTCACTCAGTTTTGAATCATAGCATATAACGACATACTTAGATGTGACCTAGATGCTAAATAGAAAGTGCACGATTTCATGACTATTAGTGAGATGGGTGCATCCAAACATTTAAGTTAAGGCTATGGGACACTGCTTAAGAGATTGATTTCATGCTTAGGACTGTAGATTACTAGGATAAAGCATGCTTGTGACATGATAGCTATGATTTAACTAAAATGTAAATGGGTTAATCATATGTACTTATATGCAATGCAGATAAATATTAGAAACTATGCAATGGCAAGCTATTGTTTGCAAGCCTAACAAGAGGATGAGATTGTGCACAGTTGATTCCTACTATTTTTAATGGCCATGATGGACTTGCATGTCTTGTGACATCATGAGTGATGTAACATATTTAGATCTAGGTTGAATGTACCTCTTATATTGTCTTAAAAAATATCTTACATTAATTCTTTTGGAAAGTAGTGGCACATTATTTGGGAAAAGGCCACACCCAAGTTCTAGTGTACATGTATTGGATGTTAGTGTCCTGGAAGTCTTGTCTAGATACAAGTCCTTGGTTTCTACCAGTCTTGTCGTATCACCTTATACTGTACATGCATTTATGTCACTCTGAATTCACGCTATGCATGTATCCTATCAGTGATGTCACACATGTAACTGCAAAGAGTGGGGCATTATCCTAGGGATTTCTACATACTAACACATAGATTCAATCACACATTATATGGAATCAATTATATTCATATGAGTTGATTCAAACTGACCAGTCGGTGGTCACCGATACATATTTTATTTTCACCAAGACATGGTGTCACTTAGAATTCTTAGATTCAATGTAGTTCTAGTGTGTGTGCGATAGAATTTTTTCCCTTGACATATAGGTTTCGGCCTTGTGGCTTCAGATCACACCAAGGTAACTTGGATAGCTACAACTACCTTTACACTCATTCAACGGAGCGATTAGATGCTGTGTGATTGAATTCATAAATTTCCCTTCCTTATACTAGTCCAACAATGCAGCCCAAATGCAGATCCCCCAAGTGTTGTTCTTTGTACCAAGTAATAGATATCAACAGTAATATCTCTCAACATGGAACAGGTACACTAGTGTATCCATCTTAGTCCTTATAATTTTTAGAATCGCAGAAACTGATAAGGGACCTTTTACATAGAATTTATTTCAGAGGCTTACATACATCATCAAAATAACCATTTTCAACATACATATTCGATTGTATGAGAAAAAACAAGTGAAATTGAGGAAATGTAACATCCGATTCATAAGAACAACAATAAGAGAGTAGAACACTATAGCACACACATCACAGATGTATATAGTGGACAAAACCCTCAAGGGAAGACTATACCCACTAAAAATTTCCCTAGGTTCACTCTCATTACTTTTTCTTTTTTCATTTTTCATCCATAGTATCCACGCTCATCCATCTTTTTATCATTCCATGATTTTTTTTGTCCTTCGACACACTCCTACTACACTCTTCAGGGATATCAAGTATGCATCTCTATCTACTTTTTGTTACCGAGCTTTTCACTCACCAACATAAAGTGGGGGCAAAATGTAGACACAAAATCATGCACTTTAGACATTTTATTTATCTCGGTCTCATACTACTATTTAGACAAGTTCTTGAGTGAACGAAAGTACTAATTAACCCCCATCTTTTGGCCACTTTCAAATTTTCTTTTATTTTCTGAATTGAACCTCTTACACCTATTGCACCCATCATGCCCGCATCATTTTATCCTCGACTGGGGCACCTTAGGATACCTGTACTGAGGCACCTGACGGGCCCCCTGGTCCCAGTCAGGGGCACCTTGATCCTTTTCCCCCTTTTGTCACTCTTCTGGGCACTTTCTAGCCATTTGAGATCTTTATCTTTCTTGTGGTCATCATTTTCAGGGTTAATTACTTGAAATTAGATACAAGAAAACTCTATAAATATTAAGTTATAAGACCATAATGAGGGACCTAACACCATACACTACCATCACTCCATCTAGAGTTAGATCCATCTATTGCATTGGAGCATCATTTGCATCCATCATAGCTAAGTCACAAGGCTTCACAAGGCAGACTTCATCTGCATCACACCAGCATAGGGGGGAATTTCTATTATATTACATGCACCATTCTATTACATTTTATACACATAGTTATTTCTCACTACTTCGTACATATTAGTGTGATCGCACAAGAGCAAACCTAGGGCACGACATTATCACACACTTGCACATAAAACTACATCCGGGTCTCGAGATGTAGTGCAACGGTCACTTAGTAAGTCCCACCTTTGTGGCAGATGAGGTCATATCTGACCCCTTCATATCATATTTCTTATTTTTGAGGGGGATGTTTGTTTTAGGGTCTTTACATGTCATTTCTTCACATCATTGACTACCAGTGACATACAATGAGTACAACGAAGTTAGTGATCAGACAAGAAGGGTTTCAGATTAACCTTTAGACCATGTGAAGCGACAACTTCAAAGCTCTTTGGACCTCCTAGACATACCAAGGAGGCCAGAACACTAGACTAACAGTGCCCATAGGCAGCACCCAATCCTCTTCACTAGGTGCCCAGTAATAGCATAGACACCTCCAGCTCAATCCTTTTCATGAGTACTTCTGCTATATTGTTCCTACTTTATAATATCTTACCAAAAGTCTTCTTGACGACATAGTCCAGTAGGCATCCTATTAGATCAACCATGAGTTCACTTCCTCTGACCCTTCTTGCCCATTAGGGTTTATATTTTCATTAGTTTGTTTTCCACTTTTTATCTCATTTACATATGTCTTACATACATTATTAGTTTCTACATTTATATGTCCTCCTAGATTAGTTTAACTATGCTTTACTACATTAGCTGAGTTATTTTAGTTAATGGGGGTACAAATAGAGTAATCGTCCTAGGAAAATGTTATACCGTATAAGTTCTATTATGAATTGGTTTGATACACTTATAATAGTGAATTAAATTTGATAAATGATTCCATGGGAGTATATAATAGATCATGACTTTAGTGATGACACTAGGGATACACACTTAGATTATAACTATCAATATGATCAAACAAATATAAATATTATTTTATGTATCTTTTGAAAATTTATTATCACATGGATGAAGTATGCCACTAATGCCAAACTTGTTCAGGACTAAAATTAATTGAAACCTAGTATTCATCTACTGTCCATTTCCAGTGTGTTGCATAAGGTATCATATCATTGGTTTATGTCATAATAGCTCAAACGCGATAAGAGATACACTTCATATGTCTCCTATATCTCATCACACATAACATTTATAGACTGATGTTAATATTTTTGGTCTCGAGGATAAAACAAGGAGAAAATCTTTTGGCCTCGTGAAATGTGATCATTGGACATAAATCTTGAGCTAATATGAGTCTTAACTTGTTAAAAAATAATTGATAAGGGCTCACATTTGGTGTGACTCCCAAAATCTATCGCACTTGGGTGAGCAATTATGTTAGGTCCTAGCATCGAGTTGGTATGTATTCTTCTCATAAGCTATAGAAAATCTTTTGACTTTTACAAATAATGGGCTCTTGACTGATTTAGACTCTAAAAGTACTATTTACTAGCCTTCATATCTTAAGTGTCTGTCAGAATCTTTACCTTGATTTTATATTTTATGGAAATAAACTCTAATTGGTCCACTTGAAAGGTAGTGACCTCATCAATCCTCATATCATTTTCTTCAACGTTGATACTCTTCTTGATCTTTGCTAGAAATCATAGTTTGGATGATTTTACAAAATTTTGAGATTTAGACCTAATATGGGTATGTGCATACACAGTTGTACAATACAATATACAACTTAATGAATCCATCATTAATTTTCCCTTAGTCCATCCCCTCTCATGCCTTAGGCCATTATCTGCATCACTTGCTGAAGCAATTACTATCATCATTCTAATGAACAAGGTCATGTAGTGCACTACAAATCATACTATCCTAGCACATCCTATACAATTGATAAACAATTCTGTCAATCAGTTTTGTCTTATATGCACACCATAAGATGGATCTATAGAGGACATACATTCTATTTTATCCCTTACATCTTGACAAGGACTTTTGAGCTAGATCTAAGAGCCATCCTGCTATCAATTGTGCAAGCTTGCACAATTGGTAACACCCATCTTCGACCATTACACACAAAAGTATCATAGAACTCCTTGGAGTTAATGATTAAATGTAGATCTTATCGATCAGAGGTATAAGTATCACTCTTTGTGAGCAGATGAATCAGTTGTCCCCATATCCACATGTCAACCCATTTAACTGGATCACATCATTTATCCGATATAGATCGCTTGATGGTTTTTATGTGCCAAGTGAGATTCACTTAGGACTTTAGGTTACACCTTTTAGGATAATAACATGCTTCAACGAAAAGTAGTTTAAATTAATAAGTCCTCAAGATGGTGAAATTTCTGTATTGTGAAAAATCAGAATGAGCATCGTAAGCGAACATGAAGCTCCATTAATTTCTGATACATTGTTTCCAATGGTATGACATTTAAAAAATTCTTGTAAAGTACGATAGTACTAGTAATCCATTGGATAACATTTGTAGGATTAATTGATTAAATGTAGCTCATAGAGAATATAATGTTGCATAACATTTTTTTGAACTACAAGTTGATTTCTGTATGGTTTACTGTAGTAATTCAGATTTATCTTATAGAAAAGCATAGAATTGTTGCATTTAAGTAGCATCTTTTCCTCTAAGATGCTTAGAAGCACGTTTTCATCAAAGGAATTCTTATTGTAGGACCATTGATTATGGTCACTATTAGGATATCATGTTTTACATGTAAGGGCTACTCTGAGACATTAGGATTGGTGAAATCTGGAACAGATTAGGAATCATTTAACGCTAGGGAACCCATAACATTAGAAACTAAATACTTTTAGTTTTAATGGCTTGAATTGGGCTTGAAAAGCATGTTGTTACCTTGAAAGACTCTAGGAGTGTCCTTTATGATCTTGATCAACATTGTTAGAAGCCTAAACCTAGATGTGGGCCATGTTGGAAGGTAGTTGGATGTAAGAACCCACGGTTAGGTGAGTTAAATAATGGTCTCCAATGATGCACTTCTCTTATGATTGTGACAGAGGCTTCGATAGGACATTTCACCCAAGCGCTCTTGATGTTGAGAAAAAAAATGATTGTTATAGTGATGAAGTGGACTCCTACTAATCACTTTACCCTCTCTATTACTTTTCCAATGGAACCATTTAGACATGCATCAGTCTTTAGACACCCATTGACTCTAAGCTTCATTACCAATTATGTTTTTGCAAACACAATATTCACCAATTGCATTTGAGCCTCTATATCGTCCTCTCCATCCCTAGATTCCTAGGCATCCTCCTGTCATATCCCTTTTGCACCAGGCCATCTGGAAGGTTGAATCCGATTTAAGTCTGTGAAGATTGTTTTGCACCCAAGTGCTCATTATGTACAAATCAATGGCCATGATGACCCTCAGGAACACTTATGAAGCTCCTTCCATGTTGAAATGTCTTGTACTATGTTGATGACCTTACATGATTGATCTAAATAGTTTTCAATGTGAGGAGCTTCATCTTGAATTATGTCATGCCTTGAGTTCTATGGATCTGAGACTTGTCCATTCGGTTTGAACATCTATTTGCCACATACTTTCCGTAATGATGCATTTTGTGCTCATTTTTCTATAATGTATCAGCTACATAAGAGTGGCTCGCATATGCAATAGATTAGCTAAAATAAAACTAGGTAATTTTCCAATGTAACCAAAAATAATGATGGCTTGCGCTACTAAGAACAGATGTTTTGCCAAAATGACCAATGTCTTCATGGAGCTAATTTAGAATTGAAAGATCTATTTATTCAAATTATATTTCCTCCACTCCATGAGTATAAATTGGCCATGCTGAAAGGACTCCTGAAAGTTGTATAAATATTTTTCATCTAGTTCTTTTATTTCTGCGATTGCTATGTGCAAAGAAGCATGTATACTTGATGTAGAAATCGTGAAGTATACAAAACCAATTGGTGCTAGAAATATAAGGGGATATTTTATTTCATTTTTTATGGGTGAGAATATTGAGGTTATTTCATTAATGAGATATAATTTCATTTTTCATGCAGTACCTTGAATTATCAATTTTAATTGAGATAGTTGGTCTCTAAGCAAGAAATGGTGTAGAGTAGTATGAAAAGTAAGTTATTGTCCTATCAAGAAAAGGGAAGAGGGTAGTATCATCGAGAAATGATTAATTGCAATATTCCCTACACCGTTACTAGCCTTAATGAAAGAAGGACCACTATCTTGTAAAGTGAAAAGAATTGTCTTTATTTCCCAACAATGTTGAATGTCAAATTCTCGGGTGCAAAATAAATTAAGACTATCCATGCCAATGTAATTTTTGGGATGAGCTGTGAGAATAGTTATCATTCATCTAAGTTATCAAGAAAATATAAATTATCTTCTTCTATAGATAGTTCCTCATTTCAAATTTCATAAATACATAGGGGAGTATGATTGACATGCTAAGGCCAATAATTGTTTTGAAGAATCTCCCTATTAGAAATGATATTATCTAGAGTGGAACCTATTTCAGTCTAAAATTTATTATATGGTTTGTATAGAAGGAATTATTTCCAACAGAAAGCATAGAAATATTTTGAAGTATGAGGAGGAACCACCAAGAATAAAGGTGAGACCCTGAAAATTACCAAAACTAAAAGTATCTTCCATTTATCATCATTACATAGCTTGTTATAAGAACATGTTCTAGTAAACTCAATAATTGACATTGATTCCATTTTTATAGGTCATTATCTGTAGACATCAAGGATAAGAGAAGATTCTTGATAGTGAGGATTTGATTTGGTGACTTTTCTTTTGTTGCAAATTTTGCTCAGATTATAACCATGAAACAGACAGAACAGTAAACATGAACACAATGATTTCAATTCATTCGAGATATCTTATTAGACAAGGGAGATTACAATATATAGAAGATTGATCTCCTTAATTTAAGGAGTCAACTTCAATCTCAAACTACTCCCTAGAATATCTCGTGATCCACTAAACTCACTCAACAACTCTTATCTACGTGAGTTACAACTCACTTACATCATTTACTCACACAATATATAATATATATTTGCACACACACAAATATATAAATATCTAATGTTCACAATATTATTCCTAACATTCACTCCCCTATTGTTAACATTAGATATTTCCACACATACACTCCCCTAATGTGAACAATGTAGAGAAAAACATTCACACGTCTTCTACAGCTTGCCTGCCTCTGCATGCTCATGATCTTGGTATGTTGAACCTCTGTTCAACAAATACGAACCCCTGTTCGACAATAACGGACCTCTGTCCTAGGTACGAGCCCCTGCTCATGAACCTCTGTTCATCCTCTTCAAGAAAAACATGATGCTGCTTTTTCTTGTGCTTTTATCTTTCTACTATCACATATTTACATCAGGAGGTTATAAAAGGAAATACAATTCTGAACAGGAATGTAACATCTGTTCTTATTACAAACAATGAAACACACAACTGAAATACTTGGCCACCAAATCAATACCGCGGCCTCGTCGATGGTGCCTGACGAGAGGTCACCGATTGCCCTCCTTCCTCCGTTGCCTCCAGCCTCCATCTGAAAGTTATCTAAAGAAGGAAGTTTTCAGATTCATAACCATCACCCAAAGGTTCTTCTTTATCACTGTCTTCTTCTTCATTAGCAACCATGGCATTTTCTTCTATTTTTCCATCAAGTAAATCTCGTGCTCTTTTCTTGCAGTTTATAGATACATGTCCATCTTGTTTACAATAGTAACAAGTGATATGTTTCTTTGTATCTCTGAAATTTGATCTTTGTTTAAAAGAAGATTTAAATCTCCCTTTATCATATGACTTGTTTTTACCATACATTGCAGTTTCTTCTGGTGTAACATTCTTATTTTCTTCATCTATCAGTGAAGAAATTAGATCTTCTAGGCTGGGATTGATCTTGCTCAAAGTAAAAACAATGTTTGAATAGCGAGATGGCATACTATTCAACAAAACAGCTTTTGCATCATCATCCTCTACTTTAAGTTTTATCCCTGATAATTGATTCAAAATAGACCGAAACTTACTTATATGTTGTACCATGTTTTCTCCTTCATCCATCTTGAGTCCAAACAGCTTCTGCTTCAAGGTCACTGCTGCGCTTCCGGTTTGGGATCCAAACAACTTGTTCAATGTTGTCCAAATGAAATTTGAACTTTTTGAAAGGTCTATATGATGCAAATATGCATCAGACAATCCAAGTCCAATGATTGCTGTTGCTCTACGATCTCTACTCTCCCATTTGGTTGCTTCATCAGCATCGGTTGGTTTCTTGAATGTTCCATCCGCAACGTCCCACAAATCTTTGTTAATGAGTGTCAACTGAGTTCGTACTTGCCAAGTGTGAAAATCCTTTCCATCAAATTTTTCAACATAAGCTAATTTATCCATTATGACTCTCCACAATTTGACACAAATAGGTGTCGGTTTCAACCGAAAATACACCCTTTTTACAATGACACGACTTTTGACAACAACTCACAAATTTGACGACACTTTTTGAGACTCTGAATACCACGATATGACCATAACAAACCTAAAATCACCTATTTAACATTGACTTTTATGACACAATTATTGACATTTTAATGACAAACGTGTAAAACTTGCTAATGACAATATCATTATATCTTGACTTAACAACTAGACACATATAATGATGAAACAATAACGTATTGACTACCAACGTTTGACGACACTTAATTGAAATGAAATTTTGACATAACTAAAACAGAATTTAAATACCACTCAAATTATATTGCTCAACATATCCTATAAGATCCGTAATAATTGCAAATTTGACTACTAGTTGAGACAAATTAACACTATGAAACCTATATTAAAACACTAAACCATATTTTTGAATATGTACGGCATGGACAGAATTACCGAATTAAATTAGACCGCTATGTAGAGGAGATGTGTACAGCGCCACGATCCCTTCTTGTCACTGTTCCACGTGATGTCCCAAACAACTCGTCAAATGTCAAGATGATGTGGATCTGACACGCCTTTGCATGGATCGAGCCTTTGCATGGAATCCACAGACTTTGTGAATATTAAAGAAAATCAACAGAATTTAGCATGAGATATTGGACAGTCACGTGTTGCAGACGGTCTGATAGAACATCTTGACAAATAGTTCACAGCCTCTAGCAAGCCGATTCATCTTCAATGTAAATGCAGATGTGTGCATGTGTCAGGCAGATCTACAAATGTGGGCGGAAATGCATGAGCCGAATCCACGTGGTGAGAAATGCCAATGCAAATCACGGTGCAAATATCAAATACAAGCTCATAATTCCTTGGCTGCAAACAAGATTTCCTTACATAGGTACGCAGATTCACAAATAAAATCACGAACTAGTAGTACAATACATTTTTCAATACACGGCCCATAGATGTATGCTTACATCTGTGTTGAATGAAGTGTAACGTTGGCAGCTGCAAATCCACTATTCAGTGTTGCACGGTGTCTCCGTCTACAGGATCAAGTCATAAGCTTTGATGATTCATCTTGTTTGATAAATCAGACACGAATTCATCCTCCCATCACAGCCTAAGACCAGACCATTGCTCTGATACCAGTGATATTATTTTGCTCAGATTATAACCATGAAACAGACAGAACAGTAAACATGAACACAATGATTTCAATTCATTCGGGATATCTTATTAGACAAGGGAGATTACAATATATAGAAGATTGATCTCCTTAATATAAGGAGTCAACTTCAATCTCAAACTACTCCCTAGAATATCTCGTGATCCACTAATCACTCAACAACTCTTATCTACGTGAGTTACAACTCACTTACATCATTTACTCACACAATATATAATATATATTTGCACACACATAAATATATAAATATCTAATGTTCACAATATTATTCCTAACACCCATCTTCGTTGATGAATAAGGAAGACTCCATATGCATCTCCCATGGAGCATTGTAACGACATTACAAGTCTGCACTTTTATTTCTCAAGCATGTTTGTTTTGAACATTTGGTGTGGCACTGAACTTTATTTAACAACTCTTTAAGATTGGAGAGAGCATTGAAAACGAGTATTTCTAATGTGTATAGTAGCCGAGGATCATCTTTTATGGGGAAATGTAGATCTTGTTCTTGTTGATTGATGCCTTGAGGGTTCCTTGATGAAATGTATCTATCAAACTAATATATTGTTTCCTTTATAGATTTTTTGTCACTCAAGTCCAACATATCTACATTGGATGTGTTCGGAAGCCATAAAAAATCATGGGAATATTCAAATACTTTATGTTGTCATTCGCATCTTCGAAAGGAAAGGAGGTTGATTATAAGACAAGTTGCTAGAACACAATAGAAAATAAATGGATAATTTCTACCCATACCATTATTGGTGTTCTCTTTCTAGAGGACCTCTTCATGATAGATTGTGAATCTTTGGTACAAGTATGTAGAGATACGGTGAGGGTAGGAAACATTGTTTTGGTTTCTTCGTCATTGAGCATCTCAATCATTCGATAAGGAATTCCATCTATATCATTGCAAAGGTGTGGTAAATTTTTGTTTGCTTGAGGAAATCATATTTTCTCACCAAAATAAATATTTTTGAGCATATATCGAAGATAAATGATTCTCAAAAATTCATTTAACACTAAAATATATCATTTATTGAAAGTAATATTAAAGGTGAGAGGTGCACTATCCATTTCAAACACTGTTGTTATATATATTAGTACCCACAAATAATTTGGAATCAAGAAATTTATTAAATAAATTCCCTTAACGTGGAATATTTATCACTATCATTAAAAATATAGCACCTAAAACTAAAACATTAATTCTAAAAATATTGCAATCTATTTTTCCACATCAGAATTTAGATCGACTAACTAAACATTGTTTATGTGAATTCCTATCAATATAAATGGATACATTTTCACATGTTTTTCTATTTTGTGCAGTGCCAAAATCTTGTGTTTATAAAAAAAAAATTAAATCTAACCATGAGCAAGTTTTAGGTTAAAAAATCGTTGAATCAATATCATACAAAAACCATGTTAAATTTTCTTTTGTATAAGAGTAAAATGAAATGAAATGAAATTTCCACAAGGCTGAAAATAGCCTATGAGATAGTAAAAATAATTTCTTTTAATTTCACCAATTATGGTCTTCTTTTGTTAATCTTGATGATGAAGTCCCCCATTTTAGTTACTCCTTATTGAACATAACATGTAATGATAATGTTTTGAAATTGATTGCATATTTGCAACAAATTTCATTATAAGCATTGCATTTTATAATAAAGTGTTTTTCTGATTCCATTGTCCCATAGAAAAAAAGACACTGAGTCTTTCTTCCCATTTTTCTTTATGTCTTTTCTATCTACCTATTTCATATCTAAGCCGATGGAAATTAGTCCTTAGTTGAGCTATGAGAATCTTAGCTCTCTGAGGATGAAGGCCCCTATGTAAGACTTTTGTTGAGGATCATAAGTGTAGTTAAATTCTTCGAGATAGTCTCTCTTTTTTCTTCCTCTTTTATCCTACATAGATTTATCGACCTTGTCTATAACAAATTCTTTTATTTCTTTATTGTTTTTATGCCATGCATTCCATTCAATATTCCATTTTTTCATCCATGTGATGTTTTAATTCACCCGTAACCTTTTTCTAACATTTTAACATCAACAGATTAAATAGAAATATCAAGGATGAAAATTTATGTCATGCATGATGCACCATTCCGTCTCTAATGATCAAGGATAAAAATTGAACTTGTCTAAGCCTGTCCCAGGTACTCAAACCGGTAAGAGAAGTGTTATAGTTAAAAAAGAAAAAATTAAATTTAAATGTCATTTTTGAAATAAAGTTTATTAATAAAAATGTCACAAGAAGTGTTGGGTCAAAAAATGCCCATCAACCGCAAGAAATCTGCAGGCATATAGAGACAACCTGACACTTAGTAGTTGGTTGTATTAAATAGGGTATTGGTAGTTGTGTGAGGTGTCCCACTCCTACCACTTCTTCAACCACTAGAATCCCACCTCCATTTAATAGAAAATATATAAAAAAATCAAAAAATCAAATCAACATCTTACAGTCACTACAATTAATGAAAGATAATACTTTTTCCCAAATCAGCTTGACCGATTAACTATTTCATTAAATTTTTCCAAAGCATATCTTGGAATGTTTTGATATAGAAGTAACAACTGATTTTGTAGATAATTTATGTAAGAAAAAATCAAGTTTTTAACTCTTATTACTACTTCATTTCATTACAAACAAGGTGTGGATCATCAAAAAAAAATTATATGACCACCCAGAGTATTGTCTATAAGAAAATCATCATGTCAAACATTTTTTACCAAAAATTTAAAAATGGTACGGTGAAAAATCTGGTAAAACACTTCATTCAAAAAGAAAATAAAAATTTAACAAAATTTAACCTTCTAATTTTTAAAAAAATAATTCTTCAAAATTTACAAAAACTTCATGATCAATATAAAATTGAGTATATAGAATAATATGATTTATACTCATGATTACCAACATAGAATAATAGGATTTATACTCATGATCGCCAACGAAACAAAGTTGAATAAATGAAAGCCTTATCAATGAGTGACCATCATCCACATAAGAAAGTATAATCAAGTTAAGTTTTACATTTCAGATTTTTTATTCATTAGTTTAGTAACTCACTAAAGGTATGCAACTGCAAATTAACATCTCTCGAGTGCAAGAATATTGATTGTGTTAGGTCTTCTTGTATACTGTCTTTCAATGCTTGTTCTCAGTTTTGCAACAAGTTCCATTTGCAAATTTTTACCCATATACACTATAGATCTAGTTGCAAATTTTTACCTGTATGGACTGTGATATGTTTTTATTTCTTTTAATTCTATTATGACATTCAAAAATTGTTTTGGATGAGCATTTTCTTGAAATTTTTAAATATCGATTTTTTTTTTTAACACATATACATCATAAAACTATAAACTTTATAACCCCTTTACAATACCTTGTGGGTAATTTTTACTATCACTATAAACAGTAGTAAAAAGTTTTGAAAATTATGAGACATTCTCTTTCATATTGTAATGCCCAAATTTTGTTCGACACTTACTTACGATGATTTTGATAACTATTGATTAGAGACATGAATATTATTACATTTTGATTAGCATATTGATAGACAATATGGATATTTTGATCATTGATATGTTGTGACTCATATTGTGGATTATATGGACTTTCAGAGACATGGATAGATATATTAGTACTGATGATGATCCAGTGTTATTACTTTATATATATAATGACACTTTGGATTCTTATCATATTGATTTTAGTAGATGATCGAGCTAGTATTGTAGTCTCATTGTTGTTGATGAAATGGTAGAATTGAAATATATAGAAATTATAAATAATTAATAGAATTTATAGCTTTGATGATGATTTAGCTACATGTTAGGATGATTATGTGGATCGATATGTATATGTGTGTTTTTTTATTTCATGATGTTATTTATATGTGGCCTTGAAGTATGAAGAGGTATTATTTTGAATGTTTATAGGGATATTATATCATAAACAAACAAGAAGTGGAATTAAGAGACCAACCATTAAAGAATATTGAATATTGGCAATAAGGTCACGTTGGAAACTTGTGTTCATGTATATTGTTATGTTATTATTGAAGGTATTTAGGAGGTTCCCTAATGGGGATTGATCTAAAATGTGATGATGAGTTTATTTGTTGTCTTTTAACCTCTTTAATTTTATTTATTTTGTGAATATGCGATTTATTTATTGTAATATATTTCCACGTTATTTATTGCTTGGTTATTGTGCTTTGGTTAAGTTAATTAATCATATGTGATAATGCTAAGTTGGGACTTGTGTCAAAGAATCATTTAATTGTGGTATATAGTCCCTTGTTATATTACGGATTTGACAAGGATTTTTATTGATTTTTGATGTTGTGTACTCAACCTCACTTTTCAAATCTAAAAATTTGGTCTTTGGAGCAACTTTTGGAGGCTTTGTGGGACAAGTTAAGCTTGTCCTATACCTCTTAAACTCACCTAGTAACTATACCTATAATATGAGAGGTTTATTTTAGGACTGATTATGCATTTTTTTGAAATGAAAAGTAAAATTAATTTTACTTTAATACAAATCCTTTAATTTTCCCCTTATAGAAGTATGGAGTAGTGGTTTGTGTGTGAAAGGAAATGTCATATTCTCACCCACCAATTTATGAGTATTCATATTGGTGTTTGACTTGGTGAAGTGGATTGGAGGAGAAGTGATGTGGCATCCTACATGGAGCCACATCACCACTCTCTCCTCATTTTCTATTTATGTAAGTTATTTTGGAGTTTTTGGGGTTACTTGTTTTTGTTTCCCAATTGCATTTTGGAGGATCTTGCTTGAGTTATTTTTGGGATCTTGGGAGATTGTTTTGTGCTTTGGCTTGGAATTAGAAAAGCTTGGAACTTGTTTCTTTTGGATTGAAGATTTTTTGCAATGGAAAGGTAGGGTCTTTACCCTTGCATTTTTATTTTACTTGTTGTGTGTTGTATGTAAAATGAATGAATGTTGTGTTATTTTGGATTTCTAGTAGTATGACCTTAAAGATGTCTGGGAGAAGCAAAATGGGGATCCTATTGAGGGAGGGATACGTATTTTTGTATATGCATTTGGAGGGAGTTTGGGTTGGGTGTGCCACCTTGTGATAATAAGAAAATATTCTTACTTATTTTGATATGTTTCATTGAGGGAGTGATAAGAGATTTAGGGAGAGATAAGAGTATTGATGGAGGGATTTGAGTTTTGTTTTTGTTTGTGTGGATGAAGCTTTTGGAGGCTTTTAAGCTGGACACTCAACCCATTATTGGGAGGTATAAGGGATTTCCCATATTTCTCTTCTCCCTTGGCTTAGATTTTAAGCCTTGATGGTTGGGAAAATTTTGTAGTTTTCGCCATTTTTGATATTATGCTTGTTGTGTTGCAAGTTTGTTGGCATGAGTCTATGTATTGTGGAAGCCTTTGTACTAAGTTGACATGGTTGATTGATATCCCTTATTGCTTCATTATTGGGGCTTGGGGGCTAATGAGAAGGATGGATTCTCCTTCTCATTGGGATAAAGGTTGGGAGGTGATTTTTTCCTGCACCTCCTTCATTATTGTTGTGATTTTATTATGAAGAAATAAAGGAGATCAAGTTGTCATCTTGGAATGTGTTGTTGTGTAGAATATCAAGAAAGAGAAATTTAATTTTGTAAGTTTGGCCATGTTGTTTCCACCTTGAGTGGAAGGCTTATATATACTTGTATTTTAAAGAGAGTTTATTGTAAATTTAACTATCAAGATATGTATTGGAAATGGTTGAAAGATGAAAATTTGTAAGTTGTATTTATTTGAAATTTAATTTCCTTGAAACCTGGAAATGAGTCAAAGTTTACTTTGTGCTTTCATTTTGAAAATGGTTGTTTTGCATTGGAAAATATATGGAAGCGTATACTTGTTTTCCTTGTTCAAATGGTTTTCATTCTTGTTTGTGAAAAGGAAAGAAACTTGTACTTAGTAAATGGTTAAATTCATTTCTCTCTTTTAAATTTAAATGCATTGTGGTTAGAAATGAAACCTTGTAGTCAAATTTTAAACAATATTACAAAGGAAAAATTTACTCACTTTAGTGATTTAATCAAGAAAGAAGTTTCTTTTGTACACTTATGTATTCTCTTATAAAATAGTGAGTTTGAAGCTTTGATTATATGATATATATAAATATATATATATTGTTCAATATATATATGTTTATATATATATATACTTTTATAAAATAACTATTGTTTGAACATTGACTGACGCCGGTCAGCTAACCGATGTCGGCAGAGACAGAAACTAGACATCAGTCTCTATAAACTGGTATAAATTCTTATACAAATTAAACTTTTTACTGAGTTGCATGAATTCTGTTGCTTAGAAAATGTACAATCAAGAGATTGCATTATAAACATGAACTTCTCTAAAAATATATACAGATGTATAGATTTGAGAATATATATAGTTGTTTACTTATTTTTGTAAATTTTGTTGGATTCACTCTAACCAGCTCTAACAGATAGAATGGCGTTGGTAGTACAATAAGAACCATGACCGGTTACGTGACTAGCACCGGTCACCTATGCTTGAAACTCTTCTTCAAAATACATGATTTTAAACCCATATACGTATTTTTAACAAATATTTGTAAACATCATGGATATGCATTTTAGATATAATATATATATGTTAACAGAAAGTAGATCCATATTAATTATGGATATATAAACATGTATATACATATATACATGCATGCATATATATATAATTATATATACTCTTAGATCAAACAAAATGGGATTTCCCCAAATGTTAACTCAAGAAAATGTGAGCAACTAAATACTGAAAACAAGATTTATGGTGGAATCTCTAGAACAAAACAAATAAGATAACTTTGAAATACCAAACCTAATAAACAACTAAACCAAAATAAAGAGTAGAATGGAGGAAGTCTCCTCCCATTTACAAAATTAAAATCAAAAGAAATTTCTATATGTTTTCCCCTATTGCTTCCATGGCTTCCACACCTCCAACCTGCAAACAAAAATGAAAAAATGAAGAGATTAGGGAAAATGACAGAATAAAAGGACATTATACACATAATTAGGGTTCTTTGGGAGGAAACCTAAATCTAAGGGTCCATATTAATCTAGTCTAAGGGTGGATGATGGACCCTACACATTTCAAGTTGTGGATTTTTATGGGAATGAGTAATTCTAAATAAAAGGTATGGGTATTAAATGAATCAGGCCACTTAGTGGGTTAGGGTAAGTTGATACCCTTTTCTTTAGATTTGTAAATAAACAATTGAAGTTTGGTTATAATGATAAAATAAAATATATTGGGAAAGAGTACCATAGATAATTGTTATCCAAAATAAGTCCCTTGCTTATTTTTGGCTAACTCCTTTGCATTTCTTCCTTCCTTATGCCTCAGTCAAAATTTTTTATTTTTCAAGATCTCAAAATTTTCTAGAAATAGCTTCATCAGATAGAGAATCTTCTCATCTTTCCATAAAGGTAAAGTTTTCCTTCTAACTCCTTGTATTTTGCAAGTTATGGCTTGGTAGAGTTTTGGAGGGAAATTTTCACAAGGAAGGTCAACGGACCAATCATGATGTGCCACATCAGTGGTGGAATGCCGAGTTAGCAGGGGATGAGTTAGAAAAAATTTCAAGTATTGGAGGGGTGCACAAAAGAAATTTTTTGGCCTGAAGGCCCGCCAGCCAATAGGAAGAGGCCATGTGTCCTTGCTGCCATCGGAGTTCACACTGGTGGGAGGGAGTTAGAAAAATTTCCAAGGTTGGCGCAATGGAAAATTTTGGAGTGGTCGCCCGTGAGCTAATCAAAACCTGCCATGTGTCCTTTAAGCGGTGGGAGGCAGAGGCACGGAAGGAAATTTTACCTTTTGCCAAAGATTGGAAAATGGCGAGATGAAACTCCACCCCCGATGGCCCGTGCCAATCAGAACCTGCCACGTGTCCGTGTGGCAACAAAACTCTTAAGCGGGGTGCGACGAAGGAAAATTTGTAGTTCAAGCCTAAGCCAATAGAAACAAATGACGGGTCCTATTCAGGGCAGTGGTCGGAAATGATGGAAAATTTTAAAGCGAAGGCCCACGAGTGAATAGGAGGATGACACATGGCAGCAGAGTGTCAGGGTGGTGGAGAATTTTTGGAAAAAATTTTAAAGACAAAAAAGGTGTAAAATGATCCTGTGAAGTCCGCGGACCAATTACAAAGTGCCATGTGGCATTGGAGTGGTGGGCGGCAGAATGTTTTGGGGAAATTTTCCCAAATGTAAAAAAGAGGGAAAATTTTGAGTTTTCAGCCCGCCAACCTGATTTTTGCAATTTTTTGCCCTAAATCTTCAGAAGGGCATATCTTTCGATCCAGAGCTTGGATTTTCACGTTCTTTATATCATTGGAAATATGTTGAAATTATCTACACGATGGAATCTTAAATTGTGTGTTTTGATGAATTTTAGAGAGAGAAAAATGGAAAATACCTCTGGCATGGGGAAAAGAGCAGACCCAATGTTTCAACCACCATTTTTAATGAAGCATGGGCCTCTGTTTTTCTCTGTAGAGCCATGTACTTTGAAGTATGGGCTTTTTTATGGAAACCCATATTTTTGCAAGCCCATTAGATGAGTTTGGTCAGTGGTTGGATGTTTCCCTTTGCTTTCCCACATTTTCTCCTTCCTGGGCTCAAATTTTCATTGTTAAAAGCCAAATTTGGCTCATTTTGTAAAGGTTGGACATTTTTATGTTTTGTAGACTCCCTCTTTCACCCTAAAAAGTTATTTTGTGGAATATCAGACCTCTCTTAGGACTGCAACATGTTTTCTACCTTTCTGTTGTTGTAATGCATGTATTTTTGAATGGAAATGATAGTGCAAGCTCTGTGAATGAGTTTCAATCCTCTTCTTGTGTTGTTTGCTTCACTTCTGATCTTTCATTACATTTTAGCAGTCTATGCATGATGTTTGTTGCATTTCTATGATCTGTGTCAACTTACAGAAGTAAATGTTCACCACTCCTTTGGTGTATCACCCTATTAGTCTTAGTTTTATTTCTTTGCATCTTTATCTCTGTCTCCTTGGAATTTAGAGTAGGATCTAGTATTAAAACTCTATAATTTGCAAGCATACATCTAATCAGAGGAGTTGAGGAACCAGCCTCTAATCTGGAGATTATTTTCCCATTTCTACAAGTCCCACACTTGGGGAAAAGATTCAATGTTGTGCAATCACACTGCATGTCCATTGTCAAACTAGAAATATGAGAAAACATCCAGGGGTGTTGCTAATTTGTACTAACAGTTTTGGCACACCCAGTGGGACCTTAGAGGTCTTCATCTTCATTACAACAAGTTGAAGTGCATTTTTTGCAATTTTTTTGCTTAAAAAGAGCCCTGATATGTACATCTAGTGACTCCAAAGAGAAAAAATCAACTGGTTTCATCAGTCCAAGTCTAAAGATTCATGAGAAGAATCCAAACATGGTTAAGAGCCAGAGAGGAAGGATTTTCTAAGTATCTACAGTTATCCCCAGGAAGAAGGTAGATGGGAAGAAGGATTCAAAGGTCTCCATCTCCACCAAACAGAACTCTATCAACTCCTCCACCTTCTAGACCTTAGACTCAATCAACAAGGGTTCTTAGGCCAATCAGAATGGCACAAAACAACCCTTATGTCAACTTCATTGGAAGAAACCCACGTTCCCTCAATGCACAAAATCCAATTCCAGTTGAAGCATTGAAGAACATTCCATACTTTACTTGAGAAAATCAGACCACTCTTGGTGATCATGTCAAAGATAATGCTAATTTTTGTGCAATCCATGAGATTGTTGAGATGCAAATTACTATCAAATTGTTGGCATCTTCATTCAAAGGGAAAGCCTTGAAATGGTTTAGAAGCCTTGGGGCATGTTCTATCCAAAATTGGAATCAGCCATGTATAGCTCTCCATGAGTAGTTTAGAGAAAAGGGAAACAGCTTGTCTCTTTTAGAACACCTGAAAACCATCAAGAGAGCTCCCAATGAGTAGCTAACAGACTTCAACTTCAGATTTCAAAGGAATTTGGATAGAATCCTAGTGGTAGTAAGGCCAACAGCTAAATGTTCTTTCTTATACTATCTCAAACCTTTAAATTCTGATATTTCTATGTTAATTCAATCCATGGGAGGTGGAAACATACCTACAACTTATAACATTACCATTAGGGCTAATAATTGTTTGATCCAAGCTAGTAAACTAGCTCCCAGGCCTCCCATGCCCTTGTATCCAAACTTGGAAAGCTTAAGCACTAGTCAAGCACCTACTTTAGCTCCTATTCCCACTCCTAGAAATCAGAGTTCAAATGAAACTTCTACCTCATCCACTAGTGCCTCAAATTAACTTCAAGAAGTCATGAAATAATTACAAAATTTTGGCAATGAGCTGGTCACACTCAAGAGGAAACAGGCCCAAAGTTTTAGAACTTCTTATCAGTCTCAAACTAAGCCCAATAGGTAACCATATAAGCCTAATAGGCCACCCAATCCAGCTGCAAATCAAAACCAAGTAAGGCCTTCTACCAATAGACCATTCCAGCCCTATAACCCCAATGTTGCATCTACCTCTAAAGCCTTAGTGCCAGTGCAAAACAATGTAGCTCAAGAGTATGATTGGTGATTCCCATGTAATGAACCTCACAACTAGTCCATGTGTTTCAATGGCACTTTGAACCAAGCTTTGATGGTGACAACAACTGGCATAGAGAGTGAAGTGAGTCAAGAAGAAAATCAACAACAAGGAGCATCCCAGCAAAATGCAGCTCCAAATGAGACTACACTTGTGAACTGGCAGGCTGAGGATTTCTATGGTATGAATCAAACTATTTCTCAGAATGTGGCAGCTAATACAAGGTCAAAGAAAAGGAATATTAGTGAAGGGTAGTCCTTAGCTCCAGGTGATCCACAACGTTCCATCACTCCACAAAGTGCTGGCAAGCAAAATGTAGTTCCAAATTTGCAAGGATAGCCCAAGCCACCTTCTAGACTGGTTCAAATGCCAGCTATTGCAGCCCATGTACAAGAAAAGATTGTGCAGGATAGGTGGCATCAAAGAGATGTTTCATCCCCATTTAGCATCATTGAACAAATGAAAAAGACAAATGTGAATATATCCATGTGGGAATCACTATCCATCCCAGGCCAAAGGGATCTACTACAAGCTGCCATGAAGAATTAGTCAACTTCAAACCAGTAAGTTCATATGCAAGAGAAGGTACTCACAAATGCTTCTCAACCTTAAGGGAATCATGGAGGCCAACAAGGTAAATTTTTGAAGCCCCCTTCATTCTATGTTTCATTGATCATTGGGGATAAACTAGTGCACAATTGCATGATTGATTCCGGGGAAAGTAGTTCTGTAATGCCGAAACAAATAGCTGATCATTTGGGCCTCCAATATGAAGTCATAACCAAAGGGGTGGTGCAACTAGATGGGACAACAGTAACAACAGTGGGAGTAATTAAATATTTGATCCTAACTTTGCATGCATGCCCCAATGTCACTGTGTTGCAAGTTGTGTCAGTGATAGATTTGCCACCACTCTTTGCCCTATGTTTGTCAAGGGATTTCACAGCTAGAATTGGAGGTTACTTATCTTCTGATTGGTCACACATGTTGTTTAGAACTAGATATGGAACTAAGGCCACAATTAGATCTAAACCTATTGCAAAATTTCACATTGAGCCTCATACTCCAGGCCCAATCAATGCCAACTATTCAACATTTGATTAGGAAGATTATCCAAACACAGATGAAGATGACACCAAAGTCGGAAGCATCCCTGATTTGACTCTTGATGAATGGGCAAGCAAGGTACATGATTTTTATCCCTACAAGGAAATAGAAGAGTCTGAGCTAGGATTCTATTGCGTATATGAAGAAAATCAGCATGTTCTTAGCATCACCAAGCCATACCATAAAGATGACAATGAGGTATGACAGTTGTTCTTTGATGGATCAAGAAGTAGATAAGGTGCAGGAGGGGGAGCTATGTTTGTTTCACCTCAAGGCATTAAGTATTATTCAGCTTTTAGATTTTAGTTTGCATGTTCTAACAACACTGATGAATATGAAGCTTTGATACAAGGATTGCATTGGTCAATCAAGAGAGGTATAAAGAACTTACAAATCTTTGGTGATAGTGAGCTAATTGTTAATCAAGTTAAGGGGCAGCATGCTACAAAAAAATTTCTGCTCAAGTGTTATAAGAATAGGGTGTGGGACCTCATTGAGGATTTTGAGGGCTTGGCATCAATTCCATCCCTAGGAAAGAAAACCAAGCTGCTGATAGGCTTGCAGCAGTTGGGGCAGCTTTTGTTGTTGTTGAAAGTATCAAGGAAGATAAAGTGTAGCCAAACATTCAGGTGATTGTAAGGCCATTAGTTCCAGACAACAATGTAAGTTGGAAAGTGTTTGAGAATGACCAACAAATCATCAATTTCTTACAAGAAGAAGCTGAGTTCTTAGCCAAAAATTAAGAAAAATTAGAACAACAGTATGGTGATCAAGTGGTACAGTTGAGAACCAACAAACTACCAAAGGGACTTGTGACTTTGGAGTCCATTTTTAATCCTAATGATCAATTTAGGAAGGAGAAAGCAAATATTCAAGTCAAGGGAGAAGATTCAGTGCCCATCTCAGTTGGAGAAGTCAAGTCACTTCAAATTGGTAAAGTGGCAACTGAGCAAGAAAGGTATGAGTTCTTGCAACTTTTCCAAGAGTTCCCAGACATATTTTCTTAGAGCTATGAATACTTGAGAGGTTTCAATCCCAAGCTAGCTCAACACACAATTGAGTTGGATCCAGGTGCTAAACCCATCAAGCAAAAACAAAGGCTAGTCAATCCACACATGGAGCCTCTCATGAAGAAAGAATTGAATAAGTTAATAGAGGAAAGTATCATATTCCCCATCAAACATTCAAGCTGGGTTGCAAACTTGGTTCCAGTTAGAAAGAATATTAGAGAAATCAGATTGTGTGTAGACTTTAGATATTTGAATAGAGCATCTCTCAAGGATCATTACTCACTTCCTTCTATGGAGCAGATTTTGCAAGTTGTTTCTGGCTCTGAGAGGTTTTCATTGTTGGATGGTTATTTAGGGTACAATCAGATCATGGTAAAGGAAGAGTATCAGTTCAAAACAGCCTTCACCACCAAATGGGGAACTTATGCATATAGAAAAATGCCATTTGGTTTGTCCAATGTTGGAGCTACCTTCCAAAGGGCAATGCACATGGAATTCAAGGGATTGATCAAGAAGATAGTGTTGATATAATTAGAAGATATTACTATTTTTTCTAAAAGTATATCATATCATCTCCTTCATTTGAGACAAGTGTTTCAAAGATGTAGAAGATTTGGGGTATCCTTGAATCCCAAAAACTGTATTTTTCTAGCTCATGAAGGAAAGTTCCTTGGCCACATTGTTTCCAAAGAAGGATTAACAATTGATACAAAGAGGGTTGAAGCAATAAGAGCACTGTCATTACCAAGTCATAAGAATGCCCTTCAAAGTTTCTTTGGGAGAATCAATTTTGTTCAGAGGTTTGTTTCAGATTTTGTAGCCCTTGTCAAGCCAATAACTATGATGTTGAAGAAAAGCATGGCTTTCAAATGGACATCTGGAGGTAAGGAAATTTTTGAGGCAATCAAAGAGGCTATCTCACAAGCTCTAACTCTCATTAACCCAAATTTCTCTAAGGATTTTATCCTTTATGCATTTAGAGGTGATGATACAATTTCTATAATTTTAGTATAGTAGAACAAAGAAAATGCAGAGCAGCCAATTACCTTTTTTAGCCAAATCCTGGAGGACTATGAGGTGAGGTATTCTTTCATTAAGAAGCATATTCTTACAGTGATTAGGATTTTGAAGAAATTTAAGCATCTAGTTTCAAACAATAAGGTTCAACTGCTGGTTTCTCATGTGGGAGTTAAGGACTTCCTCCTCAACAAGGACCTAAATGAAAAACGTGCAGGGTGGATTACTCGTGTCATCGAGTATGACATTGAGATTAAAGTTACCAAGCTGTTCTAAGGAAAAGGATTATGTGAGAAGCTGGTCTTCAGCAAATCAATGGAAGCATGTAATGAGAAGGATGTTGTTTTGGCATTGCAAGACAACCAAGAACTGAGAAGGATTCAAGAAGAGAATGATGGTGTCCTCACTCCTTGCTGGACCCAAGACATAATGCACTTCCTACAAACAAGACTATGCCCTCTAGAGATGAACAAAACCAAGAAAATACACTTCAGATTGTAGGTTGTTCCATATGGACTTGTTGATGGTGTCTTATTCAAGAAGGATGTAAATGAAGTGTTGCTGAGATGCATTAGGACAAACCAAATTAATAGAATGCTAGAAGAGTTTCATGGTGGATCAGCTAGGGGTCATTTTTCTATAAGAGTGACGGCCCTCAAGATGATTGGCCCAAGGTTTTTGGTGATTATTATGCATGGATCAAGAGGTGCAAAAATTGTGCATTCTTCACAGGCAAGGAAAGATTAGTAGCCCTTCCATTGCACCCAATTTCAGTTGATCAACCATTCATGCAATGGGGTTTGGACTTCATTGGATTCATTAACCCAAATTCAAGCCAAGGACATAAGTGGATTCTAACAGCAACAGATTACTTCACCAAATGGACTGAGGTGGTGGCACTCAAAGAAGCAAATGAATCTAGCATTCTAGACTTCTATGAGGGGTTAGTAACTAGATTTGGTATACCTGGCACTATAACATCACATAATGCTTTGGCATTCATAGGATCAAAGGTAACTAAATGGGCTGTTAAAAATGGGATTTATCTAATCACTTCATCAAATTATTACCCTCAAGGTAATGGTCAAGCTGAGTCTACCAACTAGAACTTATTAAGGATCATCAAGAGGACTCTTGATGAAAATCAGAGGACTTGGCATACTAAATTGAAATAAGCCTTGTGGGCTGATAAGATAACTCCCAAGAGATCCATAGGTAACTCTCCATTCAGACTTGTTTATGAAAGAGAGGCAATCTTGCCCATGTCACTTGAGTTGCCAACGTTGGAACTCATGAAGCAATTGGAGTTGTTGGAGTTTGAACCCATGGAGGTTAGATATGTAGAATTGATGGAGCTCCAAGAAATCAGAGATCATGTAGCCCAAGTAATGGAGAAGGACCAAGCCTTGATCAAGAGAGACTTTTGATAGGAAAGCTAAGGCTAGAGCTTTCCAAGTTGGAGATCTAGTGTTGAAATGGGATGCATACCAAGCAAAGCCAGGAAGGCATTCAAAGTTTGATGCCATTTGGAGTGGCCCCTACATGGTCGCAAAAGTGTAAGAATAGTAATGCCCTCCGATTGTCTACATTAGAGGGTGAAGAACTGTAGATTCTAGTTAATGGAATCCATCTAAAGCATTGCTACTAAGAGGGAAACTCTCCACCTTTGTACATATTAGCTTAGATTTTCATTCCTCCAAGTGTTTGTGCACATTGTTCTGTTGTAGCTTAGTTTTACATTTCCCTAAGTTCTTTGGCACAAGCTTGCTATCCTAGGGATGCATTTTTGTAGGCCATGTTCTAGATCAAGTGATGTTCTACTCTCACAATCTTCCTTCTCGAGATTTTCTAATGATTTGAGAGCACCAATCAAAAAAATTTATAACTCCATGCCCAATGGATTGCTTCAAGCAACCGGTAACTTCATCCAATAGGTAGATGACCCCTTTGAGTTGCCAAACTTGTTATCCAAAATAAGCCCCTTGCTTATTTTTGGCTAACTCCCTTGCAATTCTTCCTTCCTTGTGCCCCAATCAGAATTTTTTATTTTTTAGGCACAAATTTTTTTCTAGAAATAGCTTCATCAGATAGAGAATCTTCTCATCTTCCATAAAGGTAAATTTTTCTTTCTAACTCCTTGTATTTTGCAAGTTATGCCTCAGCGGAGTTTTGGAGGGAAATTTCCCAAAGGAAGGTCTACGGACCAATCATGATGTGCCATGTTAGCGGCGGAATGGCGGGTTAGCGAGTGATGAGTTATAAAAATTTTCAAGTATTGGCAGGGTGCACAAATGAAATTTTTGGGGCTGAAGGCCCGCCAACCAATAGGAAGAGGCCATGTGTCCTTGGGGCCGTCGGAGGTCAGACTGGTGGGAGGGAGTTGGAAAAATTTCCAAGGTTGGCGCAAAGGAAAAATTTAGGAGTTCAAGCCTGGCCAGCTGAACCAAGGGAAACCTACCACATGTCCTCGAAGTGGTCGGGAGGTAGAGAGGTGGATGCATTTTTTCATTTTCACCAAAGTTTGGAAAATAGAGCGAGATGAAGACTTCGCTCCCTCGATGGCCCGCGCCAATCAAAAGATGCCACGTGTCCATGTGGCAACGGTAAAAATATTAAGTGGGGTGCGATGCAACAGGAAAATTTTCGAGCTTCAAACCCAAGCCAATAGAAACACGCCACGTGTCCTATTTGGGGCAGTGGTCAGCAATGATGGAAAATTTGGAAGCAAAGGCCCACAGAGCCAATCAGGAAGATGCCACGTGTCCTCAGTGGCGTGTCGAGGCCGGCGGAGAATTTTTGGAAATTTTTCCAAAGACCGAAAAGGCATAAAATGATCATATGAAGCCCGCGAACCAATCAGAATGTGCCACGTGGCATTGGAGGGGCAGGGGGCCGGAACTTTTTGGGGACATTTTCCCAAATGCAAAAAAATAGGGAAAATTTTGGGTTTTTCGGCCCGCCAACCCGATTTTTTGCCCTGTTTTGCCCTAAATCTTCAGAAGGGCATAAATCTTTCAATCCAGAGCTCAGAGTTTCATGATTTTTATATCATTGGGAAGTCTGTTGCAATTATATACACGATAGAATCTTAAATTTTGTGTTTTTATGAATTTTGGAGAGAGAAAAATGGAAAATACCTCTGGCATGGGGAAAAGAGCAGACCCAATGTTTCAACCACCATTTTTAATGAAGTATGGGCCTCTGCTTTGCTTTGTAAAGCAATGCACTTCGAAGTATGGGCTTGTTTATGGAAACCCATCTTTTTTCAGGCCCATTAGATGAGTTTGGTTGGTGGTTGAAAATTTCCCTTTGCATTTTCCCGTGTTTTCTCCTTCCTGGGCTCAAATTTTCATTGTTAAAAGCCAGATTTGGCTCATTTTGTAAGGGTTGGACACTTTTAATGTTTTGTAGACTCCCTCTTTCACCCTAAAAAGTTATTTTGTGGAATATCAGACTTCTCTCATGGACTACAACATGTTTTCTACCTCTCTGTCGTACTGTAATGCATGTATTTTTGAATGGAAATGACAATGCAAGCTCTGTGAATGAGTTTCAATCCTCTTCTTGTGTTGTTTTCTTCACTTTATAATCTTTCATTACATTTTAGCAGTCTGTGCATGATGTTTTTTACATTTCTATTATTTGTGTCAAATTTGTAGAAATAAATGTTCACCACTCCCTTGTTGTATCACCCTTTAGGCTTAGTTTTATTTATTTGCATCTTTATCTCTGTCTCCTTGGAATTTAGAGTAGGATCTAGTATTAAACCTCTACAAATTTTCAACCATTAATCTGATCAAAGGAGTTTGAGGAAACAACCTCTAATCTGGAGATTCTTTTCCCATTTCTGCAAGTTCGACACTTGGGGAAAAGGTTCAATGTTGTGCAATCACACTGAAGGTCCATTGTCAAACTAGAAATTTGAGAAAACATCCAAGGGTGTTGTTGATTAGCACTAACAATAATGATTTAAAATGATTAAATTAATTAGTATTCAAATGTATAGTGAGATTATTATATGATAGAATTGGATATTAGGTTTAACCAACTTAGGATATGACCCTTGTATAAACTTAAGAGGATTTTAATTTACATAAAATAATGGGAATCGACCCATCTAATACTTTAAATGAGAGTTAATGGAAACCTTAGAAAAGGATTTAAACCCCAAATAACTTTGGAATAAATTAATAATATTTAATTTTTAAATTGGTTACAACTAATTCATGAATATCTAAAACTTATTAAATGAAAAATAATTAAAGACAATTGATGTTTATCTCCTTGCAACCCTCTTTTAAACAAAAAATATATTCCAAAATTTTCCCAAGTAATTAATGAAGTTTTAGTATGGGTTTTGGTGCATCAAAATTGTGGGCATTACACTTGGTATCAGTGCTGTGAGTTCAAATCTTGGACCCTTAGGCACACATGGAAACATAAATAGTAAAAGTAGTGCAAATCTAACTTAGAACACACAACATTCTTGATAACTGAAAACATAGGAAACTTAGAAAACTGAAATAGACTTGGATGATGATGAATTAACTTTCACCTTGGTTTATGCAGGAGGCACATATTAGAAAAGGAGTTCTTGGATGTCAAGTTAGATATACCACCCCCAGAGCAAGCAGTCATGGCTATACTACCACAAATTTTATAGACCTTACGGGAGGTCAATGATGTTATATGCAGAGGTTTAGTTGGGGAATGACCTAGCTGGCATGATAGGGAGCTGTCATTAGAGGCTCATGTCTCTCCATGACATATCATGGAGAATAGGGTGGAGAACTCCCATGGGGATCTAGTTAGACCAAATTCACCACCACAAGAGCATAAAAATAGGGTTGTGAGATCTAGGATCCTTAGACAGTGATTGACGTGAGGAGAGACCTAGAGGCAAGTAGATGAAAATAGCCTATCATATTTGAGAGATTATGAAGCTTCATCCATCTTACTTCACAGGAGATACAGGAGGATTTCATACATATATTTGGTTAGTTAGATTGAGTGGATGCTTCAAGCTATATTCGTGGTCTAGAAACACAAAGGCTCTTGTCGCGATTCATCTTCTGAGGGATGCGGTAGGAGTTTGGTGGAGGACTAAGGAGAATAAGCTCCATGTAGATTCAGAGACTATGACATGGGAGCTCTATAAGGAGTGATTTAGGAGTCAATACTTATCTAGATATTTTATCTAGTAGAGGATCGATGAGATCCATCATCTACGATAGGCATATAAGACAGTGGCTTAGTAAGAAAGTCAATTCTTAGACTTACTATAGTATGTCGACTACATGTAGGATGAGTAGGTCAAGATTCAAAAGTTCATCAGGGGCCTGGATTTAGATCTTGGTAGGGCAGTGCATATGCATTATCCACAAACATTATTTGATGCCATTGAGAAGGCCTACATTATATAGGAAAATAGTGGGAAGACAGAGGAGGCTAGATAGAGTGTAAGGATCCCCATTCAGAAGATACAAGATAGTTGTTCAAAGGGGACAACTTCTCCTCCTCGTAGCAGACATGGTTTAGAAGAGTCTTTCTTCAAGACGCCACATCAAGCACATCAGCACCAGTAGCAACAAACCCATCCACCATTTACACCTATATAGATATTTGATGCACATAGAGGGTGGAGTATGGGACTTCCTCCTAGAGGACCTGTCAACACACAAGAAACACCTAAAGCACCAGGGGGAGGCTCTTCTCACTGGAGGGAACTAGGTATTTTTTATGGTTGTGGTGTACTTGGACATCATTTGAGGGAGTGTCCGTAAAACCCTAATAACAAGTGTAAGGGACCTATTTCTGATCCTATAGTTGGTAACATGGCACACAATCAAAGGATTTATGTAGCAGTCAAGAACCTCTAGGAATAACATCAGGGAAGAATGATAGAGAACACAGATAACATTGGTGGTATTTCCACCTGTATCTTATTTGATTCAGGCTCTTTTGATTCCTTTATTTCTCCATCATTAGTAGAGTTATGCAAGCTAGTGGCAGTTAGGAAAGACCTTAGTTGGGATATTTAGATGGATTCTAGAGTGAAGCTAATAGTGGACTCTGTTCTCAAGGAGTGTGTAGTTGACCTAGGACCTTTCACCACGATCTTGGATCTTCTCATCCTTCCCTTGGCTTGTTATAAAGTTATTTTACACATGAATTGGCTATCTACACATAGATGTAGAATGGACTGTTATAGTAAGGTGATATCTTGTCAAGATGATTTTGGTGTTGATTAAGTGATAGTTTGGGTAACGAGGTCCATCTCCATTCGTACTATATCTGCTATGAATCTTGAGCGGTGTGTGTGGTGACGATGTCGGTTGTATGCTATTACACTCAGTGATAGGTTAGAGGATGATATAGGTGGGCCTTCACTTCATGATCACCACCTTTTTAGGGATTTTTCAAATGTTTTTCTGAGTGAGTTACTATTATGAAAATATCATGACATCCCTGATTTCTTGAAAGTGAATAATTGAGGAAGTCAGTGTGATTCACCAAATATGGAGTTATCCCCAAGTGTGGGACTTTGCAATCAGGATAACGCTTTGGAGAAGTTGGCTTCTTGTCCAAACCTAGTTCTAACTACTCAAAAGTGTAGAGAGTTTCAGATATAACCCTAATATAAAGTTTTACCAAGGAGATAGAGTTAGAGAAAATGCATGAAAATTAAAACCTACTCTAAGGTAGGGTGATGCACCAACTAGGTGTGTTATAAAACCTCCACAATAAACTGTTACCAAAATATTATGTAACATTATTAAATAAATTATAATATTATTAATTTTAATTTTATAGAACTCATATTAATAATATAGTTGTAATAGTTTAATTATTTGAGAGAGTTGTGAGAACAATTCACATAGCTATTTTGCAGTGTGAGAGATCCTAGGGATGTTTGAGAGATATTAAGAGATAAAAATGAGAGATTCATGGAGAGAGATATGAGGGATTGAAGATAAGTTTTGAATCCACAATTATAGGAGATCAAACACTATAAATATAATTGATATCCCAAAAAAATTCAGTTTATATTTTATTATTCGGTGTTTTATTATGAATTTTTTATCAGTGGTATCAGAGTGGGTTACCTGTGCAGAAAATATATTTGTTATTTGATTGATCCTTTGTGATTCATCCATGAGTGGCTCAATATTTTCTTTGTGATGTACTCCTATATATATGTGTACGTGGATCGATTCACATTACAAGTATTCACTCGACTGTATAAAATAAGGTAGATGGTATTCGTATTTATCTATATTTGTTTGGCTACATCTCAAAGTAGATCTCAGTTGCTATATCATCTGATTTTTATGATATTGGTTTTGTAGTAGTTATGAGAATCAAACCATGAATTAGATCTTGCATTGGATCATACTGTCCTGTCAGTGTTCAAATCTCGTGAGTTGTATAAATTTTTGCAATGCATTTCATTCAAGGATTTAGTCAATTCAAAGGATTCATGTCAAAAATTACTATCAGGAGATCTTGTTAAGGTGTTTGGATATGTAGACTCATCACAGTGAAGCTAGAGCAGACATGTCCCCAACACAACCACATGTGGAAGGAGATAGTCAATGTTGAAGATTCTACAATTTTAATATACAGATCTATCTATGCGTATTGTTTGTGGAACAAGATAATCATATTTATTCTTATTTTCTCCATTGTTTAGTCTTGTGTGAGATTTCATACACCGTATCTCTTTGGTATATCAATATTCTGAGAATTTGATTATGAATAGAACAAATGTGATGTTGTTTTCCTAAACGTGAGCTCTCCAAGCACATATGCCTCTCACATGTGCATCATCCAAGATTGAATTATAAAATTATCTACAAATTCAGATAAGTCTTGTATGTGCTCACATCTCCTTGATGTGATGGATCCACTTTTGGCACCAATAACCCATCGTACGTGTAATTTTTCATTCCATTCAAAGTTTCATATAATGGTATTACTAGGGTGTTTTTAAAGATATAGTTGTATCCATATTCGTAGTTTGGTTTTTATTTTATTATCTTCACTTAGAAAGTCTTTTAAGCATGAATTTCATTTGGTATTTTAGGTCTTTCAATAGTAATAAACTTTTTCCTTGCTGAAGGTTTTGTAGTTTATATAGTCTTCTTTTTCAATAACTCGGTGGTTATGCATTTGTAATTGTTTATTACAACACATAGACCCACATCCAAGTTTCCGAGTAATACATAGATTTTTAGTAGTATTTCATTTTGAATTTCATTTTCATATTATTCAAGTTGTAAAAAACATTTTTGTGTCATTGTGTCAAAATACTGTCTATAGTTAAAAGGATAAAAAAATTGAGTCATTTTTCATGTCGTCAAAGTTGTAGTAGTCCGTTCAAAAGTGTCAAAAAATAAGTTTTAAATGTTAAAAATTATAATAATGTATAAATAAAAAAAATTGTCTCAAGGAAGCATTTTCGATGTTACCTGACGTCCAATTTTTGGGAGAATAAGATGAATAATATTGCAGTTCTAATGATATTTTTGATGAATTCAAAGAAGGAAAACATGCATGCCTTCGGTAGCTCCGCCCCTTGATCCCATCCTTTATTATGACAGGGAGCATGTCAAGGGCACTGCCATGGGACACTGTAAGGGGCACTACCCCTTGACCCTGCTGGGGGCTGCTGCACCCAGACCCCTATTTTGGAATTTAAAAACCAAAACAAATATTTGTGGGGAAGATGCACCAACAAAAGGTGGTGCAAATTTGAGCTCCATGGTCCAATTTGTTAAGTAGCAACACCATGGAGGACGAATGAAATAGAGGTTAGAGGTGAATCAAGGATCTCTCGTCATTCACCAATGACAGTGCTGCATGAAATTGTGGTGGAAGTGTGTTTGTATGCGTGTTTTCTTTTATTTCAGATTTGCAGTATGATTCCAGAGTTTCTGTTTCAATAAGTGAAATGTTCACATTGAGGGGGGGAACCAGAACATGTTCACAATGTTCAATTTTCCCTCTATTCCATTTTTATTCAGTAAGAAGTGGTTCCTACATATTCCCTAAAGGAAAGACATAGTGGATAGATGAAAGCATAAAGGAAAACCAACAACATGATATTTGGGTTGTTGGTTGTCCTAGAAAACCATCCTTTGTTTTAGGTTGTTGGTTGTTATGTAAAACCATCCTTTTTTTAGGTTGTTTGTTGTCTTGTAAAACCATCATTATTGAGGTTTTTGGATTTCCTACAAAACCATCCAGATCATGAGCACGCATGGGTAGAAAGCTACAAACCGAAGTATGATTATTTTTTCTACCTTGTCAACATTAGGGGAGTGTATATTGGGGATTAATAATGGTAACAATAGGGGAGTGAATGTTACCAAAATATTGTGTAACATTATGAAATAAATTTTAATATTATTAATAATGAGTTTATAGAACTCATATTAATAATATAATTGTAATAGTTTAATTATTTTAGTGACTTGTGAGAACGATTCACATAGATATTTTTAGTGTGAGTGATCCAAGGGATGTTTGAGAGATATTAGGAGATAATATTGAGAGATTCATGGATTGAGATATGCGGGATTGAAGATGAGTGTTGACTCCACTGTTGTAGGAGATAAAACACTACGAATGAAAACTCTATCAATGTAATTAATATCCTGAATAAATTCAGTTTCTATATTATTATTATTTGGTGTTTTATTGTGAAGTTTTTATCATAAACATAGCACAACTAGAATCTTGCAATGAGAAAACAACGGTGCGAAATAATTTTCATGTGACGAAAGACTAGAAAAGATGCAACAAAACACAAAAGGGTGTTTAAGACATCCACAAATCTATTTATATTGCTCCCAAAATTGATACAATACACCACACTCAAGCTCAAAGGAACATATTTTGCATTACAATGTTCAGTAGGGAGGTTTTGAATCTCCAAAAATATCTTGTAGATAAGAAGAAGAAGGGATGGGTATATACAAGGTGTCAAACCCTTTTAAATGAGCCCCTCCTTATACTATATAGAAAGAATGAGAGAACGGGAGAGAGAAGGAATTCGAAATATTGCTTCAACCACCCTAAAATGCATTAAAATCACATGCAACAATGATGGGTGCAACTGCAAAACCCATACCTCCATGGTACCTTGCCTTGTTAGGGAAGAAAGGAAGCCCATACCTTCATCATTTTGGTAGGTGAGAAATTTGGAAACATTCCTCTAAAATGGCGGACTATATTTCTTCATTTTAAAATACTTAACCTTAATAAAACTATGTGAAAATTGTATATTTTGCAAATCCGAGCTCCAAGTCAAAAGTTATGGCCATCTGAAGATGAGGGTACCACACTGCAATAAATGTGATTGGTTGATCTTCCTTTTCAGACTCCGACAATGATCACAATCTCAAAAATCTAAAATTTTAGACTTTTGGGATTCAAATCTTTGAAATTTTATGCTTAGGAGGTCGTCGTTACTATTCACCTTTCTATGCTCATAAAACCTCTAAAATGTCGAAACCCTAAAGTCTAAAATTCAAACTTTGGGTTTCAAACTTCAAGTTGAGATTTTTCTTCACATGAGCTTCAATGTTCTCAAATACTGAAACCCTGAAATCTGAAATTTGGACTTCGGGTTTTAGACCTTTTTGCTTCTAGAATTTGGCAGTTCAGGTTTTGGGATTTCAGGGATTCGAGGGTTCACATTTCAGAATTTTGTTGCTTAAGATTTTGAGGGTTTGGGTTTTGTGGGTTCAAAGGTTTGGGTTTTGAGACTGTTCATCTTTCAAGTCACTGCATATCTCTAAAATCCCAAAATCCTAATGTCTAAATATTAAAATTTGGGTTTTTCTCTTTCCCCCTCCCCCTATGTGGCACTATTCATCTGACAAGCCCATGAAACCTCTAAAACTCAGAAATCTCAAACTCTAAATTTCAAATTTTGGGTTTTGGAATTCCTACTCCTTTTTCGCGTTTATTTCCGTGGAGTCCCCAAATTTCACCTTAGCCTACCTCCAAATGACACCACCTCTGAATTCTGAATTTTGGACATCTGATATTATTCATTTCTTGAAATCTTTTATAATGTGCTCAACCTATTTTACTGAGTTTCTCAACTCGAGTCAGAAATTCGAGCTCCTATGAACAAATCGATCCTCTTATTTTCTCTGCGTAAATTTGTGTTTGTCCAATTTCTCCTAAGAGGAAAAATTGGATAGAAATTACCTTTCCTACCTCCCATACGTGAGATAGAGTTTTATATATATATTATTCCAATAGTGGAGCCTATCTCACGTGCACCATATATGACGACTACACCTAAGCTTTGTGAGCCCAAGTTGCAACTAGAGGGATTTCTTTAAAAGGGCCTAATCCATCCTAGAGTATCTCATTGGGGTTCCCTAGTGAATTTTATAAAGAAGAAGGATGGATCCTTACATTTGTGTATTGATTACAGACAGATCAACAAAGTAACGATCAGGAATCATTACCCCCTTCAATGCATTGATGATTTTTTTGATCATATGAAGGGGACCACGGTATTTTCCAATATAGTCTTTAAGTTAGGTTATCATCAGTTGAGGATTTTAGATGCGGATATTTATAAGATAGCCTTCCACATGATATATGGCCACTAGGAGTTCATATTTATGCTATTTGGTCTAATGAATGCCTTTGAAGTGTTCATGATTTTGATGAATGGGGTATTCATAAATTTTTTAGATTGTTTCATGCTCATATTCATTTATGACATATTGATATACTCATGCACACATGAGGAGCACCTTTGACTAGTTCTACAATGTCTTCAAGACTAACAGCTTTATGGGAACATGGAGAAGTGTGCTTTCTTTTAGTCAGAGGTTTAGTATTTGGCCCCCATTATTTTTTGGGAAGGCATCAAAATCAATCCATCCAAGATTATATATATTATCGATTTTCTAGTACCGACCACTGTGATTGAGGTATGCAGCTCCATGGGATTAACATGGTATTATAGGATATTTGCTCATTATTTCTCACATATTGCTCATCCCATCACTTCCTTATAGTAGAAATGGAAGATGTATATTCAGACAAAGAGTTGTGAACATGCCTTTAAGACTCTAAAGGAATTCCTTACCACAACACCTATCCTAGTAGTGTCAGATTGACAAAAGGATTTATTTGTGTGTACATATGCTTCATTGGGAGGGATAATAGGAATATAAATGTAGGATGGCCGAGTAGTTTCTTTTAAGTATTATAAACTCAAGGATTATGAGCTCAATTATCTAAGTCATGAACTTGAGCTTGTAGCAGTTGTGCATGATTTTTTCAATGGAGAAATTTTCTACTAGGCAGAAGGTTCATTCTCAGGACAAATCATTTGAGCCTACGATACCTCTTCACACAGCCCAATCTCAACTCTCATTAATGGCATTGGATGGAGTTGTTATGTGAGTATGATATGAAGGTAGAGAATGTATAGGGGAAGGAGAATATGGTTGAAGATGTTTTGATTCGTCAGAAGAATTTGGTTATGGCTACATCAAAGGGTACAAACTTGAGGACCAAGATCTTATAGAAAATTCCACATGATAGCTTCTACCTTTCAGCTAGAGCAAGAGATTGAGTCTCAAAGGCCACTTGAGGAGAATTTTGAGGGCTTGAAATTGGATGCCAATGGAATTCTTAGGCACAAAGGTTATATTTATACACCTAGAGATGGAGAGTTATGACAGGATGTATTAGAAAAGTCAGATCATGCACACGATTGTGCTCATCAAGGGGTGAAGAAGATGCACGCAAAATTGAGACTATTTTATCATTAGAGAGGAATTTTGAGGGAGATATTCTGGTTTGTGTCTCAATGTTTATAATGCGAGAGGGTGAAGGTTGAGCATCAACATCCAGTTGGCCTTCTTTACCCTCATGCTATATCGTAGTGGAAATGGGACACCATTTCCATGGATTTCATAGGGGGGCTACCTACATCAAGATACCTCCGCAATGTGATCATGGTCACAGTGGATAGATTAACGAAAGTGGCTCATTTACTCTAGTGATGACCACCTATATAGCTAGTGTGGTGGTGTGAGTGTACTTGGATCAGATATTCAAACTTCATGACATTCTAAGGAATATTATTTGTGACCACGATCCTTTGTACACCTCTCATTTTTTGACTACCATGCAACATGCTCTTGGTATGAGGATTAATTTCAGTACAGATTATCACTTAGAGATATATGGAAAAATGTAGAGGGTGAACCAGATATTAGACAATATGGTTTGCATGTATGTTATGTACCATTAGTCAAGATGGTAGGAGTACCTATATCTAGTAGAGTTTGCATATAACAATAACTTTCAGAGTTCTATCACATTGGCACCATTTTAGGATTTTTACGGCAGAGATTGTAGGACTCCATTGAGTTGGGACAAGTTATAGGATAGGGTCATTCTTTGACCATCTATGTTACAGGACATATAGCAGTAGGTTATCTTCATCGGAAAGAGATTGCAAGAGGTGCAGGATATGAAAAATAAGTATCCAAACTAGAGGAGAGTAGACCATAGTCTTGAGTTTGGCATGATGATGCTTCTTAGAGTCATAACTCATAAGATCCCTATCCGTTATAGAAAAGGCTCTAAGATAGATCTAAGATTTGTGATTCCAATTGAGATATTGTACTAGATCGGTCCTGTAGCTTACCGATTAGCCTTACCACCTAGCTTGTCATGCATCCATAATGTTTTTGATTTTTTAGTCCTTTGGAGATATTTTCCATATCCTTCTCATGTATTGGATTGGACCACATTATAGGTACAAGAGTAGGGATAGGTGATGGTGGGGACCGTATGTACTATAGAGTGTAGGAACCTTGGCCTTTGAGGGCATGAGATTGATCAAGTGTTTGTCCAGTGGGATTGTTATGACAAGACATCACCTAATTGGGAGGATGCCACTTTGCTGGTAGCCAAGTTCCCACACTTGTTCTAGTGGCTTCCAAGAGGAATTTGAGTCTAAGGGGAGGGGATGTAATACCCACTTATCTTCGACACTTAGTTAGTATGATTTTGATTACTGTTGATTAGAGACATGGAAATTATTATATTGATAGACAATATGGATATTTTGATCATTGATATGTTTTGACTCACACTGTGGATTATTTGGACTTTTAGAGGCATGGCTAGATATATTAGTATTGATGATGATCTACGTTTGTTACTTTATATATACTAACACTTTGGATTCTAGATGTATTTATTTTGTTAGATGATCAAGCTAGTCTTGTGATCTCATTATTATTGATGAAATGGTAGAATTGAAATATATAGAAATTATAAACAATTAATAGAATTGATAGCTTTCATGATGATTTAGCTATGTTATATGATGATGTGAATTGATAAATATACATGTGTTCTATTGTTCTGATGTTATTGATATGGCCATGATGTCAAATAGGTATTGTTTTGATTCTTACAGGGAATTATATCACAACAAACAAGAAGGGGATAGGAGACCAACCATGAAATAATATTGGATATGTGCAACAAGGTCACCTTGGCAACTTGTGTTCATGTATATTGTTATGTTATTGTTGAATTTGCTAGGATGTCCCCATTTGGGCGGTGACCTCAAATGTGACCATGGGTTTATGTGTTTCTTTTTTCCTCTTTCATTTTCTTTATTTTGTGAATACGTGATTTCTTCGTTGTAATGTATTTGCACTTTACTGTTGCTTAATTAATGTGCTTTGGTTTAGTCAATTAGACATGTTTCTAAGTTAATTTGATATGTGACTAAGGGGTAATTAATTGTGGTCGATAGTCCTTGTTAACTTATGGATTTGAGATGGATATTATTCATTTTGATGTTGTGTAATCATCCTCACTTTTCAAATCACGAATTTGGGCTTAGGAGCCACTTTTGGAGGCTTGTGGGACAAGTTAATCTTGTCCCATACCTCCTAAAATCACCCACAAACTATACCTATGATGTCAAGGGTTTATTTTAGGCCTCATTATATGTTTTTTAAAGGAAATGTGAAATTAATTGTACTTTCTTACAACTCCTTTAATGTTGTCCTTAGAATTATGGAGTAATGGTTTGTGTGTGGAAGGAAACTTGTCATATTCTCAACCACAAATTTCTTATTCTTGAGCTTGGTTTTTGAATTAGTGAAGTGGATTGGAGGAGAATTGATATGGAATCCTAAATGGAGCCATATCACCACCCTCTCCTCATTTTCAATTTATGTAAGTTATTTTGGAGTTTTGGGGGTTACTTGTTTTCATTTCACACTTGCATTTTTGGAGGAGCTTGCTTGATTTATTATTGGGAGCATGGGAGATTGTTTTTGTATTTGTATTAGACTTGGAAGGGGTTAGAAATTTTGGCTTGTGGATTGAAGATTCGTGCAATGGCAATGTAGGATCTTTACCCTTGCATTTATTTTTACTTGTTGTGTTGTATGTAAAATGAATGAATGTTGTGTTTTTTTTTATTTCAGGTAGTATGACATTAAGGATGTGTGGGAGAAGGAAAATAAGGATCTTTTCAGGGAGAGATAAGAGTTTTGTATATGATTTTTGAGGGATCTTGGATTGGGTGTCCCACCTTGTGATAATAATAAATATTCCTTAATTATCTTAACATATTTCATTCGAGGGAGTAATAAGAGATTGAGGGGGAGATAAGAGATTGAGGGAGGGACAAGAGTTTTTTTTTGGTTGTGTGAATGAATTTTCTTGAGGATTTCAACATGGAAACTTAACCCATTGGGAGGCATAAGGGATTCCCCATATTTCTCTTATTCCTTGGCTTAGATTTTAAAGCCTTGTGCTTGGGAAAATTGTATGTGGTTGTCATTTTATTATTATGCTTGTAGTGTTGCAAGCTTATTGACATGAGTGTATATATTATGGAAGCCTTTGTAACAAGTTTCTATGGTTGCTTGATATCTATTATTGTTTACTTGTTGGGACTTAGGGGCCAATGAGAAGGATGGCTTCCCTTTCTCACTAGAATAAAGGTTTGGAGGTGAATGTTCCTTACACCCCTTTCCTTGTTGTTGTGATTGGATTACAAAGAAATGCAGGAGATCATGTTGTCATCTTGGAAATATTTTTTGTGTAGAATATGAAGAAAGTGAAATTTTATTTTTTAAGTTCTGTCATGTTGTTTCCACCTTTAGTGGAAGGCTTGTATATGCTTGTATTTTAAAGAGAGTTTCTTGTAAATTTAATTATCAAGCTATGTATTGGAAATGGTTGAAAGAATAAATTTTGTAAGTTGTATTTAGTGGAAATTTAATTCCCTTCAAACCTTGAAATGAATCAAATTTTTCTTCATGCCTTCCTTTTGAAAATGGTTGTTTCTATTGGAAAATTTGTGGAAGCTTATAATTAATTTCCTTATAGAAATGGATATCATTCTTGTTTATGAAGAGGAAAGAAACTTGCACTTAGAAAATGGTTAAATTAATTTCTCTTTTTTAAAGTTAAATGCATTGTGGTTAGAAATTGACTCTAGTAGTCAAACTTGTAAAAATGTTGCAAAGGAAAAATTTACTCATTTAGTTCATTTACCCAAGAAGAAAGTTGTCTTTTTGCATTATAGTATTTTGTTATAAAAAAGTGATTTTTAAATCGGTGATGACACATAAAAATACATATATTTATCAATATATATGTTTATATATATATCCTATTTTAAAAATATATATTTTTCCATAGTGACGACATTGCCAGTCAGGAAACCGGTGTCGGAAGAACATAAACTAGCATTGGTATCCGTAAACTATATATAGTCTTATAAAATAAAATTTTCACTTATTTGCATGACTTATGTTGATTAGTAAATGCAAAACACAGGTTATTATAAACATGAAATTAAGTAAAAATGTATACAAATGTATATATTTAAGAATATATATATTTGTGTACAATTTTTATAAATTGTTCAGATTTACAGTAACTGGAAAAGGTAGCCCGACCGACGTCGGTAGCACAGTAAGAACCACAACTGGTTAGGTGACCAACACCGGTCTCTTGGGTGTGAAACTCTTTTTCAAAAAATGCAATTTTCATCCCAAATCTGTATTTTTAACAAATATTTGTAAACATGATGTAGGTCCATCTTAGATATGGATATATATACATGTAGATACATATATACATGTGTGTATATATGTATATAAGTGTATATACACACTGTATTAAACAAACAGGATTTTTCCCAAATGTTGAACTCAAGGAAATGTGAGCAACTAAATACCCAAAACCATATTTATGGTGGGATCTCTACAACAAAACAAATAGATAAATTTGTTATACCAAACCTAAGAATCAACTAAACTAAATAAAGATTAGAATGGAAGAAGACTCCTCCCATTTGCAAAACTAGAACCAAAGAAATTTCTCCATGGTTTCCTATCATACTTCCACAGCTTCCACTCCTCCAATCTACATATCATAAAAGAACAAATGAAGAGATTAAGGAAAAGGGAAGAATAAAAAGGCATCATAAGGAAAATTAGGTTCTGTGGAAAAAAAACCTAAATCTAAGGGTTCATATTAATCTAATCTAAGGGTAGGAATTGTCCCTACATATTTCAAGTTATGTCATTATATGGGAATGGTTTTTACATAAACGTTATGGGTATTAAATGAATGGGGCCACTTAGTGGGTTAGGGTAAGTTGAGACCCTTTGCTTTAGATTTATAATAAACAATTGAAATTTGGTTATAAGGATTAAATAAATAATATTGGGAATGGGTACCATAGATAATGATTTAAAAGGATTAAATTAATTAGAATTTATATGTATAGTTAGATTACTATATGATGGAATTGGATATTAAGTTTAACCAACTTAGGAAATGACCCTTGTATAAACTTAACAGGATTTTAATTAAGGTAAAATAATGGGAATTCACCTAGATAATATTTTAAATTAGAATTAATGGAAATCTTAGAAGATAATTTAAATCTGAAATGATTTTGGAATAATTTAATTATATTTAATTATTAAACTAGTTATGACTAGTTCATATTAATTTGACCTTATTAAACGGGAAATAATTAAACATAGTTGATGTTTATCTCCTTGCAACCCTCTTTTAAACAAAAAATATATATTTTGAATTTTTTCTAAGTAATTAATGAGGTTCTAGCATGGGTTTTGGTGCATTGAAATTATGGGTGTTACACATAACAAATGAGTCTGAAATAGGAATTTACATTATCATGTTTTCTTGTCCACAATTTTGAATATAAGATATGCTTATTCATACGTTAGTAAAATTTTACAAGTAATGGATATAGAATTTAAGATAGTGAATCACAACTTATACAATAGTAGAGATAACGGATCACAATATAAGATATCTATTGATATTTGTTTATAAAAATATTTCATTATGATTGTTGTCTCTTTTATTGAACTATGAGCTCGTAGTTATGCTCATTGTAAGGAATTACAATTGTCATATATGTTCCAAGAATATATTTCTTCCTTTTCTTGGGATTATTTTTATAAATTGTAAAATTTATATTCTTGATATTTATTTATAATTATTTCTATGAATAGGTATAATTGTGATAAAATGGCTCCTATTGGTCATCTGAAGAAGGATAAATAACAATTATCATGTGTTGATGCATGTGGTTTCCCTCAACATTCACATCAAAAAATTCTTTCCCAAAATGAAGACTTTGTTGTTAATTCACATGAAGAACATGAATTAGATGGAGCAAAACTTCTAGAAGAGGAACATGTATCAAAGAAATGCAAAAGAACATTCAAGTCTAAATGGAAAACCATATTTCCGTGGGCTTATGCTATAAAAGATTGCAATGGAATTGAAAGGATAAAGTGTTCTTGGTGCTTAAAATATAAGAGAGATACTCCATTTGCTAAAGATGGAAGTACCACCCTTCAAGTCAGTGGTCTAATTACTCATGTAGAATTAGAGCCTCATAAATTTTCTTCACAACGTTTAGAAGGGGAATCTAAACAAACTAGTATTCCAATAACCAAACATGTAGAGCTCATGGTAGATGCTGAAAAGGAGAGAATCATATCAGTGATTGAAAATATATATTTTGTTGCCACCCATGATTTGCCTTTAGAACTCTATAAGCCAATTTGTGATTTGAACTGGTATAAGGGAACTCCACACATGCCTCTAACAGATCCTGGAAAAGAGTTTCTATAAGCTGCAACTATGATTTTCCACACATTCTATGAATACTTGACTTCTGGAAAAGAGTTTCTACAATGCTAAAGAGGTATATTGGAAAAAGTTAATAGATGAGATTGTTTGTAGTATTTTATTCAATTTTAGTTGATGAAAGCACTGATCGGACTATGGACCAACATTTGATAGTTTATATTACATATTTGACTAATGAAGGGAGAGGTCAATGTGTAACAAAATTCATACGCCTCCTTCAAATAAATGATGGTACATCTCAATCTATGTATGATGTTGTGATTACTCTTTTAGCAGAGATGGGATTATCCTTGATGAAGCTAGTGGGATTTGGATCTGATGGGGCTTCTGCAATGAGGGGTATTCGTGAAGGTTTATCTACTAAGCTTCGTCGAAATGCTCCTCATTTACTTGATATTCATTGCATAGCTCACCGAGAAGCATTGACAGCAAATGATGCTTCTTCTTATTTTCCAGAGTTACAATTTATTGATAAATTTGCAAACAAAGTTTATTCATGGCTTGGGAAATCTGCTAAACGTCATGGAGCATTAAGAGAGTTAATGGATTCATTTCAAATCAATAGGTTGGAGGTGTTACAAATCCATCAAATCAGGTGGCTCTCTAGAGGAAAGGTTATGGAAAGACTTGTAAAGGTCATGCCTACTTTGTTGAAAGAATGGGAGTTAGAAGAGAAAAAAATGTATGATTTGGCAACAATATTTCAAGTGCAGTTTTGTATCCATTTACTTGCAGATGTGCTTACTGAGTTAAATAAGTTGAACAAAAAATTCCAAGATGATCATGTTGACATTACTTCCATTGGCACTACTTTAGATATTACAGTTGATATGCTACATAGGAGATTTCAAAGAGGCATATTTGGGGCAGGTATTGTACATATGTCATTTTTTCTAAGTAGGAATGAAAAGAACTCTTGAGTTTGCAAATGAAATAGGTATGATACATGTGCATACATTAAGATTTGAAAGCTTTCCTAAGTCACAAAGATCAGGGACATTGGATGATTGTATTTTATTGGGAAAAGATTTTATAGTGAAGGTGATTGATTCTCTAGATTCAAGGTTCACAGATTTACCTATATTCAATGTTGCTAAGTTTTTCAGTCCTCGTAATTATTATGAGGAAATGGATGATAGAGATCGACAAACAAAAATATGGTTAACATGTTTATGTGAGAAATTTAGTATTGGGATTCACCTATTGTGGACACTATTAAATGTTTGGGTGAGATGGATGAATTTGTTTGTACTATTTATAAATCATATCCAAAAAACATATGTTTGGAGCATGGGATCTATGTGGGGGTGAACCTGAATGGTTTGAAGGGTTTCCATCTTTAATGCGACTATGGCAAGCTATTCTTGTTATTCCAGCAAGCACAACAGTATGTGAAAGGGGTTTTTCAAAGTTAAACAGGATAAAGAATGATGAAAGATCTAGACTATCTTTGAATTCATTGGATATGTTAATATTTCTCTCTCTTTGTGCACCTCATGCTTTAAATGAGGTAGATTGGAATTCTATCTATGATGCATGGAAGCATATGAAAGCTCGAAAGCCTCTTTCGCTAGACAAATAGTTGGTGAGTTTATGAGCCCTTTGAATATGAAACACGTTCTTTATTATTTTTACACAAATAAATCTAATTGAATTATGTATATAATTTTTTGTTTGTTTCATTCTAACTAAATTCAAATTGTGTTTGCAGATGGTTACTACAATTCCAATACCAATAAGGGGATTCTATTTTGAAATTTTTTTGGGACTCCTCCGATAAATAATGTGAATATGTATATACCCTTTGACTACATGATTTAAAGGAAATGTAATATGTTACATTTTAGGTGGAGTTACTGTTCTTAACACATTTGATGTGAACTAGTATATATATTATTAACTCTCTTAGTATGGAAAACACTTGATATATTTGAAAGGGGTTTGAACTTAATGTGGAATGCATCATTTAATTTATTGTCATCATAGTACTATAAACCAAAATTTTAATGATTTTATAGAATCACTTATTTAAGAAAATGTTCTTAATTTTTAGGACGTCTTGACTATATTTTATCTTGTCATATGAAATGTAAATTTTTATATTGCTTTTCATCATGGAAGGGATACTTAAAAATTAACACTTCCAGATAAAATTTTGACTAGCCCTTCAAAAATGTGAAGTGTCGATTGAGTGTTAGTGGCATTAAAGGGATAGCAGTCTAAAATTTTGTATGAAGTTATCTTCATAAATTTTTTCATATGGCGATTATTGTAAAAGAGGGTAGGTGTTAATATAATTCATGTTTTATGAGAGTGTGATATCACTCAACAATACAGTTAATGGAACACTAGAATCATAGGCTAGAATATGAAAATATCCAAGTGTAGGGCATAGTAAGGAAAAATTTTATTCTATAATTACTGAATGATATCACAACCAAGGGTGATGAATGCATAGGGAAGAAAAGGGAGTGGGAATGTTATGAATGTATGATGTGCAATAAAGATTTGTCTAAAGTATTTCAATGAAACTACCAAGATAAAAATTAATTAATTAATTGATATGATGGTATTGTTAAATCCAGAGCTAAATTTTTTAATGCATGTTTATGATATATTTGAAAAACTTGTGCATTTTCAATATTGTGTTAGTGTTTTGTACATGAGGATGTATTCCTCCCTGACACATTATTTCAATTTAGTTTAGTATGAGGAGGATCACCAAGTGCTCAATTTTCATAACGCTATTAGACAACTTGTGCTAAGGTTTTATTAATTTCGATATTGATGCCAACACACACTCAATTAACATCAGTCTATTTTTGGCAATATCATAGAGATCTCACTATCTCTTCAAAATGAACCACTAGGAAAAGACTCATAAGTTTCATACCGACATTTTATAAGCTACTCTTCAAAAGGGCACAACTAAATGCTTAAGTTTCATACCGCCATTTTACAAACTACTCTTCACAAACACAACACTAAATGCTTAAGACCTACTCATACTGCCATTGTACAACTAGTGTCTATGTTTCATAATGCCTTCTTACACACTCATGTATGTCGATCATATTACTTTGAAAATGTATAGGGAATCAAGCATGGGAATTCTTGTGAATTTTAAACGTTTTACCACATCCAGTTGATGATCACTACCTTACCAATCCCTCAATATCAACAAGTTGACAACTTAGCTTTTATATGTTAATAATCTATTAATTTATTTTTATTTGATAACTTGGAGGAGCAACATTAGGAGTCATGCCATGACTCAAACCTATGCCAACTATTTGGTAGGCCCCAAACCATATCACTACATGTTATCACCGAATCACAGCACCCCTGTGCATATATTTGAACTCACAGTGTGATTGGATAACATGGGTACTATCTCCAAGTTGTGGGACTTGCTACTTGAGATAGACCTCCAGAGAAAGCTGGTTCTTGCTCCTAAACTACCTGCCACAATCTACTCTAATGCAGGATAAACTAACTATTCTAATCTAAATTTCCAAGGGACCAGGGAGAGAGAATGCATAAAATGAAAGCCTACACTAAAGCGGTGATACACCAGAAAAGGAGGGTGTGAGAGTAGTCTCCAAATGTGTGAAATATAGAAGCAAAGCGCACACTAGAAGAGGTGATGACAGTTCACCATAATCTAACAAAATGCATTCACAACAATATTCCAAACATACACAATGATAATGAATTCCTGCAAGAACATAATAATAGACACAATATTCTTGTGGAAAGATTAAAAGGGCAAGAAGAATGCAAGAAAACACAGCAGGGGAAGATACATCCACAAACTTGTATTTTATTGCTTCATGATATGCACAGTTCAATCTATTACAAGATAAGGGCCTGGATCACCATGCAAGGAGTCCACTACAAGGGCCTACAGCACATTGGCTTCACAAAGCAATTTTGACAGAGCTTTGCTATCTAAAAACTCCCCCTTTACAATGAGCCCAACACTCCAATTTATAGAAAAAATGAGAAGGAGAAAAGAGAAGGGAAAATGAAAATCCCGAAATCTGTCCTTCAACTACTTGTAAGAGGCATTAAATGGAGTGAAATGATTATATATTACTTGCAAAAGGCTCCCCATACTGTCCCATGTGCTGCAGCAGAGAAAGAATGATGACCATGCCTCTTAATTGCACTCCCAGCTACCAAATAAAACACTGTTCTGAACCCGGCCACGTTTTCTTAAAAATATCCATCAATATTTCATCAAATATGGAATTTATTGATTTTTGTGCATCAGTCTCAGAGCCATGATTCCAACGGTACCAATTTTGTGTGATTTCGTTGAGAAATGCAAAAGTTATGGCCTTCTGAGTGCGGGCAGCTATTTTGGGTCTGGCAGGCGTTTTCTGTCATTTGACGGGAATGAGCATTAACTGACTGGAGCCGAATATGTTTCTTTAATTTATAATATATCTATCCAGCTTTTGTGGCGTAGAGGATGTCGTGCTCATTCCAGAAAGTCCAATTTTGTGAAAATCGGAGCTCGGAGTCAAAAGTTATGGCCGTTTGAAGTTTCACGGGTCAAACGTTGACTTTTCTTCTTTGCCTTCGGCCGCTTCGGCTTTTCACGTCCCATGCGTACTTTTGTCCCATTTGTCCCAAATGCTGCATGGGAAAAATTCTTCTGAACTACCTGAAATGGGCTTCCATGTCCCTTTTCTGCAACTTGTGACACGTGGCGTGATCTGATTGGCCTTCGGCTCCTTCGGCTTTCCGCGTCCCGCACGTCCCTTTGCCCATTTGGCCCAGTCGGCTGAAGTTCCCTGTTTCAGCCGAACCGGCCGGTTCGCGTCCTCGCGGCCCAGATGTCCCATTTGCTCCCAAACCGTTGGGACAAATTTCTCTGCCGATTCGCCCGATTCGGCCAGTTCGCGTCGCGTACTTTGTCCCAACTGTCCCGCGCGTCCAAGACTTGGGAAGTTCTCATTTCGGCCGATTGGCCGATTTTCGCGTACTTCACGTACTTTCGGCCCAACTGTTTTGGGCTGCCTTGACTCATTTCACCCGGTTCGCGTCCAGATGTCCCAACTGTCCCGACTATTGCAAGGACTAGGACTTAGCCATTTTTTATGATTTTTTCTGGCCCGAGCTTGTTTTTTGCAATTTTTTACATTTTTCAGAACTTGGGGATTTTCTTCTTGGACAGGGGAGTTAGAAAAAATATGAGGGGACCCTAGAAATATGAATTTTTTCCTGGACTCAATATAATTGTTTGGGACAAAATAATTTGATGCATGTTATCAAAATTACCTTGAGGGGTGAATATTGGATAACACTACACACAGCCCTTAATCTTAGATTATGTGTTAGTGTTGTTGTAATTTTGTTCACTTTGATCTCTAATTTTGTTAACACAGTGAAACAAATTCAACCCACAAATGTAATGGTTTGTTAATCTTGCTTGAAAATTGGCCATCAGGATAGAAGCTTCCCTTATAACTATACGAAAAAACCAATACAAAATAAAAATTAAAAGCTTATGACCCGAAAACGGGTGGTCTAAATTTCCACTTTAAAATCATTTTCAAGGATCGTTAATTTTTAATAAACTTAAAAGGCTCCAATACTCCAAAAATTGATTAAAATATGATTTAGGACTGATTTTAAAAATTGAAATTAAGTATCCATCTTACTCAAAATTTCATTATTTGATCAACTCCCCAAATTACACTATTTCCAATTTAACTGATTTTTAAAGTTATCTAAGCTGATTAAAATTGCATCCCAAATTTATTTAAATCATTTACTTAATTTCAAATATCGGTAAACTTAAAATAAAAATCAGAAGCTACACAAAATTGTTTACAGGGTTAAGAATTCCTATGTCCCCAAGTTCGTATAGAACCGATCCATTAATAATGTTATAATTGTAAATACATTTAAATTTTACAATAACCAATAAAGAATTAAAAAACCTGTAAAAATGTGTTCCAGACGTTCAAAGGACTCTGGAGTGTCTAGCAACTACCCCTAACCTTCTTGATTCACTTGTAGTTATGTCTCCCTTTGGTTCTACACCTTCCTTTGACTTTAAAAGAAAATAAATATTTCACAAGTCATCCAAAATGATAAAATGATCACATCATTGTGATTGTCTCAAAATTATAATCCATTTTCTTATATAACTCGAGATCTGATTTTTAGTGGAAGTACTCCAAAAATGGCATTTTCTACAAATTGGTCAATTCTGCCCATACACAGACCTATAAAAAGTCTCTTTAAATATAAGTGAACTCATTATATATCAATTCTAAAAAAAAATTGGATTGGTAAGGCCACTTATTATTTTATCATAGATCATCAGTTCCATTCCTTGAAAAGTGGTTGACCCTTATGTTTGTCTTTTTAACTTACCAAATAAGACAAAACATCTTACCAAATAAAACAAAAGATCCCACATTAACAAGATAAGGATTATTTTAAAGCCTTTTAAAAGGATTTTTCCCACTATTCTTTCATGTCTTAGAGCACATTTTTCATTTTTTTCCCATGTTGAATGTTTGGTGGGTTAGTTTGGCCACATTGGTATGTTGGGAGTGAATGTTGATAAGGCTTCATATGCCATGTACTGGCCAATGTGAAAGTTGTTTGAGCACATATGGGCCTCCTAAGACAAACGTGATCTCACCAAATTGATTGTCAAACATATCCCAAGTCATGTTATAAGGAATAAATCCCATGTAATATGGCTTTGAAGGTTTTCGTCGAGATAATTAGATTCAGTTTTAAGCTAATTGATACCCCCTCTATGCCATATAAGGGGCTTATCCCAATTAATGTGGAGATCAAATGAACAACTCGCCAAGATAAGAAATAGCTCACCCAAGCATAATTCACAGTGCAATACACAAATCAACTCTCTAGAAAAACGTAGTCCCACATTTTAAGAGTCATTCAAATATTTAGGTCAGAATGCATTTGAGGCCATACGATAACGCCAATAAGAGAATAGGTGTTAAAAGCCTGTTGACATTAAAAATTTCCTCCGTAATTTCTATTTTATCAATGTATGTATTAGGAATAGGATGTTGTTAAGTATAATTAGTAGTGGCATCCAATATAAGATAATGGCGCCGTCAGTACAGTGCCTTTCATCACCAATCCGGCACTATGATAATTCTTCACCGGGAACTCCTCGTGCTATGATTATTTACTAATGCATAGACTTTAGTTTGGTGGATGTAATCTGGAAGCAAAACAACAACTGAACACAAGAATACCATTGACTATGATAAGATAGAATGACAACAAATCTGAAATATCAAAATAAATTATAATATTAACATGAAACTGTTACAATCTCACCCATGAGATGGTCTTCAACAAGACTATGGGAGAAACTTTACAATTACACCTCTTGATGGCTTCTTCAACACACCTTTAACTGATGGCTTCCTTCGCACACTTCCTACAATATTTCTCACTACTTCTTTCTATGCTAAATGAGGGGGGTGGCCTCTCTATTTATAGAACTTCCAGGCTTATCCATCCTATCTCTAAGATAGGATAAGAAATCCACTCTGACGAATCATATTCCATACCTTAACTCTTATCTGTACATGTAAGCTTATCTGTTAAGATAAGATAAACCTTATCATTTTACATGGGTTCCACATTTTTAGACTTTTTACAAATAAAATACACAAAATATTTATGACCTCACTCCTTGTCCTTATTACCAATATAATATTTCTAATTCCTAATCATGTAGACCCTACTTCTCTAATTACCCAAACTTTGACATTTTAACATTACCAGACCACTTACGACAAATATTTACTTTTTACAACATTCCTATTGTACTTTGACTGTTACCGTACTCCACATTATTGGCGGCACTGTACTGACACTAAAATTTTCCTCTATAATTTCTATTTACTAATGTATGTATTAGGACATAGGATGTTGTTAAGTACATAATTAGTAGTAGAAATCCGATAGAAGATAAAATTTCAGTACGGTGCCGCCAATAATGTAGAGTACGGTAACAGTCAAAGTACAATAGGAATGTTGTAAAAAGTAAATATTTGTCGTAAGTGGTCGGTAATGTTAAAATGTCAAAGTTGGGATGATTAGGAATTAGAAATATTATATTGGTAATAAGGACAAGGAGTGAGGTCATAAATATTTTGTGTATTTTATTTGTAAAAAGTCTAAAAATGTGGAACCCATGTGAATGATAAGGTTTATCTTATCTTAAGAAGATAAGCTTACATGTACAGATAAGAGTTAAGGTATGGAATATGATTGGTCAGAGTGGATTTCTTATCCTATCTTAGAGATAGGATGGATAAGCCTGGAAGTTCTATAAATAAAGAGGCCACCCCCCTCATTTAGCATAGAAAGGAAGTAGTGAGAAATATTGTAGGAAGTGTAAAGGAAGCCATCAGTTTGAAGGTGTGTTGAAGAAGCCATTAAGAGGTGTAATTGTGAAGTTTCTCCCATAGTTATTGTTGGAAGGCAAGTGAAGTCAGTAACACTTGAAGTACCTCATGGGTGAGATTGTAACAATTTCATGTTAATATTATAATTTACCTTATATTTCAGATTTATCATCATTCTGTCTTATCATAGTCTATGGTATTCTTGTGTTATGTTTGTTTTTGTGTTTCCAGATTACATCCACCAAACTAAAGGCTGTGCATTAGTAAATAATCATATCACAAGGAATTCCTGGTGAAGAATTATCATAGTGCCGGATTGGTGATGACATTTTGGTTCCGTTGCTAGGACCATTCCTCATTGGTGGATTTTCTGGAGAGATATTCCCACTTAGTCAAAAATCAATTGGAGGGTAACCTTGTTTTTACTGTGCATAGTAGTTACCATGGTAAAGTCATTTTTACCATGCATAGTAGTTACCATAGTAACTTTCAATTTTTACTGTGAATAGTATTTACCACAGTAAAGTCACTTTTTACCATGAATAGTATTTACCCAGTAACTTCACTTTTTACCGTGAATAGTGTTTACCACAGTAAAGTCAGTTTTTACTGTAGTAAGTCAAGTTTTACCATATAGTTTAACATGGTCATTTCTATTTTACTGTAGAAATGTGTAAAGTCACTTTCTATTATAGTGATTCCAATTATTTGTGCACATAAGTCTTGTTGATTGTACTTGTGAGTTGGTATTTCACTGTGGTTACTTTTGAAAATGGGGAAGATTCCTGTTTTTTCAGCCCAATCTAATGAAGATGCTTCCTCTTTCATTCAAGAGTTTAAATGATCTTGTATTTGTAATGGGCTTCATAAGAAGGGAACAATGGACTGAATTTTTTCCTACCTTTTTGGATGGTTCAGCACTTAGGTGGTTTGAAACACTAGGTGATAATGTGAAAAATTCATGGGATTTATTAACTGAAAGTTTTCTTGAAGAATTTGGTGAACAACAGAAATATGCAGATCTCATGATCGAGATCACAAAGCTATCCCAAGGAGAGAAGGAGAAGATAAGGGATTATCATGCTCGTGTTCTAGAGCTAAGGAGGAAGCTCGATGCCCAGATCCGGAAGGAAGGATTAGCGGATGGGTTGATGAATGGCGTGGGATAATCTCCTCTGTAAGCACTTCATTCTTGGGATGAAGCCAGAGATCAGACAACGAGTGAAGTATGACCGCCCAGCTACCATTGAACAAGCAAAGGAGATTGCAAGAAGGCAAGAAGAAAGCATGGAAGAGGAGCCCAAAGAAATTGTTGCTAAAGTAGAGCCTACACCAGCACCTTTGGTCCAGAATCCACAACCACTCCTGGTGAGCACAAATATTTCTCCTAGTACATCTACTGAGTATGAAGATCTGCTCAAAGATGGGTCAGTTAACTATTAATCTTCTTCAAGGAAAGGAATTTAGTTCTCAGGGAGGAGATAGAGGTCCAAAAAGAAATATTTCTGAAGTTGTATGTTATGGTTGTTATAAAAAGGGTCATTATAAGTATAATTGTCCAGATAGAGCTTCTACATCTGGTACAAGAGATAATGATAAAGGAAAAGCACCTGTGAATTCTTTTGATGTAGTAGATAAGAGCAGAAATAATGAAGTAGATGTGTTTGTAACAAAAAGAAAGAAAGAAAAAGATAATCAAGATGGAAATGATCCTAAGAAGATGAAAGGAGAAACTAGTAAGAAACATAGGAGAAGAAAGTTGGGTGTGCAGGATTTTCTGATTTCATAGGGGCAAGGACCATACTCCATCTTAGAAGATCTATCCAAAAGGCCTGCAAATATTACATATGGTCAACTCTTGGCTATGTCTTCTGAGAAGAGGTGGGAGATGCGAAGTGGACTCAATGCTCGACGAAGGAAGGAGGTTGAGGTCCCTATTTTGGAGGCAGAGGTGGATCCCTATGCTCCACAAGCTGAGGTATTATGTAATGGTATTTCAATTCATGATGTCTTAGTTGATGGAGGTGTTGCAGTTAATGTAATGACCGAGTCTGTAATGAATATGTTGGGTTTAAAAATTGATCGCCCTTCAACACTTATGTTAAGGTCATTAAATAAGGGAAAAACTAAACCAGAAGGTGTAGTTTCAAATGTGGCAATATCTGTTATGGGTGTTGTATGTGTGGTAGACTTTCAGGTGATGAAAAATGGTACTGTTGCATACCCAATGTTGTTGGGAAGACCATGGCTAAGGAGAGTTCATGCAAGAAACTACTGGAATGAAGGCTTCATGACACTTGGACATGGTAGAGAGAGGGTGAAGATAAACATGATCCCTCGGACATCATAAGGCAGAACCTGTGGATTCAAGTGATGAAACTGATGATTGGACATCCTCTGATTACTCTAGTACTAGTGAAGTGGACACTGAAGATGAAGAAAGTGAGGTTGATGTTTCAGTCATGGATATCCTTCCATCACACTGAACTCATGACCCCATAAAATTATCTAAATAAGAAATTGATGATCATCTCCAACAAATAAATATTGGTGATGCTGTGATGGAGAGTGAGAAGGAATCCTACCTCCAGCTCTTTCGAAGGTACATACACATATTCACTTTTGATTACAAGGAACTCTGTCAAGTAAGTTGGGTAGAACATTCTATTGAGATGGTAGATGGTGCTAAGCCCATAAAGCAAATGCCATATAGAATGAATCCTAATTTTTCCAAGACTGTAAAAGAAGAAATAGATAAGTTGCTTGATGCAGGATTCATATTTGTTGTGGAGAATTCAGAATGGGTTTCTCCCATTGTGATCTCAATAAAAAAGAATGGGAAACTACGCATTTGTGTTGATTATAGGAAGCTCAACAAGGAAACAAAGAAGGATCATTACACTCTTCCATTCTCAGATCAAATCTTGGACAAAGTAGCTGGCTAGGAGTGCTATAGTTTTGTTGATGGATATAGCGGATACAACCAAGTTCGTATAGCAGAGAAAGATCAGCTGAAGACCACGTTCACCACTCCTTGGGGAACATTTTCTTATAGAGTTATGCCTTTTGGGTTGTGTAATGCTCTGGCAACGTTCCAGCACTTGATGAATAGGGTGTTTGAACCCTACATTGGGAACTTCATCAGAGTATTTCTAGATGATTTTTACATCTATGGGAGCAAGATGGACCACTTGCACTAGAGGGAGATATAATTTCAAAGGTTAGATGAAGCATAAGCCTCACTAAATCCTACAAAGTGTGTCTTTGGATGTTCTAAAGGTGTTTTGTTAGGGCATGTTGTATCCAGAGAAGGTATTGGTACTGATCCTGATAAAGTTTCAAAAATCAAAGAGTTACCATTTCCTATGAATAGAAGTAAGTTGTGATCATTTTTAGGCCATGTGGGTTACTATAGAAGGTTCATCAAAAAATTCTCAAAGATTACATAGCCACTAACTCAGTTCTTGAAGAAGGATGTTACTTCTGAACCAGGAAATAAGGCACATGAAGCTTTTGTAACAACTGAAGGAAGCTTTGGTGTCTTCACCTGTTTTAAAGAATCTAGATTGGAGCAAGCAATTCATTATGTATATTGATGCCTCAGATGCAACATTAGGGAGTACTGATTGAGCCAAAAGGATGAAAATGGGAATGATCATCCAGTTTACTTTGGGAGCAGACAAATGAGTAGTGCTGAGGTAAATTATACTGTAACTGAAAAAGAGGCTCTAGCTATCATTTTTGGTGTAAAGAAGTTTAGAAATTACTTGCTAGGGCAGAAATTTATAGTTGTAACAGATCATCAGGCTCTAAAATATATTGTAAGTAAGCCTAACCCATCAGGGAGGATAGCAAGATGGATAATTTTGCTACAAGAATTTGAATTTGATATTATAGATAGGCCAGGAAAGAAGCATGTCAATGCAGATGCACTCTCTCGAGCCTATGATGGTTTAGGTTCATCTTGTGATGATGATGATTTCCCAGATGCAACATTGTTATCCCTTGACACAATCCCTAGTGAATACATAGATATTTGGAATTATCTGAATGAATTCAAGTTTCTTGATGGTGCCAATGCAAAGACTAAGAGAAAGATTACTCAAGCCAGTCGTCCATATTCTATTATGCATGGAGTGTTATTTCAAATAGGACCTGATGGATAGTGCAAGAGAGCAGTTGGACGTGATCAAGGGAAGGAGCTAATAGAAGACTTCCACAATGGTACATATGGAGGACACTTCTCTGCACAACTTATAGCAAGAAGGATCTTGGATGCAGGTTATCACTGGCCCACTCTTTTTAGAGATTGTTATCATTATTGTAAGACATGTGATATTTGTCAAACACATGATAACCGTAAGACTTCATCAGCTCCATTATGCCCTATTCTTCCACTTGGTCCCTTTAAAAAGTGGGGAATAGACATTTTAGGTCCACTTCCAACTACCCCATGCCAAAATAAGTATATTGCAGTTGCCACAGATTATTTAACCAAGTGGGTTGAAGTTAGGCCATTGAAAACAACTTCTATGGATGAAGTGGCAAGGTTTATATATGAACACATTGTCACTAGATTTGGTTGCCCATTAGAAATTGTAACAGATCAAGGAAGCCACTTCATTAATGAGGTGGTAGAAGCCGTAGTCAGAAAATTTTCTATTAAGCACAGGAAGGCAACAACATACAAGCCAAGCACAAATGGACAGGAGGAACGAACAAATTTTGTGTTATGTCAAATTCTATCAAAATATGCAACCTTGTAGGTACATAAGTGGGATAAAAGGATTCATGCAGTATTGTGGGCATATAGGGAAACATCAAAGTCAACAACAAGATACTCCCCATTTCATTTGGCTTATGGCATTGATCTAGTTATTCCTATTGAGTTTGATATTCCCACTGTGAGAGTTATGAAAAATGAGAGGATGGATGAAAATGATTCAGTAAAAGAAAGGTTGGTGCATCTTCATTTGCTAGAGGAAATGAGGGAAATAGTGAATGATACAAGTTATAAGAAGAAAATGAAGAAGAAGGAATACTTTGATCAAAATATCTGTTAGTCTCCATTTCATGTGAATGACTTGGTTCTAGTATATGATTCCAGATACAAAAAAAGAAGGCAGAGAAAATTTCTTCCCAAATGGATGGGGCCCTACAAAATAGTAGTTGTGCATGAAAATGGTACATATCGACTGGAGGAATTGGATGGTACTCCCATTACGAAATGGGTCAACCATGACAAGTTAAATATTTTCCAAGCAACAGTTTCAAAATGTCCATAAGAGTCTACTCCGAGGATGGAGTAGAAGCTAGGAAGGGGGAAAATGTCGACATTAAATTTTTCCTCCGTAATTTCTATTTTATTAATGTATGTATTAGGAATAGGATGTTGTTAAGTATAATTAGTAGTGGCGTCCAATAGAAGATAACGGCACCGTCAGTACGGTGCCACCAATAATGTAGAGTACGGTAACAGTCAAAGTACAATAGGAATGTTGTAAAAGTAAATTTTTTTGTAAGTGGTCCGGTAATGTTAAAATGTCAAAGTTGGGATAAGTAGAGAAGTAGGGTCTACATGATTATGAATTAGAAATATTATATTTGTAATAATGACAAGGAGTGATGTCATAAATATTTTGTGTATTTTATTTGTAGAAAAGTCTAAAAAGGTGGAACCCATGTGAGATGATAAGGTTTATCTTATCTTAGAAGATAAGCCTACATGTAAAGGCAAGATTTTAGGCATGGAATATGATTGGACGGAAGAGATTTCCTATCATATCTTAGAGATAGGGTGGATTAGCCTGAATTCATATAAATAAAGAGGCCACCCCCCTCATTTGATATAGAAGGAAGTAGTGAGAAATATTGTATGAGTAAGCCATCATTTTGAAGGTGTGTTAAAGAAGTCATTAAGAGGTGTAATTGTGAAATTTCTCCCATAGTTATTGTTTGAAGGCAAGTGAAGTCAGTAACACTTGAAGTACCTCATGGGTGAGATTGTAACAATTTCATGTTGATATTATAATTTACACCTATATTTTCATATTTTTTTCTTCATTCCTTTGCATCATAGTCTATGGTATTCTTGTGTTTTGTTTGTTGTTGTGTTTGCAGATTACATCCACCAAACTAAAGGCTGTGCATTAGTAAATAATCATAGCACAAGGAGTTCCCGGTGGTGAATTATCATAGTGCCGGATTGGTGATGACATGCCCCTTCCTACAAAAGAGTGTGCCGAACCTGGTTGAGGGCCCCCAACCAGAAAATAATGGGATCCACAAAATATTTTCATGTCTCGAAGACCGGAGGCTTGAAAAGACAAAATTTATCCTTTTCACATTTTTTCTAAGTTGTCACGTGTCAACACGTTATTCACTAGTTGACCATCGTTGACCAGTTCTCAAACATGAACTATGACTGGCAATAACTTTTGCATCTAGACTTTTTTTTAGAGTTCTTCATACCATTGGAGATGTCTCAGAACACTCTATAATGTGGGAATGGCTTAGGGAGGTTTAGGAAAATTCAAACACCTATAAAATCAACTGAATATCTCCCCCAACTGGGAATGTGTTTTGTCCACAAAACATTGTGTGTCAACCGAGAAAACATGCCAACTGATCCTACAAATGTAAAATCACATACAAGAACCTGAAAAAATCATTATAGGTTAATCGAATGTAAATATTTTATTAGCTAGTCACATAAACTGATCAGATAATAACACCCAATTAAGCTAGTGTCCAGCTGATACGCTATAACCTTGTCAACTCTACACACAACTGTAAACTGTTAAATCCCACATACTGCCATCACAAACAACTGACCATATAATAACACTCAATTAATCTAGTGTTCAACTATCACTTTGTGATACAGCCAATTAATTACGTTATAATTCCATAAAAATAACTCAGTATAAAAGACATCTAATCTACCCCTAATTAGGCTAGTTCCCACTATCTATATGAAACTATAACAAAACTAAAAATATTCATTATCCAGAATACATTTACACTATCAATTCCCAAAAATAGATTTAGTCAAAATGTAATCAACGTGAATCTGTAAATTCTATCCATACACACTGAACTGTAAAAGGATAGATCAAATTGTAAATGTGCTTACCCAAAATGGTGAACTGAGCAATGTTGCAAATGATCACCGGGAATACCTGCACACTAGTTTGTTAGTGTAAATAATTTACAAACTAATTGTAACTAAACAAGGTAGTTACAAATAAATTCCCTAAAAATAAGGGTCATCATTTATGTGCAAGTACTCTGAATAGAAATAATAATTTTGTACATTACATATAATATCAAACAAGTTTCACAAAATTGCATAATGACATTTAACAATAGTAACTGAAATGAAAATTTCCAAAAATAGACATTTACCACATGCCACTGAAACTACATCCTATCTAAAAATAGCATACTACTATCCTTAACATGTATAGTTAAATCTGAGTAAACCTATCTGTCATCCTTACATGTGACCACAATTTCCAATCTCAAAGGAATTAAAAACATGTGAATATTCCTTTCATCATACATTGGAAATCCACAAAATTAATTGTTAATTTTTTTTCATGAGTTTCAACAAATACTAGCTATGCAAAAGTAAATCTATCCATTTCACATGAGCCTATAATCTCTATATTAAAATAGAATGGACTCATCAGTGGTTCAACTATGGATAGATAAGAGGTTGATTCATGTTTAACTGGTGGTTTAAAAACTTCTTTTACCTTATAGACCAACTTTTTATTACCATACATCAGATGGCTTTTTAGATGAAGTTTCCATGAGTTATCAACCTTATGTACACTCATACGAAAATGAATGTAATAGTTCCTCTTTTTCTCCTACTTCCAAGGTGAGGAATTATTTTTACCATTTATCACTCATTTTCCATGAGATTTATTTTTCAGCTCATTTGGAAAATTCTTCTGTAAAAATTCTTTACTCTTCCAACAAAATGATACACAATGATTAGTTCCTCCACAAAATGTACATCGAAAAGCATTCTTCATATGTTGTATATTAAACCCATATTGTTTTCAATGAAAGAGTGGATCCTCATAAGGTTTACCTTATTTCTCAAACTTATGACTATGATAAGAAACAAGAGGTGGAATTTCATTACCTCATCTTTGAGATTTCTTACCATTCCCATTTTGATGTTATGCTAGTGGGGTTTTCACTTTGCTATTGGAAGCTCGTCTTCCTTCAGCATTCTTGGACGAATCTCTAGTTTCCTTTCCTACACTAGAATAACTCAAAATTTCATAATGAGGATGATCCTTAACCTATATTGGGTTAGTCAAATCTTGGTTTTTATTACCAAGGCCGATTCCATTAAAACCCATTTTATCTAACAATTTAGATCCAATGCCTCTAGTGTATCTTTCAAAACCACCAAAAGATATTTTAGCTGAATTTGAATCCAAATGGGATGAGGAATATTATGGTGTCATACTTACAAATCATTCATCCGTCATTATTTTTGCATCTGTAGTTAAGGGCTTCTCCCCTTTCTCACCATTGTGTTATCTTTCCAAGATCTCATCCTTGGCTTGCATTTCCAGTTTCAGTTGAGCATTCTCCTCTTCTAAGGAGAAATACGTGGATCTCATGAGATAATTCTCTTCCTAGATATTTTGATTATAATCCTCAATTTCTTCGAGCTTCGCCTGTTTGTAGAATTCTTCCCATAGTTCACCTATACCCTGTTCACACAAATTGAACCAACTACAATTCAACTTGCAAGACCAAAAAATCACACTGTTCATTAAATTAAACTGGAAACAAAATATCAAACTAAACAAACTCTGATATGAAGACTTGATCTAAAAATGGGTGTTTTAATTTTCTAATTTAAAATCATTTTCAAGGATCTTAAAATTTTAATCAGATTTAAAGAATTAAGTAATCCAAAAGTGATTAAAATTGATTTAGGACTAATTTAAAACTAAAATTGAAGTATCCAATTTACTCAAAAATTTCACTATTTGATGATGCCCCAAATTATTGTTTCCATTTCAACTGAATTTCAAATATCCGTTGCTTGATTTCATCCCAAATTCATATAAAGCACTTAATTAATTGCAAATATCATCTAACTGAAAATAAAAATCTGATGACACAAAATTGTTTTTTGGGTTTAGAATTCCTACGTCACCCGGGTTCACAGAAAGAATCGATCCATTAATAATCTTATAATTGTAAATACATTTAACCTTTACAATAACCAATAATGAATAAAAAACCTACAAAATTATGTTTCAAAACTTTAAAGGACTTTGGAATGTCCAGCAATTGCCCCTCACCTTTCTGATTCACTTGCAGTTGTGTCTTCCCTAGGATCGTAATGCCTTTATGTGAATTTAACAGAAAAATAAATCTGTCACAAAATCTCCAAAATTCTTGGAAAATGAATTCACACCATTCTGACCAGTCTCAAAATTATAAGCAACTTTTCATATATAACTCTAAGATCTAATGTTTTGAGTGGAAGTGCTCCAAAAATGGGTTTTTTACAAACTGGTCACTTCTGCCCATACACAGACCTACCATAGCGTTCTTTAAATAACCCTGTGAAACTCATTTTATATCACAGTTCAAAAGGTAAGCAGATTTGGTAAAGGCCTCTTATTATTTGGACCGGGTAGGTCATGGGTTCCATTCCTTGAAAAATTCTCTCCTCCTATTTTGTCAAGGCTTTTAATGAGTGGGGTATAATCCCACACATCTTACCATGGTTAGGGGAACAAATGATCCTAGATTTACGATATAGGGTCCAACCTTTTTTTTAGGCCTTTTAAAAGGCCTTTTTGTGCCAACCTATTTCACTGTGGCTATAAGACCCACATTGTAGAATTGTTTGATTCCCGTGTTGAATGTTTGGTGGGTTATTTGGAGCCACATCGAGTATGTTGAGAATAGTGCATATGTTGCTAAACTTCCCATTGTGTGGGTTGTGCATTGGCCACTGTGCATTTTGGTTATTTTAGCCCATAAACCCTCCCAAGATAAATATATGCGCTGGGTATATTGGATTGTTTGGATATATCCCTAGCCATCGGGTTATATGGACTTGACCCGAGTAAATGTGGAAACAACCAATTGGCTCTCTGAGATATTTACACAGTTATATGAGTCAAGATAGATAGGGCATATCCCATGTACACCATAGTAAGGGTCTTAGAACAATGTAGATAATAGTGTGATCAACTCAATGGGTAGTTGATCACACTCTCTAATCTCAAAAATATCTCACCTGAGCACAATTCACCTTGCAATGCACAAATAAACTCTCCAGAACAACATAGTCTCACATTGGGAGAATTAGAAAAATATGTAGCTTATAAAATCGTAAATACAATAACAATAATATGAGAATAGGCAAAAAAGGTACCCCTCCAACAAAGGAGTATGTCGAACTTGGATGAGGGCCCCTGGCTAGCAAATAGTTGTGTCCACCAAATTTTTCATGTGTCGAAGACCAGAGGCTCAAAAACACAAAATTTAACCTTTTCACCTTTTTACCAAACGTCCACGTTTCAACGTGTTATTTACCCATTATCCCTCATTGACCAGTTTTAAAACCTGAACTTTGACCAGCGATAACTTTTGCATCCAGAGTCTATTTCTAGATTTTTTCATACCACCAAAAAGGTCTGAGAATGATATATAGTGTGGTAATGGATTAGGGAGGTTTAGGTAAATTATAACACCTAAAAAAATCATCTATATCAGCTTCCCTTATCGGTGAGTCAAGGAATGGAAGATAAAGTTTTTTTCAAAAGGAACCTATAAGCTGTCTTCAGGGAAAGCTTGAAGAACAAGAAGCATTCCTTAGGTCTAAAAATTTCAAATATCCATACCCATCATTGATGGAAGAGAGCAGTCATGTAATTAAAAAGTAGATTCCTAATTATCCAACTAATCCCATCTCAGAATTTTTGAAAGTAATTCAGTGATTTCAGCTAAAATTGAGATAACCATAGAATTTTTTTGACAAAATCTCCTAAAAATGCCCTTTGAAGGCAGATCTTCGGGTTTTCAAGTTTCCATTGCATGGAAACATGTCTTTTACATGTTTCATGTCAATTTTCTTCTGAAACCCGAAACCCGATTACATTCCAGTGTGTCGGGTTTTTCAGAACTCAAGAGCATCGAAACATACCTTTCAAAAAGCATGCTTCATATTGCTTGTTTCCCAAACCCAAAACCTGAACCTTTCCTTTGTATCGGGTTTTCAGAACTTGATAACATCCAAACATGTCATTTGCATGCTTCATGTTAGTTGGTTTCTGAAACCCGATTTGATAAGAAAACCTTTGTATCAGGTTTTCAAACGTGCTAAGCATGATGACATGGCATTAATGTCAAGTTGTCAGTTAGTTGCGTACATGTGTCGGAGGAGGTGTAGTTAATGCTAGGGATTTATAAATAGTTAAATTTTACATGTCATTTTTACCTGGCATATTTTCGCTGCGTGGATTTTTCATACATGCTCCTTCGACCTCCAAACCCGACTGAATCTCTTGATCATTTTCGTGATTTGTCTTTAACCATTTTTTAAATTTATTGAAGGTATTTTTCTCTTCTTATCATTTTGGGGTCTTTGGGATTGTTTTTGAAGTGTTCATTTGGCATTTTTCCCTCTTCTCTTTTTCTTTCCTCTAGGTTTAGGGTTTTGGGTTATTTTCTTCATTTATTATTGTATTCCCATGAAACCTCTTGTTTAAAATTCATCTTGGGTGTTTTCTTATTTTTCTCATGGGATATACTCTCTATATTTTTGAGAAGAATCTAAAATAACCTAACTTACAAGCTTGGTTGGAATTTTATGTGTTTTGACATCCCATAACCCTAACGCCTTTGTTTCAGGTTTTAAAGGGTGTCTGATATCCTCCGACTTCCGTAGAGTATTGGATTTATCCAAGTGCTCAACATCCTCTTGGCTCCGCATATATCAAGTTTTATAAAGTGCTTAACATCTCCATACTTCCACCTTTGTATCAGGTTTTACACTATGCCCGATATCCTCTAAACCTAGTGTTGTGGGTCTTGAATGGTGTTATACACTCTTCCATTTCCGCAGTGTGTCAGCGATTATCACCTACTCAACATCATCTGAGTTTTGCCAGTCCTTCAGGTTTTTCAAGGTGTTCGACATGTTCTATTTCCCGACACACACAATCCAGTCTGTCGGGTTTCCAAGGCTGCTTTGTAAGTTTTAACATCCGAATAGTAGGGCGGGTCTGTTCACTTGTTCAACAAACATCGAAACCTGATTTCTCTTTCAGTTGTTTTCAAGACTCCTCATGTCAGACCTGAGCCCTTCTAAGTATGGAAAGATGAAGTACAAATATCATAAGATAGATTCTTCTTCTTATATAAGTTGCAATTAAGACATCCAGGACACAGAGCTCGGTAATATAGACATATACGACTTCTAGAAAAGGATTGAGGATTCGTCTCAGAATTCATGGATGAAGTCAATAGCTATCAGCGGTCTCTCACTCACAGTAGGGTTTCTAGTATTAGCCCAATTCCCTGAATTCATTCTGGCATGTGCTTCTAACTATGACTCAACCTCCCACTCAGTGAGAAATCAAGCAGGAGAGTCTATAGTAAAATTAGACAGAGATTACTTTGATCAACTCCTAAAGTTTCCCAACTTTACAAAATATGTTGATTTAAATCTTAAGTCAGCACAGAAATCTTGGGACAAAGATCAAGAAGACTGCATCAAGCACGTGAACAAGAAATTCTTGATCAAGGCTAAACCAGTTGTTTCTAGGTTTCCTAAGGCAGTTCCTAGAAGTGATTTTATACTCAAAGTCAATGATATCATCACCCTACTGAGCTGGTTATTTGGACTCCAAGAGTTAAAAGAATTCCAAGGGTGGATGTATCAGTTCATGGTTGTCATTAAGAAGAATGACCAAGGCATTGATTGGGGCACCTTTATAAGTGATGAGATAGACTCTCAAATGAAAACGGTCTTATCTACTGGAAAGTTCTACATGATGTCATACGTTACCTACGCAGCAGCAGGTATGAGAAACTACCCAGGGTTGGATGTAAAAGGGAACCAAACAACTGATCACATATATCGATACTTCCCTCAGTTGACAATAAAAGGTTCTGAAGATAGTTTAGGAGAGTGAATGATGCCTTCTTTTATGAAAATATTTATAGGCTGGACCCTGAGCTGAGAAAGAAAAGAGTTTTTGATGAGGCATGGGTGGAGGTGTCAAAATGGGGTTGCATCTTCTTGCAATTCAAGAATTTTACCTATCTCCGGGTAGTAAGGTTCCACGGTACTCCTTTCCGTTTGCCCAAGTTTCCAGGTGACAAACTCATCCTTATGGAGTTGGTCATACAACTTTTGGATTTCCAAAAGTTCCAACAAAGCAAACACAAGGCCGTTGTCTCCTTCTTAATTTCCATCGGAAGGTACACATGTTCTACAGTGGTGAAGGCCAAGAATGTGGTGCATGAACTTCAAGATAAACTGAAGAAGCATATGAAGTTCAGAGAAGGATTCAATATTCAAGGAGTCCTTAAGTCCTATGGAACCTTGTATCTGCATGTGCCGCATGTAGAGGACATCTGGGTTGATCTTCGAGATGAGGTTTCCATCTAAAGAAAAGACAATAGCAAGTTGAATCTTGAAGAAATCCAAGCATTAGATCTGGCTGATATCCTAGAAGGCACCACAGATAATGAAAGTGTCTTGGAACCTAGATATGAACAATCAGATGGAGATCAACTTGGATTCCCAGCCATCGATTGGTTTGTTGCTGAAAAGGCTTCTATCACCGAGAGAGATGCTCAAACCCTTGTTCGCACTAAGGCATGGCTCATTTCTTGGGGAATGAGTTATAAAGAAAGGATCTTTTCAAAGATAACTACTCTAAAAGTGGGACCCTCCAAGGGAGAAAAGGAAAAGGATAAAAGCCCTACTAAGAGACAAATAAAGTTTAAATTTGTCAGAAGAGAAGAAAAACAGAGGGTTGAATCATCTACTCCCACACCAACAGTTGATGTATTGGATTCTCCTCCTCCTCCGCTGGAACAAGAGGAAATTATTTCAGAAATCGAGGTTAGTCAACCTCTTATTTCTCCTTTCATTGATTTCTCATCAGAGGTAATCCTTTCCCTTGCTTTCCCAGGATTTGGCTTTAGAGTCTTTACCCCCCTCTCCCCCAATCTTCCTCACCACATATCTCAACTCCACTTTCATCAGCCATGACCCGCATTTTCTCTAAACTTTCACCTCTCTCTGCTGGGCCTAGGTTGGCTATAGAAATGCCTCCTCCTTCCGCACCTTCATTCCCTCAGTCTACTCCCACAGTCACTACACTTGCAGTCATCACGACTCCACAAGAAAACCTTCCTCCACCCACAGATACAACCATGACACCTCCAATAAGAGCAATTTATTCCATCGTACCTCAATGGTTGGTTGACCAAACTCTGAGGAAGAGGAAGGTGGTAGTTCCCCTACCATCCTTCAATTTTAGTTCACTCAAGGTTTCTCCTACCAAATGTGCTAAGAAACCTAAAACAATTTCAAGGATTTCAGTAGATGCCTCAGGACATAAGTTTACAGAGATTACCACTCCTGCGGCCAACAAAACCAAGGAGAACATAACAGCTTCCGATTATTAGATTACAAGGGTGGATCTGGGAAAGGTAACAATAGAAGCAGCACAACAAGATGCACAATATGCCATGAATGTGCTATGCCAAAAGCTGAAGGAAACAAAGGTGAGCAGGGATGAGCTAAAAGAGAAAGTGGAACAGTTGATAGAAGTATTGCTTAAGCTCTCAAAGCCCTCTCAGTCAACCCTGTCATCTTCTACTCCTACTCCTATCAGGTTTGACTTCTCATTAGTACCTGTTATTGAGAATATAAATGAGAAGGGGAGAATGGTGGATGAATGGATTCAGAGGTTACTCCTTCAAGGAAGGAAAGTCATTGATGATACGATAGAGGTGTATAAATCCTTGGAGGAAATGAAAAAGGATGGTGACAAGATGAATGATGAATTTTCTCAAGAGGCTAGAAACCTCAAACTAACTTTGGAGACCCTCAATGCAATGAAGAAAATTCCATCTCAGGTCTTAGTGGAAGAAGGAATCATTCCACATGGGGATAAACAATTCCAGCTAACCAAGGCTATCAGGTTCAAAATAAAGATTCTCAGTGAAGCTTGCAACAAGTTGAGAGAATCCATAGATCAATTGATTGATGCCACCAGTGATATTGAAGAAGAGTTGTTCAAGATATTTCCCAAAGTATTGGAAGAAGGCTCAACCATTCTACCTGTTGATGGTTTCTATAAACAAATTTAGGAATTGATCGAGTAGGAACCAACTTCCATCTTTGATCTGAGCGTCATTGATAAATTTATAAAGATCAAGAATGTTTTGGAATCTCTGGGAAAACTTAATAAGAGATTGAAGAAACTTCCTGGCAATGCAAGTGACACACAAGAAACTTGTGAGGTTCTAAGTGATTATTCTAGTGTGTCAGATGAAGTTGAAATGCAAGGCATAATCCGGAAGTTTCAAGAGTTTCGAGACAAGCAGGTGTCATTGGAAGAAGACAAGGATGAGGAAACAAAATAATCAAATGATGTTACATGTCATTTCCTTCCAAAAATTGACATGTCTTTTTCATTTCCGTTTTGTCACATAGAAAGTAAATTTTGACTTGGTCTCCTGCGTGAGAGTCAAGCAAAATAGGAATCTTATTAAATGGCTATTTTCTAGGATTTATCCTATTTTCTCTCAACCCTTTTTATTATAAATAATGGATGCTTATGCATTGCAAAGGGTTGAGATTTTTGGAATATTGAGAACTATTGTGAAGAAGAAAAACTATGTGTTTTCTTTTAATCATTTGAGGAATAGAAAGTAATGCTATTTTGCAAACTTTGTGTTGTGAGATTCATCTTTCTTAAGATATTGTTCTTATGTTCAGGATCTTAAGCTATTCTTTGTTTAGCATCTTGATTGTTCTAATTGTTTCAAACATTACATTACATTTGTTATCTAAAACTCATATGATTATTTCGTGATCTGTGTTTTCTCAAAGAAAATACGTTCCTCTCATTTCCTTTCCATTGTGTTTCTTCCATAATAATAATTTCCTTTCTAATCCTTTCCATTTCTAAAACAACAATATCTTCACCTTAGTGTGGATATGGATTTCGGGATTCTATCCCAACCCCAATGGTTAGATTAGTGTAAATATTGTATATATTATTTCTGCCGCGTTTAGATTAGTAATAAATAGGAAGCCTCACCTGTCTTTGAGGAGGGATTTAATCCCATGTACTGTGGTTGAACCTCATATTTTGGATAAGCAAAATTTGCCAGCAATTCTTAGACAGTTTTGTACGCAGTATCTCATGACCACTGGAGTACGGTAGTTTGATAAGGACTACACCCTGTTACTGTTGTTGGACACATGTAAGTAATTGTTGGCTTGTATTTCATAGTTGGGTTGCCCTCTTATTCTATAGGTTGCATGGTATCTATGACTTCGACTATATCAGTGGGACAAAGGGGTCTTTATTTGTATTCATAGCCACATTTATTCTTTCAATATTCAAAAGAAACTAGGTCTTCACTTTATTTGTATTAGAGTAGTTTCAAAATACACCCGTTACTGTTTTGGACATGTTAAGTAATTGTTAGCTTTTATTTCATATTTGGTTGACCTCTTATTCTATAGGTTGCGTGGTATCTATGGCTTTGAGTATGACAGAGGGATAAAGGGTTTTTAATTTGTGTTCATAATCGTATTTATTCTTTCAATATTCAAAGAAACTATATCTTCACTTTCTTTATTTGTATTCATAGCCATATCCATTTCATTGAATTTCAGCCGGGTCCAACAGTTGTACTTACACTACTAATAGGCTTTGGTCATTGTCATTGCATTTGATCCACTTTACCACTAAACTATGACCATGTAATGCATGATGTAATGGTGCTATTATTTTTATAGAACTAAAAGGTTGGAATCAACTAGATTCTTTCGAGAAATTTTGCATTTGTTGGTATCAATGCATGAGTAATTGACCACCTTCGGCTTAGTGCCATAGACCGAGAGGTATCTAGTACTTCAATTTCCCTTGAATTTTGAACCCATCCTCTACACTTTTGAATCTCTTGGGATTTGTACCTTGGGGGATGGTGAGACAAAATGTGCTTTATACCATCATCCCACCGTTGGACTACAATCCGCTTGATATAGAACCAATTTTGATGGATCAGAATCCAAATAAAACTAAGAGACCCAGACCAGTAAAACACTTAGGAAAGTCTGTCCAAGTAGAAAACACCCCATCAAATTTCACTTGTGTCTAAGGGTCATACTAACACGGCTCATTTGATGCGTTAGAGTCCAAATAAAACCTAAAGATTGAGGTAAGGAAAATGTTTGGGAAGGTTGAACCTAAAACACAACATTTTCAGTAAGGGGTACAAAATCTGCCTAAGAGTGCCAAAAATGTATCCAAAATGTGATGGAGCTCATGTTGAAGAGCACATCGAAAACAATCACTAGAACATTTTGCCATAATTGAATTGGGTCCCTTCAGTTCTTTTAGTGTTCTAAAACTAATGGCCATAACTATATTAAGTATTAAAATAAGCCTTGTAATAGGATTCTATGGAATCAATTAGGTTAGTAAAGCTTGCAATCCTATAATGACACGTATATCTATGGCACAAGAAATTGAGAGAACATATTTTGTGATAGAAGTTGAGGTATAACATCCATGTTGGGTGATCGTAAAGATTTGTGCAAGGCGCTCCCTTTGCCCCCCATTCACTTGCCCCCTCCAAAAAAAAAGAAGAGATTTTTGTAGGTTGACACTCTTACACCAAAAAAAAATATTTGTTTGGATACACACCATTTGTAAAACATATGCAACAGACACTTTGAAACACTAAAACAAGTATAAACAAATCTCAATTTTTAGTTTGATTATGGTATTGACTTAAATGAACATTGGATAAGTCTAGCAAAATTGTTTTGAGAGATTATTGCACACTAGAATTGAAAGATTTTAATTACGTCCACGAGACCGGCAGGTCTATGGGACCACATAATTGTACCAACCCACCTTAGACCATAGAGTGTTTCTTGACCTCTTTTAAAAGGCTGCTCCTCTTCCGGCTGATATGAGATAACATTTACCCCAATCCTTTTATTTTGTTTTCCTCAAATATCTCTACCATGGACCCACTGTTTATGATTCCTTCATATCTTGAACGAATATTCGTGTACTTAAGTCATTGGAGGATTAATTGTGCTTCCGTCTCAACTGCGTATTACATAATACACAAGTTCTCTCTTCCCATTGCTCTTTGGGTATTGTCCACCTCCCTGTTTCACACCTAAGCTTGTGAGAGCTAGTCCTTAGTTGAGCAATGAGGATCTTCTCTTTCCATTTTATTTCGGCCCCTATGTAGGCTTTTTCACCGTGGTCACAAGTTGGATTGAACTTAGTAATGTAATGTTGACGCTACCTGCTTATTTTCTTTTGCCACATCATCAATCTGAACTTTTCATTTACATAGTTTTTGATGTCTTTGTTAAGATTCGGGGATTCGTTTAATTTGATATCCCATTTTTCCATCCATTTGTAGTTCTGCTTCATCCACGTGTTCTTTCTTCTATGTAACTCTTCGTCCATTGCAACCCTAGGCCGTCTGTCTGTTTTCATGTTTCCAACTTTTTTCGGGTACTTTATGAGCTTGATCATAGTTGTTGCCTCCAAGGGGAAAGAACTTGTTTTAGCCATGATGATTTCATAGGGAACTGTACGTACCCAAAATTGTAAGGTACTGTACTGCCAAAACAATGTAACAAGTGCCCCAATGATGATACAGGTCTCCTCGCAAGGTGTTCGGGATCCGGAAAAGATCTCCAAGTGTGCGTTAACATCCCGCATGCCCCGCTTAGCCCCCGCGTGCTTTGTTTTTCCCTTTTCCCCTCTTTTCTTGGCCTTTTTCTCTTCAGTGACGAAACCGCCGCCCTGCCTGGGTGGCGGTCTCGTGACCGCCGCCCTGAACAGGGCGGCGGTCCTGTAACCGCCGCCCTGCTCAGGGCAGCGGTCCGCGTTTTCCAGAAAGCTCTTTTAACACGACTCACGTAATTTCAACGTTTTACCAGCTTTTCTTTCACCGCCATGGGCTTCCATTTATGATTTTGGTCCCCTAGAATAGTGTTTTGCCATTGTTTATATTTTAAGAGTTCTATTTGGTTTTTACCTTGGGTAAATGCAAATGCTATAAATAGTTGGCTTGTGCTCAAGCAAATGGCCCCTCAAATTTAGAGTCTTCTGATTTCTCTTTGGTCAATAGATTTAGTTTTCATTTTGCTTAGTAATTCTGTTTAGTTTCTTTCATTGCATGCTTAGTTAGCTTGCCTTGTTTTGCTGTTAGTAAGCCACATATCCATCTTGTGCAATTCAGTATACTTGTTAGCTTTATCCATTTTATCCAATCCATTGGAGTAGAATAGTTTGTTTGAAATCAATAGGAAGCCATTAAAGTTGCAGGTTTTGTTCTTCAAATAGGATAGTTTCAGGTTCTGGACGCTTTATGTTGCATGACTCGCAATAAATCCCGCTAGGAATTGCATAAGCCAAGCTCTGTACTCTTGCGCTATCCCTCTCCTACTCGCATTATATTCGGTGTGTATTCTGAGCTGCCTTTATCCCAATATCTACTTCTGTTGATGCTAGCATTACACGATTTTCTGGATCCACGTGAACACGAAAGGAACGAGGAGATCACACTGAGGGGACAAGATCACATACACCATCGGATTCGCCACTGTTCTGCGGAATCCAGGTTCTAGCTTTCAAAGTTCTAGTTAGAATCATATCAAATAGAGTAGTTAATCACTTTATTTCATTTCAATTCTATTCTCGATATTGCCAGGGAAGCTGTGGGGATTGATAGTTTCTAAGAAACTATGATTCACTCCTCACTTCTGAGGTAGGATCGAGAATCTTGCAAATAGATTAAGACAATTATTTCATTGTTTAGAATAGATTCTACAAATTGCACAGACAAATAGCTACACTCGGTTATCTTGTTTGTTTTAATTTCGTCATTAGATTAATTGTCAAATTCTAGATATGTTAAATAGTTGCTCTTTTAAATTCATAATAGTTCATCAGAAATACAAAAAAATAGAGAAATCATATATGCTATAAATATACTTCACGTAGTTAAATTTCATTTTGTTACAGTTCATTTTTACATTGTTACTTTTGTATGACAATCACGGGACCTAGGGAGCCCAGGGAATACGTATTCAAGCCAATCGTGCCCCAGCCCAATCTCATCACAGCAATAACTGATATAGATCAAAATCTTAGGATCCAAGTCTTCCGAACAATGGTAAGCTTGCAACAAATCAATTCCCAGTTGAGCGGATTAAACATAGAAGACGACCAAGCACACACGTTTTGGTGAATCAACCAAACTACAGATTACCCTAGGTAAACATCCATATGACTGTAGAAGGGGTTTGAAAGAGAACAAATTGTTTGGTTGTGATCCTTTGGTCCCACAGCCAGATGCAGGAGACACCCTCTTCTAGATATAGATACCAGCCTAAGAATCCAGGTTGCAAGAACGCCTGTGAGGTACTCTGAGAAGATCACACAGCTATTGGTTTTAAACATAGAGGCTGAGAAAGCATACGATTACTGGATACTAGGGATTAGGACTGATTCTCACGCATGACCATAGCAGGACCGCAACAACCAAGAGTCTACGGTTGTGATCCACAAATCCCACAGCCCAACGAATCCGTAAGTAGAATTAGACATAGACACTGGCCTACGCACACTAGTATTCAGATCCACTCCACTTCCACCTATCATCATCAAACAGTTATCCTTACTAGACATAGCAGCTAACAAAGCTAAGGAGTTCTGGACTAGGCCAGAGAATCATCCATAAAGTCGACTATATTTACCATCCACCATATGACCTTATCTGGAGATATACACGAAACTATCCCAGGTCATTTTCCACGTATTCCACAACCCATAGATCGAATCATGCCAGAGCTCGATATTGATTGGAGCCTTCGAGCAGTCATCCTTGCTGATCGATCTATCACACCAGTTCAGGTTAGGAGGGCCTTCTTTGCCTTAGATTCACAAATTCCACTAGTGCGTATTGAAGACATTAGATTGCCTAACTAGTTTGTCTGCATCCCATACATATTCCATCCCCACCGGCTGTCTCGGCACGACCTCGGGAGGTCGGGTGTGAGGAAGAGTTACTTGTAGATTCCCACGCTCGCTTGTCACTTTTCCATCGTACAAAATTGGTGAACCCGACGTGAAACTTTCTACTTTCTAGTTTGGAGTCATAATTGATCTACTGGTTCTTTTTTACAACTCTTTCATCTTTCACCTCATTAGCTTTCACCATCACCTTCGCTCCTTCCCATTATTTCTGCGGGTATTCATATACCCCCTGAATATGTCAGGATTCGATGCATATGGCAGACCCCTCTTGGGTCTTGAGGCATACTACGCCCAAAAAAATAGACAATCATCACCCTCACTCTCAGTATGGGGTGACAACTACTCAACTAACCAGTTGTCAACACAAACTCCAAGGATCAGATATAACTCATCTTTTCAAACTGAGGAGTTAGATCAGCTTGCTCAAACACAACAAACAGAGCCTTCAGGCTCGAATAACATGACATTCACCAGAGAATCTAGTTCATCTCCTCAGGTGCTGCTTAGACCACAAATTAGTAGACAATCAGAATCATACCGAGGTTTAGATGATGAAAATTCGGTACATTATGCCAGGAATGACCAATGTTCTTGAGAATGTACCCACCTATAAGAGGTTTACAAACACAACCTGAGGTCTCTTTTCAAGAAAATACCTCCATGCCACGTCATATAGGAAAATGCCCTTGGGGAAACTTGGCAGGGCAGCGATCAGTTCATAGCAGGATATCACATGCCTAAGCAACACCATGATATACAACAAACACCACTAGGAAAAACATTGTGACTTCACCAAATGAAGTCATTTCAGCTCTAGTAGAAAAGGTTAGGGAGTTAGAACTTACCCAAACAGGTCCAAAATCCTCAATTCATGCAAGCAGGAAGTTCCAATCCTCCACACCATCCTAGCCAAGTAGACCTCCTCACAAGAGTAGGCACGTTAGGCATGACTCCTCAGTATTCACAACAAACGCCAACTAGACCCACCATCTCTAACACTGTTCCTCCCGGTCTAGTACAAAACAATCCATTCCTGGACAATACCCCGTCATACTTAAACATGTACTCCAAATCACCACAAGGGGATATGTTCTCCTCTCCCGGCATGTTTGCTCAAACACAGGTGTTTCCTTATGCCCCTACCAACGCATACGCTACGCCATATCAACAACCCATTCCACCACCACTCCCTCAGCAAGCACCATCAATGGTAATGAAAACCTATGCGATATGGGACTTATTCAGAATATTTGAAAGAGCCCTTAGATTTCACCATACGAAGCATCATGCTTCCAAGACCAACTTCACTGATTTACCCAAATACAAAGGTGAGGGAGATCCAAACGCACATATCAAGGGAGCTTACGCTACAGCCATTCGAGAACTACTCCCATGGGATGGGGTTGTTGCTAAACATATTCCCATTGTAAACCTTGGAAGGCATCGCTCTCGATTGGTATTATAGAATACCTGAGGCTTCCATAAATCCATTGGTCAAGCACTAATCATATCAGAATTCATCAAGGCCTTTGACATGAACAAATTATTAAGTGACAGGAATCAGGGATTTTCTTACACATCTCAAGAACACGTTTCGAATATTGTTTCACCTCATTTCATCCAAATTCATGGCGTACAGTTGATTTTATTCATTGACTAAAGTGCTCCAAACATGGATCAAATGGAACTATGCAATTCATTCCTTCTTATTCATATTAGCGAAGAGAAGTGAAGTTGAAGAAGTCCAGAAGTTCCCATTAAGAACTTACGATGAAGTACTTGAAGTGCTCTTCGAATAGATCAAGTAGCAATTGATAGTGGTTACAAACATATGGAGTTTCAAACTGGGAGGTTAGTCACCCCCAACCAGAACACTACAACTTATCCTACTACCATGAACTTCAATCAAGGACCTAAAATCCTTAATAAAAATGGGGTGTAACAACAGATGGAGTAACCGAATCAGCCTAAGAAGGTAAATGTTGTCAATACTCCATCACAAATAAACAACCAACGAAAGTAACAAATTTACCCCGAAAATCAATCACAGTGTTATTTTAACCATCCACAACAACAACAATCCATTGACGATGGTTAAAAATCCTTGTCCAGGGTTCAAGCCAAAATTCAACTAGGTTACCAAAACTAGAATTCAAGACCAAAAACAACAAATGTAAAATTGTTTGATAGACAACGGTTTGATCGGAAATTTTGGGCCACAATACGCATCAAACCAACAAACTAGGAATTACAATCCTAATTCTGTATTGTGGTTTCCACAAAATTTGGGGCCATGACACTAGAACGTGTCATTGACTACAATAAATTCATGCAACGCTTGCCAGATGAACAAAGACAACTTTTCATGGATATGTTAATTTTGCAGAATCCTATGTCACCAGCATCAAATACCTTTTTACCAGGGGCAGTTTCCCTTGATCAAAATGCACCCCTCAAGATCTTCAATGATCTGCTCCCAAATCACAATAACAACAAGGCTAAATCTAACTGGGACAAACAAGGAGTGTAATCCAAAGGAAACAATGATCATGAAGCCTCGACCTCGCTAAATCCATTAGTTGCTGCCACAACTAGGAAGTCAGCCACACCTAAGGTAGTCAGTTTAGTGGAGGTTAGACCGAACTACCCATTGAAGCTGTAACAAGGACATGAGAGTATTTCTCTCAGCCAAGATCCAAGCCACCTGCCAGAGATAGGATGACATCCAACAAATCGTAGCAAAACCTGTGGGTGCCTATGCATTTAATTAATGACCTAACAAAAACCTTCTCGCACATCTCCTTTTTGGATCTTATTAGAAAAATTTCGCTCACAGGGCTGCTCTTTTAGAGCATTAGGTTTGGGCCATTTAATTAACATCACTCCACCTCCTGAAACACAGGTAAATCATATAGACTCCTCGATGTTCATCCTCCAGGGTACCTAGGCAGATAGGGATGTCAAATTCATATTCGAGATAAACAAAATGCCAACAGATGCTGAGATTGCACGTCAGAGGTGATCCAAGCCTTACATTTGCAAGTATGGGTTTATAACAACTATGTAAAGCATGCAATGGTGATGACGATGGGGTGGCAGTTAACATAGTCCCCTTCTCTTTCCTTCCTAAAAGAACTAGGGTATGGAGAAAGAATTGTTCCACAACTCGAAATACACTAAGGGGCTATGATTAGTCTTAAAGCCACCTTTTGGAACTATAATATTACCGGTCACCTTAGGACCCAAAACCATCTTGACTGAGTTTTATATTATAGATTCAGAGTAAACTAACTATAATATGATCCTCGGTCCTAACCAAAAGATACACCGAAGTGAAGGCAATCCCTTCTATGCTATTTCAAGAAGTAAGGTTTTACACTTAGGAAATCATAGAACACTAGCCAAAGGTGATCCAAAACCATTTGATGTAAACCTATCTGACTTAAAGAGGTAAAGACCAGGCATGCACTCAAGTTTGAACTCCCAAAGAAACCATGGTTGATTAATAAACCTACCGACACAAAAACCATGAAGAAAATTTGGTACCTATGACAGATCTTGAAACTATGAGCCTAGAGGATGCCCCAACCCCCTGATGGGCTTTTTTTGGGTAAAAACGAGGTATCAAGGTCAATGTACGTGGAAAAGTGACAGGTGAGCTTGAGAATCAACAAGTAACTCTTCTGCGTACCCGACCTCCCGAGGTCGTGCCGAGACAGCTGGTGTGGGTAGAATGCACAGGCAAACTAGTTAGGCAGTCTAATGTCTTCGACACGCACTAATGGTATTTGTGAATCTAAGGCAAAGAAGGCCCTTCTAACTTGGACTGGTGTGATATATCGATTAGTGAGGATGACTGCTCGAAGGCTCCAATCAATATCGAGCTCTGGCGTGATTCGATCTATGGGTTGTGGGATACGTGGAAAATGACCCGGGATGGTTTCGTGTATTTCTCCTGATAGGGTCATATGGTGGATATAGTCAACTCTATGGACGATTCTCTGGCCTAGTCCAAAATTCTCTAGCTTCGTTAGTTGTTGTGTCTAGTAGGGATAACTGTTGAATGATGAGAGGTGGAATCGGAGTAGACTGAAATACTAATTTACGTAGGCCAGTGTCTATGTCTAATTCTCTTATGGACTCGTTAGGCTGTGGGATCTGTGGATCACAACCATAGACTCTTGGTTGTTGCGGTCCCGTTATGGTCATACGGGAGATCAAGTTCTGATTCCTAGTATCCAGTAGTCGTAAGCTTTTTCAGCTTCTATGTTTAGAACCAACAGTTGTGCGATCTTCTCAGAATACCTTACAGGTGTTATCGCAACTTGGATTCTTAAGCTGGTATCTATATCTACTAGGGTGTCTCCAGCGTCTGGCTGTGGAACTAAAGGATCACACCCGAATGTTTGTTCTCTTTCGAGCCCTTCTACAGTCATGTGAGTATTTTCTAGGGTAATCTGTAGTTTGGCTGATTTGACCAAAACAGATGTGCTTGGTCGTCTTCGATGTTTAACCCTCTCAACTGTGCCCTGATCTGTTGGAAGTCTGTTGTTGTTTGGAAGACTTGTATCCTAAGGTTTTGGTCAATATCAGTTATTGCCACTACGGTATTGGGCTGGGGCACAATTGGCTCGAAAATGTATTCCCTGGGCTCCCTAGGTCCCGTAATTGTCATGCAAAAGCAGTAATGAAACAAACTATAATAAAGTAAAATCTAAGTGCACTTCTAGCATATGTAATTTCTTTTTTGTATTTTCTGGCAATTTATAGGAAAGCAGCTATTTAAAATATTTAGAATTGACAACTAAACTAATAATGTAAAACAAACAAAATAGCCGAGTGTAGCTATTTGTCTGTGCAATTTTGTATATCTATTCTAAACAACGAAATAACTAATCTATCTGCAAGATTCTCGATCCTACCTCAGAAGTGAGGAATGAATCATAGTTTCTCAGAAACTATCAATCCCCACAACCTCCCTGGCAATATCGAGAATAGAAATAACTGAAATAAAATGATTAACTACGTTATTTGATAAATTCTAACTAAAACTTTGAAAGATGGAACCTGGATTTCGCAGAACAGTGGCGAATCCGATGGTGTGTGTGTTCTTGTCCCCTCAGTATGATCTCTTCGTTCTTTGTGCTCACGTGAATCCAGAAAAGCGTGGAATGCTTGCATCAACAGGAATAGATATTTGGATCAATGGACAGCCTTCAGAATGCAGACAGAATAGAATGCGGATAGGAGAGGGATAGCGCAAGAGTACAGAGCTTGGCCTATGCAATTCCTAGCGGGGTCTACTGCGAATCATGCAACAAAAGCGTCCAGAACCTGAAACTAGTCTGTATGAAGAGCAAAACCTGCAACTTTAATGGCTGCCTAGACTATTTTACTCCAAAATAATAATACTGTTTGCACAAGTTGGATCTGTGGCTTACCAACAGCAACACAAAGCTAAAACAAACCTGCAACAAACTATACTACCAATCCTAAGCAAACTATGAGGGACAAGCACTGAAAACATGAAACTTGGAGTGAAAATGGTGGCCCAAATAATGTCTGCACTTGCACAAGTTGGATATGTGGCTTACCAGCTGCAATACAATACTAACCAAAGCACTGAAATGAGCAATCAAACTAAGCAAACTAGAAGACTGAACTACTAAAACTGATGAGCTTCTTCTAAAACAAGAATGAGGGCATGAAATTTGCATGTGCACAAACCATGCATTTATAGGAATCCAAACATCCAAAAATCAAATCCAAACTGAACTCCTAAACATTAAACAAAAGAAAAACACTATTCCAGGGGACCAAAAACATTAATGCATGCTCAAGTCGGCAAGAAAAGCTGGTGAGTCATGATATTTCACGCGGGTCGCGTCAAAAGAGCATTCTGGAAAACGTGCACAGGACCGCCGCCCTGCTCAGGGCGGCGGTTACAGGACCGCCGCCCTGTTCAGGGCGGCGGTCACGAGACCGCCGCCCTTCAGGGCGGCGGTTTCGTCACTGAAGACCAAAAAGCCAAGAAAAGAGGGAAAAATAGGGAAAACAAAGCACGCGGGGGCTAATCGGGGTATGCGGGATGTTAACGCATATCTGTAAAGCTTTTCTGGATCCCGAACACCTTGCGAAGAGACCTGTATCATCATTGGGGCACTTAGTACATCGTTCCACAGTACAGTACCTTACAATTTTGGGTACGTACATATTGCCCCCTCGGAGAAGCGTTTTAGCCATGAAGAGGCGTAAAACGGTGGGTCCGAGTATGGCCGTCCTGAAATGGGAAGTTAGAAGTTATACCTTACACGTCCGTGTGTTGAAATGACGCCATCCAAAATTCCCGCTACCTGCAAAATGAAAAGAGAACTCAAATGCAGATAGATACAATAATTTGGAAAATAAACGTTAAAATAATAGAGAAAGAGGACGTACCATTTGTGCGAGGATAGAAACTTACCTCCGTCGGTGCTCCGAACCTGTGAAAAAGATATTTTAAAACGAATCGGGGCATTATATATATGAAAGTGGGCCCATTTTCCTATTCATTTGCGCGAGTTGATTTGATTGATTTTGAGCTCTGGGACCCACGGTGACGGTTTCTCACACGAGTAGAGTCAAAACGTCCGCAGTGAGATAGAGATCATGCCTCCACGTGCGGAACGCCACCCTGCGAGATCACAGGTTGGTTTTCTTCAATCTTGTGTTTTTCCCCCTTCTGATTTGAAATGTTAAATTCTTTGCAATGGGGGGGTTATTTTCGAAAATGTTTGGTTTAAAGGGTCCATCTAGGGGGGGCGCCTACTGGGTAGGCCCCATTTTTGATAAAAATGGTCATTTTTTGCATTTTTTGGGCTTTTTAAGCCCTAAAAACCCGCGCGGGTTTTCGGACCGCGACCGCCGCCCTGGACAGGGCGGCGGTTACACGACCGCCGCCCTGTACAGGGCGGCGGTCACGAGACCGCCGCCTTTAAGGCGGCGGTTACAAAACCGCCCCCCTGCTCAGGGCGGCGGTTCTGAACAGAATGCAAAAGAACCTATTTTGAAAGCTTGTACTTGCATTTTTAGCATTTGTACGTGTTTTTATGCTTCTCTTGATATTGCTTAGATACTAACTTACTCTTCTTTGTGTGTTTTTGGGCGTATGCAGGCAAAAGAGGAGTACATTAGATGGAGCCGGGAGAGAGAGTGTGACTGGCTGCCCGGGGTATTGGATGCCCTCTCAGCAGATGAGGAGGACACATTGCAGAGGGCCGGCATATTGCGTATATCGCGTGTGCCCCACGTTGCTCCATCCAGTCACATTCTTTGTGACCTATTTTCATATTGGGATGCAGATCGGAACACCTTCCGACTGCCAGGGGTCCGTGGTGAGTGGACCATCACTTTGGAGGATGTTTACCGCATCCTGGGGGTCCCGATCATTGGGAGGAGACTCACACTGGAGACAGCTGGGTCCAGGGCACAGATAGCTCAGTGGGCTGGTTATATGGGAGATGCAGCTATTTCCACGGGGCCGAAGAAGGGAGTGCGAGTCAGATCCATTCCTTCTTTGCCCATCCCTATCTTTCGACAGGCTATTATGGGGATCCTTGCCTCGAGACTCATCGGGGACAAGGGAGGGGACACCTTATTATACTGTTGGGGCCCCATCATTGCACAGATAGAGGGACATGGCCGGAAATACGCCTGGGGCGCAGATATTTTGGGGACCACCTACCATGACTTATACAGGGTGGTCCGATTGCAGGGACAGTCCTTGAGCCACCCCACTCTAGTCATGAGTTGGGTGTATGAGCGCTTCATTCCGTATGGCAGAGGCGTGGAGGTGGCAGATCCCGGGGCGGTGAGGGCAGCCCGATGGTCAGGTATGTCAGTGCTCAGAGCACCTCACCAGCCAGTAGCCACCCTTACCACAGCAGACATGGAGGCTACACCGTACCAGCTTATGGCCGGTATATGGGGAGAGGAGACCACGACATTGGTCTCCTGCTCCATCACAGGGCAGCTTATCGATCGTGTGGGACGGGTAGAGGTACATCCCTTCAGCAGGGTTCCTCAGCAGTTTGGCCTCCCATACGCGGCTATGCTTCCTCCAGTAGCACCTGTTTATAGATCAGTCCGAGAGGCTAGAGGGGGGCCTAGAGGCCGTGGTTGGACAGTGGTTACCCCTGGCATTCCTATTGCAGCCAGGGGGATAGTTCGGGCCAGAGGGAGAGCTGGTGCGCCTCAGGCACCATTACTTCAGATTGCTGCAGGTCCTGCTCATAGCAGTGACGACCCCATAGATATTGACTCCGATTCTGAGGAGCACACAGAGGGAGGGTCAGAGGAGCAGACGGATGAGAGCGATCCTGAGTGGCATGATACTCAGGACATTCTGCGGGCAGAGAGGGAGGAGCAGAGTGCAGAGAGAGAGACCGTGGCTTCTGAGGAGCCACTCTCCCAAGGCCATGGTGGAGATGATGAGTCCGTTGCGGGGCGTCATGTTGCCCCAACTACAGGAGCAGCCCCTCAGTCGGCAGCGGCATCTGCAGCGGGTGCTGGCCCTGGCGACCCATCTTGGAGGCCTGGTGATCCGAGTAAGTTATCCTCTCCTCCTTTCAATGCTTGTTTGTTTTAGGATTTGTCTTTGAATGTTAACTCTCCTTATATTTGTATTGTGTACACTTTAACCTCTTGCCTAGTTCCTAATTCATTTTTCTTTCTTTGCTTTGCAGAGACTGTTGATGAGTGGCGGGATCTAATCCGTAGGGTTTGCGTCGATTCTCTGATGATCCCTATGGATAAGACCCGTGCGGAGTTATCTGTGGATGCCGGAGAGCCCTCAGCAGCCGGTAGGCACACTGACGTCTTCGCTCCCGTTTGGCATGTGGCCAAGATGGTGTCAACTCTCCGTACAGAGTTGGCAGGCTATAGGACAGCCGAGCGTCTTATGAGGAGCCGCTCTCATGGTGAGACTACGACTGCCCCTAGGGACCCCGAGCCCTCCGTCCATTCAGAGCGCCAGCGTAGCCGGAGTCCTAGGCGAGGGCGCGCACCTTCAGCGGGATCGCGCAGGGGTTGAGAGGCCACTTGGCTTTCTGTATTTGTATTTAGATTCTTTTGTGTATTACGGGCTCTTTGAGCGTTTTGACCATGCCTAGTGCATGATGGCATTGTATATAAACTTTGATTATTTATATATATGCGTCGGTTTTGGATCAAAACTTGTCATTTGTATTCTACTTTCTTTATTTCCAACTGCTTCGTGTATACTATGATGTATGTATTATATGCTTTCTAGAATGTATGCAATGGAAAACAGATGATGCAAATGTTTGCTTTCTTTTTGTGTTTCATGATGCTGATACATGATTTTGTAGATATATTGTGATCTTAAATCTTAGTTTCTGTGAGCAATTTGGATACCTCATGATTTGTTTTGGCAAAGTGATGAAAATAATCAGTACGATGAACAGATTAACTTGCCCCACTCCTAACTCCACGCAACTAGTAAGATGCGAGGGCTCATCACCAAGAGCCAAGAAGGGCGCAAGTTATGGAATATGGTGAAGTGATAGTGATGAAAGACAGACGAAGCTTTGGTGGAACCAAATGAAAACTACAAGCTTATTCTACCTGAATGACTTCATAGTTTTGGATGCAACTTGCTTTGCGGTTTATCCAGACTTAGACCCGTAGATGGCCACATAGTAGACAAAATCTGGGTTTTTAGGATTTTTAACTCTCTTGGAATTTTTGAACATCTGATTCATTCGTTATTGACTCAAAGTTTGAATTGATTGTTTATGACCTTTTAACATTTACTTTGTTTAGAGGACCCCCTACACTTTGCCCCATGCTACCTGTAAGAAACATGGGTTTATCACCGTGGGCAAGGCATAGGCGAGTAAGGGCATTTCCATCCTTTCCCAACCCTACGTCACTAGTAAGAGACGCAAGCTCATCACCGAAGGTTGGTGGGGCAAGGAAATGTGTAAAAATAAAATTTTCTGTTTAATCACTTCTTGACTTGTCTATTTGAGTAAAATGTCAGTATATGCTTATTTCCAAAGAGATGTGTATATGGGATAGATGTGACACCATGAAGCTTCTAGAACAGACCATAGGCAAGACACCTATCCTAAGAAGAAATCAAAGCGAGAACAAACTTGCAGATCTTGGTATGGTTACCGTTAGGACTTCGTCATGTCTGATTTTGTTTGATAAAAGATTCTGAGTTGATTGATGATATTGAAGACGGAGAAGTATGATTAAAGAACTTTATGCCAGAAACATCACGAGTTTGAAATAAGTTGCTTTGAGAATAGATTCCCTGATCACAATTTGTGTAAGAACAAGTGGACAAAATGATCCTAATTTATATGAAAATGCAATGTAGATAGTTATATAGGTAGCGTTAGCTGCTTACGCGTAGAAACGCTTGAGGTGGAGAGAATTGACTGTTTCGCCAAACTCCTCACCTTCTAGCGTGCATAAGAGGTATGCACCATTTCCGTAGTCCTTCATGACTCGGTATGGGCCCAACCATTTGGGCCGGAATTTCCTTCCTTCGCCGGTCTTCTTGTCGATCCGGCTATCTAACCTTAGAACTAGGTCACCTTCGTATATGTCACGTTCATAGACCTTCTTGTTGTACTGCCGGCACATCCGGTCGGCATAGACTCTATGTCGTTGTTCAGCATCTAACCTAGTTTCATCTAGGCTTTCTAGTTGAGAAAGACGTGCTTCTCTGTAAGCGTCTTCATCCATGGATGGTAATGGGAAGTCGTCCTTAGGACATGCTTTGTTGATGTCTCGGAAGTCTATGCAAATGCGTATCTTCCCGTTCTTCTTGAGAACGGGAACGATATTAGATACCCATTGGGAGTAGTCTACTGGCTTGATAAATCCTACCTGAAGGAGTTTTATTACCTCCTCTTTTACCATGAGGGCTACTTTGGGCTTCATGGGTCTTGATTTTTGTTTAATTGGCTTTGCATCTGATCTAGTGACGAGGTTGTGTACCGCAATGTGGGGTGCGACTCCTGTCATCTCTTTGTAATTAAATGCAAATGCCTTTTGATGTTCTTTGAGAACCTGAGTATGTATTTCCACTTCCTCTGGGGTTAACGAAGAACCTAACTTTAAAATTCTTGGTTCATCTTCCGTTCCGATATTGACATCGATTGTTTCTTCAATTAAAGAGGCATTACCCTCTTCGAACTCAGGTGGTGCCGGAGGTAGATCTATATCATCCCCGTTTTCCACCGCGTATATATTAGGTTCTTTTTGTGAGGGAAGATTCATTACAGGATTTCTGAAGTAGGAAGATGAATGCGGGATCAGGGATAAATCTAGCGTGTGATAGGAGAGATGTAGTGCTGCAAAGGCATTTAAGTAATCCAAAGTAGCCGCATCATTTCCAACATGGTCTAGGATGGTAGATTCACTTCCGTTTGAAAGAGGATCCATCATTGTTTTTATTAATGGTTCGTTACGAATGGATACCGTGAAATGAGTATCTTCTAGCTCATTGTTTGGAGTAAAACGTGATGCTGAGGTTGCTATTGAATCGGCGAGAAGATTTTTTTCTCACGGGATTGCTTCAATGGATATGAAGTTGAATGCCTTGCTTAAATCTAATACAGCGTTTTTGTAAAGTTGCAAGTGTTCGGCTTTAGTTTCATATACCTCTGAAACTTGGTTTGCCACTAATTGCGAGTCTCCTAAAACTCTGATATTATCAATACCAATTCTTTTGGCTAAGGTAAGGCCAAGGAGGAGGGCTTCGTATTCAGCGCTGTTGTTTGTGCATTCAAAGTTTAATTTAAAAGAGAATGGGAGGACCTTCTCTTCGGGTGAGGTAAGAATTATACCTGCCCCCGCTCCATAACGGCATTTAGCTCCATCGAAATGGAGAGTCCAATACTTAGCCGGGAGTATGGATGTAGGTGTATTTGTTGTGTTTGCACACTCTACTTCTACCATAAAGAGATCTTCTGCTGGCAAGGAACCAACACCTAGGGAAAATCTGATACCTACTGAATCGAATGGTAAGAACATTGGTGAATCTTGTTCTATCAACTCAACAATCTTCGCAGTAGTCCCTAATGATACTATTTCTTTAGTTTTACCTTTAGGGGTTGGAATTGTTTTGGCTATGTTGGTAGTTTCAAGATCCGTCGTAGGTACCAACTTTTCCTCTGGCTTTGGGTCAGAGGGTTTGTTAAGTTGGTTTGTTGGAAGTTCGAATTCTGAGTGTATACCTGGTCTTTTCTTTAAATCAGCTAGGTGTACGTCAAACGGCTTTGGATCACCTTTGGCTACAAATACCTTTCCCAGATGCAAGAATCTTACTTCTTGAAATAGCGTGGAAGGGATTGCCTTCATTCGATGTATCCATGGTCGGCCGAGGATCATATTATAGTTAGTTTCCCGATCTATAATATAAAACTCAGTCAGGATTGTTTTAGGTCCTAAGGTGACCGGTAGTATTATAGTTCCTATCGAAGTGGCTTTAAGGCTATCATAGCCTCTCAAGGTATTTCGTGTAGTAGAACAGTTTGTTTCTCCATATCCCAATTTTTGGACAAAAGAGAAAGGGACTATGTTAACTACAGCCCCATCATCAACCATTGCCCGTTTTACATAGTTATTATAAACTTGTACTTGCAAGTGTAGGGCTGGATCACCTCGGCGTGCGATCTCAGCATCTGTAGGCATTTTACTTATTTCGAATATGAATTCAACATCCCTATCCGCCTGTCCCGGTGGATAAACATCAAAGTCTATATGATTTACTTGCGCTTCTGGTGGTGGAGTGATACTAACTAAATGACCCAAACCTAACGCCTCTAAAAGAGCAGCCCTGTGAGCAAGGGAATTCTTTAGTAAATCAAGGAATGAAATATGCGAGAAGGTTTTTGTTAGATCATTAATTAGATCGTATGCACCCATAGGTTTTGCTACGGTTTGCTAGATGTTATCTGTTTCTGGCAGGTGGCTTGGACTTGGTTGAGAGAAATACTCTCGTGTTCTCGTAATTGCTTCAACGGGTAATTCGGAGTCTAACTCTACTAATCCAACTACCTTAGGTCATGGTTGACTTCCTAGTTGTGGCGCGACTAACGGATTTAGCGAGGTTGAGGCCTCGTGATCGTTGTTTCCTGTTATTGCACCTTTGTTTGTTCCAGTTGGTTTCAACCTATCGTTATCATGATTTGGGAGTGGATCATTAAAGATCTTGAGAGGGGCATTCTGAGGGGAAACTGCCCCTGCGAAGGTATTTGCCGTTGGTGGCGTAGGATCTGTTAAGAACATATCCATAAAGAATTGTTTTTGCTCATTTGGCAAGCGTTGCATGAATTTGTTGTAATCACGACACGTTCTAGTGTCATGCCCTTGAATTTTATGGAAACCACAATAAGAATTGGGGTTGTAATTCCCGTTTTGTTGGTTTGGTGTGTATTGTGGCCTAAAATTCCGATCAAACTGTTGCCTATTAGGACCAAAGTTTTGGAATTGTTGTTTCTGGTTTTGACTTTGGTTTTGATAACCAAAGGAGTTTTGGCTTGGTCCTTGTATGGGATTTCGCCGTTGTTGTTGTTGTGGATTATTAAAATCCACCGTATTGATCGTCGGGGTAAAATTGTTGTTTCTTTGGTTGTTTGTTTGTGACGGAGCATTAACGACATTTACCCTCTTGGGCTGGTCAGTTACCCCATCTGTTGTTACCCCACGATTTTTGTTAAGGATTTTGGGTCCTTGATTGACGCTTGTGGTGGTTGTAGTGTTTTGAGTAGAGGTGATTAACCTCCCGTTTGCTCCATACGTCTTACGGCCACTATCTATTGCTGCCTGATCAATTCGCAGAGCACTCTCAAGTACCTCATCATAAGTCCTTAGTGGGAACTTCTGGACTTCTTCCTTCACTTCTCTGCTAAGAGAATGAAGGAATAAATCACATAGCTCCATCTGATCCATGTTTGGAGCGCTTGCCGAGGAATAAAGGACTGTGCGCCACCTTTGGATGAAATGGGTGACAGACTCGTTATGTTCTTGCTTGATGTGCAAGAACTCCCTGATTCCTGTCCTTAGTAGTTTGTTCATGTCGAAGGCTTTGATGAACTCAGACACGAGTTGTTTGAATGAATGTATGGAAGCCTCAGGTATTCTATAATACCAATCGAGAGCGATGCCTTCCAAGGTTTTGGGAAATATTTTAGCAACAACCCCGTCCCAAGGGAGTAATTCTCGTATGGCTGTAGCGTAAGCTTTGATATGCGTGTTTGGATCTCCTTCACCTTTGTATTTGGGCAAATCGGGAAGAGGCCTTGGAAGCATAACGCTTCGTATGGTGAAATCTAAAGGCTCCTTTAAATATTCTGAATAAGTCCCTATCGCATACGTCTCAACCATTGATGGTGCCTGTTGAGGAGGTGGTGGCGGAACGGGTTGTTAGATATGGCATAACGTACGCGTTGGCAGGGGCATAAGGAGGTCCCTGCGTTTGAGCAAACATGCCGGGGGATGAGTACATATCCCCTTGTGGTGATTTGGAGTACATGTTTAAGTACGAAGGTGTACTATCCAGGAATGGATTGCTTTGTACTGGACCAGGAGGAACAGTGCTAGCGATAGTGGGTCTAGTTGGCACTTGTTGCGAATATTGAGGAGTCATACCTAACGTGCCTACTCCTGTGAGGAGATCTACTTGGCTAGGATGGTGCGGAGGATTGGAACTCCCTGTTTGTATGATTCTCGAATTTTGACTTGCTTGGGCAAGTTCTAATCCTCTAACCTTTTCTATTAGAGTTGAAATGACTTCGTTTGGTGAAGCCACGATATTGTGCCTTGGTGGCGTTTGTTGTATACTATGGCTTTGTATAGGCATGTGATATCCTGCTATGAACTGATTGTTATCTTGCCAAGAATCTCTGAGAGTATTTTCCATACGTGATGGCATAGGGGAATTTTCTTGAGGAGAGAACTCGGGCTGTATCTGCAAAGTTCCTACAGGTGGGTACATGCCTTGAGAGCGTTGTTCACTCCTAGGATAATATATTGAGTACTCGTCATCTAGAACTGAGTATGGATCTGACTGTCTACTAATAGGTGGTCTGAGTAATACCTGAGGAGATGAAGCAGACTCTCCAGTTAATGTCATATTGTTCGAGCCTGAAGGCTCTGTTTGTGTTTGAGCAAGTTGCTCCAACCCCTCTGTTTGGAAGGACGAGTTATATCTAGTCCTTGGTGTTTGTGTTGACAACTGATTAGTTGAATAGTTGTCGCCCCACATTGAGAGTGAGGGTGATGACTGCCTATTCTGTTGGGCGTAGTATGCCTCAAGACCCAAGAGGGGTCTGCCGTATGCATCGAATCCCGACATATTCGGGGGGTATATGAATACCCGCAGAATAATGGGAAGGAGCGAAGGTGATTTGGAGAAGATGAAACTTCTCAAAGAGAAGGTGAAAGAATTGTTTGCGTTCACGTCGGGTTCACCAATTTTGTACGTCAGAAAAGAAACAGGTGAGCTTGAGAATCAACAAGTAACTCTTCTGCGTACCCGACCTCCCGAGGTCGTGCCGAGACAGCCAGTGTGGGTAGAATGTGCAGGCAAACTAGTTAGGTAGTCTAATGTCTTCGACACACACTAATGGTATTTGCGAATCTAAAGCAAAGAAGGCCCTTCTAACTTGGACTGGTGTGATAGATCGATCAGCGAGGATGACTGCTCGAAGGCTCCAATCAATATCGAGCTCTGGCGTGATTCGATCTATGGGTTGTGGGATGCGTGGAAAATGACCCAGGATGGTTTCGTGTATTTCTCCTGATAGGGTCATATGGTGGAATATAGTCAACTCTATGGACGATTCTCTGGCCTAGTCCAAAATTCTCTAGTTTCGTTGGTTATTGTGTCTAGTAGGGATAACTGTTGAATGATGAGAGGTGGAATCAGAGTAGACTGAAATACTAATTTACGTAGGCCAGTGTCTATGTCTAATTCTCTTATGGCTCGTTTGGCTGTGGGATTGTGGATCACAACCATAGACTCTTGGGTTGTTGCGGTCCCGTTATGGTCATACGGGAGATCAAGTTCTGATTCCTAGTATCCAGTAGTCGTAAGCTTTTTCAGCTCTATGTTTAGAACCACATTGTGCGATCTTCTCAGAATACCTTACAGGTGTCTATCGCAACTTGGATTCTTAAGCTGGTATCTATATCTACTAGGGTGTCTCCAGCGTTTGGCTGTGGAACTAAAGGATCACACCCAAATGTTTGTTCTCTTTCGAGCCCTTCTACAGTCATGTGGGTATTTTCTAGGGTAATCTGTAGTTTGGCTGATTTGACCAAAACAGATGTGCTTGGTCGTCTTCGATGTTTAACCCTCTCAACTGTGCCCTGATCTGTTGGAAGTCTGTTGTTGTTTGGAAGACTTGTATCCTAAGGTTTTGGTCAATGTCAGTTATTGCCACTACGGTATTGGGCTGGGGCACAATTGGCTCGAAAATGTATTCCCTGGGCTCCCTAGGTCCCGTAATTGTCATGCAAAAGCAGTAATGAAACAAACTATAATAAAGTAAAATCTAAGTGCACTTCTAGCATATATAATTTCTTTTTGTATTTTCTGGCAATTTATAAGAAAGCAGCTATTTAAAATATTTAGAATTGACAACTAAACTAACAACGTAAAACAAACAAAATAGCCGAGTGTAGCTATTTGTCTGTGCAATTTTGTATATCTATTCTAAACAACGAAATAACTAATCTATCTAGCAAGATTCTCGATCCTACCTCAGAAGTGAGGAATGAATCATAGTTTCTCAGAAACTATCAATCCCCACAACCTCCCTGGCAATATCGAGAATAGAAATAACTGAAATAAAATGATTAACTACGTTATTTGATAAATTCTAACTAAAACTTTTGAAAGATGGAACCTGGATTTCGCAGAACAGTGGCGAATCCGACGGTGTGTGTGTTCTTGTCCCCTCAGTATGATCTCTTCGTTCTTTGTGCTCACGTGAATCCAGAAAAGCGTGGAATGCTTGCATTAACAGGAATAGATATTTGGATCAATGGACAGCCTTAGAATGCAGACAGAATAGAATGCGGATAGGAGAGGGATAGCGCAAGAGTACAGAGCTTGGCCTATGCAATTCCTAGCGGGGTCTACTGCGAATCATGCAACAAAAAGCGTCCAGAACCTGAACTAGTCTATGAAGAGCAAAACCTGCAACTTTAATGGCTGCCTAGACTATTTACTCCAAAACAATAATACACTGTTTGCACAAGTTGGATCTGTGGCTTACCAACAGCAAAAGCAACCAGCTAAAACTAAGAAACCTACAGCAACAAACTCAGATACTACCTAATCCTATGAGCAAACTGCCTGCTAAGAAGCTTACTAACAGCTGAACAATATGCTACTAAACTGAATTAAAATGTTTGCTTCTAAATGAACAAAAGTGCAACACAATATATCTGAATTAAGCAAACATGTAAAAGAATGAGGGGCAGAGGCCATTTGCATGTGCACAAACCATGCATTTGTAGGAATCCAAACATCCAAAAATCAAATCCAAACTGAACTCCTAAACATTAAACAAAAGAAAAACACTATTCCAGGGGACCAAAAACATTAATGCATGCTCAAGTCGGCAAGAAAAGCTGGTGAGTCGTGATATTTCACGCGGGTCATGTCAAAAGAGCGTTCTGGAAAATGCGCACAGGACCGCCGCCCTGCTCAGGGCGGCGGTTACAGGACCGCCGCCCTGTTAGGGCGGTAGTTTCGTCACTGAAGACCAAAAGCCAAGAAAAGAGGGAAAAATAGGGAAAACAAAGCATGCGGGGGCTAATCGGGGTATGCGGGATGTTAACGCATATCTGTAAAGCTTTTCTGGATCCCGAACACCTTGCGAAGAGACCTGTATCATCATTGGGGCACTTATTACACCGTTCCGCTAGTACAGTACCTTACAATTTTGGGTATGTCAACCCCCAAAGATGAGGCTAACTGTAGAAATAGTATCATTAGGAACTACTGCAAAAATCGTTGAATTAATAGAGAAAGATCTACCAATGTTCTTACCAATTGATTTTGTAGGCATGGGATTTTCCCTGTGTGTCGGTTCTCTCCCAACGGTATATCTCTGCATGGTAGAAGTAGAAAATGTTAACATAACAAATATCCCAACATCTATACTCCCACTTGAATATTGGAATCTCCATTTTGATGGGGCTAGATGTCATTACGGAGCTGGGGGCAGGTGTAATCTTTACTTCTCCCTGAGGGGAAAGTCCTACCATTTTCCTTTAAACTAAATTTCGAATGTCACAAACAATGGCACTGAGTACGAAGCCCTCCTCCTTGGCCTAATCTTAGCTAAGAGAATCGGTGTTGATAACATCAGAGTCTTAGGAGACTCACAATTAGTAGCAAACCAAGTCTCTGAGATATATGAAACCAAAGCCGAGCACTTACAACTTTAGAAAATAGCTATGTTGAATATAAGCAAGGAGTTTGGCTTCATATCAATTGAAGCAATCCCACGAGAGAAAAATATTCTCGCTGATTCGATAGCAACTTTAGCATCACATTTTACTCCAAACAATAAGTTAGAGGAGACCCGTTTCATAGTATCCCTTCGTGATGAACCATTGATAAAAACAATGACAAATTCTCTTTTAAATAGAAAATGAAAACAAATCTACTATCCTAGGCCACATTGATAGTGATATGGCCACTCTGAATTAATTAAACACCTATGCAGCATTACATCTCTCCTATCATATGATAGATTTGTCCTTAATCCCACATTTGTCTTCCTACTTCGGAAATCCCATGATGAAGCTTCCCTCGCAAATAGAGCCTAGCATAAACACAGTAGAAAATGGAGACGATTTGGACTTACTTCCAGCCCCACCTGAGTTTGAAGAAGGTAATGCCTCTTTAATCGAAGAAACAATTGATGTTAACATCGGAACGGAAGATGAACCAAGGATATTGAAGTTAGGATCCTCGTTAACTCCAAAAGAAGTAGAAATACACACCCGAATCCTCAAGGAACATCAGAAGGCTGTTTGCATTTAAGTATAAGGAAATGACAAGCATTGCATCCCACATTGCGGTGCACAACCTCATCAGTAAATCAGATGCAAAACCAATTAAACAAAAATCGAGACCCATGAAACCCAAGGTAGCTCTCATGGTAAAGGAGGAGGTAATGAAACTCCTCCAAGTAGGATTCATCAAACCAGTCGATTACTCTCAATGGGTATCTAATATCGTTCCCATTCTCAGATAAAAATGGAAAGATACACATTTGCATAGACTTCCGGGACATTAACAAAGCGTGTCCTAAAGATGACTTCCCGTTACCATCCATTGATGTCATAGTTGATGCGACAGCTGGATTTGAACTTTTGTCTCTCATGGACAGATTCTCGAGATACAATCAAATCAGAATATCTGAACAAGATCAAGCTATAACCATGTTTATAACTCCTTGGGGAACCTACTGCTATGTTGTTATGCCATTCAGTCTCAAGAATGCTGGTGCTACATACCAACGAGCTATGACATATATATTTCACGATCTAATTCATAAGATCATGGAATCCTATGTAGATGACTTGTTGGATAATCCAAGAAGCGTTGTGATCATCTGGAATTACTTTGAATCATTCTTTCACGTTTGATAGAATACGGAGTCACGCTAAATCCAGAAAAATGTGTCTTTGGTGTAACATGATGGAAGCTCCTAGGATACATCATATCATCACGAGGGATAGATGTTGACCTAACCAAAATTTGGGTTGTCCTTGAAATGGTCCCACCTTCGGATGAATCTAGAATCAGGTCATTTCTCGGAAAGCTTGGTGCCATCTGGAGATTCATCCCAGATTTAAGTTTTTCCATTCATCCAATCAACAATTTACTCAAGAAAGATTATAGTATTAATTGGACTAAAGATTGCAATGAAGCTTTTGACACAGTTAAGCACTTTCTTGTTGTCACCACCTATGTTAATGCCACCTAAGCTAGATCAGCCCATTAATTTTATACTCGCGAGCTACCAATGTCTCGCTAGCTTGTATGTTGGCTCAAGAAGATGATGACAAGAGAGAATGTGTGATTTATTTCATTAGCCAAACATTGCTCGACTATGAAACATGTTATACACAAGCAGAACGAGAATTCCTCACCATAGTCTTTATAACCAAATGCTTAAGACATTATATGCTAAATCAAAAAACAAGGGTCATGGTAAAAACATACCATTTACGAACTTTTCTCATGCAAGGGTCCTTGTCTAAAAAGGTTGGACGTTTTATAACCTTAATGGGAGAATTTGAATTAACATTTGTAAATCAGAAATCCATTAAGGGAAAAATCATCGCGGATTGGTTAGTTGATAACCCATTAGATGGAGGCGATCTAGTAGATCTGGATTTTCCAGATGAATGCGTATACTACATTGAAGCCAGACCTCCTATCTCTGAGTGTCCCTGGTACATTGATATCATTAATTAATATCATGGACCATACGTATCTAGAAGGGACTACACCGCAACACAGAAGGCGGCTATGCATTATCGTAGAAAAATACGTCATTATAGAGCAAGTGCTCTATCAAAAAGTGTTTGATGGAATGCTTCTAAGATGTGTCGACACAGAAGAATCCAAGAAAATTATCCATGAATCTCACAGTGGAATGTGTGGAGGCCACTTTGGTGGCCATGCCACCGCTCGTAAAATACATCGAATGGGCTATTTCTAGCCCACTCTAGAACACGATGCAGTAGAGTTTGTACACAAGTGTCATAAGTGCCAAGAGTTCTCCCATGAGATCCACATACCGGCACAAACTCTACAACCAATCGCGACTCCATGGCCCTTTTCTACATGGAGCCTAGACTTAATAGGGAAATTCTCTCCCTCATCTACAGATGGCCATAATTTTATAATCATGGCCATCGAATATTTTACCAAGTGGGTAGAGGTTATGTCTCTTACTACTGTACCAGGTTTTGTAATCACCAAGTTCATTTTGAACCAAATCATTTGCAGGTATGGTATCCCACAAATCATTATCTCAGATAATGGAACTTCTTTTAAGAATGAAAAAGTTCGTGAATTAGTGTAATAAATTTAAAATAAGCCATCATATGGCTTCCTTGTATTACCCTGCAAGCCAACGGACAGGCTAAAGCGACGAAATCAAACACTAAAAGCCATTCTCCTTAAAATGGTGAAAGAAAACAAACAAGATTGGCACTTGAAGTTATATCTGGCCTTATGGGCCCATCGAACCTCAATAAGAACACCAACGGGAGCAACTCCTTTCTCACTAGTATTCGGGGTAGAGGCAGTTCTCCCACTTGAGGTTGAAATACTCAGTCTCCGTATTTCGTTACAAGGGATTCTGGATGAAGATGCTTACAGAGAAGCACGTCTCTCCCAACTAGAAATCCTAGATGAAGCTAGGTTAGATGCTGAACAATGGCACAGAGCCTATGCTGACCGGATGTGCTGGCAGTATAACAAGAAAGTCTATGAACGCGACATATATGAAGGTGATCTAGTTCTAAGGCTAGACAGCCGGATCGACAAGAAGACCGGTGAAGGAAGGAAGTTCTGGCCTAAATGGTTGGGCCCATACCGAGTCATGAAGGACTATGGAAATGGTGCATACCTCTTATGTATGCTGGAAGGTGAGGAATTTGGTGAAACGGTCAATTCCCTACACCTCAAGCGGTTCTACGCGTAAGCAACTAGCACTATTTATAATTACATTTACATTGCATCTTCATATAGATTAAGATCATTTTGTCCGCTTGTTTCGTACACAAATTGTGATCAAGGAATTTTGTTCTCAAAGAAATTCATTACAAACTCATGATGTTGTTGGCATAAACACTCTAATCATACTTCTCCATTTTCATGATATCATCAAACTATCTCGGAATCATTTTATCAAATAAAGCTAGATATGACAAAGTCTTAACGGTAACCATGCCAAGATCTGCAGGTTTATTCTCACTTTTGGTTTCTTCTTAGGATAGGTTTCTTGCCTATGGTCTGTTCCAGAAGCTTCATGGTGTCACATCTATCCCATATTTATATCTCTTCGGAGATAAGCACATACTGACATTTTACTCAAGTAAACAAGTCAAATATTGATCAACAGAAAATTTTAATTTTACACATTTCCTTTCCCCACCAACCTTTGGTGATGAGCTTACATCTCTTACTAGTGACGTAGGGTTGGGAAAGGATGGAAATGCCCTTACTCACCTATGCTTTTCCCTGCGGTGATAAACCCATGCTTCTTACTAGTAGCATGGGGCAAAGTGTAGGGGGTCCTCTTGACAAACAAATGCAAAAGGTCATAAGCAAACAATTCAAATCTCGAAGTCTTTGAGTCAAAAACAAATGAATTAGATGTCCAAAATTCCAAAAGAGTTCAAAATCCTAAAAACCCAGATTTTGTCTACCATGTGGCCATCTAAGGATCTAAGTCTGGATAAACCACAAAGCAAGTTGCATCCAAAACTATGAAGTCACTCGAGTGGAGTGGGCTTGTGGTATCCTAATTTGGTTCCGCCAAATCTTTGTTTGTCTTTCATCAATATCATTTCAACACATCTCATAACTTGTACCCTTCCCAACTCTCGGTGATGAGCCCTCGCATCTTACTAGTTGCATGGAGTTGGGGGTAGGGGCAGGTTTATCTGCTCATCATACTGGTTTATATTCATCACTTTGCCAAAACAAATATGAAGTATCCAAAATTGCTTATAGAAACTAAGATTCAAAATCACATTATATCTACATTATCATATATCAGCATCATGAAATACAAAAGGAAAATAAACACTTGCATCATTTGTTCTCCATTGCATACATTTTAAAAGAGCATACAAGTATAAACATCATAATCTACATGAGGAAACTAGAAAAGAAGCAAAGCCATAAATGCCAAAGGTTTGATCCAAAAAGAATATATATATATATATATATATATATATATATATATATATATATATATATATATATAAATGATCAACGTTTCTGTACAATGCCATCATGCACTAAGCATGGTCAAAACGCTCAAAGAGCCCAGGATATACAAAAGAATGTATCATACAAAATCTAGGAGAGCCAATTGGCTTCTCAATCCCTATGAGACCCCTCTGAAGGCGCACACCTACGCCTAGGACTCCAGCTACACTGGCGCGCTGAGTGCACAGAGGGCTCAGGATCCCAAGGGGCATCCGCAGTCTCACCACGAGAATGGCTCCTCATCAAGCTCTCAGCCATCCTATACCCTGCTAGCTCCGTGTGGAGAGTCGATACCATCCTGGCCACATGCCAGACTGGGGAAAAGATGTCAGTGTGCCTACCAGCTGCTGAGGGCTCCCCAGCATCTACGGACAGCTCTGCGCGGGTCCTCTCCATGGGGATCATCAGGGTATCAGTACATACCCTGCGAATCAAGTCCCGCCACTCATCGGCAGTCTCTGCAAACAAAGGAGAAAACAAATTAGAAACCAAACAAGAGATTAGAAATACAAGATAAAATAAAAGGAGAGATAGCAACTAAGGAGATCCTAACTAAAAACAAACATTAAAAGGAGAGAGGGTAACTTACTTGGAATCACCAGGCCTCCAGGATGGATCTATAGGATCAGCACCTGCCACGGATGCCGCCGCTGACTGAGGGGCTGCTCCTGTGACTGGAGCAATGTAGCGCCCCGCAACGGACTCATCCTCCCCACCATGGCCCTGGGAGAGTGGCTCCTCTGAAACTAGAGTCACTCTCTCTACACTCTGCTCGGCCCTCTCTGCCTACATGATATCTTGAGTGTCATGCCACTCAAGATCACTGTCCTCCTCGGTCTCCCCCTCTGTCTCTCCCCCTGTAAACTCCTCAGACTAAGATTCTACCTCAATGGGGTCATCGCTGATATGGGCAGGACCCTGTGGCAATCTGAAGCAAGGGTGCCTGAGGCGCACCGGCTCTCCCTCTGGCACGTACTATCCTCCTGGCTGTAATAGGAACGCTAGGAGTAACCACTGTCCAACCCCGGCCTCTAGGCCCCCCTCTGGCCTCTCAGACTGATCTGTATACTGGCACTACTGGGGGAAGCATACCCACGTATGGTAGGCCAAACTGCTGAGGAACTTGGCCAAAGGGGTGCATCTCCACTCGCCCCACTCTATCAATAAGCTTCCCTGTCGTGGAGCAAGAAATCAAAGTAAGAGCCTCCTCACCCCATATACCTGCCATAGTCTGATATGGTGTGGCCTCCATGTTGGCAGTAGTCAGAGAAGCAACTGGCTGATGAGGTGCTCGGAGCACCAACATATCTGTCCATCTGGCTGCCCTCACAGCTCTAGGATCTGCCACCTCTACACCTCTGTCCGTAGGGGATGAAGTGCTCATAGACCCAACTCATGACTAGGGTCGGGTGGCTCAAGGACTGCCCCTGTAAATGGACTACCCTGTATAAATCATGGTAGGTGGTCCCAAGTATGTTTGCTCCCCAGGCATATATCCGGCCATGTCCCTCTATCTGTGTAATAATGGTGGACCAGTAATATAACAATGTATCTCCTCCCTTGTCCCCGATCAGTCTTGAGGCAAGGATCCCCATGATAGCCTGGCGAAGTAAGGGGATGGGAAAACTAGGAATGGATCAAACTCTAACCCCCTTCTTCGACCCCGTGGAGATGACTGCATCTCCCATGTATGTGGCCCACTATGTTATCTGGGCCCGCGAACCTGCTATCTCAAGGGTGAGATGTCTCCCAATAATCGGGACCCCCAAAATGCAATAGACATCCTCCAAAGTAATGGTCCACTCACCGCGGACCCTTGGTAATCGGAAGGTGTTCCGATCAGCATCTTAATATGAGAACAAGTCACAAAGAATGTGACTGGAAGGAGCAATGTGGGGCACGCGTGAGATGCGTAGTATCCCGACCCTCTGAAGAGTGTCCTCCTCATCCTGTGAAAGGGCATCCAATACTCCTGGGAGCCAGTCACACTCCCTCTCTTGGCTCCACCGGATATACTCCTCTCTCACCTGCATACACCCAAAAACACACAAAAAAAGAGCAAGTTAGCATCCGAATAATACTGGAAAAATCATGAATGCACGTAGAAATGCTAAAAATGCAAAAGCAATCTCAAACAGATGTTCTTTTGGCATTCTGTGTGAAACCGCCGCCTTGAGCAGGGAGGCGGTTTTGTAACCGCCGCCTTAAGGGAGGTGGTCATGTAACCGCCACCCTGAATAGGGCGGTGGTCGTGTAACCACCACCCTAGGCAGGGCGGTGGTCGTGTCCCTGAAAACCCACACGGGTTTTTAAACCTAAAAAGCCCAAAAAATGACAAAACAAGACCATTTTAACTAAAACAAGGCCTACCCAGTAGGCACGCCCCCCCTAGATGAACCTTTTAACACTAACATTTTCAAAAATTACCCCCCCACGAAAAAGATTTTAGCATTTCAAAATTAAGGGGGTAAAAGGGATAAATTGAAGAAAATTACCCTGTGATCTCGCGGGTCGATGTTCCGCTCCTGGAGGCATGATCACTATCCCGTCACGGACGTTTTGACTCTACTCACGCAAGAAACCATCACCGTGGGTTCTAGAGCTCAAAATCAATCAAATCAACTCACGCAAATGAATAGGAAAATGGGCCCACTTTCATATATATAGCACCCTGATTCATTTTAAATGCCTTTTTCACAGGTTTGGAGCGCCGATGGAGGTAAGTTCTTATCCCTACACAAATGGTACGTTCTCATTTCCTATTGTTTTAGCGTTTATTTTCCAAACTATTGTGTCTATCTGCACTTGAGTTCTCTTTTCATTTTTACAAGTAGCGCGAATTTTGGACGGCGTCATTTCAACACACGGACGTATCAGGTATAACTTTTAACTTCCCATTTCGGGACCGCCATACTCAGACCCACCATTTTATGCCTCTTCATGGCTAAAATGCTTCTCCGAGGGGGTAATATGTACGTACCCAAAATTGTAAGGTACTGTACTACCAAAATAACGTAACAGGTGCCCCAATGATGATACAGGTCTCCTCGCAAGGTGTTCGGGATCCGGAAAATATCTCCAAGTGTGTGTTAACATCCCGCATGCCCCGCTTAGCCCCCGCATGCTTTGTTTTTCCCTTTTCCCCTCTTTTCTTGGCCTTTTTCTCTTCAGTGACAAAACCGCCACCCTGCCTGGGCAGCGGTCTCGTGACCACCGCCCTGAACAGGGCGGCGGTCCTATAACCACCACCCTGCTCAGGGTGGCGGTCCTTTACGTGTTTTCTAGAAAGCTCTTTTAACACGACTCATGTAATTTCAATGTTTTACCAGCTTTCTTTCACCGCCATAAGCTTGCATTTATGATTCTGGTTCCCTGGAATAGTGTTTTGCCATTGTTTATAGTTTAAGAGTTCTATTTGGTTTTTACCTTGGGTAAATGCAAATGCTATAAATAGTTGGCTTGTGCTCAAGCAAATGGCCCCTCAAATTTGCCTCTGAATTTCTCTTTGTAATAGATTTAGTTTTCATTTTGCTTAGAGTTCTTAGTTTCTTTCATTGCATGCCTAGTTAGTGTTGTTTTGATGTTAGGAAGCCACATATCCATCTTGTGCAAGTGTTGTTGACATTTTATCCAATCCATTGGAGTAGAATAGTTTGTTTTCAATAGGAAGCCATTAAAGTTGTAGGTTTTGTTCTTCAAACAGGATAGTTTCAGGTTCTGGATGTTTCTTGTTGCATGACTCGCAATAAATCCCACTAGGAATTGGCATAAGCCAAGCTCTGTACTCTTGCGCTATCCCTCTCCTACTCGCATTGTATTCAGTACGTATCTTGAGCTGCCTTTGTCCCAATATCTAATTTTATTTATGCTAGCATTACACACTTTTCTAGATCAATGTGAACACGAAGGAACAAGGAGATCACACTGAGGGGAAAAGATCACACACACCATTAAATTCGCCACTATTCTATAGAATCCAGGTTCTAGCTTTCAAAGTTCTAGTTAGAAACATATCAAATAAAGTAGTCCAATCACTTTATTTCAGTCAATTCTACTCTCGATATTGCCAGGGAAGCTATGGGGATTGATAGTTTCTGAGAAACTATGATTCACTCCTCACTTCTGAGGTAGGATCGAGAGCCTTGCAAATAGATTAAGTCAATTATTTCATTGTTTAGAATAGGTTCACAATTGCACAGACAAATAACTACACTCGGTTATCTTGTTTGTTTTAATTTCATCATTAGATTAATTGTCAAATTCTAGATATGTTAAAATAGTTGCTCTTTTAAAAATTCATTCATAAAGTTCATCAGAAAATACAAAAATAGAGAAATCATATATGCTATAGATATATTCAACAGTAGTTAAATTTCACTTTTGCTACAGTTTGTTTTACATTGTTACTTTTGTATGACAATCACGGGACCTAGGGAGCCCAGAGAATACGTATTCGAGCCAATCATGCCCCAGCCCAATCTCATCACAGCAATAACTGATATAGATCAAAATCTTAGGATCCAAGTCTTCTAAACAACGGTAAGCTTGCAACAAATCAATTCCCAGTTGAGTGCGGATTAAACATAGAAGACGACCAAGCGCACACATTTTGGTCGAATCAACCAAACTACAGATTACCCTAGGTAACATCCATATGACTATAGAAGGGCTTGAAAGAGAACAAACCTTTGGTTGTGATCCTTTGGTCCCACAGCCAGACGCAGGAGACACTCTTATAGATATAGATACCAGCCTAAGAATTCAGGTTGCACGAACGCCTGTAAGATATTCTGAGAAGATCACACAGTTATTGATTCTAAATATAGAAGCTGAGAAAGCATATGATTACTGGATGTTAGGGATTAGGAACTAATTCTACACATGACCATAGCAGGACCGCAACAACCAAGAGTCTACAGTTACGATCCACAAATCCCACAACCTAGTGAATCTGTAAGTCAATCATACATAGACTCTGGCCTACGCACACTAGTATTCAGATCCACTCCCCTTCCACCTATCATCATCAAATAGTTATCCTTACTAGATACAACAGCTAACAAAGCTAGAGAATTCTGGACTAGGCCAGAGAATCATCCATAGAGTCAACTATATTTACCATCCACCATATGACCTTATCTGGAGACATACACGAAACTATCCCAGGTCATTTTCCACGTATTCCACAACCCATAGATTGAATCATGCCAGAGCTTGATATTGATTGGAGCCTTCGAGCAGTCATCCTTGTTGATCGATCTATCACACCAGTTCAGGTTAGGAGGGCCTTCTTTGCCTTAGATTCACAAGTTCCACTAGTGCGTATTGAAGACATTAGATTGCCTAACTAGTTTTTCTGCATCCCATACATATTCCATCCCCACCGGCTGTCTCGACATGACCTCGGGAGGTCAGGTGTGAGGAAGAGTTACTTGTAGATTCCCATGCTCGCTTTTCACTTTTCCATCATACAGTACCCTTTGTAGAAGTCAAAGAAGAAGATCCTAACGCTGTTTGGACCCTTGAGTTCGATGGGAGTTGTTCAACTACTGGTTTAGGTGCTGGCGTGGTTCTTATATCTCCAGATTTCAAGATCTTTCCCTTTGCTTTCAAGTTGTAGTTTGATAATACTAACAACACAGCTGAATATGAAGCTTTGTTATTAGGATTAGAAATGGCAAGACAAAAAGGAATCTGAAATCTCAAAGTACAAGGAGATGTCGAGTTGATTGTGAATCAAGTAAGGGGGATTTATCAGGTAAAAAATGATCACCTAAGACATTACAGAAATAAGGTTTGGGACAACATAGAATGCTTTGATGCTTTTTCCATTAAGGCAGTCTTAAGATATTACAATGATAAAGTTGATTCTTTAGCCGTATCTGCATCTCTTCTCCTTCCTCACCCAAAGTTCAAACAAGACACATATACCATTGAGATTGTGTATCGTCCAAGTGTTCCAGATAATTCAGCACATTGGCAAGTGTTTAATGATGATCAACAAGTATTATCTTTTCTTGAGAAAGCTGAAAATTTTAGTGATCTTTATTTTGAAGGATCAGAATCAGCTTTCTGTGAGTCCATCTCAAATTCATATCAAGAAATTGATGGTGAATTCATCTAGCTTAAAGGCAATAAGATTCTGAAGGGATTAGTTTCTCTGGAAGGACTGTTTGACAAGCATGACCGTTTCATTCAGGATAAAAGGCAAGCTGAAGGTGCTTCCTCATTAGAGGTAGATCAAGTTAACCATGGGCTCCGCTGATCAACCATGGATGGTAAACATCAGGAAATGTTATTCTCTGGAGGAAAGAGAAATATTCATTTCACTCCTGAAGAGATATATAGATGTCTTGGCATGGTCCTATGTGGATCTAAAGTCTTTCAAGCCCAAGGATGTGCAACATAGCATTCCTTTGAAGCCTGAGGTTAAACCCTACAGGCAGAAGCAAAGGCATTACAATCCAAAGATCTCAAGGACTATCCTTGCAGAAATTCAGAAGATGTTAGACACAAGGATTATCTTTCCCAATCCATCATTCCACCTGGGTTGCTAACATTGTCCCTGTCAGAAAGAAGAATGGTGAAATTCAGATTTGTGTTGATTTCTGGAACCTCAATCAGTCTTCATTGAAAGACAATTATCCATTGCCCATCATGGACCAAGTATTACAGACTGTCACTAGATCAGAAATGTTATCCATGCTTGACAGATTTTCGGGGTATAATCAGGTTGAGGTAGCTGCTGAAGATCAACATAAAATAGAATTCACCACCCCATGGGGAACCTTCACTTACAGGAGGATGCCTTTTGGTTTGATTAACGCCAGAGCCACGTTTCAAAGAGCTATGGACTTAGCTTTTAGAGATTTGATGGGCAAGGTCATAGTTGTGTATTTGGATGACTTGACGGTCTTCTCTAAAAAGTGAAGTGATCATTATGATCATCTGGAGCAGGTACTCTTAAGGTGCAGGCATCATGGGATTTCATTAAATCCTAAAAAGTCAATGTTTAGAGTAACAGAAGGAAATTACTGGGTCATATCATGACTAAAGAAGGAACCAAGATCGACCCAGAGAGGGTGAAGGCCATCCAAAGCCTTACCCTACCTATAAGTAAAACTGGGGTGCACTCCTTTTTCGAGAAGGTCAATTTCCTAAGAAGATTTGTACCTAACTTTGCCGATAAAACCAAGGATATCCTTGGGATGATGAAAGGTAAAACTCCATTTTGATGGAGCACTAAAGGGAAGCTTGCATTTGAAGAAGTCAAAAGGGTAATTTCTCATGCTCCCATCCTGGTATGCCAGATTTCAAAAAATATTTCATCATGTATAGCTATGCTTCCGCACATATAGTATCAGCCATCCTGATGCAGGAGAATGAAGAAGGAATTGAAGCTCCCATCACTTTCATGAGCTGCCCATTAAAGGAACATGAATTGAAGATGTCACAAATTGAAAAGCATGCTTATGCAGTGGTGAGAGCAGTGAAGCATTTCAGGTATTATGTCTTGAGTTCCCACACTCTCGTTCTAGTTCCTGATACCACAGTTAAATCCATCTTGACTCAACAAGATTTTGGGTAGTCAATGGGGTAACTGGATAGCCAAAGTCCAGGAGTATGACTTGGACATCAGACCTACCAAGTTGGTACAAGGAAGAGGCCTGTGCCAATTGATCACAGAAAACAATGCTGAGATAGAATGCGAAGAAACTAAAGGTACTTCTTCAGAATTTCCCAAAGTGATTTTTGTAAGCACAACAGATGAATGGTACAGCAGATATTGATTTCTTTTTAACTTATGGTGAATGTCCCCTGCATTTAAGCCAAAAAGAAAAGAGGATAGTTAACTTAAGGTCTATAAGATACATTATGTGGGATAATGGTATATACAAGAAAGGTATTGATGGTGTATTCTTGCGCTGTGTTGATAAGTCTCAGCAGGTAAGGTTGCTAGAGTCCTTCCACAATCTAGCATGTGGAGGACATTTCTCTTCCTCTATAATGGCTTACAAGATCTTACGGGCAAGGTACTATTGGCCTACTCTCTTTTGAGATTCAACTGAATGGGTAGCCAAGTGTGAAGCTTGTCAACATTTCGTTGGTCGTCCTAAGCTGACAGCTCTTCCCTTGAAACCTGTGGTGATTGAAGAACCTTTTTTCCAATGGGGAATTGATTTCATTGGAGTGTTGAATCCTACCTCTAGTACGGTCATAATTATGTGCTCACCGCCACAGACTATTTCACCAAGTGGGTGGAAGCTGCTCCAATCAAACAAGCAACCTCTGAAGCTGTGTGTAACTTTCTCAAGGAGAATATAATTGTTAGATTCAGTGTGCCTCACAAGATCATTGCTGACAATGCTTCCAATTTCTCATCCCATGAGTTGATAGAATTTTGTTATGGCTTTGGGATCACATTGGCTCATTCATCTGATTATTACCCCAAGGCAATGGTCAGGCTGAATCAAGCAACAAGAACCTGGTGACCATAATCAGAAAGTTGGTTGATGAGAATCAGAGGACATGGCACAAAGCATTGTATGATGCATTATGGGAAGATCAGATTACTCCTAAGTGAGCTATTGGAATTTCCCCATTATAAGTGTTGTATGGGATTGATGCTGAGATATTCCTATCTCTGTAGAATTTCCAGCCTTACGGTTGGCTAAAGCAATTGAGGATGAAACTTTTCAAAGTTCCATTGAGAAAAGGATAATGTACCTAGCCAGGCTAGAAGAAGAATGAAGCAAGGTGGTAGATCACATTGAATATCATCAGAGAAAAGTCAAAAGGATATTTGACAAGAAATCAAAACAACGTGATTTCCAGATTGGAGATCTAGTACTTCTCTGGGACAAGAGAAGAGAGTAGAAAGGGATGCATGGCAAGTTTGACTCCTTATGGAAAGGTCCTTTCAAAATACATCAGCTGAATGGTGAAAATAGCTTCTGTCTATCGTATCTAGATGGAGAGTTTCTCCCTCTACCTTTCAGTGGTCAACATCTGAAGTTGTTCCATCAGTAATGCAAGATGCTCTCTTGCACTGTATCATAATTTATTTTTTGTTGTGTGTTTGCTTTCTTTTCTTTCTTTCTTTGTTTTTTTTCAGTTTTTCTTCTTCAGACTCCGTAGCCCAATGGATAAAGCTTTTTGATATATGAGTTCTCTTCCTTTGATGTCTCAAAGAAATTCCCCAACTGGAGCCATCTGTTATCTCGTTTTTAGTGATTTCAGCTAAAATTGAGATAACCATAGAATTTTTTTGACAAAATCTCCTAAAAATGCCCTTTGAAGGAGATCTTCAGGTTTTCAGGTTTCCATCGCATGGAAACATGTCTTTTACATGCTTCATGTCAATTGTCTTCCTGAAACCCGAAACCTGATTACATTCCAGTGTATCGGGTTTTTGGAACTCAGGAGCATCAAAACATGTCTTTCAAAAAGCATGCTTCATGTTGCTTGTTTCCCAAAACCTGAAACCTGAACCTTTCCTTTGTATTGGGTTTTCGGAACTTGATAACATCCAAACATGTCTTTTGCATGCTTCATGTCAGTTCATTCTTGAAACCCGATTTGATAAGAAAACCTTTGTATCAGGATTTCAGACATGTTAAGCATGATGACATGGCATTAATGTCAAGTTTTCTGTTAGTTGGCACATGTGTGGAGGAGGTGTAATTAATGCTAGGGATTTATAAATATTTTAACTATACACGTCATTTTTACCTGGCATATTTTCGCTGCGTGGATTTTTTGTACATGCTCCTTGACCTCCAAACCTGACTGAATCTCTTGATCGATTTCATGATCCGTCTTTGACCATTTTTCAAATTTATTGAAGGTATTTTTCTCTTCTTATCATTTTGGGGTCTTTGGGGTTGTTTTTGAAGTGTTCATTTGGCATTTTTCCCTCTTCTCTTTTTCTTCCCTCTAGGTTTAGGGTTTTGGGTTGTTTTCTTCATTTACTGTTGTATTCCCATGAAACCTCTTGTTTAAAATTCATCTTGGGTGTTTTCTTATTTTTCCCATGGGATATACTCTTTAGATTTTTGAGAAGAATCTAAAAATCCTAACTTACAAGCTTGGAGGGAATTTTATGTGTTCTGACATCCCAGAAACCCGACGCCTTTGTTTCAGGTTTTACAGGGTGTCTGACATCCTTTGGAATTCCGCAGAGTATCAGGTTTATCCAAGTGCTCAACATCCTCATGGCTCCTCTTATATCATGTTTTGTGAAGTGCTTAACATTTTCGGATTTTCGCCTTTGTATCAGGTTTTGCAGTGTGCCTGACATCCTCTGAACCCTGCCAGTATTGTGGGTCTTGACCGTTGTTAGACACTCTTCCAGTTCCACAGTGTGTCACAAATTATCACCTGCTTGACATCATCTGAATTCTACCAGTCCTTCAGGTTTTTCAAGGTGTTTGACACGTTCTATTTCTGACACACACAATTCAGTCTGTCGGGTTTCTGAGGCTACTTTGCAAGTTTCAACATCCGAATAGTAGGGCGGGTCTGTTCACTTGTTCAACAAACATCCAAACCCGATTGCTCTTTCAGTCATTTTCAAGACTCCTCATGTCAGACCTGAGCCCTTCTAAGTCTGGAAAGATGAAGTACAAATATCAGAAGACAGATTCTTCTTCTTATATAAGTTGCAATTATGACATCCGGGACACAGAGCTCGGCAATATAGACATGGAAGACTTCTGGAAAAGGATCGAGGATTCTTCTCAGAATTCATGGATGAAGTCAATAGCCAGCAGTGGTCTCCCACTCACAGCAGGGTTTCCAGTATCAGCCCAGTGCCCTGAATTCATTCTGGCATGTGCTTCTAACTATGACTCAGCCTCCCGCTCAGTGAGAAATCAAGCAGGAGAGTCTATAGTAAAATTAGACGGAGATTAATTTGATCAACTCCTAAAGTTGCCCAACTTTATGGAATATGTTGATTTAAATCTTAAGTCAGCACAGAAATCCTAGGACAAAGATCAAGAAGACTGCATCAAGCACGTGAACAAGAAATTCTTGATCAAGGCTAAGCCATCTGTTTCTAGGTTTCCTAAGACGGTTCCTAGAAGTGATTTTATACTTGAAGTCAGTGATATCATCACCCTACTGAGCCGGTTATTTGGGCTCCCAGAGTCAAAATAATTCCAAGGGTGGATGTATCAGTTCATGGTCATCATTAAGAAGAATGACCAAGGGATTGATTGGGGCACCTTAATAAGTGATGAGATAGACTCTCAAATGAAAATGGTCTTGTCTACTGGCAAGTTCTACATGATGTCGTACGTTACCTATGCAGCAGCAGGTATGAGAAACTACCCGGGGTTGGATGCAAAAGGGAACTGAACAACTGATCACATATATCGGTACTTCCCTCAGTTGACAATAAAAGGATCTGAAGATCAGTTTAGGAGAGTGAATGATGCCTTCTTTTATGAAAATATTTGCAGAATGGACCCTGAGCTGAGAAAGAGAAGAGTTTCTGATGAGGCATGGGCAGAGGTGTCAAAATGGGGCTACATCTTCTTGCAATTCAAGAAGTTTACCTATCTCCAGGTAGTAAGGTTCCACGGTACTCCTTTCCATTTGCCCAGGTTTCAAGTGACAAACTCATCCTTATGGAGTTGGTCAGACAACTGTTGGATTTCCACAAGTTCCAACAAAGCAGACACAAGGCCGTTGTCTCCTTCCCAATTTCCATCGGAAGGTACACATGTTCTATAGTGGTGAAGGCCAAGAATGTGGTGCATGAACTTCAGGATAAACTGAAGAAGCATATGAAGTTCAGAGAAGGATTCGATATTTGAGGAGTCCTTAAGTCATATGGAACCTTGTATCTACATGTGCCCCATGTAGAGGACATCTGGGTTGATCTTCGGGATGAGGTTTCCATCTGAAGAAAAGACAATAGCAGGTTGACTCTTGAAGAAATCCAAGCATTAGATCTGGCTGATATCCCAGAAGGCACCACGGATAATGAAAGTGTCTTGGAACCTAGATATGAACAGTCAGATGGAGATCAACTTGGATTCCCAGCCATCGACTGGTCCATTGCTGAAAAGGCTTCTATCACCGAGAGAGCTGCTCAAACCCTTGTTCACACTAAGGCATGGCTCATTTCTTGGGGAATGAGTTATAAAGAAAAGATATTTTCAAAGATAGCTACTCTAGAAGTGGGACCCTCCAAGGGAGAAAAGGAAAAGGATAAAATCCCTACTAAGAGACAAATAAAGTTTAAATTTGTCAGAAGAGAAGAAAAGTAGAGGGCTGAATCATCTACTCCCACACCAATAGTTGAGGTATTGGATTCTCCTCCTCCTCCACCAGAACAAGAAGAAATTATTTCAGAAATCGAGGTTAGCCAACCTCTTATTTCTCCTTTTGTTGATTTCTCATTAGAGGTAAGCCTTTCCCTTGCTTCCCAAGCTTTGGCTTTAGAGTCTTTACCCCCTCTCCCCCAATCTTCCTCACCACATATTTCAACTCCACTTTCATCAGCCATGACCAGCATTTTCTCTGAACTTTCACCTCTCTCCGCTGGGCCTACGTTGGCTATAGAAATGCCTCCTCCTTCCACACCTTCATTCCCTCAGTCTACTCCCATAGTCACTACACTTGCAGTCATCATGACTCCACAAGAAAATCTTCCTCCACCCACAGATACAACCATGACACCTCCAATAGGAGCAACTTCTTCCATTGTACCTCAATGGTTGGTCAACCAAACTCTGAGGAAGAGGAAGGTGGTAGTTCCCCTACCAGCCTTTGATTTTAGTTCACTCAAGGTCTCTCCTGCCAAATCTGCTAAGAAACCTAAAATAGTTTCAAGGGTTTCAGTAGATGCCTCAGGACATAAGTTTGCAGAGATTTCCACTCCTGCGGCTGACAAAACCAAGGAGAACATAGCAGCTTCTGATTATCAGATTACAAGGGTGGATCTGGGAAAGGTAACAACAGAAGGGGCACAACAAGATGCACAAGATGCCATGAATGTGCTATGCCAAAAGCTGAAGGAAACAAAGGTGAGTAGGGATGAGCTAAAAGAGAAAGTGGAACAGTTGACAGAAGTATTGCTTAAGCTCTCAAAGCCCTCTCAGTCAACCCCATCATCTTCTACTCCTACTCCTATCAGGTTTGACTTCTCATCAGTACCTGTTATTGAGAAGATAAATGAGAAGGGGAGAATGGTGGATGAATGGATTCAGAGGTTACTTCTTCAAGGAAGGAAAGTCATTGATGATACAGTAGAGGTATACAAATCCTTGGAGGAAATGAAAAAGGATGGTGACAAGATGAATGATGAATTTTCTCAGGAGGCTGGAAACCTTAAACTAACTTTGGAGGCCCTCAATGCACTGAAGAAAATTCCATCTCAGGTCTTAGTGGAAGAAGGAATCATTCCACATGGGGATAAACACTTCCAGCTAACCAAGGCTATCAGGTTCAAGATAAAGATTCTCAGTGAAGCTTGCAACAAGTTGAGAGAATCCAGAGATCAGTTGATTGACGCCACCAGTGATATCGAAGAAGAGTTGTTCAAGATATTTCCCAAAGTATTGGATGAAGGCTCAACCATTCTACCTGCTGATGGTTTCTATAAACAAATTCAGGAATCGATCGAGCAGGAACCAGCTTCCATCTTTGATCTGAGCATCATTGATAAATTTATAAAGATTGAGAATGTTTTGGAATCTCTGAGAAAACTTAATAAGAGATTGAAGAAACTTCCTGGAAATGCAAGTGACACACAGGAAACTTGCGAGGTTCTAAGTGATTATTCTAGTGCACCAGATGAAGCTGAAATGCAAGACATAATCTGGAAGTTTCAAGAGTTTCGAGACAAGCAGGCGTCACTGGAAGAAGACAAGGATGAGGAAACAGAATAAGAAAATGATGTTACATGTCATTTCCTTCCAGAAATTGACATGTCTTTTTCATTTCTATTTTGTCATGTAGAAAGCAAATTTTGACTTGGTCTCCTGCGTGAGAGTCAAGCAAAATAGGACTCTTATTAAATGGCTATTTTCTAGGACTTTATCATATTTTCTCTCTGCCCTTTTTTATTATAAATAATGGATGCTTGTGCACTCCAAAGGGTTGAGATTTTTGGAATATTGAGAACTATTGTGAATAAGAAAAAACTTTTTGTTTTATTTTAATCATTTTAGGAATATAAACCGATGCTATTTTGCAAACTTTGTGTTGTGAGATTCATCTCTCTTAAGATATTGTTCTTATGTTCATGATCTTAAGCTATTCTTTGTTTAGCATCTTCGATTATTTTAATCATTTCAAACATTACATTTGTTATCTAAAACTCGTATGATTATTTCGTGATCTGTGTTTACTCGAAAGAAAATATGTTCCTCTCATTTCCTTTCCATTGTGTTTCTTCCATAATAATAATTTCCTTTCTAATCCATTCCATTTCTAAAATTGCAACATCTTCACCTTGTGTGGATATGGATTTCGGGATTCTATCCCAACCCCAATGGTTAGATTAGTGTGAATATTGTATATATTATTTCTGTTGTGTTTTAGATTAGTAATAAACAGGTAGCCTCACCTGTCTTTGAGGAGGGATTTAATCCCATGTATTGTGGTTGAACCTCATATTTTGGCTTGATAAAATATCCCAACATTAAACACAAATAAAAATAATAATTTAAAAAATGAAGAAGTGCATTGGTGAGAAAGTGGGTGCATGGAGGAAGTTGTGGAGATGCTGAAGGGAGTTAATGGAGGGAGTGTCGTAGGGACTGGCATGTGCCAGGTGGTCTACCAGGGAATGGCCATCCAAAACACCTACAAACCTGTCATTTTCCCTGCAAAATAATAATGCACTTTATTTGGGATCCAAATCCTTTAACCACGTTGAAACCCAAGTCAATGTTGTAAATTTTTACCGTAATTGGATAGTTGCAACAGGAGCTTCCGATAAGATATGCGCAAATGGGTTTGTTAAAAATTATGTTGAATCTCTTAAACAAATGCAATTATCATGTGTAAAACCGGATTCCATCTCCTTTTCTAGCATCTTACCAACATGCGCTAAAATGGGAGCTCTATAGAAGGGAATTAATATCCATCAAAGCATAATAAAAAGAAATTTTATTGTCAGATGTTGTAGTACCAAATTCTCTGGCTTAGATGGATGTAAAACATGGTTTTGTTGAAATCAGGTATTATACAAGGGAGTCTCCAATTTTTCAGTCTTAATCTCACTGCATTATGTAGAAGGGCAGTGAATCCGTCAGCACCTCCATCTATAGCAAAAGGAGAATCTGTTATTATTATTGTTTTAATTTATCTCCTTGTTTTCCCGCATATGACACAATGGTTCTAAGTATGGTATGCTTAAATCTCATTTACAAAACTTTTTTTTACAACGCCTCCTCTAACTTGGAATATGGAAAAAGGACAAGAGTTCGAGATTAGCAGTGGGTGGTTTTGGCATTTTATGATTTTATTTATTTTAGCGTTGATTTTTGGAAGCATGTGCCTGGCAAGAAAGCTCTTCGAAAAACACCTCTACGGGGACATATTTCCTAGGGAGGTAATAAGTGTAGGCCATGCATAAATTGGTTTTGTAGAAACGGCTTCAAATAATTTCAAAAAATGTAAAGAGCAGGTAAAGAGCTAGATTCCCAACCCCTTTCTGGTGTTCTTATGCATACAAATATGTAGGTTATGCATGAAGTGGGTTTGTTAAAAACACTTTAGAACTTTTGAGAAAATTTAATTGGAAGATTTAAATCCAGATCCCCACATCTTTTTTCAATGTCCTCCTCTGCCTGCATTATTCATCGCCTGAAATGATGCTTTCTTATGCTCAACTCGGCATGGTTTCTTGTTGGGTTCGAGTTGTTTTAAGGATATTGAGATGGGGATTGAACTACTGGTGCCTAAGTTGTATTTGACTTTTGGTCCCTTGGAGTGTGAGGAGGAGAAGGTATTTCTTCACTACCAGTAGGCTTCTAACTCCTGTAGAAAAAGAGCTTTCCAATAAGATATGTGTACTAAATGTTGCAACTTAGATTTGTCACGACAAATGTCCGTCGGGTTGGGTAGAAGGATTAAAATATGCCAAGAAAGGATTTGTCTTGAATGATCCAAAAATAGAGGGGTTTTTTTGCATGCGGACTAATGGAATACTAAAAGAGATATGAAGCTTGTCGAATGAAGGTGAATTTTCCTGGAGAACCTCATGGACTGTAGATGTTAATATTATCAGGCATGGTCTCCTTACCTTTTCTTTTATAATTTTTGAAATTTGGTTCTTCTTTTACAATATGATAGAAACATTAAACCATTAGATAATCTTATAAATGGATATGTAGCCAAATTTAAATAGTGCAAAATAAAATAAAATAAAATAAAACTCCACCTTGTGATTTTTGAAACCGATTTACAATTTTAACATTAATTGTGGTAGATACCATAACCTTATAAAATGATACTTGAGTATCTAAATTAGATTCTTGTACATATTGGTATTGTTGAGAGCTGGATGATGTCGTCAAATCAAACAACCATTTTTCTACCTTACAAAACTAGAAAAAATGTGATTTCTAGAGACTTGCAAAACAATATTTTGAGCCTAGTTAAAGAGATGCCAAGCGTCGTATGTGTTCTTTGTATATATAAAGTCGTGTCAAGCATTAACTTGGCCTCGTTTGATGATTTGTTCTCTCTTCTATGTTTCTCTAGGAGCCATGTCACTCCATTTTGCACTTTTAGGGAGATGTTAAAATGAAAAATTTAGCTTTCGTTTCGAACCATAATCAACAAAATGTTTATCCACCTTCACAAACCTCTAGAATATTTAGTATAAAATTACTTGTAACCTTCAGTTTAGGGAAAAACACTCTTCTTGATAGTTTGGCAAAGCCATTTTGTAGGCCTCCAGTCGCAGTTTGATTAGATCAAACTAGACCAATTACGACCGGTGGCTCCAGAAAACCTGTCATCGTTTGAAAACCATTTACTAGTTCTCAGGCCCATCGACTTCGGTGAATTATTCATATATAGGGGAACTTGTAGGAATTTTATCGTTTTACGTTCCTCTATTGAACATCAATTTGGGATTTGGTTTTCTGAGCCCTCGAGCTAACTATTGATCATTTACAACTGGCTCAATTACAATTGACGGCCTCAAAAAAATGACCGCCAATCGTAAAATTTTCACCAGTTCTGAATTCTTGGTGTATATGAGGAAATGTATAAACTTTCTTATGGTATGTTTTCTCACTGGAGGACAACATTTCAAAGTGGTTTCTTCACCCTCGAGCCTAAATTGAACATTTTCACATCTAGCAAGAAAAACGTAAAAAGAAAGTTATATGAGCCCTATCAGGTTGCCAAATAATCATGGAAACTTGTTTTCAAATGTAAATAATTATTTAAAACTCTATCATGTTACTTGTTGTGTTAAATTTAACTTTTGGAAAAATATTGTCTCTCTCTCCCTAGCTCTTTCTCTCTCCTTGGTTAAGAAATGAAGTGAAATGAAATGAAATCAATCCACATCTCTAACCTTCTCCTTTTGAATGAAAATTATTATTTTCATGTAAATAGAAACTTAAAACATTAATTATGCTAGATCTAGGTGGATGCCATACTAGTGATTTATCATTGATTTCATGCTCGCTTGGTTTGGTAAGATGCAAGAAAGATGGAGAAAAGGTGTGGTGTAATTCATTTTTTGTGATTATAATTTATATAGGTCAATATAGAATGTATATATGAATAATGTATTTCCATATTGTCATAGAAAATTTAATATTTGAAATTTGGTAATATGTATGAGATGTTAGTTTTAGGTATACCTTGGGAAATGTGCATTTAATCATAGGTGTAATTTTAATTCATATTTATGTATAGTAAAAAGATTGATATGTGTGTGTGTGTGAAATGAATTTGAATTTAATATCTTGTAGTGTATTTCCAATGAACAATAGATGATTAACTAATTGGGGTGCCATGTTTTCCTTATCTTGAAAGTGTACTAAAGAAATCTAAACTAAACAGTCAACCCTAGTTCAAATCCATGCATAACTAACCAACTTGTGTTAATCCATCAACATAGAAAACTGAGACCTTCGAATGAACCTTGCACTTGATGACACCTCCTAGTTTAGGTAAATAAGATCCCAAGAATGGGTTTATCGTCTTAGTCGGTATGTTTAGTGACATCATCATAAACCTGAAAGATAGGAGCAACACAGTCAAAATTTATCTAGAGTAAGTAGAACTAGTTCTTCCTTAGTATCCTAGTGGACTACCTTTTCTTCCAGAGTTAGATTTAGAAATAAATTTCTTCATCAAATGATTTTCTTGTCGGATCTAGATGACACAATGGAGCTAGTGAAATAGTTGTACTATTAATTCAACTCTTGTTAATGACCTCTTTAGATCCTCTCAGTTGAATGTGTTATCTTGGCTAGTGATAGTACAATGCATGGGTCCTTTGTAGAGGCTTTATTAGGTATTATGTTTTTTTCATCTTATTTTGATTTGTTATAAGGCGTAGATCCTTGAGTGTAAATCGAAATTAAACTAAACCATAGTTATTTTGGAGGTTAATTGATGGGTATAAAATTGTAAGTGACTCTTTGCAAACGAAATTAATTTGAAAGATGTTGACTTAAGACAAATCAGGAAACTAAAAACTTGGTTCCGTAATTCCTTGTTATGCTGCTTATGACATTAAGAATAAAATAAATTCCTCATGTGGAATCGTGAAATGTGGAAACATGGGATCTCACTTTGAAAACAAATCACTTGTGGTTCATCTATGGTTCTAATGCTTCCAATCATGTACTTATTTAATATATTAGACAAGTACTTTCGTAACTCTTTTGTTACAAAGTGATGCCAATAATGAGACCATAGTACAATGCTAGAGTAAAGCATATAATAATAAAAGAAGATTCAAGGTTAGGAATAATGTCACTCTTGGAGTCCTTGTAACTCAATTAGACATTTTTTTGTGTTAAAAAGAATATGAATTGCCTTGGTGTGATCAAACTTAGAGAAAATAATATATATATAAATCTAAATAAAATTTCTTGATGTGGAAATGTTGAATGGATTCAACAAGTTTTGAATATATCTTAAATACGATGGGAAATAAGAATATCATGATCACAAAATGTTTTGGGAAAAGGTATCTTAAATCTAACTCTGACACAAATCCTAAGATTTTTGTCTTGACATCACTTCAGATCCACTATTGTAGTAAGGGTAAAGTTTAAACATTGATTAAATGTTTGAGAAACATAAGCTTAACATAAGAATGAGTGAATTAGAAACTTTGGATGCAATTTGAAAGTTGACAGATAATAATTAAAGTTCGGAGATCGTTGTGAGGGATAAAGAGCTAATCTAAATGGTCGAACTATAAGTTGAATGTGAAATTAATTTAAGAACCTGTAGGTGGAAAAATGACAAAATTATCCTTGCATAGTAATGTTCTTGGAATGTTAATCGTAACTAAGATGTAATCATGATAATGATGTCTATGGGCTTGTCAATCCTTGGGTCCCTTTTCTTGTGGTTGGGTCATTGCTAGCATTCGTTCATTAAGGAAACTATGGCATTGACATTTATATTATGTTGGCATGTGTCTATGTGATTCAATGACTTTTGTAAGTGTCTTATGCATTGTTGAGTTTCTCTTCTTAGAGCGTTGTGGTGTTAGTGAACAATGTAAGTAAACTAAAAAGTTATCCCGATATTTTTACTATTGTAATTTTCAGTGAAATTTGTGTGCATTACAGCAGTGGTGAGGATCGAGCATAACTGAGGAGAGCAAGCGACCTTGCCCAAAGCGCAGTTCATGGCAGAATGTGGCTGGAAACGTAATACTTCGCGTAGGGTATGAGTTGACGCATCGTGAATATAAAATATCTCGCGAGTGGTATTAAGGGTTTCATGTTCTTCTCACAGATTAAGGGTTTCGTGTTTTTCTAGCAGGGTGTACGTGGACGCAGGAATAGGTCGGACTCTACACACAAGAGGTAGAGTTGTTGGAAAAAACAGAAGTTGAGAAAGTAAGACTGACTAGACTTGGGTGAACCCGGCTATAAATATATGTGTAAAGGGTGACTTGTTTTGCTTTTTCCAACGGTGTCACCACGGTTTTAGTTATTGTGTGGATCGGTTAAGTGGTGGGTTTTGGTTTATTTTTTCCTTCGTGAATGAAAAACCGGTTTTCGAATAACCGTTTGACCAGCTATTTCGCTTTGCCGTCGTGGGTCTTGAAAGTTTGTTCTCCGCAGTTGAAAGGGTTGTAGGAAAGCGGTGGGAAACATATACCTTCATCTCGGGGTCTATTGGGAAACGTATCTACCTGCGCCATGTAAGTTCCTCAGGATTTTTTTTTGTTTTTGCTGTATTCTGGCTCACTTGGCTGCCATTAATGGGTTGGGTTACAGGGTTTTAGTTTTTTATTGCTTGTTCCTTCCTGTTTGGTCACCGTAAACAAGAATAAACATGTATATGTCCAACAAAGGAACAAATATCAAACAATCTTCTTTCGTTATGTAAAATTGTTTGGCCATAACAGTTTTAGATCTGGTCGTAATGTTGTGAACTTTAATTTAAAATACATTTCAACTGCCAAAAGGCGTCACAAACAGACGAGGAAAAAAGTTTAGGGTGTTGTATTCTTTGCTTATCTGTATTGAATGTGCAATAATATATGGTTTCGTGTCTATTGTTTTTAATCTTTCGAACATTATTCTCAGTTTTTATTCATCGTTTGTTAGGAGAGAGATGAAAACAATTGTTTCATGGTTCGATACTTTTCACTACAAAAGTGGAAGTTTAAAGAGCAAACTCGAATTGTAACAACCAGTACAAATGTTGTCTTTTATATCGGATTTTATACTAATTACTTACGCCCTCCTTGCGTATATGAGCTGAGAAACTGTGGTCTTTGTAAACATAGGTGGTTATAGTATATTGTTTATCATTTTTTTATTTTAATAATTTAGACTTTTGTCTGTTGACAAATAAGATGAAGTTTTTACTATACCTTTACTATATACTTTGCCTTATAGATGCTTCTAGCTTTGTAGAATGCCTTCAGACGTTACTACTATTGTCTGGGATGTTTGTTAGTAGATAACGTAGGGAAATAAAATTATTTGTTTAGGGTACTTATTGTTGTGTATGGTAGTTGTTAGCTATATTGTACTCGGTGCATATACTTTTCTAATTTGTAAATTGCAAGAGGTTGATATTTCATGTTTCGACCTTGCTCCATATATTGTAATTTGCATATCATTTCATTCAACAATGTTTGTGAAGTTACTAAGTCCATCTTGTTATGAATGTTATATGGATTGGTTGTTTAGAAAGTCATATGACTATGACCCAAGAATGGCCTACACACCTAAGAGTTTCTTACCTCGGCTAAAAATAAGGAAATAGATTCTTGTTGTGTGTCCCTTTGTTATGTAATGTTCGTATTTCTTTTTGTGAAGTGAGCAGAAAAAACAGTGGAGAAAAATAGGCTGTCATTTTTCCTTGTTTAGATGCACAACTTTTTATTAGGCTTCTTCTAGGAGTGGAAAACTAGAGGTTTTTTGGAGGGACAAAAGGTAATCGTACGTTACGGTTGCTCGGATTGGCTGAATACTAGGAAAAGTATTGTTATTTTGTGTCCTTTTTTTTTGGTAAGTTTTGCATTTCTTTGGATGATGCAAGAAAGAAAAAAGGTAGACAATAAAAAGTTGTCCTTTTTTCTTGTTTGGATGCACAACAGCTTGTTCAGAGGCTTCTTCAGGGAAGCGGGAAAATAGAGGCTTTTGGGAGGAAAGAAAAGGTAACCTTATGTCTTTCCGGATTTTTTCATCTTAATAGAAAACAATGCCTTTCTTTTCTTGTAAGTTTTATGTGTTTGTTTTTGTATGTATTTCAACCTGAAACTATCCAAACCAGTACATGGGAAACCATTAAACTTAACCTCTGACTCCGTCCTTTAGAACTTCACTTAATCAATTTTCAATGTCACTTTATGTGTGCTTTGAAATTCAAACCAGCTCCATCTCTGTATTGACCCATTTTAAAATTTCATAGATTCAGCTGCCACCTTTGTTTCAATTGATGCTTTAGCACTCTATTTACTGTGTGTTAGCCCATTTAATAAACTTTAGGGGGAAAATTCTATTGTTAACATGTCTACTGCTTGCTCCTTTGACATTGTTGTCAACTGAATAATTCCTTCCCTGACCAACTGACAAATGAAGAAAACAATCAAATCTTTTTTTGCATTTAACTCGGTTATATGGTTTAGTGAATAAAAATTATATTGCACTAGTCTATTCTTGTGGTGAAGTTTCTTTTTGGTTAAAACCTTTGGCTTTGCAATATTATTCTTATGATTGTTAAAGATAGAACAACATCCACCCTTAATTATAATGGCATGTAAGGGTACATGCCTCTACTATTAGCAGGATTCGTTGTGTGTTGAGGGAGCTAGCTCCCTGTGAGGCCTCTTCCAAACGTCCCCATTTGGACGTTATACTTCTCAAAATCAAGGCTATTTAAGCTGCCCACTGACTGAGAAACCTTCATTTACATCTTGGTGAACATAACTTTGATTGTTGATTACCTAAATAATTGTTTTCTTGTTTTCATTTTTAGCTTTCAGGAATGAAGACTAGAAACTCAATTTCCTCTCCCCCAGAAGGTGTGACTATCACCACACCACACTTGCAAAGAGAAGAATAGTTTAGAAGGATTCAACATGTGGTAAATGTATTACATTGCAGACAACCAAAACCACCTAAACCAATTATAGTGGATTTGGTTAGAGAGCACCTTCATCTTTCACCCCAAAGCCACTTGTATTTGTCCAAATTCCGTACATCTAGGCTTCTTTCTCATGGATTTTTTCTAGCTTATGTTTCTAATGGGGATGCTATGAAATGTGAACCATGGTACAAATTAAAGAAAATGAGTGTCTCGACTATGAAAAATATTTGTGGGAAAAAGCAAAAAAATGTTGCAAAGAAAATCCATGGTGCTAGGAAGAGATAAATAGGGAAAATCAAGAAATGAATGTGTCCTTCCTTACAACATTGCAAAGAGTAGTAAAGTTATAGATTTTATACATATATAGGAATTTTTATATCGCTTTATGTTAAATCTATACCAATGAAACTAAAACCGTATTTTGTAACTAGGTAGAATGGTCCCAATAGACTTGCTTACTCTATCTATGCCATTGTGCTTTCCTTTCTTATTGTTGTTATTATAGTAAAATGATATTTTGTAATTACATATAATGGCTGTAGTATATGTGTTTATTGCATCTGTCTCATTCTACTTTTGTGTCATTGCAATTCCTATTATCAATGCTGGAATTTAGCTAATGTCTTGTGTGTGTTGCTGGTGTTACAAATATGCATTGTGCATCTCAAAAAAATCTGAAGCATTTTTTCCACCATAATTTTTTGATGCATTTATTTGTGTCCTAGTGTTATAAGTTGTATTTTTTTTTAGAAATTCGTATATAAATTTGAATTTACTCCTGAATGTAGGGCATTTTGTGTGATTCATGTTTACGGACACTCGTTTGATTGATGAAGTATAAATCTACACATCTTAGTTACTGAGTAAAAAAACTAATATTGAATAGCTTTATTTTGATAATACCTTGTTATAGATATGGTTTCCCTCACTAAATTTAGGTATTTAGGTAATATTTCATGATATTAAGTTGTTTTAGGTCGATTTGAGGTGCGGTAGCATTCAAGTGATAGATAGACGAGTTTATTTTTATTTTTGTTGGAAATATGCATATAATTCCAACTGTATATTTTTAGGAATATTAAAAATATATTTAGTTTCCTTAGTTATCTCTACTTTATCCTATTTTTAGGATTATATTTAATAAATATGCTTTAATTCATGCACAACATGTAGCTATTTTAAAGCGTGAGTTTAAATCTAGAATGCTCAGTTGAAGATTTGTTTGTGGGTGAGTTATTCTATTTAAATAACAATAGTTGTAATTGCTTTGTATGCACACACAAAGGTGTGAAATCTGCACAAGTAAGTAAGGATGTGCATTGAAAGAAAATAGTTGCACACACAACTTGATTGTAAATAGATAAAGCTCTGAGTATGATGAAGCTTTTATTAATCGAGATTACGCACAACAATGTTGATTTGAGTATTCTTTTGTTTATGCAAGTTAATTAATTATTCTGTTTATTTTCTTTTATGTTGTTCATTGTGTTATACTAAAAATTTTCTACAAATTGGTATCAGAGTAGGTTATTCTAGCAGCCTATTAAATAGATAGGTAGCTATGGCTTCAACATCTGACATGCAGACACCGCAATTTAATGGAAATAATTATGAATACTAGTCGTTCACCATGAAGGCACTATTCAGATCTCAAGAAGTGTGGGAGATTTTTAAAGATGGGTACATAGAGCCCACAGATGCAGCAACATATACTACACTCCCTCACGAAAAGAAATATACTTTGAAGGAGTTTCAAAAGAAGGATGAAAAATCTCTTTTCTATAATTATCAGGTGATGCAAAAAATCATTCTTCCAAGAGCGACAACAGCCAATCAAGCAAATAATGCATGGGATACTTTACAAGTTGCATATCAAGGTAAGGAGAAAGTAAAAACTGCCAAGCTATAGTTACTTCGTAGAGATTTTGAGAATTTAACAATGAAAGAATCAGATTACGTAGAATCATTTTTTACTTATGTAGTTGGCTTAGTCAATCAAATCAAATCCCATGGTGATACTCTTGAAGAAAGACAGATTATTGAAAAATTGATTAGAAGTTTGTCTATGAAATTTGATCATTTAGTTGTTGTTATTGAAGAAACTAAGGATCTGAGTCAGTTTTCTAATGATGAGTTGCATGTATCACTAATCAATCATGAACAGGGGATGAATAGATCACATGCAAGTGGATCAGGATTTTTCATATCAGACAACAGGTAGTCGTGGCAAAAGAAGAGGTAGTTTCAAACCAAGAGGTAGAGGAAGAATTCCATGTAGAGGACGCAGTAGCTATTCATCAAGATCAAGTGGAAGAGGTCAAAATCAAGAACATAGTTATGGTCAAAGACAATATAAGTCTCACGTTCAATGTCATTATTGCAAAAAGTATGGGTACTATGCTTATGATTGTAAGGAAAAGAAATATGATTAGGAGAGGAAAAATCAAAATCAAGTTAGAAGTTATATTTCTAAACCTATGTTTATTGCATGCACAAGGATTGCCAAAGAAATATGTTCTTTATCTCCTACTGAATATAATTTGTAAAAAGAGAATCCATGTGATGTACAGTATTTGGATTCATGTTGCAGTAATCGCATGACAGGTAATCTAGTTTTTTTTCTAGTTTGGATGATTCAGTTAAGAGTGATGTAACTCTTGGAAATAACAATATTGTTTCTATGAAACGAAAAGGCATGGTTAGTATTCTAACAAGATAGGGGGAAAAAACAAGTATGCAAGATCTTTACTTTGTTACGGGTTTGAAACATAACCTCATGAGTATTGGACAACTAGTACAGAAAGGATACAAAGTATATATGGAAGACAATGAGTGCATGATTGTGGACAAAGCTCCTAACACTCAGTTGATTGCAAAAGTGAAGATGAGCAGCAATAGGATGTTTCCATTGATTTTAAAACTAGAAAAAAGAAGAAATCATATATGTTTGAATTAGTAGCTCAGTTCATAGCAAAGTCTTGCGCTAAGCCAAATCAGCCTTTTGTTGAGTCCTACACTCAAATAGATGAGTCATGCATCAAGGTAAAAGATTCCTACGCTAGTGTAACAGAGTCATGTGCCAATGTAAATCAGGTCTGCGATATAACAAGCGAGTCCTACGATAAAAGAACACAATCAGCTTTTCATTCAGTCATGAAGGATGAATCACGGATTTGGCATATAAGGTATGGACATTTGAATTTTGGAGGTTTAAATTTATTACATAAAAAGAATATGGTTAAAGGTTTTCCATTGATTCAGAAACTAGAAAGAGTATGTGAAGGTTGTATTTTGAGGAAGCAACACAGAGATTCATTCTCAGTTGGAAAAACAACAAGAGCGACTACACCACTTCAGATTGTACACTCAGATTTATGTGGATCTATGCAGACACCTTCTATTAGAGGTTGTATTTATTTTATAACATTCATTGATGATTACATAAGGAATAAATAGGTTTATTTTCTGAGAAATAAATCAGATGCCTTTGATACATTTAAGTAATTCAAGGCATTAGTGGAGAAGCAAAGTGGATACTACATCAAAGTTCTCATAATGGAAAGAGTAGGTGAGTATGTTTCTAATGATTTTATAATTTTTTGCAGATATCATGGTTTAAAAAATTAGTGTACTTCAAGGTATACACCACACCAGAACAGTGTGGCAGAGAGGAAAAATAAAACCATCATGGAGATGAAGAGAAGCATGTTGAAGGCAAAACATCTTCCAAATGATTATTGGGTAGAAGCAATAGCAAATTCTATTTATATTTTGAACTGGTGTCCAACAAAACTTGTTAAGAACATGGTTCCTCAACAAGCATGGACTAATAGGAAACACAGTGTTTCACATTTTAGAGTTTTTACTTATGTAGTGTATGCACATGTACCTAATGAGATAAAGAAGAAGTTAGACAACAAAGAAGAAAAGTGTATTTTTTTGGGTATTCAGTTAATACAAAAGCTTACAAGTTGTAAAATCCAATCACTAGAAAGGTTTTGATCAGTAGGGATGTATAGTTTATTGAGAATGAAGCATGAGATGGAAGTATAGAGAAAACAGCGAGTATAGCAATAGTTGTTCTGTATGATGATATGGCAGATGAAACTTTAGAGCAGCAAGGTACTGTATCTAAAAATCTTGGACATGCACCATAAGTTTTAGCACAAGCTAGAACTCCATCTATGATCAGGAGGTCACAAAGATTTCAACAAACTTCAGCCATGCAAGAGACACCATAGAGAACACCAGAAGCTACTCCATCACCACAAAGCAGTCTTGTATCGAATAGTCCTGCATAGTGGAAAACAAAAATTCTAAGTGAGATTTATAATGTTGATACAAATAATTCATTTTTAGTTTTTGCATTATTTTCTTAGGTTGCAGATCCAATATATTATGAAGAGGCTAAAAAAAATTAATTCTGGGAAAAATTCATGGATGATGAGATCGATGCTATACAGAATAATTAGACACCTAATGGATCTTCCAAAGGAAAGGACGTGATAGGAGTCACGTTGGGTTACAAGACAAAATACAATGCTGATTGAAAAGCATAGAAACACAAAGAAAGGCTAGTTGCAAGAGGTTTTATGCGGCAATATGGAGTTGACTACAATGAAACATTTGCACCAGTAGCACGTTTGGATACGGTAAGAATGGTTTTAGCAATTGCAACTCAAAACAAATGGTTTTTTTATCATATGGATGTTAAATCAAAATTCTTAAATGGATTCCTTGAAGAGGAACTTTATTTAAATCAACCAAAAGGTTATGAGATTGAAGGTCATGAATAAAAACAATACAAATTGAAGAAAGTACTCTATGGTCTCAAGTAAGCACCTAGATCTTAGTACAACAGAATATATTTTTATTTGATTGAGAATTGTTTCAGTAGGAGCAGTAGCGAGCCTACCTTATACACCAAGATAAATAAGCAAGGTAAAATTTTAATTATTTTTTTATATGTAGATGATTTGATCATTACTAGAAATCTATCTACAGAGTCATTCAAATCAGCCATGAAGGAGTTTGAGATGACAGATCTTGGTCTTATGCATCATTTTGTGGGCATTGAAGTTCAACAATCAAAAGGTGAAGTTTTTATCTCACAAGAAAAATATGCAAATGATTTTTTGAAAAGGTTTAACATGTTGAATTGTAAGCCAACGCTAATACCAGTTGTAGTAGGTTTGAAGTTGAGCAAAGAGGATAAATGATCATTTGTGGATCAAACATTGTTTAAAAAATTGGTTGGAAGTCTTATGTATTTCACGGCCACAAGGCCTAATATCATGTATGGTGTGAGCCTCATATCAAGGTTGATGGAATCTTCAAAAGCTTCACATTCAAAAGTTGGAAAAAGAATTTTGAGGTATGTACATGGAACAAGGAATCATGGAATTATTTATTCAAGTTCAGAAGAGCTCAAATTAATTGGGTATACAGATAGTGACAAAGCTGGAAGTATAGATGATCGGAAAAGCACATCCGAACATACTTTTCACTTTGGAACAGGAGTGGTTTCATGGGCATCAAAGAAGCAGCTCATTGTCACGTTATCTTCAGAAGAAGTAGAGTATGTAGTAGCAAAAGGAGCAGCATGTCAATTTGTTTGGATGAGAAGAGTGTTAACAAATTTACAACAGAAACAAGAGGAAGCTACACAATTTTTTTGTGACAACAACTCAGCCATAGCATTGTCCAAAAATCGTGTTTTTCATAAGAGGAGAAAGCATATTGATACGAGGTATCATTTCATCACGGAGCTAGTATAAAACAAGGAAATTCATCTTGAATTTTGTAGATCTAAAGATCAGTTTGCAGAAATTATTACAAAGGATTTGGAAAAATAAGTTTTTGAATATCTGAGAGATTGTTTGGGAGTTTGTGATCTTGCGCATGGCAGGCACATGGCAGATCTCAAAAAGTAAACGAAGCTCCAGAAGAGTGAAATCTAGAAATTTAAAATTAAGGGGGAGTGTTGGAAATATACATGTAATTCCAACCGTAGCTTTTTAGGAATATTAAAAATAGATTTAGTTTCCTTAGTTATCTCTGTTTTATCCTATTTTTAGGATTAGACTTAATTCAAGTAAATATGCTTTAATTCTTACACAATATGCAGCTATTTCAAAGCATGAGTTTAAATTTAGAATGCTCAGTTGAAGAGTCATTTGTGGGTGAGTTAGTCTATTTAAATAACAACAGTTGTAGTTGCTTTGTATGCACACACATAGGTGTGAAATCTGCACAAGCAAGTAAAGATTTGCATTGAAAGTACATAGTTGCACGTACAAATTGATTGTAAAGAGCTGAAGCTTTGAGTACGATAGAGCTTTTATTAATGGAGATTACGCACAATAGTGTTGGTTCGAGTATTCTTTTGTTTATACAAGTTAATTAATTATTCTGTTTATTTTCTTTTATGTTGTTCATTGTGTTAGACTGTAGATTTTCTACAATTTTTATCCGAAGTATATTTTTTTTTTCCAAACTAATTGATAATATAATAAATTATTATTCTTGTTACTGTTTATTGAACCATTCTTTAAAAATTAGTATTCTTGTTATTGTGTTTAGCAATTTTTTTTAGAAGCACAAATCAATATTCTTGTTATTGTGTTAATTCAGTTTTGGAAGATATTTACTAGTTTGCATTATGATCGGTTGTAGACATTGCATTGGTTCATCAATTAATGATTTATGGAGCCAAGACAGAAAATGTTGGTTGCATTATTCCTTTTTGTCAGATAAAATTGTTAATTGGTTTTGTTAACGTTGATAGATTACAATTATTCTTAATTTGATTAATGTCGGAAAAAAAATATTGATAGAAGGTACTGATATAAATGAAAACTAAAAACATAGAAACTCCTCGTACGTGGTAAAATGGCAACTATAAATTTTGTTTAAATAATGGCTTAGTTCAATTAAATTCATGATTGTTTGAAGTTTGAAGTCATGGCGGAGTTGACAGTAAAAACTCTCTGTAAATAATTAAAATTTCAAGTACAGTCACGAATGTTAGAAGTTCTCTCTTTTAAAGCCATGTAAAATCAAATGTCGATAAATCTTGCTTCATTACTTTAATGTCTTGTGGACTAAAAAATTTGAAAATTACTTAATTCAACATTTACTCATTTACTATTGTATGCTTGCTTGATTAATTTATTTGTATCTTGATATACTTTTCAAAAAGGACAACGCAAGCATTTACTCAATTAATAAAAACCATCCTTAACAATTTATTTCCAGTGGAATAGAATTTTTCTTGATCACATTTCAGCCTTTCTTTTGCAAACCACACTGGAGAGGTGTTTATACAAGTTATTTGATGGCAAGGTATAAATTAACTTTTAGTAGATATTTTATAAAGTATCATATGTTGTTTTGAGGAGGACATAAATAACTTGTTAATATTACTTAGACATTCAAAAATATGCGGGTGGTCTTATACCTTTTTTCATTCCCCTTATGAACGATTGCACCCTTACTAGCTACTATTATTCATTCACAAAATAGCTATCCCGATCTCAATACCGTTTTTTCGAAGTAATGTTTTCGGAAAATTTGTTGCGTGGATTTTTTCAAAAAAATTGTCTCGCTTGGGATTGGTTGCATAGCATTCGATTTTCCTACTTACACTATCAGCTTTGTTGTTGACCTTTGCAATTGTCAACAAAAGTCACAAGGTTAATGTCTAGTCCCTCGGATATGGATTCGACGTTCTACCTCCTAAACCATTATCCGGTTTGTTCCTTATTGAATACAGAAACCCAACATTGAGTTGACCTTTACGACAGTGTTCACATTTAAACAACATTATTGCCTTGTAAATTTTCAAAAATGGTTGTCGATGAAACATTAAAGGAAGGAATTATTGTTCACCTAGAGAAAGTCGTTTGCAGGATTGTCAAGCATGAATGTATGTACCCATTGTTTTGGATTTACTAAATGTCTCGTGAGGCCCGTAAGGGATTCATAATGTTTTTCTTGTTCACACTCCCTTCCTGTAGGACCGATTTAATTACCGATATCGAGATAGTGACAGAAACATATCCACAAATTGGTCTCCTTTTCGAATCGCCAATCATATTATTCGCGGGGAAAAAGAGCAGGTGGACCAAACTGAGGGTGTGGCCAAGAATTTGTTTCCACATACACCGCCTCAGAAGATATATGCTTCCTCAAAATCGTCGCCGAATCCCATCTTCATTACCGAGTTGAACATAACCATGTGGGTATGGTCTATTAGGGGATAGCACTAGCGAAAAATACCATGCTGACATATAGTAATGTTAAAGGCAACGAGTATTTTTTTGGGTTCAATTTTCTTGACAACAAAAGTGGGGAAATCCATGTCACTTGTTTCAATGAGATTGCAAAAAAATTCTATGATAAGATAGAAAGTGGAAAACTATAACAGTGTGAGGTTGTCGTCCCTCTTCTACACTTTCATTGCCTCAAAATTTTATTAAAAGTCAATCAAATCAAATTACAAAGGATGGGTTGCGATATTTATAGATATTGCACATCCAAGTACAGAAAAACAATATGTTGCACATGTGCAACAAAATATGCATCCGTGAATAATACAAACAAATAATTTTTATAATTATGTAACAATTAAACCTTCGACAATATAATATGACAAATATGGTATAAAAACCATATAACAATGCTTAAACTAATTACCTTAGTAAAAAAATAATTACCTAATACAATACATAATTATTATTTTACTTAACATTCCCCCCCTTAATATTGCATTGTTTCAAGAGACAAGGAAAGGAACTCTCTAAACAACTCAAACTTGTCGCATGCAAGTGATTTTGTGAAGATATATGCTCGTTGTTTAACTGTTGGACATAATTGAAGTTGTATGTTGTGTTTCAAGACATGCTCGTGTATGAAATGAACTTGTACCTCAATGTGCTTTGTCCTCTCATGAAATACTTGATTGTGAACAAGTTTGAGAACACCTTCATTGTCAACATACAAGGTGGTCAGTTTGTCCTATGGTATTCCAAGTCCTTCAAGTATGCGACATAGCCATATCGCTTCGCAGATAAATTCACCTACAGAATGATATTTTTCTTTTGTAGAAGAGCGAGAAACAAAGTGTTGTTTCTTGCTTCCCCATGATATCGTTCTAGATCCCAAAAAGAACACAAACCCTGAAGTGGATTTTTTGTCATCAATATTACCTGTATCATCCGAATATGAATATCCACTCAAGAAGAATTAATCATTCTTCTTGTATTCTAGACCAAGATCTATTGTACTCTTGATATATCTCAAGATTCACCTTGCTACCTTCTAATGACAAACTTTGGGTTATTGCATGAACCTGGATAGATAGCTTACTACAAAGCTAATATCTTTTCTAGTGTAGGTTAGGTAAATGAGATTCCCAATCAACTACCAATATAGAGTTACATTTACCATAGGAGATGGATCTGAACGAGATAACTGTAGTCTCATCTCCATAGGTGTAGCAATAGGTGTGAAATCCATCTTCCTAAATTTCTCGAGCATTGTCTTGGTATAATTCAATTGAGAAATAAAGATGTGATTCTCTTTCTATCATACTTCCAATCCAAGACAGTAGTGAATCAGCCCGAGATCTTTCATGTCAAATGATCATTTAAGATCTTTCTTCATTCCATCAATCATCTTCACTAAACTACCAATGATGACTAGATCATCGACATAGACAACAAGAACCATAATCTCTCCCCCCCCTTTCTTTTTGAGGTAGAGATTCAGATCATATGGATTTCTCACAAATCCTTGTTGTACGAGATGCTTATGAAATTTGATGTATCAAGCCCGGGGTGCATATTTAAGGCCATGCAAAGATTTCCTTAATCTGCATACCTTTGTTTCTTTACCAGGTACAAAATATCCCTCAGGTTGAGTCTTGTAGATCTTTGTTCAAATAGGCACTTTTCAGGTCCATCTGATGGAATTTCAAATCAAACTGTGCAACTATAGCAAAAATCATCCTAGTCATTTTGATCTTAGTTGTGGCAGCAATTATTTCCTCATAATCAATACCTTATTTTTGTGCATACCCCTTTGCAACTAGTCTCACTTTTTACTTCTCTATCATCCCATCTACTTGTACTTTGTTTTAAATATCCATCTACAACCAATGGGTTTCTTCCCTAGTAGAGGATCAACAAGTTGTCAAGTGTTATTTTTCATCGATGATTTATACTCAACATCCATGACATCTTTCCAATATTTTGACTGTGGGAATTCCTGGACAGTAGAGGGCTCATCAGATTCAATAACTCTACTCATCAAATAAAATTTTACTTCTTCTTTTGCTTTACTGCGATTCTGTGGTCCAGTGGTGGATGTATCCATTCGAGCATCCTATTTTTTATCTCGTAGCATGCTAGTATACCACTTGGGTATACATTCAACTGCTCCCATGGGTCGTGGTTCTATCTGATCATCACCATCATCCCCATCATCAGTTTCATCATCTATGGGAACATCAACTTTTGTTTTTACAATAGGTAAAAAATCTACATCAGGTAAGTCTTGAGGAGGAGTCTCTTGTTCCTTCTTCTCACAAAATTCAACATCTCTACTGGTGCTGAATTTCTTGGTCTTCAGATCCATCAATCTGTTCCAAGAGTCTCTTCACTGTAGCCAATGAATATGATTTTTTGTGACTTAATATCCAATTTCTTTCCATTTTTCTTGGGTATGTGCATACTTTATTTACACCCAAATACTATGAGGTGTACAATAGATGGCTTCCTCTTCTACCATGCTTCTTGTGGCATTACTCCATCTAGAGAACTATAGGCACTCTATTCAACAAATACACTGTTGTCTTTGTTGCTTCTCCCCAAAATGTTCTCGCTAGTTTGGAATCATCAATCATGCATTGCACCATTTCCATGATAGTATGATTTATTCTCTCAACAACACCATTCTGCTATGGTGTCTGTGGAGGAGGCATTTGTTGATGAATCCTGTGAGCTTGTAGGTAGGATTTGAACTCATCACTCATGAATTCCCCCACTTGATCTGATTGGAGAGTTATAATGTGCAACCATTTTTGTTCCCAATAGCCACCTTGAACTTTTTGAAGTTTTCAATAGCTTCACTTTTCTTACGAAGATAATAAATCCACATTTTTCTTAAATAATCATCAACACAAAGCATGGCGTATTGGAATCTAGAATGATTTGGTTGCATTTCTCTGTAAATATTGACATGAACTAGATCAATCTTACAATGATCTTGATAAGTACTCTTCTAGAGTGAAGCTCTTTGTTGTTTTCTTGCTAGGCAGGGATGAAACTTATATGTATCCTTCTCGAGAGATGGAAATCCTTTTACCATGTTATACTAGCGAAGTGTTTTGAGATTCATGAAACTGATGTGACTGAGTTTCTGATGCCACAATTGTGCAGAGGTAAATTTCTTAGCCATAAGTGCATGATCATCTCTGTGGAAAAAATAAAGTTGGAACATACGTCCCACATTAAAGGCTTTTGCAACAATTTTTGAGCCTCATAATTTTTCTCGAATTAAACACATTTTCTTACCATAATGAGTATCAAAATAAATTTTCAAATTTTGATCTAGGATTTAACTGACTGATAACAAATTCTTTGTCAACCCAGGGATATACAGTACATTTTATAGTCTACAATTTCGTGAACCAACGGGTAGAGAAATGTTCCCAATTCACTGTACTGTGTAAAAACAATCATCACCTAACCAAACATGATTTTTTGAAGGTGTGTCCCTCATTGTCGTAACCTGGTCTATATGGAAGTTCATGTGTTGATTTGCTCCCGAATCAACATACCAAAATTTCACTAGATGATGTGGAAGTTTCACTTGATCGAGCAGTGTACAAGAAGTATTCATTATCCGAATGTTCTTCTTACTGAGCTATATTTCCTTATTGATGGGATTTTCTTTTTCAATTCCCCTTCTTCTACCCTTGATTGTAGTTAGAATTCCCCTTGTGAGATAGTGTATTTTAAGGTCCAAAGTTACTATATGAACCTTTCTTGTATGTATTATACCAACAATCTTTTAACTCGTGTCCTCTTTTGGAGATAGGACATTTCTTCTTCTTTTTCTTGTCCCCTTGGTGATGCTGTGTTTGGGAATTTTGAGAGGAATAATTTTTTTCATTTTCCTTTCCATTTCTGATGAGAGCAAATTTCATGCTTTTCTTCGTCATCTTTGTTGTACATTACTTCTTGTTTGAGTAGATTCACTAGCTTATCTAAACTTATTGTCTGATCTGACAAGTTGAGTGTTGTAAAAAAAATTTGGTATGAAGGAGGGAGTGCTCTCAGAATAATGGGAATGAGAGATTCATCAGTGACCTCCTCTTATAGGGATAGAAGTGAAGCCCTCAACTCTGCAACTCTTCTCAAGAAAGATTCTATTTTCTTTTTTTAAAAAATTCAATGTGTGTAATTGACTCTGTAAATTCAATATTGTATTCTTGATTTTGGCCTCATACACTTTTCTCAACTTATCCCATGCCTATTTGGTTGTTTTGGCATCTTGAATGTGGGGTTGCACATCGTCAAAAACTGTAAACAAGATTATCAATTTGGCCTTCTAATTGGATCTATCATATTTTTGTTGTTAAGTTGTATTAGCTGCTAATCTAGTTAAAGTAACATTCACAACATTCTAAATCTCTTCAAACTCAAGTCATGTTTCAATTTTTTTCTTCCATACTACATAGTTATTTCCTCTTAGAAGTTGTGAATCTAGAAGAAATAACTTGGGGGCATTGGTGCCCATTTTGTAGAATCAACGAAAAAAGGGTAAGGCTCTTATCACTTCAAGTATATGGTCTCCCAATCTATATACCATCAATATGATATGTTAAACCTTTCTATATGCACGCCCTTCCTATATATCCATCGGTACGTGGAAGAATCTTGCCCTTTATATATACTCAGCAATATGTGAAAGAGGCATTAACATACGTGAAAGAATTTGATACATGGTACCAAGATAGTACTGAAAGGAGTTTGTCTGATTATTTACACCGGCGTAAAGAATATCCTCATATGTGTGTGTAACTTCGCTATATACTCAGATAATTTCTCATTCTAGATTTATGTCGTCCAATCATTCACAAATAAATGGGAAGGCTTAAAGTGTGTGCACTATATCCTTATTACTCCTCCTTGGTTTAAAGGGTCATCAATGCTTAGATGATGTTGTTGCCACTATATTATGCATTAAGTGCAGTAGTAGTCATGACTGATTTACCTGTAAGCACCTCTCAGATGCACTTTTTATACCGAACATTGTGAATGTGATCAAAGATCTCATTAGTATTATAGAACCAAATTTTTTAATTTTTGATTACAAAAATCTACCACTTTTAAAGCAGTTACGATATTTGTGGTTGAATATGGCAGCCTGCAAATTAGTACAATACACTGAAAATACTATGAAATACTACAATTTCATCCAATATGCAGAAAAATTGAATGGAAGGAAAAATATTTTTGTTTTTTGAGGCCTTGGTGGCCTCTTGAGCTCAATACGACTCTCTATGGGAAAAACCACAAAAAAAATAGGAAAAAATGTAGTTTTTAAGTACCCCTCCTTTGGAAAAATATGCCCAGAATGAAAAAATAAGCAAATTAGGATAATTTTGTTTTGCCCTAATTAGGGTTTTATCTCTATTTGTAATGGTTGGTTTAGTAGTAGTTAAGATCTATAGAGAAGGTTTGGTGGTCCTAAATTTTTTGCTAAATTTCATCTACTAATAACTAACCAAAATGGTGTTTGATGTGCTTATGCAAGAAAGTAAAGCAATTTGTATTTAAATAAGAACAAAGTTGACTAACCTTTGAAAATCAACTTGGTCACCTTGTTGGAGATCCATGTGTCAATGCTTAGGTGAATGACGATTTAAGGTGTTTCCTAAAAATAAGGATATGATCCTTCATATTTAATGCCATTGTTTTGTTTGCAAATAATTTTCTTAATCTTTTTATTTATTTCCCACCACTTCTAATTTGCTTTCACTATTTTTCTTTTGTGAAGGTCGCAAGGGGCTATGTGCTTGTGGTCTATGTTTGGAGAAGAGTAAGGAGACTTAAACATTTATTAGGATCCTTTGTGTGGATGGATCACTTTTGTGTGTAGGGTCGCCGTTGTGCTTAGCTACTAAATAGAGTTTGATTAGAATGCGCTCGTGTGGAGGTGTAGGTATTTTTACAGCTTGCAAATGCATATATAATTGCAAAGATCAATCAGTCTATTGAATGATAACACAGTCCAATATGCCCAATTCATGAATAAAATGGCTAAAATCGAAGCATTACAGGGATCAACTTGGTTAGGGGTTGAATAGCTAGCACGATCACATGCAGTTGGGTTTTAAAATGGTACTTTAACAAAACCACAGTCAGGGGACAACAAGTCCCTCCTCTTTATGGGAGAGGTTCCCTTATTGAAAGCAAGCAACAAAGCTTATATACAAATGTACAACTTTCATCTTAAGGTTGGACTTCTGACATCTTGAAATGCTTTTATACCAAAATAGCTTATCAATACAAACGAATGGAAGAAACTGAAGAAAGGAAAGAGCAGAATATAACAGTACTTTCAGGAAATATAGATAGCAGAGTATAACCTTATATGTACTGAGCAAGAGTGATACAGAACAGAATCATTCACATTCACAGCATAAGATATCATTCCACAAACACAAAGTTCTAGAAATCATATCAATAAGAACACAAATTTTCTTATCACGGAAGATAAATGATCCACAAATTTTAGGTAAGCAAGAAGGGACAATAGATGAAGATAGAGAGAAAGGGGAAATCCTTCTGTATTGATTCACTTTCGACTATAATTACACTTCAAAAGTATCAGAGTCCAACATTTGCAATGAGCCAAGCTCTTACATTTATAGATGAAGCGAAAAGAGGAGAAGAAGAGAAGGAAGAAAATATGATTTGGAAGCTCAACCACCAACCATCAATGCCCCTGCAAATCCACCTACAATCTGTCAAATCTGGTTCTGCATGTCTTTGGCATGCTGAAGAAGGAAGGATGGAAGATCAGATCAAATTTGATCTAGTTGAAGCAGTCCGATCACATATTAATGGCATGAAAGATGTTTTCCATATTTTCACCCAAATCAAGATATCCAGTCGGTTCTCCATGTCTGTTTGGTGTGTTGGAGAAGGAAGGATGGAAGATCAGATCAAATCTGATCTGTTTGAAGCAATCAGATCACGTATTAATGGCGTGAAAGACATTTTCCAGATTTTCAACCATCAAATCCTGCTGAAAATAATATTTTATGCTTCCATGGTGTAGAGGAGACCAAGACCTTTCCAACAGTATAAAATTTTTGAATTTCGAGCACTGGAGTGAAAGTTATGCTCATTTGAATATTTGAATCGAATCCGTACAAAAATGGCGAAAATGCAATTTTCGCAAAATGGATCCGTGGGCCCGAAATTGAAATTGTGCCTTTAGCGCAAAATATGCAAAAGTGCAAAATTTCCCCACAAACCCCACAGGCCCGAAACTTCACTTTTGATATAGGTCTGACATGTGGCTTTACCTGAGTGGTAACGGAGTCGCGACTCACTTTATAATTTTACTTCTTTTGGAAACAAGGCTCAAAATCTCAAAGTTCTCCGCCGACCCGCTTCTCCACTTTGACTTTTGATGTGGGCTCAACATTTGACTTTATCCCTTGGCATGAGCGGGGCCGCGGTTCACTTTATCACTTTACGCCTTTTATGGAAACAAAGCCAAAATTCCTAAAGTGTCTCGACAACCCGCCTCTCCGCTTGGACTTTCAACACATGGCTTCTTTGGATGCGAGGCTCAATTTTATAACTTTTATCCCTTTTGCAAAATAAAGCAAAAATTTCAAAGTTGCTCCGACGATGCCTTCCCACTTTGACCTGAAACATGGACACGTGGCTTTGCGGGCTGTTCTATATTTTTTCTGTTTGGACTAAGTCCCTCTATTTAACAAAGGCTTTATGTCTGATTGAGACACGTGGAGGAGTTGCTCATTTGACTCTGTTTGGACCTAACTGGTGCACCTCTGGGACATTGAACTGCCCCTTCTCTTTTCCTTTGTATTCAATACCTAATTCCCTTCTTTGGAGATACACCGACCTGAGACATGTGGAGAGCTGGCACACGTTTGGGACCTGCTTTTGGCTTTTCGCCCCTTGAAAGAGCGTGCCAAGGGACACATGGGGCTTTCCACTGGTTCTCCTTTCCTTAGCCAACCTGGCTAGTTCTGCCCCTTTTGGACCCTGACACGTGGAGGCTTGGTGCTTGTTTGGGGCCTCACCTTGGGTTCTTGAACCTTTGAAGTTGTGCCGATGAGACACGTGGAGAGCTTCATGCTCACTTAGGGATGGCACAAGTTTGGGGTCACCTTTGGAACTATTCGTTGGTTCCTTTGGAGGTGCGACCATTGGAGATGGCATGGAGGCTTCCGTTGGCTTCGACCCTTTATACTTAGACACGTGGATTCAACTGGTTCTTAATTTGTCTTTTTGAGGACCTCTGACCACGTGGAGGGCTGATGCTCATTTGGGGTCTCCCTTTGTCTTCACCATTTGAAGTTGCACCGATGAGACATGTGGCAGGCTTGGCCTTATACTTTTCAATGACCTGATTTAACTTTTTCCCTTTTTCTGACCACATGGAAAGTGGAGGTGCTATTTGGGATCCTCTTTGATATTTTCAACCCTTTGGAAGTTGTCAATGAGACACGTGGAGGCTTCTACCCCTTTTATACTTAGTCTTTTAAATGGAATGAGACACGTGGAAGCTGTGCAAGTTTGGGGTCTTTCTTTAGGCACCTTTAGCTTCAAAAGTGTGCTAGATGAGACACATGGACTTTCCGTGGGACTCTTCTATACTTAGTCGACTATCATGCGAGGGTCGATTAAACATTTGCCTTTCTTGACAATCTTCTCCTGTGAGCTCTATATCTCCTTTGACAATTGGCCTCCTTCGCCGACCCTTCCCCTTCATTTTGGATTTGGAATGTGGGCTTGCATGACTGAACCACCCCTTCCGATTTTAAATTCTATTGTGCGAAGTCAATTTTTGATCAATTTCACTCGGCTCAAAATTGGGATAACAGGCACCAACTCAAAATTTTTGAAACTTGACTTGAAAAATGAGGGGAATTTTGAGGGTGACAATAACTGGCTCTTTCTGGGGATGACTTGGCTGGGACAGAGGAACGAGGCAAGATCAAGAACCATATAAAAATGATGGGAAAGTAGACCAGTGCCTTATCCATTGGGAAAATAGAGTCAAAGGAAAAACCAATACAGAAGACAACACACACAATAGGAAAAGAAACAAACCAAAAAAAAAAAACCAAAAACAAAACACAGAACACAAAAAGGAACAGGAAAGGAAACAAGCCAAAACAAAGAAAGAAGAGGATATTTACAGGGGAAAGAAGAAAGACTACATGAATTTACAAGAGAGGAATATGCGGGAACACAACTCCAGAGACAGGCTGAGAAAAATAGGTACCTCTGTGGAACAACATAGTGAAAGTATGAGGCACCTGTGAATTGAAAATGAGCAGTTGGGCGTACCAAAATATCATGGGAACACTATGTGGCTTGAAAAGAAAAATTGAGGAAAGAAGACCATCCAGATAGTGATACTCCATACTAAAAATATTCAGTTCCTGTGAAGAACTGAATGTCTTCTTGAGGCTCCTCTTCTGTGGATGAATAGTGCCATACAAAAACTTGTACGACCCTCGACTGCCTTCATACTGATTGATACATCACTGAACTTTGACAACTGGATTCATGAGAAAATCCAATCCCAATAGTGTCAACTCCCTGTTTTGATGGAATGATGCTAGCATATGAATGAAGATTGCAATTATCATCATGGTACATCTCATGAGAAACACACATTTCTATTGAATCTTCCTTATAACCATCTTCAAGGGGAATTTGGAAAAAGGAGTGGATAGTTGTCCATTAGAGAATGATTCAAATTCCTTTCTACACAGTGTACTCTAAAATTTCTACCATGTCTCTAAAAAACATACTTGCTGCTTTTGAAAAATCAGCACCTGATTCTAGAAGATCATGACTCTTAGGTACAAGCTGCATTACTGATTTGTCTGAATGATTAGCAGGAAATGAAATGCTTTTGTCAGACTAAGTAAAAATTGATCAATAACATCATCATCTTCCTTTTGTTTGCATTTGAAGGTTTGATCTGAGACAGGGACTGTCATAGTTGGAAGAAAATATTCCAGGCATGATCCTCCATTTTCTATTTGTTTCAAAGGACTGCAAAAAGGCTCATGTGTGCTCATCTTATCCATAAATATAACAGGGGAACTAGTGATCTCATTAATTTCAATTTTTCTTCATACTCATGCACTTGTTTATCTTTGAGAGAACTTAAAACAACAAGAGAATGGTCAAATGATCTTCATCTCATTGTATTGAAATTCTTCCAATCATAGGAGAGAGAGGAAATTTGTCCATTTCTTCTTTGATATCTTCTTCATTAGAGGGCACATACTCCCTAGGCAGAGTTTCACTTCCTTCAAAATATAACTGATTGAAGTTATCTTTAAGCCCCAAGAAAGAGAGCAAGTGTTGATCATCATTGAAAACCTACCAGTTGCTTGCATTATCTGGCACACTAGGCCTATGAGTCATTTCAATAGTAAATTTCTCTTGAGAGAAATCTGGGTGAGGAATCAACAGAGATCCTGAGACAGCTAGAGAATCAGCTCTAGTATTCTTTTCTCTTGGCACAACTTCAATGGAGAAAGCATCAAGAAACTCAATAGAATCCCAGACAAGATTTCTAAAATGTTTCAATCTCCTATCCTTGACTTGGTAAGGATCTCTGACCTGTTTCACAATCAACTCTGCATTACCACAAGCATGAAGATTCTTCACTCCCATTTCTTTTGCCATGTTCAACCCAAGGATGAGAGCCTTATACTCAGTTGTATTGTTTGCATTTTCAAAATAAAGCTGAAACAAGAATGGATGAATCTTCCCTTCTGGAGAGATCAACACCATGCCAGCTTCAGAGCCAGCTGAAGAATAGCTTCCATCAAACTCCAGAGTCCAAATGCCATTGGGATCATGAATCACTCCCTTAGGAAGTTTTGCCTCATCTTCTGACATGATCATGTAGTTACCATGCCCTATATCTTCATAGAGTATTTGTGCTTTTGGATCATCAGTCTTTTGCACAATATACTCAGTTTGCTTCTCTGGTAACAACTTTTTTATTTTTCCATTGACCGGGATCAAATCATGTGACCAGTCCATTTGAATTTCACCTCCTACCTCCTTACAGAAATTTCTACTCAGCAACATACCATAGGAGGGGGGAATATCAACTACTAAAATAGTGGCTTTGACCCTTTTCTTTGGAAAAGCAACGAAGGCTACTTGTGCATCTTTAATTTTCCCAACCAAAGGTACTTCTCTACTCTCCATGGAATAACAGGAACCAAAGGTATGTGTTAGAGTCAGGCCCAAAGCATGAGCTACTTTTGCAGGCATTACATTGTCTGATGCTCCTGAGTCTATAACACAATTACTTGAGTTTATGGCCAGCTATGAGGAGAGTCACATAGAATGGTTCAATTTTCTCATTAGGGAAAGTGACTACAACCACAAGGATTGGTTGAGGTGAGGAAGAGGGAGTGGGAAAAATACCTATAGAAGTATTGGATGAGGCTTTGGATTTGGAATTGACAAAGTTTACCATTTTAGCAAAGGCTTTTGGATGGGTTTGGTAAAACTCTGCCTCTGAAATTTGGATTTTGGTCTTTTTGAGGTGATCAATGATATCAAAAGACCCAGAGGTGGATGGGGCATCACTACTAGGAACAGGAGAAACTTTTGATTTATCAACTTTAAGATTTGAAGGACAAGAAGTTTTGGAAACAGAGGTAGAAGGAGGAGTATTAGCATTACTCACCTTTGTGTGGAGGTAGTGGGAATAGGAGCTCCTCTTCTTGCAACCACTGGAATAGTTATAGGAAACTCCTTGGATTTCTTAGCAGGCTGCATCACTTTTTCTTTTCTGTTTGTTTTCTCCCGAGTCATAACAACATATGACTCACTATTCATCTCTGCCACTCTTTCATCATATTCATCTTCATCATCCATACCTTCAGTGGTAAGGAAATGAACTTGAGATCCACCAAGCTCTTCCAGTTCTTCATCAACCTCTTCTTCTGGTTCTTCATAGAGTTCATTAAACTCCTCATCATCAGGTTCTTGAACTTCACAAGTTGCATTGACTGGAACCTTGATAGGTGGGCCTTCAATAGCCAATTTATTCTGAGAAGGAGGTAACTGGTTCCTAGGCTGAAAATTCCTTCTTGGAATATCTTGGTAGGGATTATGTTGAGCCAATTACTTTTTTATGGCAATGAGATCATTTTCCAAATTCTACACTAACTGATCTGAATTGGCTCTAGGAGAGGAAGAAGAGGATGCTTTAGATTTGGAGGGTTCTCTTTTCAATTTACCAGACATGATTAAATCATCCTCAACACTGATAGCCAAACGTTGATCAACATCCAGAGTTGCAAGGTTAGCTCTCCTTAGTGCATAGCTTACTTCAGGTAACTGAGCATTGAGGAAGAAGCATTTTTGGATTTGATCTACAGGATGAGTGTTCTGTGGAATTTTATGAATGAGCTTGTTGAATTTGGCCACAAATTCTCTCATGGGCTCATGTGGTTCCTTCTTGATATGAGAAATTTGAGCCAAGAGAGCATGCACATCTTCAGCAGGTTTGAAATGTTGCTCAAACTGAGTTGTCAAGGTGGTCCAATCAATAATTGACCCAACAGGAAGATGATAGAACCAATCAGCAGCATTATCCTGCAATGTTTCTACAAAGAGCCTGACAGAAACGTCTTCATGCTCAATCCCAAGAATCCCACATGCAACGTTGAAGGCTGCAATGTGTTCATCTGGGTGTACCTTCCCATCACCTCAGAATTTAGGAAAACCTTTCCTACTACTCCTGGGTAACTCATGCAATGGTTGAGGAAGAGCAAGAGGCCCAATCCATTGTCCCCAAGGTAGAGGTGCTGCCATCTGTGGGAAGATTGTCTGAAGGGGAACTGAAACACCAGCAAGTATCAGAGCAAGAAGATTAGGGCTGAGTTGTTCTGGAGGAATGTTATTCTTGGAATTTCTGTCTTTAACAGGAGGTGTGCTTGCAGAATGAGTTCCTCTGTTCCTTCTTGCTGGAAGAAGAGAGAAGTTTTGTTGCTCCAGAAGTTGAAAATGAGAATCTTCAACCCTGAGAGCTTTCTTCCCACGTGTATATTGTAGAGTCACCAGATCAAAAAAATGATCTTGAAGTTGTTTTAGAAAGGGATACATTTGAAACAAAATCCCCAGTGGAGTCACCAAAAACTGTTGGGTTTTAAAATGGTACTTTTAACAAAACCACAATCAAGGGACAATAAGTCCCTCCTCTTTATGGGAGAGGTTCCCTTATTGAAAGCAAGCAACAAAGCTTATATACAAATGTACAACTTTCATCTTAAGGCTGGACTTCTGACATCTTGAAATGCTTTTTTACCAAAATAGCTTATCAATACAAATGAATGGAAGAACTGAAGAAAGGAAAGAGCAGAATATAACAGTACTTTCAGGAAATATAGATAGCAGAGTATAACCCTATACGTACTGAGAAAGAGGTGATACAGAACAGAATCATTCACATTCACAACATAAGATATCATTCCACAGACACAAAGTTCTAGAAATCATATCAATAAGAACACAAAGTTTCTTATCACAGAAGATAAATGATCCACAAATTTCAGGTAAGCAAGAAGAGACAATAGATGAAGATAGAGAGAAAGGGGAAATTCTTCTATATTGATTACTTTCGATTATATTTACACTTCAAAAGTATCAGAGTCTAAAATTTTGTAATGATCCAAGCTCTTAAATTTATAGATGAAGTGAAAAGAGGAGAAGAAGAGAAGGAAGAAAATCTGATTTGGAAGCTCAACCACCAACCATCAATGCCCCTGCAAATCCACCTACAATCTGTCAAATCTGGTTCTGCATGTCTTTGGCATGCTGAAGAAGGAAGGATGGAAGATCAGATCAAATTTGATCTAGTTGAAGCAGTCTGATCACATATTAATGGCATGAAAGATGTTTTCCAGATTTTCACCCAAATCAAGATATCCAGTCGGTTCTCCATGTCTGTTTGGCGTGTTGGAGAAGGAAGGATGGAAGATCAGATCAAATCTGATCTGTTTGAAGCAATCAGATCACGTATTAATGGTGTGAAAGACATTTTCCAGATTTCTAACCATCAAATCCTACTAAAAACAATATTTTATGCTTCCATGGTGTAGAGGAGACCAAGATCTTTCCAACAGTATAAAATTTTTCGAATTTCGAGCACTGGAGTGAAAGTTATGCTCATTTGAATATTTGAATCGAATCCGTACAAAAATGGTGAAAATGAAATTTTCGCAAAATGGATCCGTGGGCCCGAAATTGAAATTGTGCCTTTAGCGCAAAAGATGCAAAAGTGCAAAAGTTCCCTGCAACCCCGCAGGCCCGCAACTTCACTTTTGATATAGGTCTGACACGTGGCTTTACCTGAGTGGTAACGGAGTCACGGCTCACTTTATAATTTTACTTCTTTTGGAAACAAGGCTCAAAATCTCAAAGTTCTCCGCCGACCCGCTTCTTGATTTTGACTTTCAATGTGGGCTCAACATTTGACTTTATCCCTTGGCATGAGTGGGGCCGTGGTTCACTTTATCACTTTATTCTTTTTTGGAAACAAAACCAAAATTCCTAAAGTGTCTCTGACAACCCACCTCTCCGCTTTGACTTTCCAACAGAAAATTCAATACATGGTGTCAGTGGAGTTGTGGCTCATTTTGTAACTTTACTCCCTTTTGGAAATAAAGCCAAAATCTTCAAAGTGCTCTGACAATCTTCCTTCCCGCTTTGACTTTTCAACATGTGAGCTCTGGCTTAACATTTGACTTTTTCCCTTTGGAAACAAAACCAAAAATTTCCAAAGTGCCCCTTGACGACCCGAGACATGTGGAAAGCTGTGCACGTTGGGGGACCTGCTTTGAACTTTTCTTTTGAAAGAGTTGCCGATTGGACACGTGGAGGCTCCATTGGACTCCTGGACTTTCCGATTCAACAGTCGGCTTCTGTCCCCTTTTAACCTAGGACACGTGGAGGGCTGGCACTATTCAGGGAACTCGCCTTTGGCTTGTGCCTTTGAAGTTGCGATGAGGCACAATGAGGCACACTGCCTTGGACTTTTCAAGAGGCTGACTTTAATCTTTTTGAGGCTCACTTAGGATGGCCTGCTTTGAACTTTGTCTCACTTCTGAAGGTGCACCAATGAGGACACGTGGAGGCTTCCACCGGCTCTTTATACTTAGTCGATTCAACAGTTGGCTTTGACTTTTTAGACTCTGACCACGTGGAGAGCTGCGCACGTTTGGGGTCTCCACTTTTGCTTCAACCATACTTGAAGTGTTCGATGAGACACGTGGGAGAGCCTAGCCACATTTTTGGGACCTGCTTTTAGATTGGTGAAAGAGTGCCGAAGGGACTCGTGGGGCTTTTGAAGGTGCCGTTGAGGCACGTGGAGGCTTTATCGGACCCTTTATACTTCAATTGGTTGGCTGGCTCTGTCCCTTTTCCAGACCTTGGACACGTGGAGGGCTGCCAAGTTTGGGGTCTCTCTTTGGGCCAAAATGCCTTTTGAATTTGTGTCTGATGAGGCATGTGGCCTTTCCGGGGTCCGTTGCCTTTGTCATTGCCCTAGTCGACTCACATGTGAAGTCCGAAAAATTTGAGCCCTTTCTTCAATCTTCTCCTGTGCACTCTGATATCCTTTTGACGTTGGCCTCCTTGGAGGAAACCGACCCTTCCCCTTCATTGTTGGATTTGGAATGTGGGCTCGCATTAATAGGGTATGAGCTTGCAAACTGAACCACCCCTTCCAATTTTCTTCTATGTGGGGTCGTGTTTGATCAAACATGGGGGGTAAAATTGGGATAACAGGCACCAACTCAAAATTTTGAAACTTGACTTGAAAAATGAGGGGAATTTTGAGGGTCATAAAATTCAAGGAAAAAACTGAATCAAGATATCCAATGCATAAGAAGGTCAATCTACCAAGCTACCCAGTCTGACATAGCAACTTGGTGGAGTTGGTGTTATTATGGGACCATGGACATGTGGGTAAGGGAAAGCAATGGAACTCTATATTTAGAGGCAAAGCTCGTAATGGATGGACCCTTACTCCATAGATATTAAAATTGGGGAGTATACAAATTTTTCTTGAGAGCATGTGGCACCAATGGTGCAATACAATTTTCATTCCTAACACGTGGATCAAACAGGAGGTTGTTCGAAGGAAGGGATGGGGCTTGGATTAAGTTGTATCGATCAATGCATTACGCTTATACCAAATGTGTATATTATTTTCTTTTTTTCACTTGTTTTTTTTATGTCTCCTCTTGTCCACTTTACCTTTTCTTGTCCAATTTTTGTAACTCATGTGATTTGACAATATAAAACCCTAGCTGTTTTCCCTTCTGAATCCTTTTCCCAATAGATATGACAAAAGCCTGACCTACTTCCATGATTTTTCTATTGTCAAGTTTAGTCACCCAATAGGATGGTTTCCATCCAAGATGGAGTCAGATATAGGTTCCCAACCAATTACAATTTATTAATATCTTGGCACCATTTTGCAACAATACCCCATAGGTATCTTAGTGTAAATTTTGGACAAGTTTCCTCACTACTTCTTTTAGATTATGTCAAAATATGTAGGGTTTAAGGTACTTCTATATGACAATGGATAATGTGTGGGCATAAAATGGTATAAGATCCTTCTCCGCAGTGAGCTTAGATGACCTACAGTATCATAGTAAAATCAACACAAAAAGTGGATTACCTAGATACAATGGGACAATTTACTGACAATTATTAGTCCCGAGAAACTGATATAACATATTCCTAGGATGGAATGTCAACCTTTGTTTTAATCAAAGATAAGATTAAAACCTGAACATATCTGATGAAATTTATTATCATTGCCAACGTTAGATCTGTTCACCCTCTCAATAGTCAACTAGAGAATTCATAGATATAAGCATAAAAATGCACTATTTTCACCATCAAATAAATAGTTGAAAGCCCTGATAGTTTTTTTTTCAACATCATTGGAGTTGTTCTTGCCATTTCTCCATGATCCACCATTCTTAAGCATGATGGTGACTTAAATGGGGACAGATGAGACATTGCAAATGTAGAAAACGATACCTATAAATCCTCAGTGTAACTAGATACGAAGATGATCTAGATCTAGATGTGAACTTCTGAACTTGAAGTGAAAAGCACTGTAGAAATAGGTTGGATCTGGATTCTGATTGACAAGGATGCAAGAAAATTATCTTAAAAGTACATTTGATGACATCTTTAATGAAGATATGTCTGAGTCGACTGTGATTCATTACTGAGTCCATGGAAATTGTTCAACTGACATTAATCCCTAAAATATGGCTGGTTAAAAAAAGGGTGGGATAACAGGGTCTAGATGGTTTGTATGGTTCCCTACACCATCTATAACAAATAGGATCTAAGGCCCTCCACCTTCCTTATCCTCTCTAAAAATAATATCTCAAGTTCTAGAAATGGGTGACACAGAAAAAAATGAATGGGCTGCAATTACTGCAATAATCACATACATTACATTAGACATTTTTTTTTACTTGGCTTTCCCTACGATGAAAGGTGGTAAACAATTTCAGAAGAAAGTGTAGATATTGGAAAATGGGTCCTGGTTTGTGGGAAATTCAATGTTGTTGTCCAGAAATGTGACTACAGGTATGCGTTCCATGTCACTTTAAAAGAAGACACAGGGGAACTTCAATTTGTAACAACATTTGATGAGACCATAGAGAATATAATGGACATCAAATCTGAAGATTTGCAATTTTTAAGCATCGATGAAGATGGAACATCTGAGATCACAAATCATGTTATAGGATGATAATACCAATTTACACTTTTCATCGAAATTGAAACATATCGTGTGAACAGGCGGTTAAAATGTCTTATTATTGATTTCTAGAAGCTTAGTTTTGGCTTCCCTTCCCTAAATGATATTGATGTGAAATTATAGTAGCTTCCCTTGATTGATGTTCTCCCCATATTGACCTGTCTTTGTCTCTATGTGTGCTACGCCCCATTCAAGGAATTTTCTTTAAGACAATTGAATATTTATATATACCTTTTTGCTTTTTGGTTATTTAGGGAAACTTGCCTTTAATGAATATCATTAAATGGAACTCCTAATAATTGTTTCTTGAAAAATATATATTTGTAATAGTAGTTTATATGATATGTACATGTTATTGTTTTCTGACTCTTTACTTTATTTTAAATTTACATTAAATGTACTTTCCTAGTGTAATGTTCCTTGACTTTTAATATATGTGCACAATCAAAATTTCTTAATTTTTTATTTTACTACACACATGACTATATACACTTTTCTTTCCTGAAATATACCATGGGAACAAGCAGTTGAAATGTGTCATTATTAATTCACAGAAGCTTGAAATTTTTAGCTTTCCTTCCCTGAATGATTTTGATGTAAAATTATAGTAGCTTCCCTCCATTGATGTTCTCCCCATATTGACCCATCTTGGTCTCTTTATGTGCTACCCCCCCCCCCTCTCACACAAGGAACTTTATTTAACATAATTGAATAGTTATAGATACCTTGTTACTTTGTGGTTATTTATAGAAACTCTCCTTTAATGACTTTCAATGAATGACACTCCTAGCCATTGTTGCTTTAAAAATATATAGTTGTAATGGTTTTTATAATGATATAGACATGCTATTGTCTTTTGACTCTTTACTATGTTTTAAATTTTCATTTTATGTACTTTCCTACTACATTGTTCCTTGACTTTTAATATACGTGCACACTCAAAATTCCTTAATGTTTTATTTTACTACATACACATTGTTATTCTTCCTTTGCCTCATGTTTTCATTCCTTGTGCAGAGCATGCCAACATTTTCAATGTGTGCGGATAAATAGTTAGAGCAAAGAATAAAGCTATATGCAAAAAATAAAGAACGGTTAAATGTAGATTAGTTCTGCCGTTACCAAACAAGAAAAAACACACCTTGCCAAAAAAAAATTTCCAACGTAACACCTTTACAGTCCCCTCCCCTCCTCTTTCCTTCCTTGGGTTCTACCTCTGTAGTTACCTCCTTTCCTGAAGCCACTTCAGTTTTTGAATCTCCAATTTCTAATTTTCATTCCCTTTCCAAACGAATAACACTTCCATCCATTCCTTGATTAAGGTATGTGTAGCCTTAATAGCACCCCCTTTCCATAGACAACTGAATCCTTCCTCTTCCCCTTCCCTTCCATGTATTATCCCCTTCCCTCTTCTTTCTCCCTTCCTTTGCTGACTCTACCAAACCCTACAAAATCTTTTATGCATCATTCCTCTTATTGTAGTACATGTTAGTTCGTTCAAAAATGTTCTTCAACATCCTTTTTCCATTTCAAACACTCTCACTCTTCTTCAACCCCATTTCGAGAAGCACATAGGTGGTTCCTCAAACGGATAGATTCCATCTCCGATATAAGAATTTGCACTATATGTTTGGAGAATTATCTAGGCATAGAAACAAAGTGTTATTTAGGATATGTCATTTGCTCGAGATGCAAGTTAGAGAAGAAAGGACACCAATTTTCTTCTTGGATAAATATGGACCCTATAATCAATCCCTCTGTCCTTAAATCTTTGACACAAGTTGAAGAAATGTTCATATATAGATTAAAACACATTCTCCAAGTAACCCATGAATGTGGTGGACAATACAAATACTTCGAGATCACTATAAGCTTTACCCAAAATATCTCATCGATAGAAAAGTACCTCCATTATCATCTCAGAGCTTTAGATATGATTTTTTTACAAATTTTAGATCTCAACAAAAAAAATACTATTTCTACGTTAGTATATCCCATTTATGGAAGGCACTTCAATAGAAAATTTCCCACGAACCTTTCGATAGAGACGTTCTTATTGAAAGTGATGCCCTCAATTTTTTTTCCTATAGAACCAACATATATTACCACCTTTATTAACTTAGTAACAATGGACATCCCAACTTCTACAGATGCCACCACACATGATCTCATTGAGTATCCTTCACTCTACATATACATTGGAACCCATAATCCTTATTTCATCACTTCTACCCATAACTCAGGCACCGAAGATGATGAAATATTGTAATTCCTTTTATCCTGTGACCTAAACATGCCCTCCACCATGCCTTGGTTAGACATAGGTCTTTCGCCCATAAATGAATACATAACTGAGGGTCTATTTTCCATGGTATTTCCAACATTATTTCCTAAATGTAAGGTGATTTTTAGGAAACCTCTCATGAAATATGTCCTTTTTCATAAATATTCCATCCATTTGATCTGTTATCATGATGACCACTTTGGTTCGCACCAATAATTTCGCTACTTTTCCTTAACCTCATCATATAACATAGAATTTGGTCAACATCTTTGATCCTCGTATAACAAAACCTTGTGAACGACATACCAACTACTATAGTGGAGCTATGGAAAAAACTGCTATAAACACCTACATACTCCCTTCAAGATGTACCCTATTGTTCTTTGGAAATAACCTTTGAGGAACATGATCCTTCTTATAAAAATGTAGAGGGGAAATCTAGGACATGGTTGATCATTTAGGCACACCGACGTTCTTCTTTACTCTTAGTGCTCTAGACACTAAATGACTTGATCTTCATAAATGCATGCCACGTGGTCCACCCCCTGATCCTTGATGCACACAGAAAATTGAAACGCTCAAAATTATCAACCACCCCACCATTTAGCTACTTATATACACAAAAGGTTCATGATATTCCAAGAATAAGTGCCCCAAAAACACCTTGGGGCTAAGGAATATTGGTGTAGGTAGGAATATCCAATTTGTGCATTTTCATTTCCTCTCTTTTGCATTGTTTCTAAGAACCTACTTCTTGTAAGTATGAATCGAAACATAGAGTGTTTTCACATGTTCATGGTTTCCTGTGGCTTGAAGGTTCCCCTGATTTTGAGGTAATTGATTAGATTTACATTACTTCTGTCTATGTGAAAAAACAATACTTTGATCAATATGTTTCTTCTTGGAACCCTTGGTCTTCAGAACATAGAGTAGAATATATACAAAGTTCACTAAATGATGATCCTTGTTTTCTTTCCTCTATAGAGCTACTGGCTTCTAAGTTGGTATCCAAATTGATTCTTTCGCAAGGGCCGAGTAGTGTCACAAAACAGACAGGATTCTTAGAGACAGGAGAACCATGATATGAGTCATTTTGTAGCCAGGGATGGGATTCATCTGACTCTTTGTCACTCAGGCATTGGAGAAGTGGATAGCACCTCACTGAGGGTTTGATCTACCCCCACTACTTTAGGTTGTGCCTTCAACCAGGGTGAGAGGACCTGTTTGGTAACCCGTGTTGGTGAAGGACATCAAGAGATCCTTATCTTCAAAATGTTAATGAGAACCTTGAGGAAATATGATCAATACAACACAATCTAACTCTCACGAGTTGTCACACTAGAGAGTGGAGATGTTTCCTAGACAAAGGTTCAGGTTACTAAAGACAATAAATGAATCCTGATTGTCCCTGCATACTTTGGCAATGGAATTTGTTCATTTGTGGATACACAGTACAAATAGGGGTAGTTTGTGTAGGATTCATCATTTGAGAAATTTTTTGGTGGGAAGTTAAGCAAGATAGAGTTGATTATACCAGATCTTTGAGAGCCTTTACAAAAATTGGAAAACTCACAACAGAATGCTTCAGAACAGCCAAAATATTCCTTCAACCAGAAGGTGTGCATCAATGGAGGCCCAGAGATGCATGGTTTCACACACTCTTCAATAATTCAACACAAAGGCTTGTGCTAAAATGCTAGGAATCCCTGGTTTGTCATGCCTAAGATACACTCATAGGCTTACAAACAATCTTTATCAACATAGTGAGAGTAAAGTGATTTTAAATTGTTTATTTCATTACCAGATGAAGGCTCTTCTCATAATGAAATTGAAAATGCCACAATACTAACACATGGATGAGATCTTGTGTGACTCAGAGAGATTTTAACATAAGATTGTAATAGGAACAAGAAAAACTATTTGAAAACATTCTGAAATAAAGCAAACAAAATTATGCTCATGATCAACACAGAGTCATTCAAGGTTCATTAGATTCATCAGCAGGGGAAAGTTTCTTCAACAATCTCAGAGCTTGTCAATGGTTGTACACTTGTAACCACCTTGACGTGATTGAATCCAAAAACACAGGAAAATGAACTAGTCTCTCAGAAGGTCTCTCGGGAAAAATGGTTTCTCTCAAACTTTCTCAAGAAAAGTTAACCCCCTGACCATTATGCAAGAGTATTCTCATTTCATTTATACATTTCACTCACTCACTCATCCCAAATTTCCCCCCAAAAGAAGAATATTGAGGAATCCTTTGTTTGTTACAAGTTTGTTCCAGAAAGTGATGTTTAACAAATTTACACCCAAAGTTGCCAGGTGGATAAATCATGAACTGATCACGTTTCTCAGACCCTCAACTATGACTGGGATGCCATATCATAATTTTTTGACAGTATTCTTAATCATTCTTTTATTCTATCATGCAAGAAATCCCCTTTTTAATAATTTTCAGGTGGCTCCATATGGCTGGATCTGATAAGCAATCCTTTTTACCCTGAGAATACACCTTGAGAAATGAGTTCCCTCGCATGGATACCTGCATTCGTGCCCTGTGAGAAATGAGTTTCCTCACATGGATTATATCACATACAGAAACCTGTGAGTTCGATTCAGCCAAGTACAAAAAGTAGCTAGCAGAAACCTCCACGTGTTTCCTTGGCATTACTGCAAAGGTAAAGTTCATAGGTAGATTCCCAAATGAGCGCAGGCCATCTACATGTTTAGAACCCTAGAGAGTTTAAGCCATTGCTGAAAATTCAGAGTATGGGAAGGTCCAGCGGAAGCTTCCATGTGTCTATTCAACGTAACTTCAAAGATGAAGTCTAGAGGCGGGACCTCAAATGAGCGCAAGCTCTGCACATGCCCTCGAGAAAGTTTCCCATTGAAAAAGTCTCAATATAAAAAGGAGCCAGTGGAAGCCTCCATGTGTCTCTTTGGCACACTTTTGATATGGTGCCCAAAAGTAGAGACCCCAAACAAGCGTGGGCTCACCACGTGTCTCAGCCCAAAAAGTTGTTGAAAGAGTTTAAGGACCAGCGGAAGGTGCCACGTGCCTAGGGTCTGAGAAAGTTTCCTCGACCATTGAAAAGTCTAAGTATGGGTAGGGCCAGTGGAATCTTCCACGTGTCTCTTTGGCACTTTTTTGGTATGAAGCTCAAAAGAAGGACTCCCAAACAAGCATGGGCCTTCCACGTGTCAGGGTCTGACAAAGTTGCACCAGACACTTGAAAAATTCTAAGTATGGGAAGCCAGTGAAACCTCCATGTGTCTCTTTTAGGCTCTTTCAAAAGTAAAGTTCAGGGGTAGTTGCACGTGCCCTCCACGTGTCCTAGGCCTAAGAAAGTTATCACTTGAAAAATCTAGGTATGGGAAGATCGAACGAAAACCTCCACGTGTCTCCTTGGCACAACTCCAAAGGTCGAACCAAGAGGTGAATCCTCAAATGAGTGCAGGCCCTCCACATGGAAAATATTTGAGTTGAAGTGGGTCAAAAATCTTCAAAATGTCCTGGTGACCCACCTCTCTGCTTTTAAATTTTGATGTGGCCCCTAGCGGAGTCGCAACTCACTTTTATACTTTTTCTTCATTTCAAAACAAAGCTTAAAAACTCCAAAGTGCTTCTGACCCACCTCCCCACTTTGACTTTTCAATGCTGACTCAAACATGTGACATTAATTTGTCCCCTGCGGAGTTGCGGATCATTTTATAACTTTGCTCCTTTTCACAAAAAGGAAAAAATATTCAAAATGCTCTATGACCCGCCTCCCCACTTTTATCTTGAAAAATGGCCACGTGTCCATCTTCGGGGTCAAAGTAAGAAATTTTCCCTGTCACTTCATATTGTTGAATAGCCAATTATATACTATCGGGGCTGCGGGACCAATTTGGCATTTTTTACAAATGTAACAAAAGTGACAAGTTTCACCAAAAAGACCCTCTGGGCCACATCCAATCAGAAAGGACCATGTATCCACGGATGTTGGGATAGGATTTACAAAGGAGACATAGTCATGGAAGATGCCCAACAAAAAAATTTTTCCATGGACAGAGAGAAGACTGTAAATAAAACCAAGACTCAATGTGATCCACGACCCAAGGAAAGGACTGAAAATGGCAACCAAATGAAGGAGAAAGCTTTCATGCATCCATACAGGGAGACAAAGAATACTTCAAACCATGTGGACTGAGAAATTTTGAACAAACAAGGTGAGATTAAATTGAGCACCAACATCGGCTCCAACTCGGGGATGGGCACTCCCTGCGAGTGCCACAAGAACAATAGACCATGTGCCAAAAAATCCATTGGGCAATGGAGTCAAGAACAAGCTTGCAAATCAGAAAAACAATAACTAATTCTCCCAAGAATGAACTGAGAAACCAACAAAAACTGGTCACCAAGGACCAAGACAAACTGAAACAGAAAAAACACAAAAACAAAGTAAAAACAAAAGACTATACACTGTACAATGATGCATGCCTTTATTCTAAGAAACCAGTCAAGGAAATATTTCAAGTGCCTTCCATTTTAAGTATGACCATGCCAAGAAGTCTTGATACTTTTTTAACAACTGGACATATGCTTGTTTTTCTTCTCTATCCAAGTTACTACCTAGCCATATTTCCTAGGTTTATCTTTTGTGCCTTTACCAAATCTAGAACAAACCGCATCAAACATCAGAGTCCAGGGAGAACCAATCTACTTGGGATATTTGCACTCATCAATTTTATGCTCCTTAAAGCTAGCATAACCCAAAAAGTTGTCGACATCGATGTCTACATACAATACTTCATAAGAAGCATTGTTAGGGTCCTCAATGAGATATAACATTTTCTTCTCACCGTACAACTTCACAAGGTTTCCCTCAATTGGTATGGTTGCATAAGACATGTCCATTTGCACACTTCCACCCACACTAGCTACCCATTTTCTAGATAATAACATCCCCCATTTGGCAGGACAGTCCACAATAACCACATTCATGGTTAAGCATTTTCCTAGAAAAGATGCCAATTGCACTACTAATCCCTTGACATGCCCAACTACTGGCACTTCTCTTGAATCCATAGCAGTACATTTCCCAAAATTTTTGTTACCTTGATATTTAACTCATTCATGACCTCAAGAGGCATTAAATTACATGAGGCTCCTGAATCAAACATGCAATTATGTACCAACCTATCTTTAATAATCAAAGTGGTAAAAAATGGATCCACATTAAGCTGAGATTCAACCAGAGAAGTTCCCAAATATACCTCAGATGATTCACCCAGTTCCTCCAATGCTTGTGGTATTTCTGATTCTGCAATAATGGGAGGAACCTCTATATTATTAACACTTTTTCCCTGAGTAATCTTTTCTTCCTTAAATCCCAAATATTCGAATGCCCTTTTCCTATGCTCAGGGATTCTGAGTAATTCAACAATGGGAACAGTGACCTTGATCTGACTCAAGATTTGGGCTATGTCACAAGGAACATATTTGGGTAGGGCAGTATTAGGAGGGAGATTCACAGTTTCATCTGATAATATAGGAGTTTTCAGAGTCTGGGCATGGGCAGGAGCACAGGTTTTATTTGGGGTAATTAGGCCTTTTCCAGATGTATCTTTCTTAGGGGTCTCCTTAGGGATACTGGTAAGATTGGAATCTTTTGGCTTGGTTTGTGGCCCTCCCCCTTTGACAACCTTACTTCTGGTGTTATATTCTTTCTCCTGAGAAACTATTGCATTCATCAACAGTTGCCTGTCCTCTTCGGAAGGGATCCCTCCATCATACTTTTTAATCATCAAAGCCCTTAAGTATTCAAAATCATGATTAGGCAGATCAAATGCTTGTACCATATCAATTTCAAAAGTATTAATAGGAGGAAGAGGCAATACCCGGTGGACACAATCCCAGAAATCTTCAGCAGTTCTGGCACTTATCAATTCAGTTGAGGTTTCCCCCTACTGTGAGTTTGTAGGGCTCTCCATCATGCACACATCATCATATATATCATCATCATCATCTACTTCCTCAACTTCTTGATCTACATCACATGGGGAGTGTGGTAAGAAACACCTATCACACCACTCGATAACATTGGCCTCCTCCACAGTAGTAACCCTGGCAGTCAAAGGATCAGGAACCAATCTATTCTCCCTGGGTTGAGGTTGTTTATTTCCTGATCCCATGAGCCCTTTCCCTCTATCATCTGGTCTGTGATCACCTCTGGGGTGATTTCTAGATCTCTCCTGACCATGTGGCTTGTGTTGACCCTAGGAACTTTGTCCTATCCCTTTTTTTTCTCTAGCTAGTTTGTAGGATAATTATTTAACTGCTCCAGCCAAAGTTTTTACAACCTCTTCCAGATCCACAACTTTTCTTGACTGAGGCTTTTTAGGATTGATCAACTTAACACCTTCCCTCTTAGGAGGCTTTCCAACTACTTTGATGTTATTTTCTATTTGTAAGGCCATGGTGAAATCCTTCCTCAATGTTCCTGGGTTCTTATCTCTCAAGTAATAAGCAACCTTTTTATCAAAAGCATCAGAATATTTTATCAAACAGGACACATCACTTGGCCTTAGGATTACAGGTAGCCTATTCAAGGTCTTATTGAACTGAGTATTGAAATCATGGACAGATTCATTTGGATTTTTCTTTATATTTTCAAATTCAGATAAAAGGAACCTGGGATCTGTCTTATCCCCATATTGCAATCTAAAGGCACTTTTCATCTCGGTCCATGAATCTATTGAATTATCTGGTAAAGCCTTGTACCAGTCATGTGCATCCTCCTCAAGAGTATGAATAAATAATTTTACATACACGTCTTCAAACTCAATTTCAACATTTTCCATCATGTTGACAAAGAGTTTTAAATGGTGGTCACCAGTGATGGCATTATTCCCTTGAAATTTTGGCAACCTATTTCTGACATCTTGTGGCACCATATTAGGATATCCATCCATACCTCTGAAATCTATAGGTCCAAAAGTGTTGACAACAAAAGGAGGTCTAGGTGGAGGTTGGGCCATATTTCCTTGAGGAGGTGATCTTACAGGAGAAACAAAATGATAGGGAATGAGGGGTCTTTGGAGCACAGGAGTATAACTCTCAAAATAGATATTCTCTAATGACTCAGCTTCTTGGAAAACCCTATCAACCTTGGAAGAAACAGGGGAAAACTGAGAGGCAAGATTTTCAAACACAAATGATGGCCCCTCTCCAGTTGGAGAACTCAAATTTATATAAAGATTACCTGGTTCAAAATCACTTGAAGACGTATGGTAATCTTCAACCACAGATTGATCACCCTTCAGGACTGATATCTCCCTTTTTGATTCTTGATCTCCAACAACTTTCCAGACTTGTTTTCCTTCTGAATTTTCTTTTCCCAGTTCTTGAAATAACTTTCTAGTAAGGTCCCTAGTGAAGAGAGATCTTCTTCCCTCCAGCTTTGCACAGATTGATAAAAAATTTCACTTGACACAGGTTAAGGCACTGGTAATCATCAAAATTTCAATTCAACATGGAGTTGCCACTAAGGATTTTCACCTTAGTTGTGCAGATGCACTATAAGTAACTTGCCAAGTGTCTATCAATGCTTAATTTCTGCAAAGCTTAACAGATCTGACCTTCCTTTACCCACATTTATCACTATTGATGCAAATTTAGTGCAATAACCACTAGAAACTGGAAATACTGCACAATGGACTTGTAATCTTGCACAAATCTTACAGATCTCAACAAAGGATGACATTTAAACAACGTATTTGCACTTAAATCATGTAAGAAACATTACCTGGGTCAGCATGTGTATGCATTTGTAAAAATATTGCACTTTGGTGTTGTTGCCACACAAATGTCAAAATCAAATAATCCCTCGGAAATGGTGCCAATTCAGTGTTGTTGCCACACAAATAGGTCCTAATGTTCAAATAATCCCTGCAAGTAATCCCCAGCCACTTCGGTGTTGTTTCCACACAAATAGGTCCTGGTGTTCAAATAATCCCTAGAAATGGTGCCACTTCGGTGTTGGTATCCAAATTGATTCTCCCATGAGGGCCGAGCAAGCATCACGAAACTGGTAGGATGCTTAGAGACAGACGAACCATGATATGAGTTGTTTTGTAGCTAGGGATGGGATTCAACTGACTCTTTGTCACTCGGGCATTGGAGAAGTGGATAACACCTCACTGAGGGTTTGATCTACCCCCACTACTTTAGGTTGTGCCTTCAACCAGGGTGAGAGGACCGTTCAGTAACCCATGTTGGTGAAGTACATCAAGAGATCCTTCTCTGCACAATTTAATGAGAACCTTGAGGAAATATGATCAATGAAACACAATCTAAATCTCACGAGTTGTCACACTAGAGAGTGGAGATATTTCTTAGACAAAGGTTCGGGTTACTAAAGATAATGATGGAATCCTGATTGTCCCTGCATACTTTGGCAATGGAATTTGTTCATTTGTGGATACACAGTACAAACAGGGGTAGTTCGTGTAGGATTCATTGTTTGAGAAATTTTTTGGTGGGAAGTTAAGCAAGATAGAGTTGATTATACCAGATCTTTGAGAGCCTTTACAAAAATTGGAAAACTCACAGACAGAATGCTTCAGAACAGCTAAAATATTCCTTCAACTAGAAGGTGTGTATCAATGGAGGCCCAGAGATGCACGGTTTCACACACTCTTTCAAGAATTCAACACAAAGGCTCGTGTTAAAGACTCAATTAAACATTAGAAATCCCTGGTTCATCATGCCTAAGATACACTCATAGGCTTACAAACAATATTTATCAACATAATGAGAGTAAAGTGATTTTAAATTGTTTATTTCATTACCAGATGAAGGCTCTTCTCATAATGAAATTGCAAATGCCACAATACTAACACATGGATGAGATCTTGTGTGACTCAAAGAGATTTTAACTTATGATTGCAATAGGAACAAGAAAAACTATTTGAAAACATTCTGAAATAGCAAGAAACACAATAATGCTCATGATCAACACAGAGTCATTCAAGATTCATTAGATTCATCAGCAGGGGAAAGTTTCCTCAACAATCTCAAAGATTGTCAATGGTTGTACACTTACAACCACCTTGACACAATTGAATCCAAAACATAGGAAAATAAACTGGTCTCTCAGACGGTCTCTCAGGAAAATGGTTTTCTCTCAAACTTTCTCAGAAAAGTTAACCCCCGACCTTTTGCAAGAGTATTCTCATTGCATTTATACATTTCACTTGCTCACTCATCCCAAATTTCCCCCCCAAAAGAAGAATATTCGAGGAATCCTTTGTTTGTTACAAGTTTGTTCTAGAAAGTGATGTTTAACAAATTTACACCCAAAAGCTACCAGGTGGATAAATCATGAACTGATCACATTTCTCAGACCCTCAACTATGACTGGGATGCCATATCATAATTTTTGATAGTATTCTTAATCATTCTTTTATTCTGTCATGCAAGAAATCCCCTTTTTAATAATTTTCAGGTGGCTCCATATGGCTGGATCTGACAAGCAATCCTTTTCACCCTCGAGAATACACCTTGAGAAATGAGTGCCCTCGCATGGATACCTGCATTCGTGCCTCTCATAAATGAGTTTCCTCGCATGGATTATACCACATAATTATCTGTTGTGAGTCCAAGTCGGCCAAGTACAAAGAGGAGCCAACGGAAACCTCCATGTGTCTCCTTGGTGCAACTACAAAGGTGAAGTCTAGAGGTAGGTTCCCAAATGAGTGCGGGCCCTCCACATGTTCAGAACCCTAGAGAGTTGCACCGGTTTCTAAAAATTCAGAGTATGGGAAGGTCCAACGAAAGCTTCCACGTGTCTGTTTGGCGCAACTTCAAAGATGAAGTCTAGAGGTGGGACCTCAAATGATGCAGGCTCTCCACATGCCCCTTGGCCATTGAAAAAGTCTCAGTATAAAGAGGAGCCAATAGAAGCCTCCACGTGTCTCTTCAGCACACTTTTGATATGGTGCCCAAAAGTGGAGACCCCAAACAAGTGTGGGCTCACCACGTGTCTCAATATGAAAAAGTTGTTGAAAGAGTTTAAGGACCAACGGAAGGTGCCACGTGCCTAGGGTCTGAGAAAGTTTCCTTGGCCATTGAAAAGTCTAAGTATGGGCAGGCCAGTGGAATCTTCCACGTGTCTCCTTGTCTTTTTTGGTATGAAGCTCAAAAGAAGGACTCCTCAAACAAGCGTGGGCCTTCCATGTGTCTAGGGTCTGACAAAGTTGCAAGGACACTTGAAAAAGTCTAAGTATGGGAGTTCCAACAGAAACCTCCACGTGTCCTTGAAACTCTTTCAAAAGTAAAGTTCAAGGGGAAGGTCCCCAAATAGCATGGGCCTTCCATGTGGCTTAATAAAGTTGCATCGGGCACTTGAAAATTCTAAGTATGGGAAGATCCAGTAGAAACCTCCACATTTCTCCTTAGTGCAAATCCAAATGTCAAATCGAGAGGTGAATCCTCAAATGAGCACAGGCCCTCCATGTGGAAAATATTTGAGTTGAAGTGGGCCTCAAAATCCCAAAATGCCCTGGTGACCCGCCTCTCTGCTTCTAACTTTTTATGTGGGCCCCAGCGGAGTCGCGACTCACTTTTATACTTTTTCTTCATTTCAAAATAGAGCTTAAAAACTCCAAAGTGCTCCATTGACCCACCTCCCCACTTTGAATTTTCAATGCTGACTCAAACATGTGACATTAATTTGTCCCCCACAGAGTTGTGGATCATTTTATAACTTTTCTCCTTTTCACAAAAAGGCAAAAATCTTCAAAATGCTCCGGTGACCCGCCTCCCCACTTTTAACTTGAAAAATGGCCACGTGTCCTTCTTCGGGGTCAAAGTAAGAAATTTTCCTTGCTGCTTCATATTGTTGAATAGCCAATTACATACTATCGGGGCCGCGGGACCAATTTGGCATTTTTTACAAATGTAACAAAAGTGACAAGTTTCACCAAAAAGACCCACCGGCCACGTCCAATCAGAAAGGACCACGTATCCATGGATGTTGGGACATGATTTACAAAGGAGACACAGTCGTGGAAAATGCCCAACAACAAAAAAATGGAGATGAAGACTGTAAGTAAAACCCAGACTCAATGTGATCCATGACCCAAGGAAAGGACTGACAATGGCAACCAAATGAAGGAGAAATATTTCACACATCCATACAGGGAGACAGAGAATACTTCAAACCATGTGGACTGAGAAATTTTGAACAAACAGGGTGAGATTAAATTGAGCACATTTTCATGGAATCCATTATGTCAAAAGCCAACAAATTCTGTTTAAATTTTTAGAACAAAAACCCTTCTTTCAGCACATATTCTACATGACTCAGTTCTAAGAAACAACATCAGAATGGAAATGTTTCAAACATGTGCACTCTCATTGGATAGGAATTCCCTCAATCCTTCCCATCGTAGGTGCTTTCAAAATGGTTTGATGTTAAACAAAACATCATCTAAGAAATGGTGAAAAATAGGAATAAGATTCCACCCAGAAATTAGCCGGTAATCCATGGTTTGCCAAAATCTTCTTGAAAATTTGGATCAATCCCAACTTTTTGTTCCCACTCTGAAACTCCATCTGTGGGTCAACTATTTTATTTCCTTAATTTCTTACCAAATCATTTGTTGCCTCCAATGGATTTCTTTAATATTCCCTACAAACCTTGGCATGTTACTGAGACAAACATGTATTGAATGAGCATCATAGGGACTGATGCCTCTTTTGATATTTTTGTAGATTTTAAAGGACATTGAAACTGATAGAAGAAATGCATTTAACAGGCATCATGAATTTTTGAGTTAGCAGACTCCATACACAGGAACTAAACATGGGATCTTCTCAGTAGCCATCTTATACAGGGCGATTGAAGAATTTAAACTTTAACCTCCATTGGAATTTTCCTATTTTGACATTTTGTAGTTCCAAAGATATCGCGATTGGGTAAAAGGATTTATACTCACATGGATTTAGCTTTCCAGAGACCTTCTCTTTATGCAAGATGATTGAACATAATTGGCATTTTGTCATAATTGATCTACCATATTTTCTTCTCAGAGTAATCCTAAATTTAGGGAATGTATCTATTATTGACATGTATACAGCAAATAGTCTTACTAAAACTCCATGTCCTAATCAATGATTGATCCTTTCAGAATATCCTAACAATCCTGACTGTATTTCCCCTTCTTTTACTACATATTTGTAATTTACACTTTTGAAGAGTTTCACAAGGTCATGGATTGTCATCCTAGCTCACTTATACCATCAGAAAATTGAAATCCATTTATCAAGGATCATTTTCCTGTTGAGATTAAATTTAGAGATATTCAAGATGCAAAGAAGGGACCTTTCAACCAATCAAATGATAGTTTCCTGGCTTTGAAACTGATTGGCCACCAAAATTTAACTAATATTTGTGAGGTGAAGTCTTATAGAATTTGGTTTGACATAAACGCCTCTTGGAGATCAGTTCCATCATTATGCTTATTGAGATTCATCTTTGGCCAATTTGAGAAACTTCCCTCATGGTACTCTTGCCAATAATTCCTATGGGGCAAAATAGAATCAATCCAAACTCATATCTCTTTTGGATCTAGTATTCGGACAATTAGGATCGATTCTCATTTCCTATATTTCTCAAATATTCATGGCACTGTACTTGTTTTCCTTAAACATCTATTTCAATGGGATCCTTACTCTTGTAGATTAGGAATATGTATGGTAGTTTCATTAAGAAGATTCAATGTTTTCTGGAAAAAAACCTTCTCGACTTACCTCAGTGTGTCTGTAGATTTTTGCAATGGATAGACCATTTTCTAGAGCGCATATTATTATAGTATGTTAGAGGGAATTTAATTCTTTAGCTTCCATTTGAATACTGTCAAATATGCAATTTGTTTAAGTAAGCATCCATCGGATGAGTTTTTTAAGGACGTCCAATTAGAAAGAAAAGATATCAGAATGTAACCATTTTGCAAAAATCATGAAAAATGTAAAATGCTTTTAATTTCATTTTGTAATATAGGCCTTATAAACTGGCACATTATAGGATAGAGATCTTTATTTTTACCAAAGAACCTTAGCTCCTCCTTGAACTTCTTTTAGTATCTTTAGCTCATATTTTATTGACTAGATGCCTACCTTGGAACAAATTCAAAGTCTTTCAACATGTCCCCATATCATCCTTCTGAAAGAACATGAGATAGAAAGTACACTCTTTTGAAGCAAAAGAATACACTTGGACACATTTTCTATCCAGCATAAATCTCTAGAGAAGGAGCTCACTCTAAAATAGGGGTTATTAGTTAAATGCACTTTGGCTCCAAGCAGAAATACTTTGTTATGCATTACTTCTTCTTCTTGTTATTCGACCATTTTGATATTCTTTGATTTAACATCCTCAATTGGGAAGTTACTTCAAAATTATAGATAAATATTGATAATAAAATGTAATTTCCTAAAATGGAGATTGAATCTCCATTTTCTTCCTTCACACCCCCCCCCCTTGGAATAGGGACTTTCTTGATGGCTTTTCTGATCAGGATCAATCATTTCCTCCCCATTTTCCACCAATACTTGTTTCCTTCATCTAGAATTTACTTGAGAGGGGTTTTTGAACTCCGTGCCTCATTGGGATTTGGATTGAATCAAGATGCCTTGAAAATTTATAATCTCAACATTCACTATAGTGCATCCACATTTGTCAGATTTAATTTCTAGAGAAAACAATCTATTCTAGAATGAAACTGAAATACGAATATAAATAAAACTTTCTAGCACCATAGCTAAAATCATGTAGACTTGTGGCTCCATTATTCATTAGACAAATTATATGAATTATACATTATGTTCGATAGGAAACTGATAAAGGTAGACAACCTTGAGATAGGAGTCATGCTTATTCAGTTTTCATCCCAACACTTGGTTACACAGAAATAAGATACTTAATGATATACTATTCAATAAAATCAAATTTCTAATTGTAAGTGTCAATTAAATACATTAAAGTTTCTAAATTATATAAAAATTAATGCTACTAGTCAAAATCATGGTAATGTCTAATCCAAGATAACTTATCTCAATAATCCATTTTTAGATTCTTTTAGACATACATGTTTGTAACCCATGATGCTCTTTTCACACACATTGTCGGCATAAACACACCACTTCAGAATTTTTCAATTCACAGTTGTTGACACACAACGATATTAAGGGAACATAGTGACACACTTAGAAATCGGTTAATATCATTCATTTATTTCATAATATAAATTTACAATAATAAATATTAATACTATATGGAAATTTTAGTCCTAACTATATGCTTGTTACTAATACTACACTTGCAATAATGAATAGGTCCTAAAAAATTGATATCTTCACGCGTAATTTTACATAGACTGCTTTAATGTTCTGATGCTCAGAATTCTATTAGATACTTATGTGGTTTTGAATGTGGATAGGTCATGCTCTCAATGCTGACTTCCAAAGGCTAACAAGTTCTAACATTTATCGTCATGAAAAATGGTTTCCTTGTTATTGAATTATTGCTACCATGATAAACAATATTCAATAATATTATCTATTAATTGATGATGATTTGAAAACGAAGTCTTCTTTCCATGATGACGCTGATTGGATTTCGATGACCAATGATGACGATACGATTGATCTTATGATGATTTTCACTTGGTTCTACACGATTAACCATGACGACCTGAGGTGACAAACCCAACACTTATCAGTGATGTTAACAATTGTCAAGCATACAGATGGCCTATTGTTTGATATCTCAAAGTATTCATACGGTCAAGATAAAGACAAGATGACGAATTGTTAAGACTTGGTGGTACCCCAATGGTTAAATTTTCTAGGATGATCAACTGACGGTGACGGTGATGTTTTATGTCACCTGAAGTGGTTTGATTTCAATGTGATGGTAGGAAGTGCACATGCTTATACTGCCATTCATAGACGGTGATTTTAGAATTGAACAGATGTCTAGATGATGACAATTAGCTTTGAATCTCCTTTAATTTAATGACGTATCTAATTACAATGAATTTCAACTCAATTATTAAACCTAAGGGGTAAGTGCACCAAGATGATGGACAAAAAAGGGGTCATAAGTGGATGTCATATTGCAAAAAACAGTACAAAATCTCAACTTGTAGGGATTATTAGCAATACATGCACTCAAAATTAGAAAAAATTATATAAATATGAATCGTAGCATTCAGAATCTAGTTTCTAAAATACTAATTTTTTTAAAAATGGACAAGTTTAGCTATATTAAACACTTAAAATTATATGACTTACTTTTTTTTTTTCAAAAAAACCTATAAGATTGTAGTCCATTTTGCCCGCATTTGGATGACCAAATCTTGATATTTTTATTTTTTTCCTTTGGTGAAATGTTAGATGTAGTTGTCTATCTTGGGATGGATTTTATTTTGTATTTTTTTTAGCAATATTTTTTTTAATGATTTTTTCTGTGAAAGTGGTTTGAAAATATTTAGAAAATGGAGCACTTTCCATTTGCCCACCATAACTATATCAAAAAATATCGAAATCAAATACTTTTTTTAACGTGTATAGAATTTCACCACGCTTGGGATGGTATAAGTTTTATCACATTTTGATAAGTGAAACAAAAGTTACAGTCTTAAACGTAGACATGAACATTCACGAGAAAAAATGTCTTAAAGACCTACTGTTAGTAAAAAATTATAAAATGATATTTATCTTATTCTATTCACTTTAAAATCAATATTTCTACGAAGCTAACAGTCTCCCCTACGTGATGGCACCATTTTTGTGAAATTTTTTCAATTTTTTAGCATGGTTCAAGTCTGTGGAAGAGAAAATTTGAAGGTTTTTTAACCTTTTACACTTCATAATGACCTTCCATAGCTTTGGATGGGGAAAAACAAAGATTTCCATGAGGCTACAGAGGTTCGGCATTTGATCTGCGATCACGGTTTAAGAAGCGCGAGCGGGTTTTAACACCAAACGTGAGCGCGCTTTAACAAAACCACGATCGCGGTTTATAAAGTGCGTGCACGTTCATAAATCATATTTACACACATCCCAATGTTTGAATTACCATGTGATTTTTACTCTCTGACCTTACCGTATGAATTACTACGAAATTCTGTCTTTTTCTGCATGTTTTTCTTATCACCGCAAGCAAAACATCATGGGAGACAAAAAACGAAGTCAAAAAAGGAAGTCATTAAGTAAAAAACACCAGACGAATTAGAGGCCTTCAAAATTCAAAATGCTGAGTGAATGCGGAAACTTCGTGAATCAAGAAGAGGTTCATCTTCAACCCCAACTATTGTAAGCAATGAAGAACTAGGTAATGTTTCTACTGTCAATGTTGAAGTTGAATTAAATAAATGTGATGAAGATCGTTTTTACTGTCAATGTTGAAGAAGAATTAAATACTCATGATGTAGCAAATGTTGAAATTGAAGGAGACAATGAAAATGTGAATAAGGAAATTCAGGTTGAAACTGTAGACAAGCAAAATTTGACAAAAACACCTCCTAGGATTTTTTTGTTAAGAAACCTAATTTTTTTATTGAAATTGATGAAAACATTTTGAAACCAATGTCTAACAAAATTTCTGAACAACAAATCAAAAGAAAAGCCACTAAAATTTGGGATAATCATTTTAAAATTTTAAATGATTCCCAAAGATGTCAGTTGTTGGTTAGTTTGATGAAATTGATTAAAATGAGACCTACATTAAACACCTTAGGATTGATTTTCAACATCTAATATACGTGGTCAAACCTCTACAATTGTTGAAAACCTTCATGATGCATATCACACTTTTTGGTGTCAAGAGACGCACTAGGGATAGTAATGTTGTGATCGTGTACTTGCTACTAGTGTTGTAAGTGAATCAACAAAAAAATAACGTTTGATTACGCAAACAAGTTGAATGTTGCAAGTTAATCGAAAAAATCTAATGAAAACAATTGAAAGACGTAATATCCTTCAATCACTCAATAACATTAATTTTTGGGCATTTTCTGTTAGAGCACCGCGTAAGGACAAAAATAATTCTGATGTTATAAAGAAGTTGTTATTCAATTTTGGCATGATAACACTAGAGTTTCACCTAATACAAGAGATGTTATAAAATAGAGAGTTGGTTCTACTAATCGTGAACCACATCCAAAGCATTTCTTAGATATGAACTCAAACTCAATTTTTTCGTAAGTTTGAACAGTGAGAATCTAGAAATTAAAATTAGTCAACGTTTTTTTGAAATGTTGAAACCATTACTATTGAAAATCAACCATGCTCGCACCACTTGTTGTAGGCAACATGTTGAATTTGCGATGCATTATGCTAAATTTTTACGTATTCGTTAATTTTCATTCTGAAACTATGTTACTCTGAATGTGGTGTTCAAGTTCCACCAATATCTTCTAGGGATTTCATTCCTACTATATTTTGAAAAAGAAGTTGGACAATTTTTTTATAGTCAGGATTGTTTAGATGGAAGTTGTAGTACATGCGGTGGATTACCTAAATTGGAAAGTTGCATCCATGAGAAAATTGAAGGTACAATAGGACATAATTTAGTTGATTTTGATAAATATAAATCAGTTGCATACCAGTTGAAAGATGGAAACAGAGTCTAAATGGTGTGAGCTAGTTACAGAACAAATGCCCATTTTTCAATTTATGACAAAATTTAAGGATAAAATTGTTTATGAGTATGTTAAGCATACACATAGAGCTCGATGGTTGGATGAACAATTCAAGATATGCAAAGACACATTTCCTATTGGTACTATTGTTTAAGTGGATGATTTTGTAGAGAATTACACATTGCAACCACAAATGGAGGTTCAATCGTAATATTACAACTCAGTACAAGTTATCATTTTTGTGCATATAACATTTCTACATTCTCTTGACAGTACAGAGAATGATTGAATTGATTTTTAAGATAGTACCACTTTTATATCAGTGATGATCGTACTCATTCTACTGAATTTTTGCAAGGGTGTTTCCAGTTATTTTATGGAAAATTGTTTGATAGGGACATCCACTTCAAACAACATTATATATGGTCAGATAATTACACGTCTCAGTTTAATAATGCACGAATGTTTTATTGGATGAGCAGAATGCACATCAAGATGGGTGTGCAACATATTTGGAGTTTCACTGAGGCTGGACATGGAAAAGGAGAGCATAACGGTGCAGGGGCATGTGTGAAAAGAGCTCTTGCAAGAGAAGAGTTGAAGTATAAAGATGGTGCTAAATTAAAAGATGCAAAGAGCATAGTGGAATGGTGTACTGACAACATGGCCTGAGGTTCTCAAGAAAGTTCCATAGTTCACAGATATTTTTAGATGATAGAGGAACAACATATTGCTAACTATGAGGATTGTATGATAACTCATATGGGTCTAGTGATATGCACTCATTTTGTAGCTCAGACGCTACTTGTAACATGGGCTTACATGGACAAGAAAGTTGACATGTTTTTGTGCATCTTATATTGAATTTGTCACTGCTGAGTGTGATTCACAAGAATGGGTGGATGGATGGATTTGTAGGCCTCTAACTCTGCTTCCTAGTTATCAACCTCCACAAGCATTACGACTTGTTTCTGCAGATGAAGTTGCAACATCCAAAGGACTTTGACAAATTTTATATTTTGGTGCTACCAAGGTATAATGGTTATTTATTTAATTTTTGTATTGAGTTATGTCCATTAAATTTTAATATGTAATTTAATCGTTTGAGTTGAAACCTTTATTTTTTCATAGGACATGTGTTTTAGTAATTGCAAAGAAGATAAATGAAGAAGGAACAGACTATTTCTTATGTCATTGCATCGAGGAAAGAAATAAGTTGACTGGAATATTATTATAGATGGCGAAGATATTGAGTATCCTACAGGGTCAGTGGTAGTTACTGGAACTTGGCTTTTGGTATCCATTAAAAACTCCTATGTTTGGGTGTTTGAAGACTTTGAGACACACATGAAAATACTCTTATATTTGCATTTAGTTCTAGCGACAAATATTCAGCTATATAGATATCGAGAAAGGCCTAATAACAAGATTCTTTGGAAGGTTAAAAAGTCAGATCATGAAGCAAAATGTCCGCTATTCAGAGTAGATCCGATCATGATGGTTTAAAAAATGAATTTAAATGCTCATTTGATATCAATATATAATTTCTATTTTGAAGTATATATAAATTTTTAGTTAATATCTAATTTAAGTTGAATATATTTTATTAAATTTGTGTATTTTGTGATATACATAGATAGTTTAAAGATGTATTTTGATTTCAAACTTAAATTTCTTTGACTAACAACTTTTAGTTTAGGTTAGTGGTGCAAGAAAAGAAGAACACCTTCACATGGTTGGCACTGTTAATAGAGAATTTTCCAAATTCTCAATAACCAAACCAATCAAGCTTTCATAAATTTCAAGAGACATTCCTGCTAAATTTTCAGACATGTTAATTGCAATCTTAATGATTGTGTTATATTAATACGAGGTTGTAAATTTTAGTTTAAATTTTTGAACTTCAATCCAATCACTAGGAAATACACCTCTCTAAATTCTAAATATATTACAATCTATGAAAGCACGTGTGAAAGTCAAATAAAAATGTTTTAGGAATTTGTGTTAAAATAGAGGTAACATATGAAAAATCCATTTCTTAGGTCAAAAAGGACACTATAAAAAACAATGACCAATAATTAGCAACAATTCATCATCCAGAAAAAATCAATGTGATGCAATCTATATGATACCATTCCCTTTCAGTAGTAACTCTAACATGCATAAATGTTTCGCTTAATGTTTCATATTCTTGAGAATTCTCGTAATTGTTTAATAGAATCTTGTTAATATCAAATTATTAGATTTTGTCTTGCAAACACATTAGACAATTCTTGTATATTTATAGACAGCTATTAAAATTCAAATTAAGACCAATGATTAAGTAGTGACTAATTTTTATTTTTTTTTAAAGATGGTGTGCACACCAAGCAAAAGGAGCCAATTGAAGGGGCCAAGGAGTGTGGGGTTGTTCTAGATAGGGACCATAAGTGTTAGGATGTGCCAGACGAATAACACTTAACACTTGGAAACAAAGAAGAAAATCTTAAAAGGAGACATGACATTGTCCAGTCCTGTCGACACTAAAATTTTCCTCCAAAATTTCTATTTCATTAATATATGTATTAGGAATAGGATGTTGTTAAGTGTAATTAGTAGTAGCGTCCGATAGAAGATAACGGCGCCGTCAGTACGGTGCCGCCAATAATGTGGAGTACGGTAACAGTCAAAGTACAATAGGAATGTTGTAAAAAGTAAATATTTGTCGTAAGTGGTCCGGTAATGTTAAAATGTCAAAGTTTGGGTAATTAGAGAAGTAGGGTCTACATGATTAGGAATTAGAAATATTATATTGGTAATAAGGACAAGGAGTGAGGTCATAAATATTTTGTGTATTTTATTTGTAAAAATTCTAAAAATGTGGAACCCATGTAAAATGATAAGGTTTATCTTATCTTAACAGATAAGCTTACATGTACAGATAAGAGTTAAGGTATGGAATATGATTCGTCAGAGTGGATTTCTTATCCTATCTTAGAGATAGGATGGATAAGCCTGGAAGTTCTATAAATAGAGAGGCCACCCCCCTCATTTAGCATAGAAAGAAGTAGTGAGAAATATTGTAGGAAGTGTGCGAAGGAAGCCATCAGTTAAAGGTGTGTTGAAGAAGCCATCAAGAGGTGTAATTGTAAAGTTTCTCCCATAGTCTTGTTGAAGAATCTCATGGGTGAGATTGTAACAGTTTCATGTTAATATTATAATTTATTTTGATATTTCAGATTTGTCGTCATTCTGTCTTATCATAGTCAATGGTATTCTTGTGTTATGTTGTTGTTTTGTTTCCAGATTACATCCACCAAACTAAAGGCTGTGCATTAGTAAATAATCATAGCACGAGGAGTTCCCGGTGAAGAATTATCATAGTGCCGGATTGCTGATGACATTTTGGTTCCGTTGCCGGGACCATTCCTCGTTGGTGGATTTTCTGGAGAGATATTCCCACTAAGTCAAAAATCAATTGGAGGGTAACCTTGTTTTTACTGTGCATAGTAGTTACCATGGTAAAGTCATTTTTACCGTGAATAGTAGTTACCATGTTAAAGGCATTTTTGCCATGAATAGTAGTTACCCTGGTAAAGTCCTTTTTGCTGGGAATAGTAATTACCGCAGTAAGGTCACTTTTTACCATGAATAGTATTTACCGCAGTAACTTCACTTTTTACTGTGAATAGTGTTTACCACAGTAAAGTCAGTTTTTACCGTAGTAAGTCAAGTTTTACCATAGTTTACCGTGGTCATTTCTATTTTACTGTAGAAAGGTGTAAAGTCACTTTCTAGTATAGTGATTCCAATTATTTGTGCACATAAGTCTTGTTAATTGTACTTGTGGGTTGGTATTTCACGGTGGTTACTTTTGAAAATGGGAAAGATTCCTGTTTTTTCAGCTCAATCTAATGAAGATGCTTCTTCTTTCATTCAAGAGTTTAAACGATCTTGTATTTGTAATGGCCTTATAAGAAGGGAACAATGGACTGAATTTTTTCCTACCTTTTTGGATGGTTCAGCACTTAGGTGGTTTGAAACACTAGGTGATAATGTGAAAAATTCATGGGATTTATTAACTGAAAGTTTTCTTGAAGAATTTGGTGAACAACAGAAATATGCAGATCTCATGATCGAGATCACAAAGCTATCCCAAGGAGAGAAGGAGAAGATAAGGGATTATCATGCTCGTGTTCTAGAGCTAAGGAGGAAGCTCGATGCCCAGATCCGGAAGGAAGGACTAGCGGATGGGTTGATGAATGGCGTGGATAATCTCCTCTGTAAGCACTTCATTCTTGGGATGAAGCCAGAGATCAGACAACGAGTGAAGTATGACCGCCCAGCCACCATTGAACAAGCAAAGGAGATTGCAAGAAGGCAAGAAGAAAGCATGGAAGAGGAGCCCAAAGAAATTGTTGCTAAAGTAGAGCCTACACCAGCACCTTTGGTCCTGAATCCACAACCACTCCCGGTGAGCACAAATATTTCTCCTAATACATCTACTGAGTATGAAGATCTGCTCAAAAAGATGGGTCAGTTAACTATTAATCTTCTTCAAGGAAAGGAATTTAGTTCTCAGGGAGGAGATAGAGGTCCAAAGAGAAATATTTCTGAAGTTGTTTGTTATGGTTGTTATAAAAAGGGTCATTATAAGTATAATTGTCCAGATAGAGCTTCTACATCTAGTAAGGGAGATAATGATAAAGGAAAAGCACCTGTGAATTCTTTTGATGTAGTAGATAAGAGCAGAAATAATGAAGTAGATGTGTTTGTAACAAAAAGAAAGAAAGAAAAAGATAATCAAGATGGAAATGATCCTAAGAAGATGAAAGAAGAAACTAGTAAGAAACATAGGAGAAGAAAGTTGGGTGTGCAGGATTTTCTGATTTCACAGGGGCAAGGACCATACTCCATCTTGGAAGATCTGTCCAAAAGGCCTGCAAATATTACATATGGTCAACTCTTGGCTATGTCTTCTGAGAAGAGGCGGGAGTTGCGAGGTGGACTCAATGCTCGAAGAAGGAAGGAGGTTGAGGTCCCTGTTTTGGAGGCAGAGGCAGATCCCTATGCTCCACAAGCTGAGGTATTATGTAATGGTATTTCAATTCATGATGTCTTAGTTGATGGAGGTGCTGCAGTTAATGTAATGACTGAGTCTGTAATGAATATGTTGGGGTTAAAAATTGATCGCCCTTCAACACTTATGTTAAGGTCATTAAATAAGGGAAAAACTAAACCAGAAGGTGTAATTTCAAATGTGGCAATATCTGTTATGGGTGTGGTATGTGTGGTAGACTTTCAGGTGATGAAAAATGGTACTGTTGCGTACCCAATGCTGCTGGGAAGACCATGGCTAAGGAGAGTTCATGCAAGAAACTACTGGAATGAAGGTTTCATGACACTTGGACGTGGTAGAGAGAGGGTGAAGATAAACGTGATCCCTCGACATCATAAAGTAGAACCTGTGGATTCAAGTGATGAAACTGATGATTGGACATCCTCTGATTACTCTAGTACCAGTGAAGTGGACACTGAAGATGAAGAAAGCGAGGTGGATGTTTCAGTCATGGATATCCTGCCAGTCACACCAACTCATGACCCCATAAAATTATCTGAAGAAGAAGTTGATGATCGTCTCCAACAAATAAAGATTGGTGATGCTGTGATGGAGAGTGAGAAGGAATCCTACCTCCAGCTCTTTCGAAGGTACATACACCTATTCACTTTTGATTACAAGGAACTCCGCCAAGTAAGTTGGGTAGAACATTGTATTGAGCTGGTAGATGGTGCTAAGCCCATAAAGCAAATGCCATATAGAATGAATCCTAATTTTTCCAAGACTGTAAAAGAAGAAATAGATAAGTTGCTTGATGCAGGATTCATATTTGCTGTGGAGAATTCAGAATGGGTTTCTCCCATTGTGATCTCAATAAAAAAGAATGGGAAGCTACGCATTTGTGTTGATTATAGGAAGCTCAATAAGGCAACAAAGAAGGATCATTACCCTCTTCCATTTTCAGATCAGATCTTGGACGAAGTAGCTGGCCAGGAGTGCTATAGTTTTGCTGATGGATATAGCGGCTACAACCAAGTTCGTATAGCAGAGAAAGATCAGCTGAAGACCACGTTCACCACTCCTTGGGGAACGTTTGCTTATAGAGTTATGCCTTTTGGGTTGTGTAATGCTCCAGCAACATTCCAGCGTTTAATGAATAGGGTGTTCGAACCCTACATTGGGACCTTCATCAGAGTATTTCTGGATGATTTTTGCATCTATGGGAGCAAGTTGGACCACCTGCACCAGATGGAGACAGCATTTCAAAGGTTAGATGAAGCACAAGCCTCACTAAACCCTACAAAGTGTGTCTTTGGATGTTCTAAAGGCGTTTTGTTAGGGCATGTTGTATCCAGAGATGGTATTGGTACTGATCCTGATAAAGTTTCAAAAATCAAAGATTTACCATTTCCTATAAATAGAAGTAAGTTGAGATCATTTTTAGGCCATGTGGGTTACTATAGAAGGTTCATCAAGAATTTCTCAAAGATTGCACAGCCACTAACCCAGTTCTTGAAGAAGGATGTTGCTTATGAACCAGGAAACAAGGCGCATGAAGCTTTTGGACAACTGAAGGAAGCCCTGGTGTCTTCACCTGTTTTGAAGAATCCAGATTGGAGCAAGCCATTCATTGTGTACACTGATGCCTCAGATGCAGCACTAGGTAGTACTTTGAGCCAAAAGGATGAAAATGGGAATGAACATCCAATTTACTTTGGGAGCAGACAAATGAGCAGTGCTGAGGTAAACTATACTGTAACTGAAAAAGAGGCTCTGGCTATCATTTTTGCTGTAAAGAAGTTTAGAAATTACTTGCTAGGGCAGAAATTTATAGTTGTAACGGATCATCAGGCTCTGAAATATATTGTCAATAAGCCTAACCCATCAGGGAGGATAGCAAGATGGATAATTTTGCTACAAGAATTTGAATTTGATATTATAGATAGGCCAGGAAAGAAGCATGTCAATGCAGATGCACTCTCTCGAGCCTATGATGGTTTAGGATCATCTTGTGATGATGATGATTTTCCCGATGCAGCATTGTTCTCCCTTGACACAATCCCTAGTGAATACATAGATATTTGGAATTATCTGAATGAATTCAAGTTTCCTGATGGTGCCAATGCAAAGACTAAGAGAAAGATTACTCAAGCCAGTCGTCCATACTCTATTCTGCATGGAGCATTATTTCGAATAGGACCTGATGGACAGTACAAGAGGGCAGTTGGACGTGATCAAGGAAAAGAGCTTCTAGAAGAATTCCACAATGGTACATGTGGAGGGCACTTCTCTGGACAACTTACAGCAAGAAGGATCTTGGATGCAGGTTATCACTGGCCCACTCTTTTTAAAGACTGTTATAATTATTGTAAGACATGTGATATTTGTCAAACACATGGTAACCGTAAGACTTCATCAGCTCCATTATGTCCTATTCTTCCCCTTGGTCCCTTTGAAAAATGGGGAATAGACATTGTAGGTCCACTTCCAACTACATCACGTCAAAATAAGTATATTGTAGTTGCCACAGATTATTTAACCAAGTGGGTTGAAGCTAGGCCATTGAAAGCAGCTTCCATGGATGAAGTGGCAAGGTTCATATATGAACGCATTGTCACCAGATTTGGTTGTCCATTAGAAATTGTAACAGATCAAGGAAGCCACTTCATTAATGAGGTGGTAGAAGCCCTAGTCAATAAGTTTTCTATCAAGCACAGGAAGGCAACAACATACAAGCCAAGCACAAATGGACAGGTGGAACGAACAAATTTTGTGCTGTGTCAAATTCTAGCAAAAGATGCAGCCTTGCAGGTACATAAATGGGATAAAAGGATTCATGCAGCATTGTGGGCATATAGGGCAACATCAAAGTCAGCAACAGGATACTCCCCATTTCAGTTGGCCTATGGCATTGATCCAGTTCTTCCTATTGAGTTTGATATTCCCACTGTGAGAGTTATGAAAAATGAAAGGATGGATGAAAGTGATTCAGTAAAAGAAAGGTTGGTACATCTTCATTTGCTAGAGGAAATGAGGGAAATAGCAAAGGATACAAGCCATAAGAAGAAAATGAAGCAGAAGGAGTACTTTGATCAAAAGATCCGGTGGTCTCCATTTCAAGTAAATGACTTGGTTCTAGTATATGATTCCAGATACAAAAAAAGAAGACAGAGAAAATTTCTTCCAAAATGGATGGGGCCCTACAAAATAGCAGCTGTGCATGAAAATGGTACGTACCGACTGGAGGAATTGGATGGCACTCCCATTACGAAATGGGTCAACCACGACAAGTTGAAGATTTTCCAAGCACCAGAATAGTCTACTCCGAGGACGGAGTAGAAGCTAGGAAGGGGGAAGATGTCGACACTAAAATTTTCCTCCAAAATTTCCATTTCATTAATATATGTATTAGGAATAGGATGTTGTTAAGTGTAATTAGTAGTAGCGTCTGATAGAAGATAACGGCGCCGTCAGTACGGTGCCGCCAATAATGTGGAGTACGGTAACAGTCAAAGTACAATAGGAATGTTGTAAAAAGTAAATATTTGTCGTAAGTGGTCCGGTAATGTTAAAATGTCAAAGTTTGGGTAATTAGAGAAGTAGGGTCTACATGATTAGGAATTAGAAATATTATATTGGTAATAAGGACAAGGAGTGAGGTCATAAATATTTTGTGTATTTTATTTGTAAAAATTCTAAAAATGTGGAACCCATGTAAAATGATAAGGTTTATCTTATCTTAACAGATAAGCTTACATGTACAGATAAGAGTTAAGGTATGGAATATGATTCGTCAGAGTGGATTTCTTATCCTATCTTAGAGATAGGATGGATAAGCCTGGAAGTTCTATAAATAGAGAGGCCACCCCCCTCATTTAGCATAGAAAGAAGTAGTGAGAAATATTGTAGGAAGTGTGCGAAGGAAGCCATCAGTTAAAGGTGTGTTGAAGAAGCCATCGAGAGGTGTAATTGTAAAGTTTCTCCCATAGTCTTGTTGAAGAATCTCATGGGTGAGATTGTAACAGTTTCATGTTAATATTATAATTTATTTTGATATTTCAGATTTTTCGTCATTCTGTCTTATCATAGTCAATGGTATTCTTGTGTTATGTTGTTGTTTTGTTTCCAGATTACGTCCACCAAACTAAAGGCTGTGCATTAGTAAATAATCATAGCACGAGGAGTTCCCGGTGAAGAATTATCATAGTGCCGGATTGGTTGATGACAGTCCCTGACTTAGTTCTATGAGAAATTTTCCAATATAATTTCTTACATTGTAGAAAGGATTACCTCTTATTTAATGAGGCCTTATGGAAGAAAAATTCATTACATGTAATATGTTCTAATTGATTCAATCATGGTCAATTATGCAATGCTTTTTAGAATTAGTGTTTCAATGAAATATAGATGTTTTTATCTCAAAAATGGTAGCATAGAAATCATGTTTAATGAAGTTTTTGTAAAAAAAGTATTTGCCATGTCACATAACTATCAACATAGAATTGCTAATGTGCCTTAGATCAAAGTTTTTGGTATAGAGCTTTGCAGGGATGAGATATGATGGCATTTGACATATTTTAAAACTAAATATTTGACGTTAGGATTGGTTTTAAACAATTTCTAGGTCAAATTTAGGTGGATAAAACCATACGGAGGCATTTTGTAGATGTATTTATAAGCGTTAAGTAAATTTCACGGAGTTTGGTGCTAATCTAAACCATTTTTAGTAAAATTGTTATTTAACCGCCCATCTCAGATGTTTTTCTATTTTCAACCATCTTTGACTTATTTTACACCCTATAGGACCCGTCCCTGTTTAATTTTCTAAAACCGTACATTATCATTTATACAATTTTCAAGTCTGATCATTTCATGTAAGTAGGATAGTCCCAGCAGCTTGGATATTTAAATAACACTATAGGTTCCCCTACATGTGTTATTTGTATCCATATTTGCTCTTATATTTATAACAATCTTTGCCAGTTGAGATATCTTGACAGTTATGCCAAAGGTTTTTCCGTTAAACAGGTGACAAGATCTGATTTTTTATTCAAAATATAGTTGAATCATATGAAATGAGAATCTGATTGACCACAAATGTCAAAGCAATCTTGTGCATGTTTAGGATGCTTTTATTAATTATTACGGAGTTGATCAAACTACATGGAGAAATTGTAGTTGGAAAGCACATGATTTTATAGCATGAACTTTGAGGCATCTTAGTCTATCATTATTGTTGTCCCCATTAAGTCATTTCATTACGAGCTTCTTTTCAAACTCATACATGCCATTATATGAGGGAAATATTATTATTTCGCCCCTATTACCAATATGAAACAGTTTAACCTTACATTAGCTAAATTTTGAGATATTTGTACAGGCCATTTAAGGAGTTGCTATATTAAAAAGTCTTAGGTGCCATGGAGTCAATAAATAACCATAGAAATGATTTGATATCACTTTTAACGTGGATATGCTAAATGATTTGAAACTAAACTGCAATATGAACATTCGAAGTGATGTTCCAAAATCCAGTCATGGTGCACTCATTCTAGCCTTTGCCAAAATCGATTCTCAACGATTAGCTCATTGGAATGTCACCATAAGGCTTCTGTTATGAAAAATATTATGTTTGGTTTTAAGCACTCAAGACTCAAGTGTGCCTTTGGAAAATAGGAGAACTAATAAAATTCAAAATATGGATGCATTACATTAAACTTAGAACTTTTTTCCCAAGGCACTTTTGAGAAACAAGAAATATTGGTGCTCCATGACATAGAATTTAAGAGGTTCAGCCTTTCAATCACTTTTGAATTTTCTTCGGACAAAGTTTGCCATTGGCTAAATGTGATGCATGCTAAGCCATAAAATGGACCAATAACCTGGAATATGTTTAATTTTCTTCATATGAAAGCCTTTCATGAATTAGTTAATCCAACAAATTCTTTATCTAACATATTTATTGTACCAATTCTTGTTTCATTGTACATCTGTTCAATTACATAATGACAAATTTGGTCAAATTCCCAGAGTATTTAGTTCTTGGGCATTCCACCCTTTGAAATTATCATCTACCTTCCATTTACACTAGCCACCTTTCATTGTTGCAATTTTACTTTTCATGGTGCTATCATTATCCATTAGTGTGTCCCTTAAGAATATTCTAGAGATGTTAATAAATTGTAATATCATTGAGTAATCTATCTTTTTAGTGAACCATTTACCTATGGTCACATGATTGAACAAAATGGATCATTACGTGATGAAGATATATAATATTGTCTTTATATCATGGATTTGAGTTAGTAAATGTAGAGAAAAAAATCTCAAACTAATGGATGTAGAATAATATTTGACCAAATGCATGAATATATGTTGATAGGTTCCACATAAATTCTAGACATAATTTCTAATGATGCTACAAGATTCAATTAATCACCATTTTGTATTATCTCTTTGATTGAAAATTAATTTCTATGATCAACTCATGTAATTTGATCAAATGAATAAATCATCTCTTGCGAAAATGCAATCCAGAACTTTGAATTTTTCACATACATTATTTATCTCATATTAACATTGTTAAAATATTAGGGAAATCAAGATCAAATCTATTTAATTTCTAAAATCCAGATAAAGATAGTATCAGATGAAACATTCATCACATCCTTTGTTTGAAATTTTTGCACATTTCTATGCAATGGATGAAATTGTCCTCCATTAATTCTTGACTGAATTTCTTCTATGGAATGGTTTTCAAGGTGAACTCAAGTTATTTTCACTTGTGCCATCAAAAGTGGGACCTATAGTTAAAGTATAACAGTGGATTTATAACATATTATTGGGCAACTAGTCATTCCAGAAATCAATGAATTAATTGATCCAACTAGTATAAAATCTAGCCACTTTCACCAAATCTTTAAATCCTTCTATGAATTGGGAATAAAATTTTAAGTGTGTATTTGTGAAAACTCCAATTCCATGAAATCAAAGAATGTTAACTAGGCATCTTCAGCATAGGATTGTTGGTGTGAGTTATCCTATGTGTCCTCCACTCACATATGGAGGGTCATCTCACATGGGTTAGGTTTAGGGTTAGGTTTAATTTATTGTGTCATGCACTAGGGTTACTCAGCACCCTATATGTACCCCTTCATATTCTATTCATTTATGAGCATGCCAAGACACTCCGTTGTCTTTTCTCTACATGTGCAAGCTTTGTTTCTGTTATGCAAGATCTTTGTGTTGTTGATTGATTCTTCCTTGTGATTACACTAGAGCCATTACGATTCCGTTGGAGTGCAAACTTCATGTGGTGCATAGTTTCCGATACGATTCTCGCAAACTCTTTCATGGTATCAGAGCTGAGATCGGGTAAACATGCACTCGATTCATTTTTTGAGTTGTGATTACTCTTGGTTTCATTTTTTTACTCCTCATGCAAGTTTTTGATCATTATTTTCTGAAATTTCTTGCTAACGTATCTTAACAAGTTTCTCTTGGAAAGATTGTGTTTTTACTGTGTTCTTCGTGCATGTGCAGATCTCCTTGAGTACCTTTAGGGGTTTTGCAGCTAAATTTAGCTAGCTGCAGCTAAATTAACCAGATTAATTAAAATAGAGTTTTTTTCTAGTTTTTTAATTTATTTAAATAAAATTTTTTTAGATCTCTGGTTTTTTTTGGTTTCTCTGTGTTTAGGATTTTTGTAGTTTTTTGACAGAATACAGGCTTTTTTTTGTGGCATGGTCTTGTCAACCTTTTTTGTTTGGTGTTCATGCATCTGCCATTCCAAGCATCTGTACATGCTTTTCAACAACACTGCTGTAGCCAATAACCAGACCAATTTCATTCACAATTGTTTTAAACCATAGCAATGTGGTAGTCATGCAAGGGATTGCTACTACTCGTGAGCTCCAATTTTTTTGCAGTCGTGACATTTCAAAACTACTCATGGCCTCCCATTTTGTTTCTGCGTTCTCAGGGGCATTTTCCAAACCCTCAGCCACATTGTCCATTTCTTGCAAGGACTGTTTTGCTCAGACTCCACTGACCTGGCAAAGTTTGTCGTGGCTAGCATCCCTCCTTTTTGGCCTGCAACATTCTGGCACTACGATTTTTCCACCTGCTCGTGTGGTTGTTATTTTGCATGGTTTTGTGTGCCTCTCAAAGCCAAACGCTTGTAAGCTCAAACAAACCTTTCCTTTTTTTTGCTTTGGTAATTCTTTTTTAAAACAGTGGGCTTCATTTATTTACCAAGGTCACCTGCTTTCCTTTGCTTTTTTTTTGTGCCCAAAAACGAGCTTCCATGTTTCGTTTCAATATTTCATAAAGCTCAGGTTTTTGACTGGTAAAACAAATAATTTTCAAATTTTTTTAATTTTTAACTTTAGAGGTTTTTTTAATTGACAAGTTTCTTTTAAAAAAATTTTAGCAATTTTTTTTAGAAATTTCTTTTTATTTAAAAGATCTAAATTGATTCTTTTAGATTCCTTTTAATAGATCTTAATTATTTCCTGAAATTCAGTAGGATTTAATTTAATTAAATCTTATTTTATTAATTTTAATTAGATTTAAAATTATTTTAATTTGATAATTAATAAGATTTAATTATATTAAATCTTTTGTATTAATTTCAAATTCTCATTTATGAAGGGTTAGTAAAGGTATGCTAAAAATCGTCCTTTAAAATTAACTATTCAAATTATCATTTTTTTAAAACTCCAACTAGCTCTAAAATTAGCTAAATTGGATGTTTCCAACTTGATAATTTTTTAGGCGTTATTGTCAATTTTTTTTACTAATCGTGCACTCAAGTGTGCAGTGACACTTTGAGCACTTCTTTGTCTTCATGCGTGCCTTTTCGGCATTCTGAAGATCATCAGAACTCATTTGAGTTCATTTAAAACATTGTATTTACCCTTATTATTGCTTGCGACTAGTGAGCGCATCCACCACAGTTTGCAGCAAGGGGGTATCCTTTACGATGTGAGATGTTACCAAAATCTTATAATAAAGGGATTATTTTGTGCGATGTGAGATTCTTTTTCTCACAACCAGGATTTGATTTCACCTCCTTCCTAGTTTTTTGCAAGGTTGTGCTTGTTTACGGTGTCACTTTGTTGCGCTCCATGAAACACTATTGTGGTCTCCTCTCTTGCACGTTATTACGTTGATTGCAAGATGAGTTACCAAGTGTTTCTAACCACATGCACGGACCTGATTGTAATCAACGCACTAAACTATAAAGTGCCGAAAGTAGGGGGTTATTATATTGTCCTGGGTGGTTGTGTTTCTTTTCTGCATTCTTTCTCTCTCTCTCTTCACTATGGATGCACTTTCAATTCCTTTGCTTACGTCGTTCAACTTTTTGGAATGGAGATCAAAAATAATTATGAAACTAAGGGGTAAAGGGTTATTCCACATCACCATGGGAACTGAGACTGAACCAGATGACAAACCTAAAAAATATAAGTGGTTAAACCGTAGTGATGAAGCTTTAGGTCTTCTTTGCATGTCTGTTTCTCCTGACTTTCTCTTCCACATTGAGGCGTCTGAAACACCTAATCTGTGTGTGGAAAATGTTAGATGTGATGTTTGGAAAACAAGATGACATGAGAGCGCATGAGTTGGAAAATGAACTACTAGGGTTAAATCCTAGTGACTTTGAAAACCTACAAGCATTCTTCTCAAAGTTTTTCCACACTAGATTGTTGTTAAAAGGAATGTCAAGTAGAGAAGAAAGATTCTCAACTGATCTTGTTCGATTCTCTCTAAGTTAGGTCCTGAATATTCTGTCTTTGTGTCAACTTTCTATGCTACAAAAGTCTGCCTTGGGTAGATGCTTGGAATATTCCCTCATTTGATAGTTTTTCATCAAAACACATTCGAGAACAGGAAAAACTCATTCAAATGGGGTCTCTCAAGTCCAAGTCACATGCCCTTGTAGCAATTACTAGTAAGGGAAAAGAAGACTGAAAAGAAGAAAGAAACAAAGGATCAACCTAAGAAAGAAACCAAGACCAAACCTAAAAATGACACAAACACTTCGACTTCTGAGCCTAAGAAGAAAACAAGTATTTGTGTTCCTATTGCAAGAAGCCTGGTCATAACGAGCATCATTGTTTATGAGAAATAGATTGATCACTTATCTCATTTACTTGAGAAAAATAAAATAAGTGTTCCTGAATCCATAAAACAAAATGCTTAGAAGGCCAAGTCTTCTACTGCAAAAGGTTCTAAAAATGATAAGAAGAAAGGAAAGGCCCTTGTAGCCAAATTTGCTCCTTCATCGACGTGGATTATAGATTTTGGTGCATCGCACCACATGGGTTCTTTGCATGTTGAGTTCTCTAACATCAAACCTTGTGGAATGTCCCAAATCACGATGGGTAATGACACGATAGTGTCGGTTTCTGGTAGTGGATCGGTAGAGATGGATGGGGGAACATTCAACCAAGTGTTGAGTGTTCCTGATCTCTCTACCAATCTCCTATCAGTTTACCAAATTACTCACCTTGGTGAAGGAATGCGAGTGGAATTTGGTCCTAACTCGGTGATTATTCGTGAGCTTAACAATGACACTACAGTGGCTGAGGGAAAGGTGGATCACCATTCACGGTTGTATACCTTTTCCCACTTTACTTCTGATTCTGATGCCCACTGCCTTGCTCACTCATGCAAATGAGGTTAGTAAGCTATGGCATGAGCATTTTTCGGACATCTAAATTATCGCTACCTTGAACAATTGAGCCAAAACGAAATGGTCAACGGGTTACCCCGCGTCAAGTTTTCTAAGGGTCTTTGTGAGGGTTGTACCCTTGGAAAGCATCCTGAAAAGAACTTTGACAAAGGAAAATCCTGGAGAGCTACTCGTCCCTTGGATCTTGTTCACAGCGATATTTCTGGTCCATTTCCTTCTCCTTCATTTACTAGAGCTCTTTATGTGCTAACCTTCATTGATGACTATTCGCGATATACTTGGGTATATTTTCTTAAGCTTAAGTCTGAAGTCTTTGAACATTTTCAGGACTTTAAGGCTCTTGCTGAGAAATAGGCGGAACGGTCTATCAAGGTTCTTTGAACGACAATGGAGGTGAATATGTAAACAATAGGTTCATGGATTTCTGTACTTCTGAAGGGATCTCTTTGCAACATACAGTTGCTTATAGCCCTTCATAGAAAGAAAGAACCGTACTCTTAAGGAGATGGCCACTTGTATGATTCACTCGAAGTCTCTTCCTCCTCACAGTATTGGGCTGAAGTAGTGAATTGTGCAAATTACATTCAGAACCATGTTCCACACAACAGTAAGAGGGATGACACCCTTTGAAGCCTGGTTTGGATGCAAGCCTGATGTTGAGCACTTTCGAGTCTTTGGATCCAAGGCTATGGCTCAGATTCCCAAGAAGAAATGCAAGGCTTTGGAACCACAATCCAAACCTTGTATCTTTGTAGGGTATCCTGATGGCGTGAAGGGATATCGATTGATGAATCCTACTTCTCATGAGTTATATATTGAGAGAAGTGTTAAGTTCAATGAGTGTTCTCCGACTTCTACTTCTCCACCTATTAAGGTTCTTCAGCTCTTGCTGATTCAAGATTCTGACTCATCAATGATGATTTGTTGAGCGTGCTCCTCTTCCTGATCCTCCCGACCATCAGACCTTGAGTCTTCTGATTGCTGATCAAGTAGTGATGATCAAGGACTATGTCCCTTCTCACTCAAGTGAATCAATCTTCCAAACTCTAAGACTCCTGATCCTCCTGGTCCTCTTTGGGCTAGGAAAACTTTGCAAAGTGCTGGAGATTTAGTTGGAGATACTTAGATATGAGATGGGTACTCACTCAGATTTCATTGGACCCCACTCTTTCTTCACCTCTGCCTCAGATCCACAGTCTTTCCAGGAGGCTTCTGGTATTCTTGAGTGGGATTCTGCCATGGTTGAGGAGTATTCCTTCTCATCAAGAATGATACTTGGGATCTCACACCTCTTTTGAAAGGAAGAAAAATCATTCGGTGTAAGTGGGTGTTCTGAACACAGTATGGAGTAGATGGAGATGTCAAAAATTTTAAAGTGTGATTATTAGCTAAGGGTTTCTCCCAAATAGCTAGGGTTGATTATACTGAAACCTTTGTCTTGGTATTGAAGATGACTTCTATTCGACTGACCCTAGCCATTGCCACAGCAAACAGATGGAAAGTCCATCAAATGGGATGTTAAGAGTGCCTTCCTTCATGGTGACCTAGAGGAAGAGATCTATATGGAACAACCTCTGGGTTATGTCCAAGATCCCTCCCTCATTTGTAAGTTAAAGAAGTCTCTTTATGGCCTTAAACAAGCCCCTCGGGCTTGGTATGCCAAGATGGACTCCTTTTTACTTACATCAGGGTTTACTAGGTGTCACTCTGATCCAAATGTTTATATTCTATGGCAAGATGACTCCATACTCATTCTTGTTCTCTATGTTGATGACTTGTTGATCACAGGAAGCTCTTCCTCTATTATTGATTCTGTGAAGATCACCTTGGCCAACAGGTTTTCCATGACTGACTTAGGTATGCTTCATTACTTCCTTGGGATCTAGATTTCACAATCTGACTTTGGAATTTTGAGATCCAAGCCTAACCTAAGTATGCTCTTGATTTGCTCTACTCATTTTCAGATGTTCTGATTGCAAGTCTTCTCCTACTTCTGATCCTTTTCTTTCTGGGGTTAATGTCATGGTCAAGTGATTAAATAAGGGATTTAAGGAGGCATGCATGACAAATATTCCCTCATCACTATCCTGAATGCCTTTACTTATAAAATATCACCCATATCACCGGCATTTTCATCCTGCGGACTTGGAACCATCACTATTTGTAAATCATGTTTCACAAAAATTGTAATTTTCATAGAGAGTGAAGACTGTTAGATTTGACGAAACTCCATTTTAAATGTATAGTCAGCTAACATTTCTTATTCCAGATATTTTTTCATTACATAATACCTTTTGCACTCTGGTTCCCTTGATGAGTTTATGTGGTACTGTATTAGAAAATGAATGTGGCAAAACAGATGAGTAAACGTATACTATTCCCACCCTTGAATTTCAACGCATGTGACCTCAACCTTATCTTTCAATGAATTTCTTTGGGTTATGGCGTCCATCTTGGATAGCCTTGCTACTCGTATGTAATTTCTAAGTCTCTTATATGGCCTCATCATGCACCTAACGAATCAAAATATGCTAACCGAGACATTAGAAGACTTACATCTTGAGTAATACTGGGTTTACTGAGTCCAAATGTTTATATTCTATGACAAGTTACATCATATTGATATGGGCATTGGTCTCTAGCTCGTTGATGCACTTGTTAATCACAAAAAAGCTATATCCCTATTATTGAAATCAACCATGTAAACAATGGCCAGTCTTGAGAAGTTTTTTACATGACTGTCTTAGGATCTACTTGTCATTAGTGAGCATTCTTTTTGATGATTCCAAATTTCACTAATTCTGACTTGTATAGCATTGACCCCATGTTTCACAACCTAATCAGATGCTCTTAATTTCTATCATCTCAGATGTCCAATATGAAAGTCTTCTCCTACTCCTTTTTTGTCTGACCTTCACAATTTGTTTCACTTTTCTCTACTCCCTTGGTTAATGGTACTCTTTATCAATAGTTGGTGGGGAGCTTGATTTACTTGACTCAAACTCATCTAGATCTATCGTATGTTGTTGGGATCATGTCCAGATTCATGCAGGAGCCACATGAGCTGCATTGGAAAGCATTAAATGGATCCTTCATTATGTTCATGGCACTTATACTGATGCATTCACTGCATCATGGAGGGGTAGATATTGACTTAATTGACCGTTCACAAGATTCTGATTGGGCCGGTGACTTAGATCAAAATAAATCTACTTCTGGCTACAGTTTCTCTCTTGGTTTGGGTCATATTAGTTGGTCTTACATAAGAAGCAGAATGTCCAAATTCCTGATATCATCTACAGAGGTAGAATACCAGAGGAGCAGATTAACAGCTGCCACAAAAGCTATTTGGCTACAGGGTATTCTGACAGAGTTTGGCATCCACTTTCTATGGCCTACCATTATCTACTGTGATAACATGAGCACTATCTCTACTTTTACAGAAATCCATTTCAGCATCAGCTCGGATGAAGCACATTGAGATCCATATGCACTTCATACGAGAGCTTATTCATGATGGTATCATCGACATTCAGTTACATTCAGACAAGTCTAATCAGATTACAGATTTATTTACCAAGCCCTTCACTGAGATGAAGTTTTCTTCACTTACGGTCTCTTCTTGGGGTGAGGTCTTCTACAGCTGCTCATCTTATTGGGCTATGTAGTCCTTTTCTTCTTCTTCTTCTAGGAAGATGTGTTTGTATATGGGCACCTTATCAGGCCTTTAGTTTCCGGGCCCCATTGACACATCTTTCTTAGTTGTTTAGGAGTGTTTATCTTTCTGTTGACTCATCATAGCCACTACCCCAACTTTGATGAAGGGGGGTGTTGGTGTGAGTTATCCTATGTGTCCTCCACTCACATATTGGAGGGTCATCTCACATGGGTTAGGTTTAGGGTTTGTTATTGAGTCATGCACTAGGGTTACTCAGCACCCTATATGTACCCTTTCACTATTTATTTAATGAGCATGCCAAGACACTCTAATCTTTTCTACATGTGTATTTTATTTTGTTATGCAAGATTTGATTCAGTTGATTGATCGATTCTTCCTTGTGATTGACGTGGGTTCCAATTTTGAAAAGTGCAATGTGGCTTCGTGGTAAGCACAACGTGTCCAAATATTGATTGTAACTGATTGTGTCAGCAATATGTTAAGTGGTGACATGTTCTTCAACATGGGGAATTTAATTCTCTGTACATTGTTACAGCTATGAGATTTGATAGAAAAAGTTTCTAGATGGTAATTCTTTGTATTTGGCATGAGATTTGAAGAAGAAAAATTTAGACGGTTGTGATGTATCCATGCATCCAATGAATAAATTTCATTCTAGCCATCCACATTCTGACAGGTGTTAGACTTAGGAGACTTTAATTTTATTAATGGAACGCCTTCAGCGTAATAAATCATTTTTCATTCCATTCAAATGATGAATAATGAGGATGAACTCTGGGTATCTCCTCGTAAAGGGAATATAATTGTCTACAAGTTAAGTTCAGTGGGGTATTGATCAATCTTCAGATTGAAAGCCTTTAAACCTCCTCTAATATTTCATGTCGGTAGTTTAATTTCAATAGTAATGGTAAATTATGTCTTGTTCCAGGTTTATTAGTTTATATAGTCTCCACTATTTCACATTAACTAGGATGTACGGTTGACCCAAAAATGAAATAGTTACTATCCTAGCAACTCTAGATATTTCATTACGAAATCTACACCATGTCCTTGAAATCAGACTTTGCTACACAAGATAACATTTGTATCATTGGAAGGATTTCCAAATTGAGAACATGTGGCCACTCTCTAAAAGTAGTCCAAATGTCCTAAAATTGGGTCAGGGGAAGTTTTGTGTCATTATTAAGGAGACGTTATCTTCAAATAAAACTCATCAGATAATTTGTGGATAGCCATTCAAAAAAGGTGGAAGAGATACCCAGGAATATTGTAAAGGAAATAAATAAAAAATTGCCTCAGGTTTGCATTCTTCAGTGTTACCTTACGTCCAATTTTTACACATAACTTAGATGAAAAATTTATGCAGTTCTATATAATATGCATTTGATGAATTCGAATAAGGAAATTAGGCTACGATTTACTCGGCGGCTTAAGTCCTTTGTTACCCCACCCTGTATTTTAAATTTCTAGGGAGCATGCACACATATGACACTACCCGGTGGGACACCCCTTTACAAGGGGCATTACCACTTGACCCCGCTAGTTTCATGCCACCTCTTTTGATCAATCCTACTTTTATTTTATTTTTAAATTTACCATGTTATTGTTAATGATTTGTGGGGTATTTGGTAGTCGACATAAGGTGGTTTTTTTTTAAGCTCCATGGTCTAATTTGGTAGTGTTAAGTGTTGAACAATATGGTAGAAAAGAGGCAACGGAGTGTTAGAGGTCAATTCAATGACCTCTGCATGAGTAACCAATTCGATGTTTTTCACATTTTAACTCATTGTGGGTTGTAGTGTGTGTGAAGCTTTCATTTTACCTCAGATCTAGATTTTCAGACGTTCCAGTTTGAATAAGTCGAAATGTTCACATGGAGACCTTGTCGTACTGGAACATTTTCTCAATTTGTTTCAGCCATGTGTTAGATAAAACCATCTTATCAGTTACCATGGGTCAATAAACAGTTAGTTCCTACATATGTGGTAAAGTAATTATTTGGTTTGTTATATGAAAGTTCTACAAAGTTATAAACTTAGCAATTTGATTTATTTGGTATTCAAGTGAGTATGTCCTGTTAGAACCATCCTATGTTTCAGGTTGTTATGTAGTCCTATAAAACAAACCATCCAGGTTTGTTTGTACTACAAATGCCATCCAGATCATGTATAAACACTGTAGGCTTTCATAGCTGCAGAAGTAAGTGTGATCTATTTTTCCATATCTTGTAATATCTACATAGGTTGCCTCCATGTTTCCTTAGTTCCTCAATAATTTTCAATAATAATTTGAGTTTTGGAGAGCCGTTTCAAAATAAAATATGACATTATTAGGAGGATTGTAATATGAGTTGATAATGGTCTTGGAGAACTCATATTAATAATCCCTAGCTGTAAGAGATACTAGTGAGTGCCTCCAGATAGCTTCCCAATACCCACCATTTGCATCCCCATGTGAACCTCCATTTCATTTTCCATTAGCAAAAAAAAAGTGAGATGTGTTGTCTCAATTGCGCCAGTACCTCCTACATAAGGAAAATTAGTTATCATTATAGAGAATTCTAGTTCAGGATGGTTAGACAAAGGGGCATATTCATTGAATGAACCAATGTTCCCCAATACGAGTTTCTCCTCAAGTTTTAGGCAGGCTAAACATTTTTCACATGCTAGGATCTATTTATTTTTCTTCATTTGGAGGAAAATAGTGTCAAAGAAACCAGAGGGTCTCAGGAGCAAAGCATGGGGAAAGGTTCAAAGTCTTCGCGCTTCACAAACGATCCAGAGTGGGCTCAAATTGGCTAAGTATGGGAGAGACGGTAAAAGCCACCACGTGTCTCAACGACCAGCCTTCAAGGGTCGACGCTAAGGACAGTTCCCCCAAACAAGCGGAAAGTCTCCACATGTCCCAGGCCCAAAAAGGGACAGTGATGGCCATTGAAAAATCCAAACAAGCAGAAAGAACCATGTGTCAACTCGGTAGCTAATTTCAAAAGGAAAATCCCACTGAGTAAATCATGCGGAGACTCAAATTAGTGCCAGCCCTCCATACGTGGTTAAGGGTCCAACAGATGTCAAAAAGCAGTAGGCCCAAATCAATTAAGTATAAGAGTGTCAGCGGAAGGCACCAAGTGTCTCGACGGTGCACATTCAAAGGCATGACCCAAAGCGGAGACTCAAATGAGCGCGAGGCTTCCACGTGTCTAGGGTTCAAAAAAGGCATCGGATCGAATCGGCTAAGTATCGCAGCCTCGCGGAAGGCGCCACATGTTAGCTTGGTGCATCTTTAAAGGTAAATCTAAAAGAGGGTTCCCCAAATAAGTGTTGGCCTTCCACGTGTCCCAGGTTCGAAAGGGGCTGAGTCAGTAAGTGAAAATTCAAGATGGGCAGCGTCAGCAGAGGGTGCCACATGCCTCAATCATGCAAATTCAAGAGGAGGTGGCCCAAGGGCTAGACTCAGACAAATGCCAAGTCTCCACATGTCCCGGGTCAGACATATGGCCTCTGCTCAACAAAAATACTTAACGTGAAAACATAAAGAAACTAAAGCAAATCCGCGGAGCGTTCCACATGTCTCTTCAGCGCAACTCTAAAAACCAAATCCAAAAGCGGTCCCCAAACATGCGCTAAACTCTACACGTGGCCAATTGCTTCAAGTCAAGGCAGGAAGGTGGGTCCTATCGGAGGCAATTCAAACTTTTTGGCTCAAAAGGCGTAAATTATAAAAATGAGCCGCACCCCCGCTAATGCCCAAAGCACCACATGTCAGGTCTAAATTACATGTGGGAAGGCAGGCCCGGGGGGAACCTTTTACCCAAATCAAAAATGCAGGCCGGCGGGCCCGAAAATGGTTTTTTGACAAAAATGAATTGCGGGGCTACGGGGCAATTTTTTTGCATTTCACGTTTTTTTTTGGTGCCAAATGGCGCAAAATAAATTTCGGGCCCACTGACCCATTCTGCTAGATTGGTTTTCACCATTTTTGTACAGAATCGACTCAATCATTCAAATGGACATATCTTTCGATCCATTGCTTGAAATTCAACAAATTTGGCACCATTGGAAAGGTCTCAACCTCCTCTATGCCACAAAAAATTGAAACTTTAATTTTGACTAAGTTAGTTGGATAAAATTGAGAAAAATTCTTCATGCCATTAATACATGATCTGGTTGCTCCAAACACTAGATCAGATTTGATTTGATCTGCCATTCTTCCTTCTTCAACACACCGAGCAGACATAGAGCAACGGACTTGATAGATTGTGGGTGGATTTACAGTGGCATTGATGGCTAGTAGTTGGGCTCCAAATCAAGTTTCCCGCCTTGTTTCTTCTTCTCTCTTCACCACATCTATAAAGGAAAGAGCTTGGCTCATTGTAAAGTGTTGGACAATTTTGTTTTGTGCCCTCCCTTCTTCCCTTGTCTGCAAGAGAATTTGTGGAGTTTTCTAAACCTCCCATTCAAGTTGTAATACAAAGTGTTACCTCTTGGCTACTGTAATGTACTGTATCAACTCTAGAGCAATAATATATGTCTATGGATGATTCTCAACCCTCTCATGTGTTCATTGGTATCTTCTGATCTCTCATTGTAGTTTGGTTATCTGTGCATGGTGGTTGTATTACATTTCTATGGTCTGTGTTAAATTTCAAAACGGGTGTTTAACATTCCTTTGGTGCATTACCTTGTTAGCTTAGGTTTATTTTCTTCACATCTTCTCAACCATGTCTCCTTGGCAAGATAGAGTAGGTTTTAGAGTAGATCCTTTGCAATTTATTTGTATGCACCTAGATAGAGAAATAGGAACCGGTATTTATCCAGAGAGCTCTCTCAATTTCAAAGTCCACACTTTGAGATATGCTCCATGTTATGCTATCACACTAAGAGTCTCAACCCATCTAGTTGCATAAATTCAAGGGTGTTGTGATTTTGCAGTAATAGTTTTGGCATGCCCGATGGGAGCAAGAGGTCTATATCTTTATTGTAGCTAGATTGATGTGCACTTGTTGTAAGTTTTCAACTTTTAAAAAGCTTTGAAATTACACATCTGGCAACTCCCAAAGACTTAGATCCCGTGGTTTTAGAAGCCCAAGTTTATCAAGTTGATGAGAAGAATACAAACAAGGTCAAGAACCAGAGAGGAGGGGCTATTCGTCTATCTACATTTATCCCCAGATAGAGAGAGAAGGGGAAGAAGATCCAAGAGGTATCCATCTCCACCAAGCATGACATTGTCAACACCTCCACCTAGTAGACCCTTTGTTCAATCGATTAGAGTAGTCTGACCAATTAGGATGGAAAAACCCAACCCCTACATTAATTTCGTTTGTAGTAAGGCACTGGCTCTTAATGCACGAAATCCCATTCTAGTTGCCACATTGAAGAGCATTCCATATTTTACTAGAGAGAACCAGACTACTCCTGGTGACCATGTTCAAGATATTGCAAATGTCTGTACAATTCATGAGATTGTTGAAATGGGTGTTGTTGTTAAGTTATTGGCATCCTCCTTTAAAGGTAAAGCTCTGCAATGGTTTAGGATTCTGACAGTAGGGTCTATCAGAATTGGGATCATCTGTGCACACCCTTTCATAACCAATTTGGAGAAAGTGGGGAAAAACTATCCTTGTTAGAACAACTGACAACCATCAAAGAGGTCTCCTAATGAGTAGTTGATAGATTTCAACTTCATATTTCAAAGGACATGGGATAGGAGTTTCCATTGATGCCGTGAGGCCCACAGATGAAGGTGAGGGTTTTTCTTATACTTTCTTAGAGCTTTAAATTCTGATATTTCCTTAATGATTCAATCAATGGGAGGCATAACCTTACCTGCAGCCTATAACATTTCCATTAGAGCTGAAACTCCTTTTTTTTTAATTCAGGCAAATGTTTTGGTAAACTCCCTGCTCCTAAGCTAGCTATCCCTCTGTATCTAGAACTAGGAGCTCTAAGCACTAGTCAAATATCCACGTTAGCTCCCATACCTACTCTAAGGAATCAGAGTTCAGCTGAAGCTTCCACCTCATCCTCTAGCACTTGAAAAGAGCTACGAGAGGTTATGAAACATCCCTATAACCCTGGGAATGAGCTAGTGACTATCAAAAGGCAGCAATCTCAGAGTTCTAGGCCATATCATCCTCAAAATCAGTATCAGACTAGACCCCCATATCAACAAAATAGACAACCAGCTCAGGTTGCAAGTCAAAACCAAAACCAAGGACAACCTCAAGCTGCTAAGCCATTCTGACCATATGATCCAAACAAAACTTCAACATCAAGGGCCTTGGTTCCAACACAAAACAATATGGCACAAGAATATGATTGGTGTTTCCCATGCAATCAGCCCCACAACTAGTCAATGTGTTTCAATGGTGCACTGAACTAGGCCTTGATGGTACAGAACATTGGTGTGTCCCAAGAGTCTAGTCAAGAGGAAAATCAACAGCAAAAAACCCAGAAAGAGGCACCTCCAAGTGATACTATGCTTGTGAATTGACAAGATGAAGACTTCTGTGGAGTTAACCAGGCCCCTTCTCAAAGTGTGGCTACCAATACATGGTCCAAGAAAAGGAATATTGGAGAGGGAAAATCATAAAACTCAGGTAATCCTCAACCTTCTATTATTCCACAAGGTATTGGCACTCAAAGTGAAACTCCCAATATGTAGAGTCAGCCCAAGCCACCTTCCAAACCCACTCAGGCACCGGTTGTAACAACCCATGTACAAGAGAAAAATGTACCAGGAAAAGGGTAGAAAAAAGATAGCTCATCCCCATTTAACATCATTGAAACAGATGAAGAAAACAAATGTGAACATTTCAATGTGGGAGTCATTGGCTATCCCAGGACAAAGAGACCTGTTGCAGGCTGCTATGGCCAATTGGTCAACTTTGAATCAGCCCCCCAACTAGCAAGAGAAAGTGCTTACCAATGCGGCTCATCCCAAAGGAAACCATAGAGGACAACAAGGTAAGAATCTTAAAGCCCCCTCCGTTCTATGTTTCATTGATCATTGGAGACAAGATAGTGCATAATTGCATGATTGATTCTGGGGCAAGTAGCTCTGTAATGCCAAAACAAATAGCTGATCAGCTGGGTCTCTAATACAAAGTCATCTCCAAGGGCGTAGTGTAATTGGATGGGACAACAGTAACAATGGTTGGAGTCATCAAGGATTTGACCCTCACATTGCACATGCATGCCCCAATGTGACCGTATTGCAAAACATATTAGTCATAGACTTGCCACCACATTTTGCATTGTGTTTGTCAAGGGACTTCACCACTAAAATTAGAGGCTATTTGTCTGCTGATTGGTCACACATGATTTTTAGAACAAGGTATGGAGCTAAGGCTATGATCAGATATGAGCCCATTATGGATTACCATATTGATCCTTATGCTCCCAGCCCAATCAATGCCAATTGTTTAGCCTTTGATCAGGAAGACCTCCCAAGCACTTGTGAGGCAGATACCAAAGTTGGGTGTATTCTAGACTTGACCCTCAATGAGTGGGAGAACAAGAGGCATGCTTTTGACCCTTATAAGGAGATGGAGGAATCTAAGCTAGGAGTCTACTATTTGCATGAGGAGAATCATCCTCTTCCTAACATCATTAAGCCAGACCACAAAGATGATAATGAGGTATGGCAGTTATTCTTTGATGGCTCAAGAAGTAGACAAGGAGCCGGAGGAGGAGCTATGATTATTTCACCTCAAGGTATGAAATATTACTCTATCTTTCCTTTTCCAATTTTCTTGCTCAAACAACACAGTAGAGTATGAAGCTTTGATCCATGGACTGCATTAGGCAAGAAAAAGAGGGATCAAAAACTTGAAAGTGTTTGGTGACAGTGAGCTAGTTGTGAATCAAGTCCAAGGACAAAATGCTACCAAGAATGATCTGTTAAGGAACTACAAGAACTGGGTATGGGACCTCATCAAGGATTTCAAAGCATTCGACATCAATTCCATCCCAAGAAAGAAGAATGAGGTAACAGACAGACTGGCAGTGATCGGGGCAACATTTGATATTGTAGAGAGTATCAAGAGTGATAAGTCTTAGCCCCATATTAAAGTGGTTGTAAGACCAGCCCTCCTAGATAACAACATAAGTTGGCAAGTCTTTGAGAATGATCAACAAATTGTCAACTTTTTACAAGAAGAGGCTAAGTTTACCTCTATAAACCAAGATAAATGGGAACAACGTTACGGTGACCAAGTGGTGTAGCTAAGAACCAACAAATTACCAAAGGGTCTTGTAACTTTGGAGTCAATCTTCAACCCAAATGATCAATTCTAGAAGGAGAAGGAAAATATTCAGGTGAAGGGTGAAGATTCAGAGCCCATTTCCATAGACGAAGGAAAAATGTTGCGAATCGGAAAGGTAAGTACACAATAAGAAAAATCTGAATTCATTCAACTTTGTCAAGAATTCCCAGATGTATTTACCTGGAATTACAAAGATTTAAGAGGTTTCAACCCAAATTTGGCACAACATACTATCGAGCTAGATCCAGAATCTAAGCCTTTCAGACAGAAGAAAAGGCCAATAAACCCTCACATTGATCCTCTCATGAGAAAAGAGTTGAACAAGCTAATTGAGGCCAGCATCATCTTCCCTATCAAGCACTCAAGTTGGGTTATAAACTTGGTTCCTGTGAGGAAAAGAAATGGAGAAATTAGACTATGTGTGGACTTTCGTGATCTGAATAGAGCATCACTCAAGGATCATTATCCACTTCCATCAATGGAACAGATATTGTAGGTTGTAGCTGGCTCTGAGACGGTTTTCAATGGATACTCAGACTATAATCAGATAAGGGTGAAAGAGGAGGATCAATTCAAGACAGCCTTCACCACTAAATTTCGTACATATTCTTATAAGAAGATGCCATTTGGACTGTTAAATGCTAGAGAAACATTTCAAAAAGCTATGGACATGGAATTCAAAGGCTTAATCAACAATATAGTTCTGGTGTATCTAGATGATATCACCGTCTTCTCAAAGAATGCTACAGACCATCTCTTCCACCTCAGACAGGTATTTCAGAGGTGTAGAAGGTTCAGAGTGTCATTAAACCCAAAGAAGTGTGTATTCTTGGCACATGAGGGAAAATTTTTGGGCCACATTGTCTCAAGAGAAGGGTTAACAATTGATCTCTAAACGGTTGAAGCCATCCGAACACATCCATTGCCAAAACACAAAAAGTCTCTCCAAAGCTTCTTGGGGAGAATAAATTTGTTCGTAGGTTTGTGCCTGATTTTTCCACTCTTGTGAAGCCTTTAACAATGATGTTGAAGAAGATTCTTGCATTCAAATGGACAGTAGAAGGAAAAGAGAGTTTTGAGGCCATCAAGCTTGCAATATCATAGGCCCCAACTCTTGTTAACCTAGAATTTTTAAGGACTTCATGCTATATGCTTTTGAAGGGCCAGACACAATCTCAGCTATCTTGGTTCAGCCTAACAAGGAAGGTTCAGAACAACCCATAGCCTTCTTTAGTCAGAGCTTGGAGGATTACAAGGTAAAGTACTCTTTCATTGAGAAGCATGTCCTTTCTGTCATTAGGAGTTTGAAGAAGTTCAAACACTTATTCTCAAACAATAAGATTCAACTACTAGTATCTCATGTTGGTGTCAAGGATTTTCTCCTAAAAAGGAATTGAATGAGAAGAGAGCGGGTTGGATCACTCGTGTAATGGAGTATGATTTTGAAATCAAAGTGACCAAATGGTTCATGGATAAGGGTCTATGTGAGAAGCTCACTTCCAAGCAAATAAGCTAAGTCAGTGGATGAAGAAGAGGTTTTCCTGATACTGTAGAATGATCAAGAGCAGCCAAATAATGATGCACCTATTCCATGTTGGACTCAAGCCTTGGTACATTATCTCGAAACATGTTTGTGTCCTCCAAGAATTGGAACAAAGCAAAGAGGAGATACTTTAGGTTACAAGCCATCCCATATGTGACTTATTGGTGGTGTCCTATTCAAGAAGGACATCAATAGTGTTCTATTGAGATGCATTGGGATAGGCCAAATCGAGAAGGTGTTGCACAAGTTCCATGATGGAGAATCAGGAGGCCACTTTTTGCCCCTCAAATAAGAGGTCTCAAAATCATGAAAGCTAGTTATTATTGGCCTACGATGTTTAGGGATTGCTACTCATGGATAAAGAAGTGCAAAAAGTGTGCATTCTTCACAAGGAAAGGAAAATTTAACAACCCTACCTCTTCGTCCAATTTCATTGGATCAGACCATTCATGCAATAGGGACTAGACTTCATTGGAGTAATTAACCCAAATTCAAGTGAGGGCCATAAGTGGATACTTACAGAACATAGACTGTTTCAACAAGTGGACTAAAGTAGTGGCACTTAAGGAGGCAAATGAATCCAACATGTTATATTTCTATGAAGGGATAGCTAATAGGTTTGGAGTCCTGCCACTATCATATCTGATAATGCATTAGCATTCCTTGGTACTAAGGATCACTCAATGGGCTGTCAAGAATGTTGTATACCTCTGCACTTCCTCCAACTATTACCCTCAAGGTAATGGCCAAGAAGAGTCCATAAATAAGAACCTATTAAGGATTATCAGAAGGAATCTGGATGAAAATTAGAGAACTTGGCACACAAATCTCAAATCAGCTCTATTGGCCGATAGAATCACATCCAAAAGTTCTACAGGTAGCTCTCCATACAAGCTTGTATACAGAAAAGAGGTAGTATTTGCCCATATCATAGGAGTTTCCCACTTTGGAGCTCATGAAATGGTTAGAACTGGTGGAAGTTTGAACCTATTTCAATCAGGTATGCAGAGCTGATGGAAGTAGAAGAGGCTAGAGAACATGCAATGTAGATCATGGAGAAGGATCAAGCATTGGTCAAGAAGAGTTTTGACAAGAAAGAAAGAACAAGGACCTTTCAAGAGGGGGACTTAGTTCTAAAGTGGGATGTAGATCAAGAAAAAAAGGAAAGCATTCCAAGTTTGATGCCATTTGCAGTAGTCCGTACATGGTCACAACATGAACAAGTAGCAATGCCTTCTAGCTAGCTACATTGAATGGTGAAGAATTACAGATTCCAGTCAATGGGATCTACCTCAAACACTACTACTAAAAGGAAAAAATTCCTTGCCCTTTTTAAATATTATCCTAGGTTTTCAATTTCTCCTAAGTGCGTGTGCACATTGTTTTATTGTAGCATAGGTTTTATTTCCCTAAGTGTCTCTCGCAACAAGGTTTTCTTGCTCCAGGATTGCGTCGTTATACAGTTTTATGCGCCTCTAGATGAATGCACCAAGCCATTTAACATTTATAGGAGGGAGACCCATAGTCGCCATAATAGTTGTTAATTTTAAAATAAAAAAATATAGAGAAACTAAAATTCGGGTCCTCGAGGAGCCCATCTCTAGAACACTAGGGTAGGTTAAAGGTCACCAAGTGTAAACATTAGATTTAAGCTTCAAGGAACAGGACCAGTATCAGTCCACCACCTATAATTCTGTGCCTAATGGATATAATCAAGGAATTTGATCTCTTCATCTAGCAGGAAGATGTCCCCTTGACTCGCCAAATTATTATCTCAATTTTTCCCCCCAAAAAAAATTATCAAACACGACCCTGCGCACGAAGAAATCTAAGGGGATAGAAGCCAACCATTTCAGATCTAACTAAGTCAAAGAAGAAGTTAGTGAGGAGCAAGGTTAGATAAGGAGGTAAACGTGTCAACCCGAGCACAACTCCAAAGGTTCAAAAGTCAAAGTGGGCTCAAATTGGTCTAAGTATGTGTGTTGAAGCCTACACGTGTCTCCAGACACACCTTCAAGGTTGAGGCCAATGGTTCCCCCAAACAAAAAAAGTTTGCATGTTTCTTAGCCAAAAGAGACAAAGGAACATGTTGAGAAAATTTAATGAGAGAAAGAACACGTGTCTCTTCGGTGTAACTTCAAAAAAGTCCTAGGGTGAAATCTCAAAAGCGGTCCCCCAAATGCACGCCATGAGTTCTACACATGGCCATGTTTCAAGTGGAAGGCAGTGCCTCAACTGGAAGTAGTTCAAACTTTTTGGTCCGAGAAGGCGTAGCAAGTCTTTGTAAACAATGGCCCCGCCAAGCCGCACCTCCATACAGAAATAGACACTCAGAGGAGCCCAACGTGTCAGGACAAACGCCATAGTCTTCACATGTCTAAAACAAAAAATCACATGCAAACCGGCGTGCCTAGTGGCCATGCTTCAATTTCAAGAGGAAGGTGGGTTCAGAGCCAATTCAAACTTCTTATGCCTGAAAAGGCATGGAAAATGCGACACCTCTACACCACACCGGTGAAGCCATGTGTCAGGCCCAAATTACATGAAAATGGCCTTGGGAAAATTTTTTAGCAAAATGGCAAAAGTGACCAGTGGGCCCCGGGGTTTTTGACAAGAATGAATTGCATGGGGGCATTTTGTGCATTTTTGTAATTTTGTGCAAAAGGTGCAAAGTGAACTTTGGTTCCTGCAGACCCATTCTGCTAAACTATTTTTCACCATTGTTGTATGGATCCAACTCAAAAATTCAAATGGACGTATGTTTTGATCCAGTACTCGAAATTCAACAAATTTGGCACCATTAGAAAGGTCTCGACCTCATCTACACCATGGAAACCTGAAACTTGTAGTTTTGACAAGGTTAGGTGGTAAAAATTGAGAAAATGTCTTCATTCCATTAATATGCAATCTAATTGCTCCAACAACCAGATCAGATTCAATTTTATTTGTTGTTCTTCCTTCTTCAATATGCCAAGCAGACATAGAGCGGCGGACTCGACAGATTGTGGGTGGATTTGTAACGACATTGATGACTAGTAGCTGAGCTCCAAATCAGGTTTCCCACCTCTTTTCTCCTTCTCTCTTCGTTGCATCTATAAAGGAAGGGGCTTGGCTCATTGTAAAGGGTTAAACATTTCTATTTTGCACCCTCCCTTCTTCCCTTGTTTGCAAGTGAATTTGTGGAGTTTTCCTAACCTCCCATTCAATTTGTAATAAAATTTTTTTTTCCTCTTGGATAATGTAATGAACTATATCAACTCTTGGAGCAATAATATATGTCTGTGGATGATTCTCAACCCTCTCATGTGTTAATTGTTATATTTTGATCTCTCATTGTAATTTAGTTATCTATGGATGGTGTTTATATTACATTTCTATGGTCTGTGTTAAATTACAAAATGACTGTTTAACATTCCTTTGGTTCATCACCTTGTTAGCTTAGGTTTATTTTTCTTGCATTTTCTCAACCATGTCTCTTTGGCAAGATAGAGTAGGTTTTAGAGTAGATCCTCTACAAATTTATTTGTGTGCACCTGAACAGAGGAATAGGAACCAACCTTCATCCTAAGATATTTCTCGATGTCAAAGTCCCACACCTTGGGAGATGCTCCATGTTGTGCAATCACATTGAGAGTCTCAACTCATATAGTTACAGACATTCAGGGGTGCTGTGATTTTGCACTAACAAGAAAGATAAATATGGTCTTCTCAAGAGATATATCCCATTCAGAAGGTCCCAAACTTTAGGGTAGCTCCATATAACCCAATCACACCAAATGCCTAAGTAAAATGCTATCATTTCTGGGTGTGACGTCATTCTGACAAATTAGAAAACACTATTATACATTGACCCACATTTGTTAAAACATATTTTTATCTATAATTGTTATCTAAATGTTTCCCCCAGAAAAATTGATCAAACACGACCCTGTGCATGTGAAAATTGAAAGGTCGGTTCATTCACGCGAGATCACATTCAAATCCAAAAGTCAAGGGGATAGGTGGGCTCTAAAATTGAGGAGTAGGGTCAGTGAAGGATCAAACAACAATAAAGGATGCCAGAGGATCTCAAGAGGAAAATGGGGAAAGGGCTCAAAGTTTTTAGAATTCGCATACCATTCAAAGTGGGCCCAAATTGGTTAAGTATAAAAGACCAGAAAAATCCTCCATGTGTCTCAATGGTGCACCTTCCAAAAGGGCACATAAAAACGGAGACTCCAAATGAGCGCAGCCCCTCCACCTGTCCAAAGTCTCAAAAGGTTACACTCGAGGCCTTAAATAGACGAATTAGTCAAGAGGGTCGGCGGAAGGAGCCATGAGCCTCAGCTTGGCGTAATTCCAAAAGGCGTATAATCCAAACCAGGGACCCCAAATGAGCACTCAACCCACCACATGGTCAGGGTCTAAAAAAGGGGGTCTAAATTGGCCCGAATTGGCTGAGTAAAGAACTAGACCCGCGGAGCAGAAAGAACCACGTGCCTCAACTCGGCACAACTTTCAGAAGTGAGAGCCCAAGGCGGAGACTAAAACTAGCGTCAGCTCTCCACGTGGTTAGGGTCCAACAGAATGTCAAATAGCAGCGGGCTCCAAATCGACTAAGTATGAAAGGACCGGCAAAAGACTCCACGTGTCTTAGCGGCGCACCTTCAAAAGGCACGACCCAAAGGCTAGTCCCAAATGAGCGCGGAGGTTCCACATGTCCCAAGTCCGAAAAAGGAGACAGTGTCGGCTTGAAAAGTCTCAGAGGCAGCGGAAGCCTGCCACGTGTCTCAATGGCACGATCTTCAAAAGGCGCGGCCCACAAGAAGGACTCCTGAACAAGCACTAACCCACCACGTGGTCCCAGAGTCCAAAAAGTTGATACCGAGCCCCAAATCGGTTGAAGTAGTCAAGATGGGGTAGAGCCGAGCGGAGGGTCTCCACATGTCGATCTCGGTGCACAACTTCAAAGGATCAACTCCAAGAGCGGGTTCCCCAAACTAGCGCAGGTCCTCCACGTGGTCCAAGAGTCAAAAAATGGAGACAAAGTTGTTCGTTTAATCGGCAAACTATAGAAAGGATCAGCAGAACCCTCCACACATCGGCGTCGGCGCAACTTCAAAGGGAAAATCTAGGAGGCAGGTCCCAAATATGCGTTGAGCCTCCACGTGTCCCAGGTCAGACGTATGGCCCCGCAAAATAAAAGGGACTTAGCAAAAACACAAAGAGATAGAGCAAAGATGTTGTAGGAGCCACATGTCTCTTCAGTGAAACTTCGAAAGAAAAATCCAAAAGTTGTCCCCAAATGCGCGCCAGCTCTACACGTAGCCATGTTTCAAGTCAAAGCGGGAAGGCGGGTCACTAGAGGTAGTTTGAATCTTTTTTGGCTTTTGTTTTCGAAAAGGTGCAAAGTATAAAACTAAGTTGCACCTCTGCTGACACCCAAAGAAGCCACATGTCAGGCCTAACTTACATGCGTGCCAGGCGGGCCTTAGAAGGGATTTATATTGCCAAAAGTGGGTCAGCGGGCCCTGGGGAGGACTTTTCTCCCAAGGTGTAAAATGAGGGTTTATGGGCCCAAGGATGAAAAATGGGAAAATGTAAAAAGGTTGCAGGCTGGCAGGGCTACAGGAGACTTTTGCACTTTTGTGCACTTTTGTGCAAAAGGAACAATTTCAATTTCGGGTCCGCGGAGGCTTTTAGGAACAAAGCGAATTTCAAGCCCGCAGATCTGTTCTGCAAAATTGAGTGTTTCACCATTTTTGGTATGGATCTCGACTCAAGCATTCAAATGTTCATAACTTCCAATTCAATACTCGAAATTCAACAAATTTAGCACCATTGGAATGCTCTTAACCTCGTTTACGCCATGAAATCCTGAAACTTTGTTTTTGGCAAGGTTAAGTGGGTGAAAATTGGGAAAATGTATTTCAAACCATTAATGTACGATCCGATTGCTTCAATAACCAAGATCATGATTTGATTTGATTTGTCATTCTTCCTTCTTCAGCACGGCACACAGACATGGAGAGGCAGACTTGACAGATTGTGGGCGGATTTGCAACGGCATTAATGGTTGGTAGCTAAGCTTCCAAATCAGGTTTCCCGCCTCTTTTCTTCTCCTCTCTTTTCTTCATCTATAAAAGGAAGAGCTTGGCTCATTGTAAAGGGTTGGACATTTTGGTGTCGCGCCCTCCCTTCTTCTCTGGTCTGTGCAAACGAATTCATGGAGTTTGAACCTTCTATTGAGACTGTAATGCATGTTTTTTCGCCTTTTGTCCATTGTAATGTTCTGTATCAATCTACGAAGCAATAATATGTGTATGTGAATGATTTCAACCCTCTCTTGTGTTCATTGCCTTTAGTTGATCTTTCACTACAATATTGGTTATCTATGCATAGTGGTTGTATTAAATTTTAATTTTCTATGTTTGATAGCAAATTCGGTGTTCAGCATTCCTTTGGTACATCACCCCTGTTAATTTAGGTTTAATTTCTTGCATCTTCTTAACCTTGTCTCCTTGGCAAGTTAGAATAGATTTTAGAATAGACCCTCTGCAAAATTTATGTCTACACCTGAATAGAGGAATAGGAATTGGCCTTCATCTAGAGAGCTCTCTCGATTTCAAATTCCCACACTTTGAGAGATGCTCCATGTTGTGCAATCACACTGAGAGTCTCAACCCATCTAGTTTCAGACATTCAAGGCTGCTGTGATTTTGCACTAACAATAATATTTCTCATAGTACATTCATTGTAATATTTTTGTCTCATAGAACATTGGTTTATACATTTCCCATGGATAATTGATTGATACATACTTTCTAAATGTTCGATAAAAACTATATGAAATTGTGTTATGTCTAATTATATGTGTAATTACATGTTACTCTTATTATTCACTATTTTTTCTTATATATTGATTTCTATGGATTATTATATATGCTAATATATACCTACCCATGATTATACATCTACTTATTTTTTTTCTAATGCCCATATTAGATGAATGTTGCTTCTATAAACATGTCAATTTGTATAGTAAATATGTATCACATGCTAGATGATTTTCTAATAAACATTTTCCAAATAAAATTGTGTCTTTTGAGCTAAGTTATCCTTTATAACATATTTCACTTGAAAAGGATTTTATATGATTCTATATTCAATTTGTTCTAATAGATCAATAAACAGTGGCCTTTTTAAAGGTTCCCACTGTGAGTATAGTTTGTGCTTGTGATCAAACATTGCAAAATTTTATTTTACATCCCATTAGGCTTGGAACGTGACTCATTTATCACTTGCTAGTGGTTTTATAGGTTAGATATTTGAAAATGGCACATGACTCTATGGTTAGTTGGTGAGTTAGCTATTTGGTTTGTTGAGCTATTTTAATGAGTTTTTTTTATAAATTGGCTCACTAAATTGGCACAAATTTGTGTTTGTTTTTTTTAACATGGACTCAAATTGTTGAGCTAATGTAGCATCACCTCTATCTTGTTGAGTTGGCTATAAATTTGTCTTTGGAAAATTATGGGAATATATTAGTCTCATATACATGCAAGTTAGTGTTTATTGAACTTTCATAAAAAAATAACCATACATTGTAATGTGAAGATAGGAATCAAGGTATGTATCCTAGAAAAGAGTTTCCCCACAATTTTTTGGGCCCATAGATTGCACATAATGTGGCCCCAACATCGACTAGAAAAAATACCAAAGAATTAAAGAAATCGGTTTTTGTAACACAAGAAATCTCTGCCACTTGTCATTGTGTTATTGGTTCAATTTTCCAACTCAGATCATGCCAAGTCTTATCTATGTTCAATAGACTGTTTTAATTTTTCTAATTAAAATACTTCATCAATCAGTATCTTCCTCATACAACGTCTTTTATTTCCCATTCACAAAGCGTTGAAATATTATCAATTAGATCTTCTGTATACATAATTTTTCTTAACTTGTGTAGACCATATGATCAATTTGGAGTGATGATCCTCTTGGATCATATATACTTATGGAATAAGAAACGTGATGAATTATTAATAAATAGACTAATGATTGGATATTTGGTTGATATTTCATGACCAAATAGTGTGGGAAATCGACTAGAGGAGAAACTAAAGTATTTTAACTTTATGCATTCATAAATTTTTCATGTTGTGATAATTGAGATAACTATCCTTAACCATGTATTGAAAAGTAGATTTAGTGAGGCCGCATATATTCCAAGATTATACATTCATTGGGGAACATTGAGTTACATGTATTCCTTTTCATCTATATCTTTAAGGGAAGAAAACTTATTATCTTATTAATATTTTGTATTATTGAGTAGAATGAAATACAACACTTGGAAAGCATACTCTCTTCATTATGGAGGGATGCAATTTGAGAGAGGCAGAGGATGTTTGTCAATTCAAGCATAAAAACATTTTCTCTAAATATTTCATCCCTAAAAGAGTTTGTGGATAGGTATATTGGCAATATTTGGATGAGAAGGCATAAAGGAATATGTTTCTTGTGGGAGAAGAAAAAAATTGTGGAACATTGATAGAGGATGATAAAATTGGATTCGATGTGGCAGTGAAGAAGCTAGCTCCACTAGCTCTGAAAGGGTTGTAAGTGAATGTTGGAGGTCAAGTGGCACAAGGAGAAAAAAAAAATTAGTGACTATGGTCCCACAATCATTATAATAGTAGGGAGCTTAGGATTTTCCCAAGATATTTTCCTATGTGGCTTGATGAGTTATAGCCATTAAATGTAACTCATGAATCATATGTTCTAAATCTTGGCATCACTATAGGCGTTTAGAATGTTTATTTAAAGAACATTCTTATGGAATTGAGAGTCCCCAATCTCGATGTATATGGTTTTATTGACGTCTTTAGCTGGGCATATTTCTGCCAAGACAAATTGTTTTGGGTGCGTTAGGTAGATCTTAGGTTTCTTGAGGAAAATGACATGGCGTAGGGGATTCATGATTTTTTATTTAAAAACCAAAATGGGTAGAGGCAGAGCAAGGAATTATATCAATAATGAAAATTTCATCTTCAATTTGTAAGAAAGTTGGAAATCTCAAGTCAAGTGGGAGAAGACAACAAAATTGTTTCAAATAAACCATATGCCATGATAGATAATGGCCTTGTAATATTCAACATCATTAAATCATAATAGGAAAGAACCTTTGGTTAGTTTTTGAGTCGCATCCAACTTGATATTATTGGGATACTATTGGTTATTCATCCACTATTTGAGCAGGATTTTCTAGGCAACTCAGCCATAAAACTGCACAATAAAGGATGAAAGACTCAAACCATTTTCATGCCTTGTAAAATTCAATAATATCCATAACAACATCACATATAGGGTTTTTTAGGTCATAAAAAATAATTTTTGACAATATTTCCTTATCTTATTCATGGCCATGATTTTTTAGAGATCCTTTGGCATTACCAACATCAAATGATACATGATCCCAAGATATAGTCATTAATAAAGGATTGAAAACAACCATAGAAATGAAGTGGTGGACTGACTCAACACATAAAATGTAGTGAACTATTGAGATATCCTCTCTAAATTTCTTGTGAATTGTTTTTATGAGATTATTACCATAGGTGTACAATAAGGTAAAATATTTTTTAATATACAAATCATTAACTAGTTAGGGCATCATTTCCAAAGTGCAAGAAAAAATCCACTTTCGAAAATTTCCTATCATATAAAAAAATTTAATGCAAATTTCTTATGTAAGAATTCATGCTTGAGACTAGATGTGAACTATTGAATAGAACCATCCTTAAACATAGGATGATTAAATGGCACAGAAAGACATGATTAGTTCAGTATCTGGCTTAATAAGAGTAACATTTGGAAGGATAAATTTATTGGTAGCAGTTAATGATAGTTTGTTTTTTATTAATGGTAAAGGGTTTTTTGACAGGGGTCCTTCCAAGGAAAAAAAATGGGTCAAAACCCAGATCAAGCATTGAGCACAAAAAACAAAGAAGCAAAATGCCCAGTAGTACTACAAAAAAAAAGAGTCACAATCGATATTTGGCAAAAGCAATAGCAAAAAAGGAACGACTTGATAACAAAGAAAGATACAAATTCTCTACGAGGTACAAGAATTTATTGTGAGTATATTGCTTCTTGTTATGAACCTTTTTCCACCCATCAAAAACTTATGCTATATGAAGAAAAATTTCAATGTCGTCAATCGACTAATATGTTCTTTTCACAAAAGAGAAAGGATTCTTCTTTTCTGCTTCATGCATTTGTGGTTTAGGATTTTTGATCTTATGAGTTTTATCAGTTGAAAACCCCTTAAGGCTCACTGAAATAATGGGTTAGGGGTCTCAATTACCATCTCAATACTATCATCCCATGAGGATCTCCTTTCCGAGTAGGGAAATGATGGATGTAGAACCACATTAGAGGGGGCACACACCTTATAATGATCAGGTAGATAGTATTTCCACAAAGAGGGTTTAGAACTAGTGTTCTTAGGTAATTCATAATCAGCAATCAAGTGCCTAGTTTTAAATCATCTATGGCACTAAAAAGGAAAACCTTGAAAGTCATCCTTTTGAACCCAAGTTTTATTACCTATCAAAAGGTTGATCTTAGGGGGAATTTCTTGAGTGAGGTCCATGTCTATTAGTGAATGAGAAAATGTAGTATGGGAGTGTTGAGAAATATTTTCACAAGATTTAACAGAATCCTGTAACCTATTAGTTATGGCTTCAAAGAAATGTTCATTTCAGAGTATGGAAGGTTGATTACTTATGAGACATACTACCTTATAAAAACACCAACATATAATTTAGTAACATTAAAAAACCCAAGAATGTTTGACGAGGTTATTAAAATGAATTATGCTTGGAAATTGGTAGAGTATGATAATTAAACAAAGGGGGAAAAGGATTTGGTGTCTATAAATGTTACGAAATTTCACTAGTATTTATGTAACAAAAGATAAATCTAGAGAATAAATCCATATACTCCCAAAATTAAAGGACATTGAGGCTATCACTATTCGCTGTTATGCCCCATATTAGTGAGAAAAGGTATCACACATTTCTGGAATGTATTTAACTATGTAAAATCTGGAAAATTATTAAGATAGAATAAGTTTGAACAACTTAAACAATAGGTATATTAACTTTGAAAAGTGTTAATATTCGACAAGCTTAAAAAATATGTATATTTACATTGGCAAGCATAAATTTACACATTAATTAGTTTTTTTAATATTTTCTATGTTTCTGAAAGGTAAACTCAACGAAATAAATGTCATTAAGGAATGTAACTTAGGATACGTAGTTAGTCAAAATTTAGTAATAACCTTCCTCTAATATTGAATTACTCCTAGATTGCTTCTAACTTTAGTTACATTAGTAGGTTTGGGTCATTTCACAATCACTTTAAATTTACACATATCAATTTTCATTTCACCACCCATGTAACATATCCCACACAAACCAAAGATGTTTTACCAAATTCACATTTTCAAATATTCAAGTATAGTTTCTCCCTTTGCAATTTTTCCAAGACTTTCTTAATATGTTCATTATCATATTCCAAAATTTTACTAAAGATCAAAATATCATATAAGTAGAAAATAAGAAAATCTTCAATGAGTGGCCTAAAAACATAGTTCAAAACTTGTATGAAGGTGATGGATGCATTGCAAATAACAAAAGGCATAACAAGCCACTCAAACACACCTTAGTTTTTAAACTAGTTTTCCAAGTATTACCATCACTCATCCTTCCCTAGTGATAACCACTTCTCAAGTGTAGCTTAGTGAAATAACTAACATTTATAACCTGATCTAAGAAATCATCCATACTAGGAAACATAGGGTAGCATATTTTCATTGTTATCTTGTTAAGAACTCAATAATCCACACACATCCACCAAGTTCCATCTTTTTTTGGAACTAATAAAATAGGTAAACCACGTGGAGAAGTGAATGAAAAAATGAACCTTTTGTTGAGAAACTCCAAAAAATTCTTCTTGATCTCTTTATTTTCAACCATGGAATACTTACAATTGCTAATGTTTGGAAGAGGTGGATATTATTATAGATGAATCTCATATTGTATTTATATTTTATCAGGGAGTTCATGTGGCTCCTAAAAAACATAATGATAGTTGAAAAACATATTCACCATTGCATTCTTATGTTTAGGATCACAACCTTCCAAATTTTGGGTTTTATCATCATCCTTAGCTTTAACAGTCATGAGCACAAAATTCTTTCTTACATTGATAAGTTGTTTTATTTTTCCAAGGGACACAAGTGATAAGTTTACTTTTATCAAATGAGATCTACAAAGCATATTCAATCTCATCGTTAATAAGAAAATACTTATTCTCTTCTCTATAGAATATTTTTTTAAAAAAAAAGATAAGTCCTAAAGAGAAAAAATGCCACAAATATCAAGTGGAACCACATCTAACTCTGCCTCTTCAATGAATTTGGAAGTGATTAGAAATATAAGTTTGCATTTTTTATGACTTTTAGTTTAACATTATCACATACCCATCCCAAAGGGAACAATTTATGATGTGGTTTTATTTTAAGTTTAAATTTATTAATAACTTCATTAGAAATGGGATTATCTAGGGATCCAGTATCAAAAAGAGAAACAATCTTAGTATGTTTTGAAATAAACCTGATTTAGAAAATATTATCTCTTTTATTATATTATATATATTTTTGAATTAGATGATATATGAAAACTAGTGCTAAAAGAGGAAGAAGATGAACCTTGCAAACCCATAGCCACGATCTTGGTCAACTTTCCTAAATCAAATCCAATATATTGTAGTGACACAATAGTCTCTTTATATCCTCATTTCTTGAATCATTTTGGTTTGAGCTCTAGATGGATCATCCAAAACTTTGCATTGGTATGTCCTTCTTTCATGAAATGTGAACAAATAAGGTCATCATATTATTTCTTCACCATTGAAATCTTTTTTTTTTTACCCTTTACCCTTTCCCTTTCCTTTTTATTTATTTTAAAGATATTATTTTCCTAATTTATTTGTGAAGGTTTCCTTCATAGTCTTACTACTAGATTTAATGTGGGTAACTTAGAAAAAATAAACTTCATGAATGTTAGTGGGATTAAACATAAGTATGGTTTGTTTCATATAACTATGCAACCCATTGATGTATTTTAGTAGCGCCTCTTGAGTATATATAGTCCAATGTCCAAAATTAATGTTCACTTCCTAAAATCTTGATTGTATTTTTTTCCCACTTTCCTACTTAGTTTGTATTAGAATTTTTTAATCCATAGTAGATTTTAACATATAGAAAAGTGGATAAAACTTATCGTAAAAGATAAAACTAAATCGTCCCATGTAGAAATCACTTTATAATTTTTTTCTAGATTATCCTCTTGAATCTTAACCTCCCACCAAATGAGTGTTGTAACACTCAAGAAATGAGTAGCTAACTAAATTATTCCTTCCTCATCCAAAATTGGTTGAAAACCTATAGTAAACTTCAATTTTCTTGATCCAACAATCCAAATTTTTTGTGTTAAGCTCTCCATTATAAATATTTTTATTTTGAACCATAAAATAACTAATAATCATGTCGTAACTCCCAATAAAAGAGTAATTATGTCAATTAAAATCTATATAAGAATTGATATTTCTTTTGGAAATCATAATAAATTGATAGCTTATTCTTCAATTTTCGTTATATTAATCACCATTTTAATGATCAACCTCTCACATAATGATATCTATACTACTAAAAATTGTCATGATATCGGCCAATATAATCCTTTTAACGAATTGATAAAGAATTTATAAATTAATAAGACCATATGATCTTAGTTTCCATCTCTATGGAAAACTATTATCATCTCCTATTAAAAATCTCTAAATTTGAACTCAAGGTCTTGGACTATTGGTGAGTTACAAGCAGATTGTAATCATCAACCCAAGTTCCATTCCCATTGAGTTCATTGGATGCTTTCAATAAGTGTCCATGGGGACACCTTGAGGTAGGGGTTAAACATCTCCATATGGACCAAGTAGAACATAACAAGGTGCTCTGAATGTAGATCACTTGGGAGACATTAAGGACCCAAATCCACCCTCATGTCACACTTAGATAAAGTGATTCTCCACCACTCAAGTTCATAGCTATGGTATAATAAAAGCATTTACCATCAAAAGCTTACAAGAAGGGAAATTTATTCCAAACACCAATTTTAGAGTAACAACATGTAACATCAAGATGAACCCTAATAGGAAAATTGAGAAACCCTAACAACATTTGAGGATGCCTTTATCCTCCACAGGGAAAAGGTGATATTTTCCAGGCCTACAAATTTGGTGATGGCGGTGAGAAGTCTTCCAAATTCTCTACACTCCCTTCTGGTGTGAGCGGATTGGTGTAGATTTTGGCAAATCATGGAGAGGTTATGTGGTTACATGTGGAAAAGGGGTATAACATGGATCTCATAGGCCTATTATATTGTGGTGGTGGAAAATGAGGATCTTCCTCGAGCCGTGATAGGATCATGGATGGTGCATATGGCGTTCCCCTAGCTATGAGCAGTACCCCATGATATGATGCCTTACATTAGCTTGAGAAGTTGTCAGATCTATGGTGCACTACCTAATTTACAAGGATCTTGTCATGATGGTTTAGTTGTAAGTTTTGTGGGCTCCCCTAAATATATGTATACTAGCAATGTGTAGAATGGTGGCAAGAGGCTCATAGAGATCACCTGTGGTGGGCAGGGGCACCTTAGGATAGGTAGATCTTTCCTAGAGGTGGTCAGATCTAAGGGTCAAGAGTGTACTAAATCCACAGCATACGCTAATTCAACCTCATTTATATCCTTGAGGGATGAATTCATGGCTTCTGAGGAGTTTTTCTAGCACTGCAGATTGATATGTAGGTTTATTAATTTCTTGTGGGCCTTCCATCTCTACATGAGTGGATTTTCAAACAATGACGGCCTCTCTTAGAAGGTATAGTAAATATTTACCCCTCATCTCATGTGGAATTTCATTGTTGTATTTGAAAATCCCACATATAAGGAGGAAATTTTAGGTAAAACATGGGAGTCTCAAATTACACATTTTACTGCTAAAACCCTGGTTTCCCTAGTTTAACCCCTTAACTGACAACTTTTAATACCAGACCCATGTCTGGATTAGAATTCCCTATTACTTACATTTACGATTCTTGGGGGAGGATATATTTAGATCCATTGATAATTACATCTGGTGAAATTCCTTGACTTAGATTCCAAAATTGAACTGTATTGATCTATACTACCTACACCCGTATTTTAGTGAATATGGACACTGACTATTGACTTTTCTAGCTAAAATAGAGCTTAAAGTCAAGGTTAGAATCTGGAATCAAAATCTTGATTATTAAGGGTTTCCTTTTAGATAGATAACTTATTTTTCTCTTGGAGATTTGGCCTCTTATTGTCATATTGTTAAAAAAATAATTTAGGGGGCCATGTTTCTTGGTGGGAGGATTTTAATCCTGATCATTTAGTTGTCAAATATCATGAAGAGAATGAGCCTAAAACCGATATACATGTTGTGCATGATGATCCGGCCAAGTCTCTTCAATAAGAGAAAAGTATGTGAGGAAAACATAGTTTCCTCAAACTAGGTTAAGTACATTCAGAGCACATTGAATAAAATGAGGATGTGAAATTCTCCTTAACCTCCTATAGTTCCTCGAAGATTCTAAGATCCCAAAAAACAAATAGCTTGTTCAATTTGTTCATCGACTATTTCATCTAGATGATAATGTGATATTATAACAAGGGGGGAGGATGGATGGTAGTGAACAAAAATAAGAAAGGAAAACCTATTTCTAAACCTTTAAATATGAACCTTCAGTCTCATAGGGTGGAGAAACATGAGAAGAAAAGAATGTCTATCCAAGGGATGGTCAAGTTTTTTTTTACCTTCTTGGAGCTTTCCTTTTCTTTGGTGTGTTCTTATTGTTTCTGTTGTTCTTGGGTTCTCTTTTTTGTTTCTTTGTATGGTCTGTTAGGACAACTCCTCATTGTTTATCTTTTGAGCCTTAATGCTTGTCTTTTGATGTACATGGTTTTCTGATCCCTTCAAAATCAAATATTTACCCAATCTATAAAAAATCCCTAATTCTCCTTTGGAAGCTTTTACTGTCACATATTGTTCTTGTTTTGATAACTCAAATGTAGAAATTAAATTTTAATATTAAGTTTTATAACTAATGGAACATCACTATATGCCTCTAATTCATGACACAAATTTTATCCCATAACACTGTAATATGTATGTATGATGAATATAGTGATTAAGGTCACAACATATATACAAACACAATACAATGTGGTGAAATACCTCATTACAACTTTACGATCTAACCTATTAAATGAAAATCGTGTTCTCAGATTGTTAATCTTGACTTCCCGTCATTATTAATGTATAATAGTAATAGTTGTAAGTTTAAAGAAATAATATATATATCATATATATATATAATATAAAATAATGATAATAATGATATTTTTAATTTAATTACCGATCGGCATTTATTTTATAGTATTATTATTTTACCTTATTATCGATTATCATCAATATTTTATATTAATTGTCTCTATATTATTTCTTTTGGTTGTTTCATTCCAATCGTGCCTTAGCGAACCTCATTCTGTGCTGAACGAAGGGGTTACCCGTCTTGGCACCATGGTCGGTCATTTGACCCGTGTTCGCATTCGAATGTCAACCTCTAGTTTCTCCCCTGGGCGTTTAGGCTACTGCTTGTGTTGGTTTTAATCATTTAATTAAAGGAAAATATGACTTTTTTCTACTTCCTCCAGCATGCCAGTGTGTATTTTTTTTAACCTGCTTGGTTGGCGTAGGATTGTTGGGTTCATTTCTTCCTTGGTTTCGGTCATGTGAATGCATAGGGAGGTTGTGTGTGTGTGGCACAAGTTTTGAAGGGGGTTATTTGTTTTCAATGATCAACTAAATTTCCAACTACCACCTACCACCCCCCTTACCACTCTAGCAGCGACCTGGCCTGGTCACCTTCATCAAGTGAAATTTATTGTTAATAACGTTTTATTGTTTCTCTTTGCAAAGGATCTTGGTAAGTGCGAGGGGATGGTGTTTGGTGGCCTCCTACCATTCATTAAATGATATTGATGAAGACTCATGCATTGGATTATCTCCCACCAACATAAACCTTGAGAGAATGTGGTCATGTGGACTGTTTTTGCTATGATTTTTTATAGACTAGTTTCCTTGTTATGAAGGGGCATTGAACTTGCTGGGAATGTGTTGGATTGGTTTAGAGCCTCTTGCCTTGCCTCTTACTCTCTTCCTCTGCCAAATGTGCTTGTTTCTTTTCCGTGTGGTCCTTATGCCATTTGGGTGCTGGCCACTTGATTTGTGTGGGTCATTTTTATTCCCTTTTTTTCTCTGACTGGTAGGGTGCACCATGTCATGCTGTGTGAACTGCTTCAGGGGGAATTATTTTGGAGGGTTGTTGTTTTGGTGTGCACATCCAGGAAAGTGTGTGGGGAAAGAGCAAGGCCATCCACCACGATTGCAAACACATTCTTCCCCTTCCTTTGCCAAGTGTGGCTATGTTTGGGTATGGACGTTTTGCTAGCAGAGGAAAGGAGAGGATTTTCCTATCATAGCAAGCTCGTGGAGAAATAATGGCAGGCATGGGTGACTGGTGGGAACTCTTTTCAGGCATGTTAAATCTAAACTTTGCAATACTTTGCTACCTTATTTTTAGTATCTTGAAATGAATGTTTCTTCCTTCCTGAAATGGCATGCCTAGAAAAGCATTTTGTTGTGGTTTAATTACTCCTGAGTGTGCTGGTTATCCCTTTGTATCTCCTTCTAAATTCATTGGTTTTGCATGAATTACTCTCTTTCCCCTTTTTGTTATTCTATTTCATATTTGTAAAAATGGGCTTCTGCATTATTATGTATATCAAACCAAATTGTAAGAAAAGAAATATTGTTGGGTCTTGTTTCTTGTTTTAAAAAAAAACGAAATCTGGGTTAGAATTGTTCTCTTCCTCTCCTGATAGCTTATTTCTTTTGGTATTTGCATAAATCATATTCTACAATAAATATATTTGGGCTTTTGTGGTGGATGGTTTGCCTGCAACTCTGCATGTGGGTAAGATTGTGTTGGGTATTGTTCATTTCTGGAACTATGCGTGTGTATGTAATGAAGGCTTATTGTAGGGCTGGATTAGTTGAGCTTAGCAATTTTATGGATAATAAATAAACCCTTCTTCTAGGGTTTTATGGTTTTATTAAATTGATAACCCTAGTTCTATATATGAGTGTATTATGTTCTTTTTAATATTCTGTAAAGAATGGATATTGACATTAGTTAGACATTTTCCTAAGACCCTTTGGTTTTAGATCAAAAAGAGTTTTTGTTATTTACCTTCTCTTCAATGAGCAGAATTGAGTATACAATGTTCGAAATAAAAGTTACTGCTTGATTAATTAAAATTTAATCTATTGAGATGAGTTCTAAAATTTCTCTTATGATGGAAATACTGATTTGTTGGAATAACACTAGGAAAAACCCTCAGGGTTGCGTATTGACCCGCACATTGTGTATATTATTTGGGGTATCAATTCACCATCTGGTATGCTAGTGGAATCTGTCAGTTTGGTAATTTGTAAATTACATGGTTGACTTCGATATTTTTATGGTAGTTGACATTACCTGTTAGTATTCTTGAACTATATGTTCATATTATATTTTGCTTTGGGATTTGGAATGGTAAATGTTACTTGTGACAATACCTTGTGTCTTTAGAATACTGTTATGTTCTCCATTTTTTTATTATTGAAGGAAAAATATATTTTGGGTCTTGTGTAAAGACCATGTATCATTCCCTTCTTTTCGAACTTGAATATCTTTGTTTACTTGGTTACTAAATTTGTTTTTGTGACTTTTTAAGGAAAACGAATTTTCAAATATATATGATATTGTCAAAATTTGTAAAAATTATTAATGATTTTGGAGTTACCCTTCCTTTATATTATTTAGAGAAATTGACAATTATGATGATATTTTTTCTTTAGAATAATGGAAATTTTGTGTCTCATTTTATGCTTTTGAAGAGTGGATTTGATTATGTTAACAAGTACTACTTTTAAGAATCCTGTAAGGAGGAAGTGGTAAAACTCCTTGATTAAAACTGAAACTATAAGAATTTTTTTTAGAGGGTGATCGGAAACCATATTGCCATGAAACCCCCCCCCTTGAGGAATATTGAATAACTTTGTTTTGTTTCGCATCTATGGTCGTAGCTAGTATGGTTTTGACTCCTCAAGTTTTATTTGAGATGGATGAATTGAGTATTAGATTTCAATCACGTAATCCATAGGATTACATGATTGAAATCTCAATACTGATTGACCTTTGTTTTCTAACCTATAAGGTCTTACCTTGAATTTTTTTATTGAGATATCTTTCTTACTGGAATATTTGGCTTCCTCCTTATTGGCTGGTATAAACATCTATCTCGTGTGAAGAAATTTGATTAGTTGTGCTTTGATCCATTATTTAAATAGAACATTCCTTTCATGATATTGTTAAATGTTAGCTTACTGTTGCAATGGGTAGTCTTAACATGCTCAGTTCTCGTGAACTGACTCAAGTTAATACTTGTGCAGATGGCTTGTGCATGTTGATAAAGGAAAGATTTGTAAAGGTTTCATCGAGTTGATTTATGAAGTTCCTTGTACAAATGTCAAATGTGTTGTAATTCTTGCAATGGTGCTTGTAATGGAGTTTGGAAGGCCTCTTGCCTTGGATTCTTCGGTAATTGTGAAATAAAGTGTCTTGTTCTTTTGTAGTTAAACTTGTAATTACCTTTGTGAGAAATAATATTCAATCTTGACCTTGTTATGAGTATTCTTTTGGTAATATCATTTACAGTCATGAAAATGTTGTAGCATGGCTTGACCTATTTTGTTACCTTCTTGTTCTCAGCCAAAGTTCTATCGAATCTTTTGACACCTTTGGTTTGTGTGCCATGTTGAATAGAAATGTTATAACCGTGTTTAGTTTTCTCGTTAGTAATGGTAATTTCTTCTTTCGGGTCATAAAAAATTTCATGTTTAATAACCCTCCATGGTATTGGTATCAATTTTATTCTAGGCATACTTTAGTGAGTTGAAAATACTTTTTCTAAAGATAATCAAAGATAAAATAATATGAATACATAGATGAATAAATAAATAAAATAATAATGAAGTTGTACTAGGTTGATAAAATTAAGAGTCTTTAATTGGAAAGAAAGTGAGTTTTCTACCAGTGTAAAAGAATCTACCCTCGCTAACCTTAAGCTCGAATTAAACTTTATTGTCTTGGTTGTGAAACGATAAGTATTCTAAGAAAATGTAAAATCATTCTTGGTTTTGGGGTTATAGTTATGTCTTAGTTAGTAGGGGATTTTAAACAAGAACACGTTAAGATTAATACTTCCATTTTGGGAACCCCTTGTGCATCCTTTAGCGAACTTAATCAAGAGAATGCTAAATGAAGTTTTTACCCAAATCCAGTTGAACTCTTAAGTCTCATTAAAAGACTAGTTAATAACTAAAGAGATCATGATGATGAAATAAATTGACCTTCTCTCTCTAACCGTTGCCATAGTACTTTGTAACCCTTTTCTTAAGTTATGATAAAATTTTAATCCTTGAACAAAGAAGATTAGGGTTCCGAACCTAAATGATACTCCACTTCTTTTGAGCTTACGCTTGCCTCCTTATGCAATGGAGGTATGAAACAAGTTTCAGTAGTGTGGGTTCAGATAGATAGCCTTGTGGAATTGATTACCTCCTTGTTTTGTAAATAAATTAATCGAGTAAATGTCATATTAGAGATGATCTTAAGATAGTTACTCAATAGTATAAAAGAAAAGAAATATAGCCCTATATGAGGAATTGTATGAATCATAACATGAATCTTCTAGACCACAAAGTCAGGTCTTGAGAGACTGTTTTAGTGAATACATAACCTTAAAGGATTTTCCGTGGAGTGTCCTGAACTGTAACTAGGTATTATGGGTTCGTCTTTTTGTGGTGTCTTGTCAAGATAAAAGTGAACTGTCCTTGATAGGTGTTGAGTGTTTCCTTGTTGCCATGGTGGTCATCGTTGTGTCAGGTTGTTCGAGGAGCTAGTTCTAGCCATTGTGACCACCTGTTGTGTGTGTCTATACTTCAAACAAGTCAAAAAAAATTATCTATGTATTTTTCTATGTTGTCTTGTGTGTCTGAAATAGTGGGTGTTACACTTGGTATCAGAGTGGAGGTTCATGCTCTCGAACCTCTGGGCCAGTTTGGAGTTGTGATGATATTACATGATGGTGCTGCATGATGGTGATGGTGTTGCATGATGGTGGTTGATATTGGAAGAGTAATGTGATTTAAGCGTGATGTGAACTATGTCGTAATTGTGATATTGTTAGTGCACATGTTGTGTATGTCACTTAGTGTGTAACTGATGGCATGTTGATGTGTTAAAGATGAGAGTATTATTCTCTCTCCTTTTCAGGAATTCTATGTGAATTTGAGTGTGAAACATTTTTTTGTTGTGTGTGGAAGAAATGTGATTGTTGATTTCAGAGTGTTGGATCCTTTTGGCATTTGTGATGTGTGGGTGTGCTGATATGTTGTGTGACCAGGTTGGTTGTAGTGAACTAGATTTCTTAATGATGTCATTATCATTTGTGTAGAAATGTGTGTATTTCCATGTTATATGGTAGTTGACTGTATGTTGTAATTGTGCTCATCATAATTGTAATTCATGTGATATGTAATGATTAATGTCATAAATTTGGGACATATGGTGAGTATATGATCCCTATTGTATGGTGATTGCACTTTGGGTGCAACATGTGGTGATGTGGTATGTTGTAACTGTGAATGTAATGTATGTGATATACCCTGTATATGTACCTTGCGAAGGTGCTATGATTAATGTGTGTGAACCACCATTGTGTTAGTGATGTAGTTGCATGTTATGTTGTGAACCTTACGCTAACCGACCCTGAGGGAAATTGGTAAAAGTGTATGTTTGGAGTGAGGGGATGTGTACCATGGGCCAGTAACTCGAGCTGACCTTAGGTTCAGTAGATGATGACCTGTGCTCTTCCCTCTCTCCCTATGTTTTTGTTGTATGCATGCAACCTAAGTGTAGCTATGACTATGTTTAGCCTTGTCGAAGTGGTGGCGGGATGATTCAGATAGAGATGATGACAGTTGTACTATTGATATGTTATTATTTTTTTTACGAGCTGAGGCTTGATGTTCTGAGTGCCAACAACTCGTTGAGTACCCCCCCTTGGTGGCCAGATAAGGCCACACAGTTATCGTAATGTGATATTATTATATGTGTATTTTATTCGTAAATTGAACTTTTTATTTTATTTCTGCAAGGACCAACGGTTTTCTTGATTGCCATGTTTTACATTTTTGGTAATTTCCTTGGTTTGTGGTACTAACATGTGGATTTTGACACTAACTATGGCTATTTGGCCATTTTTTTGCTTGGTTTTGGATCTTCTTTTAAATTTTAAGATTTTACCACCTTGCCCAAGGCTTGTACTTTGCCACTTGGCATTTGGATCAGATTGCTATGTTGGTTCTATTGTCGTGATGTGTGGAATAGGGTCATGGGATGCACCATGGAATGGTTGGACCTATGGACCCGCTTCGTTGTATGGGGGTACGCCCCAAGGAGTTACAGATAACTAGTGGGTTGTTGAACCATGAGTTATTATGTCACTTGGGTTAGGGGTGTCTGGACTCTATGTGCCTAGGGCCATAGGGAAACTGACCTCCTTGAGGGAGGCATAAGAGACTTGAGGGAGGCATAAGAGACTTGAGGGAGGCATAAGAGATTGAGGGAGGTGACTTGTGCATAAGAGACTTGAGGGAGGCATAAGAGGAGGAAGGCATAAGAGATTTTTTGTGTGTGTGTGATGTTTGGGATGCTTGGTAGAGTTGTTATGATGTTTTGGTTGTGTGCTATGATGTATGTGTTACTCATGTTAGTTGAGTATGTTTTGTGATGTTGTGGATATGGCATTGATGCCCTTGTTGACCCTATGTACATGTAGCTATTTTTTGAGTTATGTAAAATCTTCATCTGTGGAATTATGGAAATTTCAGGTTGTTGTAGTACACTTTGTTCAAGTATTCTATGCGTCAGTCATAGATGTGTGACAAGTACTATGTTATGTGGACCATGCATGTTCCCTTCCATAAATTGACTAATCTCTTGTGGTGTGGTACCATCATGAAAGTATGTACTTGTATGCTTGTGAATTTGTAGTGTTTTGTATGACCCTGGTAGGGTGTTGTGATAGCAGTTCATGTTGGGCACCCACAAGAATGAATAAACTAAAATTATACAACAAACAATTTGAAATTTTAAAGAACATGAATTAAGAATAATGTAAATGGAAAGAGACTAATTAAATAATGAAGTAAGAGAAAACTGCCAATCTTCACAGAAATTTGAAAGTTAAAATTTTGCCAAAATGTTTCTAAGGCTACCCCGTGGCCGTGCTTTAACGACTAAAATTTTAACCATAGGGTGTACTTTCACCTTTATCTGTTCCTTGTTGCTTACCACCTTTCCTTCCTTCAATGTTATGTCACATCGAGGACGATGCTTTCTTAAGGGAAGGAGAATGTAATGCCCCGTTCGGTGTTACACCTGTTCATTCTTCGGTGACCTTTTGCTAAGCATTGAATGTTGTTGTGCTCCTGTTGATCATTAGTTGGCTTCGACCTTGTCACAGTGAATAATTAGCACCCTCCCTCTCCGTCGTGCTTCTTGTGTCATGTCGAACCTCTTTCTGTGGACCTTGTAATGTCCTTACATTTAACCTATTAAAGGTGATCTTGTTGTCACATTGTTAAGCTTGACTATTGGTCATTATTAAATGAATTATAACTTTATTCATATATTGTATATTTTAATATATAATGATAATGCCTTTTAATTTAATTGTCCAATCATACCTTTATTTTATAGTATTATTATTTTCGAACCTTGTTGTCTTCCGTTATACATCTTATTTTATATTATTTATTATCTCGAGGAATTATTGTATTTATTTTTGTTGTTTCATTTGATCGTCACCGTAGTCGTTGAACCTTTTTTCACGCTGAGGAAAGGGTTACCCCATCGTGGCGCCATGGTCGGTCATTTGACTCCATGTTCGTATTCGAACGTCAACCTCTTAGTTTCTCCCCTGGGTCGTTTAGGCCTGCTTCGTGTTGTTTTAATCATTTAATTAAAGGAAAATATGATTTTTTGCTCTTCCTCCAGCATGCCATTTGTATGCAATTTAACCTGCTTGGTTGGTGTGATATTATTGGGTTCCTTTCTTCTTTGGTTTCATCTTGTGTGCATGATTGGTAGGGAGTGTGTGTGTGGCACAAGTTTTGGAAGGGGCTGCCTATTTTTTAATGACCAAAACTTAATTTCCAATCCACCTACCACCCTCACCCTTACCATGTCTATCGATTGGCCCTTGGTCACGTGGTTATCATCAAGTGAAATTTATTGTTGTTTGACCATTTCCTTTTCTTCTGCAAAGGATTTTGGGATACTTTATGTTTAGTTGCAGGGGATGGTTTTTGGTGGCCTCTTCCCATTCATTAAATTATATTTAATGAATTTGCATTAATTATCTCCCATGACTAAAAGCCTGAGAGAATGTGGTCATGTGGACTGTTTTTGCTTGATGTTTTTTGCATACTTCCATTTCCTTGTTCATGAAGTCATGTTTTGTTGAACTTGTTGGGAATGTGTTGGATTAGTTTGGATCCTCCTACCCTAACTTATTCACTTCCTCTGCCAAATGTGCTTTTTTCCTTTCCATGTGGTCCTTATGCCATTTTGCTGGCGCTGATTTATGTGGGTCCCTTTTTTGTTTTTTTTCTGCTTAACTGGTAGGGTGCACCATGTCAGGCCGTGTGATCTGCTTCTGAAATCAGTGGTTTTGCATGAAGGTCAAATTGTTTTGGTGTGCACATCCTAGGTTCATGGGGCAAGAGCAAGGCCATTACCATGAGGAATGCTAAATTCTTTGCCTGGTTTTGCAATGTTTTTTCTCTGGATGTTTTTTAAGAGGAAAGAGAATTTTCCTTCTTCATAGCAAATCCCTCGTGGAGAAATAATTGCAGGTTGGGTGACTGGTGGGAACTCTTTTCAGGCATGTTAAATCTACACTTTGCAATACTTTGCTACCTTCTTAGTATCTTGAAATGAATGTTCTTCCTTCCTGAAATGGATGCCTAGAAAAGGATTTGTGGTGGTTTAATTACTGCCTGAGTGTGTTGGTTATCCCTTTGTATCTCCTTATAAATTCATTGGTTTTGCATGAATTGCTCTCTTTCCCCTTTTAATGCCTTATTCTATTTCATATTTGTAAAAATGGGCTTCTGCATTATTATGTAAATCAAACCAAATTGTAAGAAAATAAATATTGTTGGGTTTTGTTGCTTCTTTTTTTAAAAATAAAAAATAAATATGGGCATAGACTACTCTCTTCCTCTCTTGATAGCTTATTTCTTTTGGTATTTGCATAAATCATATTTTGCAATAAATATATTTGGGATTTTGTGGTTGGATTGAACTCTACATGTGAGTAATATTTTGTTGGGTATTGTTCATTTCTTTAACTATGTGTGTGTATGTAATGGAGGCTTATTGTAGGGCTAGATTAGTTGAGCTCTGTAGTTTTATGGATGATACATCAATCCTTCTTATGGGGTTGTATGGTTTTATTAAATTGATAACCCTATATATATATGAGTGTCTATATTCTTTTTAATATTCGGAAGAACTAGATATTGACATTAGGAAAAGATGTTTTCAAAAACTTTGGTTTTAGAGAAAAAAATGTTTTTACCTTCTATCTCATCGAGCAGCCCCGTATTCAAGATATTGATACAATGCTCAAAATAAAAGTTACTGCTTGGGGAGAAAATTTAATCTATGTTTGAGATGAGTTATAACAAATTTTCTTATGTGGAGGCAGCTGATTTGTGGAATAAAACTAGGAAAAACCCTCAGGGTTGTTATTGACCCGCACACTGTGTATATTATTTGGGGTATCAAATGGCTAGTGGAATCTGGTAAAGTTTGGTAATTTGTAAATTACATGGTTGACTTTGATATGAATTTATGGTAGTTGACATCGTAACAGTTAGTATTCTTGAACTATATGTTCTTTTGATTTGGAAGTAAATGATTTACGGTGGTAATGTGACCTTGTTATCTTTACGAATTTTTTGTTGTATCTCCAACTTATGGTATTGAAGGAAAAATATATCTAGGGTATCGATTGTGTATTTCCTACCATGGATCAAACCTTTTGTTTTCAAACTCAAATATCTTATGCTTCAGACTTGGTTACTAAATGTCCCATTTTGTGACTTCGTTTGAGTAAATAAGTTTTCAAATATATATGATATTGTCAGAAATTTGTAAAAATTATTAATGACTTTTGGGGTTACCCTTCCTTTATATTAGTTAGAGAAATTGATGATTATGATGAGGTTTTTTGGTAGAATAATGGCCCTTTTGTGTCTCATTTGTATGCTTTTGAAGAGTGGATTTGATTATGTTAACAAGTACTACTTTTAAGAGATCTTGTAAGGAGGAAGTGGTAAACTCCTTGATTAAAACTGAAACTATAGTTGGTTTTTTTAGAGGGTGACGAATCCATATTGCTATGAAACCTCCCTCCTGGAAGGATTGAATAACTTTGTTTTGTTTCACATCTATGGTCGTAGCTAGTATGTTTTGACTCCTCAAGTTTTCTTTGAGATGGATGATTTGAATATTAGATTTCGATCACGTGATCCATAGGATTACATGATTGAAATTCCAATACTATTGACCTTGTGTTTTCTAACCTTTAAGGCCTTGCCTTGACTATTGAGATATCATTCTTACTTGAATTTTGGCTTCCTCCTTGTTGGCTAGTATAAATATCTTTCTCATGTGAAGAATTTTGATTAGTGGGTTGTGCTTTGATCCATTCTTGAATTAGAACATTCCTTTCATGATATTGTTAAATGTTAGCTTACTGTTGCAATGGGTAGTCTTAACATGCTCAGTTCTCGTGAACTGACTCGAGTTAATACTTGTGCAGATGGCTTGTGCATGTTGATAAAGGAAAGATTTGTGAAGGTCTCATCGAGTTGTTTTATGTGGTTCCTTGTACGAAAGTCAAATGTGTTGTAATTCTTGCAATGGTGCTTGTAATGGAGTTTGGAAGGCCTCTTGCCTTGGATTGTTTGGTAATTGTGAAATAAAGTTGTCTTGTTCTTTTGTAGTTAAACTTGTAATTACCTTTGTGAGAAATAATATTCAATCTTGACCTTGTTATGAGTATTCTTTTGGTAATATCATTTACAGTCATGAAAATGTTGTAGCATGGCTTGGCCTATTTTGTTACCTTCTTGTTCTTAACCAAAGTGAAATCTAATCTCTTGACTCCTTTGGTTCATGTGCCATGTTGAATGGAAATGTTATAACCATGTTTTGTTGTCTCGTTAAATGGTAATTTATTCTTTCAGGTCATAACACTTTCTTGTTTAGTAACCCTCCATGGTATTGGTATCAATGTTATTCTAGGCATATTTTAGTGGGTTGAAAATCCTTTTTCTAAAGATAATCAAAAATAAAATAAGACAAATACATAGATGAATAAATAAAGAATATAATAATGAAGTTGTACTTGGTTGATAAAATTAAGAGTCTTTAATTGGAAAGAAAGTATTTATCTAACGATGTTAAAGAATCTACCCTTGCTAACCTTAAGATATGAATTAAACTTTATTGTCTTGGTTGTGAAATGATAAGTATTCTAAGAAAAAGTAAAATCATTGTTGGTTTTTTGAGTTATAGTTATGTCTTAGTTAGTAGGGGAGTTTGAACAAGAACACTTTAAGTCTAATACTTCCATTTTGGGAACCCCTTGTGCATCCTTTAGTGAACTTAATCAAGAGAATGCTAAATGAAGTTTTTACCCAAATTCAGTTGGACCCTTAAGTCTCATTAAAAGACTAGTTAATAACTACAGAGATCATGATGATGAAATAAATTGACCTTCTCTCTCTAACTGTTCCCATAGTACTTTGTAACCCTTTTCTTAAGTTATGATAAAATTTTAATCCTTGAACAAAGAAGATTAGGGTTCCGAACCTAAACGATACTCCACTTCTTTTGAGCTTATGCTTGCCTCCTTATGCAATGGAGGTATGAAACAAGTTTCAGTAGTGTGGGTTCGGATAGATAGCCTTGTGGAATTGATTACCTCCTTGTTTTGTAAATGAATTAATCAAGTAAATGTCATATTAGAGATGATCTTAAGATAGTTACTCAATAGTATAAAAGAAAAGAAACCTAGCCCTATAAGAAGAATTGTATGAATCATAACATGAATCTTCTAGACTGCAAAGTCAGGTCTTGAAAGACTATTTTAGTGAATACATAACCTTAAAGGATTTTTCTGTGGAGTGTCCTGAACTGTAACTAGTTATTATGGGTTGGTATTTTTGTGGTGTCTTGTCAAAGAGAAAATTGAACTGTCCTTGACGGGTGTTGAATGTTTCCTTTTTCCCTTGTGGTCATATTTGTGTCAAGTTCTTCAAGGAGCTAGTTGTAGCCATTGTGACCAAATGTTGTGACGTGCTATGTTTCAAACAAGTCAAAAAAAAAATATCATGTATTTTGCTATGTTGTCTTGTGTATCTGAAATAGTGGGCATAACATAAATCATAATATGGTGGAAACAACATGATATGACACAATTCACTACAATGCACATTTTTTCATGCAATATGTAAGTACACATATCCAATATCACAAGATGATGAAATTTTACAACACTTTCACATCTCACTTTAACATTGATTTCACAAAATAATGTGTTAACATAGGAGAAATTCAGGTTGAATCCAAAAGAGAGAGAGAGAGAGAGAGAGAGACCTCTCATTTAAAAAAAACACCAACATCATAGTTAGTCAACAGTGAGTGGTAAGCACAACATGTGCATTCATATGATCACAATTACAAGTTTCTCAAATCACAACATATTATCACATTACACTTCTAACTCCTCTACCATCATGAATAACCATCACAATACCAAGTTTCGTAGAGGTTCGAGAGTATGAACCTCTTCTTTGATACCATATGTCATGCCCACAAATTACACACTCAAAAAATATATGACCAAATAAACAAGGATATTTTTTTGTTTACAATTGCTTGTTACAACATTATGACACCACTAAGGCTTTTAAGAAATTTTCAACATTACCTATAATATTTACACCAACATGTAAATAACAAGATCATTCTAGATGTAAAGAAATGCCACACTTTCTCCAAATAAACAATCAATGACCCAACCACTATAAGGGGACAAGGATAAGCACACTCCATAACACATCATTACCATGGTTACATCTTATCTACAATTAAAATTCCAATATCATTTATCGTGCAAGCATAAATTGTGATTTTCAACCTACATATTCTTAATTTCACTTAAGATTTAACTTATAATGGATACAATTAATTTGGAAATTTATCCTTTAACAATAATTTCCTTAACTCAATTGTTATTTGACACATACAAAACTCCAGATGCTCGTTCTTATGCTAAGTTTTTTTTTTTAAAAATATAGGTTTATTTGACGTTAAATTTTACCCTCATTAAGCAAGGGAACTAACATGACGACAAGGGGGGAAGATTAAATATGAAGATATTAAGGAGATTTAAGTTCAAATTACCTCTTGTTAAAAATTTCCCTCCATTACAGCACACTTATTTTTCCTATTATAGTTGTTATAGTTCAAAAGTTAGTTTGAGTTCATTTAACATTAATACATCAAGAATTTCTTTTTTGTAGGAGTTTGCGATCGTTCAATAGTTTGATCTCACCAATAACAACTTCGTATTCAATTTTAACAACAAGAATGCCTAAATAATTTATAAAGACTTCAAGTATAACTTTATTCCTAAACCAATATTTCCTTTACCCTTGTTATCATTACACTCACATTGTTACTTTTGTCCCTTATTGGCGTTCTTTTAAAACAAAAATGAGTTACAAAATATTTTCTTAACATCTTCTAGATAAACATGATTGGGAGCATTTTTAAGCTACACACGAATCATAAGTGATTCATGATCAAGGTAAGAGCTCACATTTTTGTAATTCAAGATCCCACGTGGAACATTCCTTTTATCCTCAATGTCATAAAAGGACTTAGCTAGGAGTTAAGGGACCAAATTTTTTAGTTTCCCTGTTTCTCTTAAATCGTAAACTTCCAAAAGGAATTTCATTTGCTAAGATTTAGTTATAATGTATGCCCGCAAGTTAACCCTTTAATGGGCCTAGGTTTATTTTAATTCCAAATTCCATCTTGGGCTCTACGCTCAAATATAAATCAATTCAAATTGTTCAAACATCTTTATCGCATAAAACCTCCATAAAAGCCTAAGGTGATTTGTTATTGCTAGCCAAGGAAAAACCCTTTATTCACAAGGAATTAATGGGATAATTTACAAGAGTTTAATGCGTAAGAAAATAATTATATTCTAAATTTTTTTTACTGTCGTATTTGGGTGTATAAATCTAGGGGCACTACACATTGTTTGAACCTGCTTTTTCAAGGTGGCTCAACCATCAAAATGTACAATAAAGGATGGAAGACTCAAACCAATTGCATGCCTTGTCAAATTCAAGTATATCCATAACAACATCACATATAGGGGTTTCTAGGTCAGAACCAATACATCGTCAAAGACCTTTGTGAGAATGTTTCTTGCCTTCTTTGGTGCCATGATTTCCTAGAGCTCCTTTAACGTTACTGACATCAAATGATATAGGAACCCAAGAGATGACCAGTAATAAAGGCTTAAACACCACCAAGGGTAGAGTGGCGAACTGACTCGGCATATAAAATGTGGAAAACTATTGAAACATCCTTCCTACATTGTTACTGAATCGATTGAGTACGGTAGGTTACACTATTCTCCTCTATGCAAAACAATAACTGGTTACGGCATCTTTAATTCCAAACAGCAACAAAAAATTCAGTTGTGAAAATTTCCTATCATATGTCAGAATTTGAAAGCTACTTTTTAAAGCAAGAATTCATGCGTGAGACTAGAAGTGAAATGTTGAGTAGAACCTTCGTTGAATATAGGACAATTAAACGGCACAGCAAGACATCATTAAGACAGCATATGGCTTAATAAGAGTAACATTAAGAAGTTTAACTTTATTGGTTGATTAATTTATGAAACTTAATACCTTACAAAAACTCAACATGTAATTTAGTAACTTCCTTAGTAACATAATGAAGTTTACTAATAAATAATCAAACAAAGTGGACAAAAGGCCTTGGTGTCTACAAAAATTAAGAAGTTTCACTTATCTTTATGTAACAAAAGAAAAATCGCTATTCACTGCTCTCACACATTTATGGAATGTATTTAACTGTTTAATATTTAAAATTTGTGTGAATAGAATAAGTTTGAACAGCTTAAACAATAGGTATATTAACTTTGACGAGCGTTAATGTTCGAGCAGCTTAAACAATGGGCATATTTGCATTGACAAGTATAAATTTACACATTAATTGGTGATTTTTTGAATTTTTGATGTTTCCGAATGGTAAACTAGACGAAATCAATGCCATTCAATGTTAATAATTAACTGGGTCAAGACTGGAAACTTGATAAGAAAGTTGCAATATGAAGACTGGGTCAGCGTCGTTCTTGATTTATTTTTCTCACAATAAGTCATGATAGCATAACATTTGTCTTCTTGTATTAGGCGTCGTTCTCAAAAAATCATGGATAGAAGAGCAATCTGAAAATTTGTTTCAAAACTAAACAAACCTTCAATGATATCCATATCCTTAAATTTGGATGTGTGCAGGCTGCAACAACAAGGCAATGTGAAGGCGCTTTCAATTGTTAAAGTGATGTCCCATCCCTGTAAAGCATATGGTTTCTGTTACCCCATTGGCTAGACAAAGTGACAACATATTCTGGCTTTTTCCAGTACGAAACTGACTTTACATTGTAATGAATATGTTCACATAAGACGGGTGGCAATCAACAGCTCGATACCAAACCCGCGGTACGTAAAATGCAAGTACTAATGAACCGTCCTTACAACTTTTAAGATACGTTCGTAAATTTCTTCTGCTGCCCAGTGCCCACTGTAGTCTGTCACCGTTTTCCGTTTCAGTGATAATTAGCAGCACTAAATTTAGAAGCAATATAAAGCGAAATGTATGGTGTGAACATCGACAGGGATATAGTTAAAAAAAAAACTGTATGACGAGGAATAATGGGAGAAGAAGAGGGGTGTAGCAAATGGCGTTTGAGGGTGGAGAAATGCATGGAAAATGAGTGAGGAATCAAGGATCTAATGTGAAAATATATCGTCTACGAATTGCACAATTTGTTTGTCAATTGAATGAAGGAGAAAACTCATGTTGTGGAAGATTACGATGAAACTATAGAGAGAGATATCTGAAAATGCAAGTAGCCGATGGAAAATGTTACCTATGTGAATACTAGTTTGAATTTGTAGATCTTGAATTTATTGGTTTAAAAAATAAAAAATATTAAGGGGAATTTGAATGCATGTTTCACTGGACACATCATGGACATGTAGACAGGGAGTTTACTTAGAATGTTTAGGTAGTGATATCATGCAAAATCAAGGCTTGTATTTGTCTCCAACTATCATGCTAACGATCAGGGTAGTGCAGTATTCACGTGAGTGCAATTTGTATATAAAGGGGAAAATAAAGGAGGGAAAATCCAACATGTCCCGAGTACGGAATGTGACCGCAATGACAAATTATTGGAGAATTTTGTAGCCCCTATATCCAATTGTAAGGTCAATTAATTGCAGGGAGTAGATACACAACCGTTTATCATTAATTGATGTAGTGGCCACCCCTTTCTTGCATCATTACATTTGCTGACTCATTTTATTTACTAGGTTGTAGATATTGATTTAGCACTAGTTCAATAAAATGTAGTTGCATTATGGATTGTTGACATTGATATAATATTATTTAATCCTTATATGGTTTTGTCAGAAAATTCTCTTGTGACATAGATGGTGTATGAGGCACATTGTGTCAATAAACTGTTGTGATACATATTACTAGTTTCTTGTACTCACACTTTTAAGAATACTAACATGATGCAACTTAGATAGATTTTACTAGATATATGTTGGATGAATGATGAATCTATTTCATATTGCGATCGTGAATTATGATGATTCTTCTTTTGATGTTATCATGGAATAATTTGGATGAATTCTATGTTTGGAGCTACTATAAAAACATATGTGACATTTAGGGATGGTTATCTCATTTGAATTTGGATTTGGATTGTCAATCATAAGTGAAATAATTATCATTTTTAGTATAGTTAGAGTGATTTACCCATGATTGAATTATTGATATTATTTAATTAATATATTTTATCGACCCAGTATGTTTAATGTTTATTGTTGTCCAATTTTTGCCCCTTAAGGCAAAAATTGATCAATGCACCTTGCACGCGGGAAAAATGGAGAAGCTCGAGGTTTTCATACTAAGCAATTTTCAGCACTTTGGAAAAACAGAGGGAAAAAATCATGAAATGTCTGAAACTTGAAATTTCAAAAGTCTGAATTTCAGACTTTCAGGTTTTGGGGTTTCGGAGAATTCGAAGCACAAGGTTGGAAAATCGATCAAAATGTTTGAAGTCTGAAACTCCGAAAGTCTGAATTTTCAGATTTTTGGGTTTCGGAATTTCGAAACTCTCAGGCGCAAAAGTTGGAAAAAGAGTCAAAAAAGTCTCAAATTCCGAAGTTTGAAAGTCCAAAATTTTGGACTTTCAAGTTTTTGGGTTTCAGACTTTTGGAACTCTTAGAGCATTTTGGCGGATGAACAATGTTTTTTCTCCGAAATGAAAATTTCTGAAATTCTGAATTTCAGGATTTCAGAGGTTGCATGCATTTCGGACTTTCAGAGTTTCGGAACTCCCAACCCGCTATTTTTGCAAAATGCACTTCGACCTTCAGATGGCCATAACTTTCGACTGGGAGCTTGGATTTACACAAGGGAGGACTTTTTAGAAATCTCACAGGGTCCTCTACCCAACTACGAATAGATATATTGATATTAATTGGGACTAAGTTAGTTAAAATGAAGAAATACAGTATGCCATTTTTTAGGGTTTCCCAGGTTTCTCACCTACCGCCATAATGAGGTATGGGCTTCCTTTCTTGCCTAACAAGGAATGGTACATGAAGGCATGCGTTTTGGCAGTACACCCCATCATTTTGCATTCCAATAGGATTTCAAATTCTTCTCATCTCCTTCTCTCATTCTTCCTATAAATTGTAAGGAGGGGCATTTTTCTAAAGTTTGACATTTTTGGCTTTGCCCCTCCCTTCTTCTCTTTGGCAGGTGAATTTGTGGAGTTCAAACCTCCTCATTCAAACTGTAATGCAAGTTTGTGCCTCTTGGCCATTGTAGTGTACTATATCAACTTTTGGAGCAAATAATGCATGTTTGTGGATGATTTTCAACCCTCTCTGTATTCATTGGCTCCATCTAATCTCTCATTGCATTTTGGTTATCTTTGTTAGTGGTTGTATTACATGTTTTATGGTTTATGTTTAATGGCAAAATAGGTGTTCAACATTCCTTTGGTGCATCACCTTGTTAGTTTTAGGACTTATTTTTATGCATCTTCTTAACCCTATCTCCTTGGCAAGTTAGAGTAGGTTTCAGAGTAGATCCTCTATAATATAAATGCATGCACCTAAATAGAGGAATAGGAACTGGCCTTCATCTAAAGAGTTTTCCCAATCGCAAGGTCCCACACTTTGGGAAAAGCTCAATGTTATGCAATCACACTGATAGTTTCAACACATCGAGTTTCAGACATTCAGAGGTGTTTTGATTATGCATCAACACTTTTGGCATGCCTAGTGGGACCAAGAGGTCATTCTACAAGCTTTGAAGGAATTTTCATCAAATTCGGACTTAGAAATTTCAAGTTAGATCTAATTTCAGATTTTTCACCTCAAAGGATAAATTCTGAAAATCAATTTTCAGGGTCTTAACTTGCTCAAAATTGGTCCAAATTTCACCAGTTGATAGATCAGGAGATAATCTTCAAAAGGGTATTTTTGGTTTTTTGAATTTCTAATTTGTGAAATTTCAGAGTTTTTTGAATTTTGGGATTTTGGGACTATCATTCCAAATAAAATTTCAAACTCCAGAATCTCAAATACATAGGTCTTTCAAAGTTTTGTGTTAAATTTAGCATTTTTTAGATAGCTACAATGAGGGTAGGGTGAAATGGTGTTTGGTGGTGGATGGCAATTGTGCCAATGTTGTGACAGTGTTTGACAAATGAAAGAACATGACAGTCACATTGGTTCTCAATGCAACAAACAAGTCTCCAACCTAATCAGTTCGCATTTGATGCGTACACCCAGCCTGTGACAAAACATGAGCACAGGAACAAGGAATGGACATCCATCAAAGCATTAATGAAAAACTGATTTTTTATTCTAGCTTCTTCTCGGCTTAGGCAAAATTGAGGGTTTGTCAAATATTGTAGTTGCAAATGACTTGGTAGTCATGGATTCAAAACGTTGGAGCATATACTTGGCATGTGAACTATTTGAAAAAGTGCCAAAATAGATGTGGCCTCACAGTTGGAAATTATTGTTGTATGTGCACAAAATGGGTTTGTTAAAATAGCCTTGTTTCACCATATGCAACTAACAGGTGTCCAACCTTATTAGTTCCATGATTTCTAGCATACGCACATCCATTGCCAAAATAGATGTAGCTTTGGAAACAGGGTATGGGCATCCACCAAAGCATTATGGAGAAGATTATTTTGTCAAATGTTTTAGTTGCAAGTGCCCTTGTAGATATGTATGCAACAAAAATAAATGGAAGAAATAATAAACCATGTGAAATGTTTGACAAAATGCCTAAAGAAATGTTTGTTCATGGAATGCTTGGACTGCAAGATATACACATAATGGGTTTGTTGGAAAGGCTTAGAAAATTTCAAGAAAATTCAATTAACAGGTAGAAGGCCTAACTTCACAAACTCTGCATCACCTCCTTCCATTGGTCAATGTATAGTGTTAGCACAACCTAGGATTAGTTAGGAAAATTATGGAATAATTTTTTTTGTTTAAAAGAGTCTACAACCAGGTTACAAGACAACAGTTGTCACTAACAAGTTCTAGATCAATTCTAATCCACTAGAATATACTTTTCTTTAATTAACAATTATTAGAGGTCACAAGGTCCAAAATTTAGGGTTAGAAAGTTCAATTAGGGTCAGAGGGTAATTCCTCACCATACCCACTCTCTAACAGGATTTAAAGATTCAACTTTATTTTTCTCAAAATTAATGCATTCAAAATTTCCCTAAATCATTCCCATTGGATAGGAAATTTCCTCACCTTTCTAGTGATATAAAGAAGTCCTCCTAACTCCTCATATTTCTCAAGTTATGGGCCGGCGGGCCTTGGGGTGAAAATTTTCCCCAAGAGCGGGCCTGCGGGCCCAGGGGAGAAAATTTTCCCCAGAGGCAGGACGGTGGGCCATGGAGAGAAATATTTCCCCACGATGGGTCTATGGGCCATGGGGAGAAATTTTTTCCTGGGGAAGGAGTCGGGTCGGCGGGGCCGCGGGAGACATTTTGAAAATTTCCCGCGCGGGGGCGAAAAGCCACCTTTGCACCCACGCTCCCGCGAGTCCGCAAGTCCGCAAGGGACACGTGGCACCTCCTAAGCTAGCATGGGGAAAGTGGGGTGGCGGGGATAAAATATTTTTAGTGCCCCGAAGGGAAAAAAGGGTAAAATTCACATGTGCCTCCATCGATGCCTCGCGATGCCACGTGGCAGCTCCTGATTGGCTGCGGGGCGGCGGGGAAACTTTAGAAAATTTTCCCAAATTTTTCTGAAAGCACAAAAGGAAAAAAGGAACCCTCTCCTCGGCCGATGCCTTGTGATGCCATGTGGCATCTCCTGATTGGCTGCGGGCTGGTGGGGTGGGGAAAATTTAGAAAATTTTCCCAAATTTTTTTTTGAAGTGCTAAGTTAAAAAGGGATCCACCCCTCCGCCAATGCCTCGTGGTGCCACATGGCAGCCTGATTGATTGGTGCAGTGGGCGGCGGGGAAAATTAGGAAAATTTTCCCAAATTTTTTCCGAAGTGCTAAGGGAAAAATTTGGGCCAGCGGGCCCGCCAAGGAAAATTTTCCCAATTGACTTTTTTTTTTACGCCAAGTGAAGAAAAACTTCATAAGGCCATAACTTTTGATAGAGAGCTCGGTTTTGGGAAAACGAGGACTTTCTGGAAATCTCTCAACGTCCTCTTTGCACATAATTCATTAATTTTTAATTTTGATAAAATTTAAGGGGTCAATTTTGTGAAAACATTCTGCAGGCTTTTACAGTGCAAACTGGTAAATTTTAACTTATAAAATTTTGTTCAAATTTGATATTCTTTCTCCTTCAACATGTCAAATAGACATGGAGGTTTTCATTAGAAGGTTTAGGATAGATTGCAAGTGTAAAATTGTTTGATTGATCTAAATTTGAAAATTACAAGTTTCTTTTGACAGCAAAAAGACCTGTGCAGATTTGAGCCTTGGCTCGATTGGAAGATTTTCAAGACATTTCCTTAAGTGTTTTTAGTTTGGTTTGGGATCATTTTTTCCTCATTTCCAATTGATTATTTCATTTATCCTCTTATCTATTTGCAGGGTTATTTGAACATTTGATAAAGGAATTTTACAAAGTATACAATGAATTGAAAGAAGTGTATACATTTACAAAACAGAAATTAACTCTCTTTTGCCATGAAATAAAACATTGAATTCATTCTATGTTGGTCATAAATAGTTCTCTTTATTTCAATCAAACATTAAAACAAGAATGAAGTTTCTATTCTTTCCAAAATCATATATTATAAACAAGGCAGAATAATACATTTTCTTCTCACGTGTTTCACTTTTCCACTTTCCAAACAGGGATTTCATAGTGCATGTTAAACACAGATTTCCAATGGAAATAATATCATATGAACAAGGAAAACACTTCCATTAATTCAAATGAAACTCTTACAACTTCCTTTCCATTTGATTTCAAAATACAACATACAAAATACATATCATTCTTTCACATTCTTTCCAAAAAATAGAATACAGAGTATAACTCTTTTACATTTCAAATTTCAACTTTCATTGTCAATACAAAGTATCTTTCCATTACAATTAATATATAGATCATCCACTTCAAAGTGGGAAAGGTTAAAATAAAATTTCATTTCACAAGCTACAATAAGATTTCATTTCACAAGGGACTGTCAAACTGTCTTTTTCTCAGCTCCAGAACAACAACATGAAGATTTCTCATTCTTCCAATTTGATCACAACAAGAGTAGGGGAAAGGCAATGCTCTCCACCCAACCAAGACATCCAATGAAGAGGAGAAGCCATCCTTCTTCATTGGCCCCCGAGCCCCAACCACAATGCAATAAAAGATGTGATCCAACTCATGGCAACAACAGGCTTCCACAAACACACAAGCAACATTTTCACAATAAAAACATAGTCCAAAATAGAATGTAGTTTACAACTACATTAAAACATGACAAACAATACTAAGGCTTCATCAAGCAAGCCAAAGGAGCAAGAAACTATGGGGGATGCTTCTTATGCCTCCCAAAAGGGGAAATGGGTATCACCACCTGAATTACAAACCGCCAAAATATAGTATATCAAAACCCTGACATTCCTTATGCCTCCCCAAGTACCCCTTATTCCTCACATTTCCTTATGCCTCACTAACCTCTTATGGCACCCCATAATGAGTAAAGAAATGCAAGCTATTTCTTTGTAAGGTGGAACCCAAATCCCAACTCCCTCCACCCTTATACCTCCCTAAAACACACTTGTGCCTCCCACAAAATAAACCCCATAGTCTTCTCCTACACCATTCCTAGGCCATCTACCCAACAGCCCACAAACATGCCAAAACATTCACACATTAACATTTTCATAAACAAAAAAAAGAGCATTTCAAGAGCCAAGCTCCTACCTCTCCATGATGGAGTTGTTCCAAGTTCCAAAACAACAAGCTTTATCCCAATGCAAGCAATCCAAATCAGCCAAGCACAAGCATGCAACAATCTTCCAAAAACTTCTTCAAAGCAAGAGCTCCAAAACAACAAAAGAATTCACCCAAGAATGAAGTCTCCAAAGTGAAGCAACCCAAAACAAGGCAAGGAATTCAAATTTTATAGAAGAGGGAAGGGAAGAGGATGAGGTGGATCCATGTAGGATGCCACATCACACATCCTCAACCCCAACCCCAAAAGTCAACTTCATTCTCCAATGCATAATAAATAGGTGGGTGAATAAAATGACAGTTTACTTACACACTCAAATCCAACCCACACCCCAAAGGACTGAAATTAAATCATGTAAGAAAAGTGCAATTAAAACTTACAATTTGCCTTCTCAAAAAGCATTATAAAAGTCTAATCTCAACTCTCCAACCATAGGTATGGTTGGTAATTAAATTTAAGAGGTATGGGACAAGTTTAACTTGTCCCACAAGCCTCCAAAATCAGCCTCCAAGGACAAATTCGAATTTCCAAGAAGGTGGAGTGTTTCACACTCAAAAGTTAACTTACACATCACTTACACACTTTAATTCGAGGCCAACAACTCTATTAATTACTTTCTTATGACATATTTTATTTAATTAATATTAACAACATGATTACTCACAATATTACACACATTTAATAAATAATGAAAGGGGCAAATGCATCACAAAATAAACACATGCAACATTAAACAAAAGGGACCAAATAAATAAAAACACATAACCCCTTGGTCACATTTAAAGGTGATCCCCCCCATGGGAATCCCTAACACACACAAACACGCACAAACAAATACTAGTTGCCATGGTGACCTTGTTGAATTCATCTAGAATTCCAATGTGGTTGGTCTCCAATCCCCCGATGTTTGTTGTGATATTTTAACCTGCAAAACACAAATACCTCCTTCGGCCTCGTGGCCATATCAGAACATCCAAAATAATATAAATAAAATTCCAAAATCATCTAGATATATGAATCACAACAACATCCAAGCAACCAACAAGATCATTTACAATTTTACTCAACAACTATATCATCATCAAATAATTTCCATTTCTAGGTCTACTCACAATATCCAAATATCACATGTCCGAACAACATCCATAATATAACCATGTCAAACAGTATATCAACATCAATATATAAAATGTCTCTAATAATCATCATGCATCATAACTGAATCAAAGTCAACAATAATCCATGATCTAACATCTAACATCATACTATAATAAAGTCCATAATCATGTCCATAATATAATCAGCAGTATCATGATCAGTATCAAAAGGTGTCAAAGGGAAGTGGGCACTACAAGAATGTTATGCAAAACGTGGAAGATTTTGCAAAGCCCTTGTTTTGTCTAACAAAATGAAAAGGAAGTGAGGTCCCATCAAACGTGATGTTTGTAATATTCTACTTAAAGAAGTCATGGTCTCCTTACCTTTTTATTTCATAATTTTTCGTAATTTGGTTCTTCATTTGCAATCAAATAGAAACGTTAAACCATTGGATAATATTACAAATGGATATGTAACCAAAATTAAATAGTGTAAAGAAATAAAACTCCACCTTTTGATTTTTTGAAACCAATTTAAAATTTTTAAAAATTAACTTTGGTCCCTACCATAACCATATACAATGATACTTGAATATCGAAATTAAGTGCTCGTATCTACCGATATCAGTGAGAGTTAGATGATGTCATCAAATAAACAACCATTTTCCTACCTTGCAAAGTTAGAAAAAACAATTTTAGAGACTTGCAAAATAACACTCGAACCCCATAAAAGAGAATGTCAAGCATCATATGTGTTCCTTTTATGTAGAGAGTCACATCAAGCTTTATCTTGACCTCATTTGAATTTTGCACTCTCTTCGCCGCTTCTCTAGGATTTATACTCCGTTTTACACTTTTAGGGAGCTACTGAAACTGAAAAGTTGGATTTCATTTTGACCCATCATTTGAACATTGAACAACAAAATGCTTATCCGCCTTTGCAAACCCTCTAGTATTTTTTACTAGAAAATTTCATGAACCTTTATTTGGGGAAAAACACTCTTCTTGATAGTTTGGAAAAGTCATTTTATAGGCCTTCGGTCATAGTTTGACTAGGTCAAAATGGACCAATATTTATGACCGGTGGCTCTAGAAAACCTGTCACCGTTTGAAAACCATTTGCTAGTTCTCATTCTCGTCAACTCTGGTGAATTCTCCATATATAGGAACTTGTAGGAAGTTTCTAATTTCGTGTTCATACATCAAAGTTAGTTTTAGACATGGTTTTCTGAGCCCTCAAGCTAACTTTTGATCATTTTCAACTAGGTCAATTATGACTGATGCCCTTGGAAAATTGACCAGCAATTGTAAACCATTTCAAGTTCTGAATTCGTCAGTTCCTATGAATTCTTGTATATAGGTGGACACGTAGGAATTCATCTTTCATGGAACTTTCTTCTCGAAAGACAAGTTTTAAAAGTGCACTTTCTTAGCCTCTGAGCCTAAATTGAACATTTTTGCAACTAGCAAGAAAATATAAAAAGAAAGTTGTAGGACCTTGGTCAAGTTACCAAACCATGTGAAACTTGTTGACACTTGTAAATAACTATTTGAAACTCTATCTTGTGACTTGATGTGTTAAATTGAACTTTTCAGAAAAATAGTGTTTCTCTCTCTTACCTATCTCTTTCTATCTTCCCTCAGTTAAGAAATGAAGTGAATGAAATGAAATGAATATATGTCTCTAACCCTCTCCTTTCGAATGTAATTATTATTATGTAAATGTAAATGGGAAGCTAAAAACGTTAATTATGCTAGATTTAGGTGGATGCCATGCCAGTGATTTATCGCTAATTTCATGCTCACATGGTTTTGCAGGATGGAAGTGAGATGGCAAAAAGGCATGGTGTAATTCATTGTTTATTATTGTAATTTCTATATGTTATTGGAAAAAATTTATATGTGTAATGTATTGCATGTTACATAAATTTATATTTGAAATTTGGTGATAAGTATGAGATGTTAGTGTAGGAATGCCTTGGGAAATGTGCATTTAATCATAGGTGTTATTTGATTCAGATTTTCATATGGTAAAAGGGGGTTGGATATATATGTTAAATGAAACTGTAGAGGATATTTCAACATTTTGCGAAGTATGAAAATGTTTATAATTGAAGTTTTGTAATATTTTAGATCTTAGGGTTTAAGGGAAATGTTCATCTACACATGGGTGTTATCTTGATCCTCAAATTTTGTATTGTAAACTATTGATATGTATGTTAAATGATATTGAATTTAATATCTTATAGTGCAATTCCAGTGTGCAATGGATGATCAAATCAATTTGGTGTGTTGTAATTCTTACCTTGAAAATGTAATAAAGAGATCTAAACGAAAAATTCAACCTGAGTATAAAATGCATGTATAACTACTCTTCCTGTGTGATTTATTTTAGCATAGAAAACTAAAACTTAGAATGAGCATATACCTTCATACTCAATGGCACCATCTAGCTTAAGTAAATTAGATCCCTAGTTGAATTTATCACCATAGCCTGTATGTTTAGCGACATCGTTGTAAACCCATCTGTTAAGAATGATATGATCAAAACATTATCTAGAGTATGTGTTTCCCTTCCAGCTTTGGTTATCATGTGTGTAGTAAGGATATTGTGTTCTCTTCAGGTCGACATATATGTTGAGTGAAAAATATCACCAACTAGCCTTGGAAGTCATCCTTAAGAGTTGGGATCATAAACGAACTCGATACCCAATCTCAATTATTGTTTGGGTCCTATGGTGTAATATTAAGAGTTAATTGTGAAACTTAATAACATGTTAATTTGATGAGTTGGTGGAAAAGTAACCTAAAGATAATGTACTTGGAGAAAGGTGAATTTTGGTTGATTCTTATATGTGTTAAATCTTCTTGTGGTGAGAAAAGGTATCCATGTGGTGTAAACCCTAATGTGATCCTTACCCCTTTAAACGATGAACTACTCCATCTTGCTCTCCCACTAGTCCTATTAGGTAATAGATGTTTGACATGGAACTATGTGATGTTTTCCTTATAGATAAATCTCCTAGGATAGGGACTACTAGTCTCATAAGGATACAAACACCCTATTAGTAAATAGGTTACACAACTCATTTCAAAGGCATATGAACCTAATTTGGGAAAATCCTCTTAAGTCAGACGTGTGTTGATACTCAAGAAACCTAATCTAGGAACAAAAATAAGGAAGTTTGTTGCCATGTTTAGAGCCTTCGAATCCCTAACTAATTGTTGGAGCATAACTATAGAAAACTTATAATTTATACTTGGCCTTGGGAAGTGTAATCGTGGAATGTTATTCTATAGGAAAGTGAAACATGAATTCCTTGTAATGTGATTAAAACCCTCTTGCTATGGATGAAGAACCTAATCCCTATAATACTTATTGTGTACTAACTCAATTATCAATTTATAAATGAATGAAAGAAACTTGACCTTAAATCCTTAAACAAAAAAAAAATGTGAACTTCACATCCTTTGGACTCACACTTTTCGTATTATGCAATGGAGGTAGGATATAAGATTAAAATATGCATGCCCTTAGGAGTGGATCCTAGAGATAATACCTAATAGCCTTGTGTGTAAATAAATATCGTATTAATGAATAAGAGAACTAAACAAGTAATTGAAATATCCTTATTCAATGAGATACACCATAAATTAAATGTTAATCAATATAGTGGGAATGTAGCAAAAGGAAAAGGATTATATGATGCACATATTATGAACCCTTCTGGATCTTAAGTTAAGTATTGAAATGTGATTTAAATAAATGTGTAATCCTAAAATTATCGTGATGTGGGAAGACCCTATCTATGGGTTTTGTATTGTGGTTGAATCGTTATGTTGTGCCTTGTTATATGGAAAAAAAGTGGCTTGTTGTGCATCACATTTTTTTCGTGTTATCTATGTGGGTTAATGTTGTGAAAACATATCATGTGTTGTGTGTTTTCCCATGTGATCTCATGTAGTGTCATGTGTACTACAATGTAAGTCAAAAAAAATATTCTGGTATTTTTGGTGTTGTATTTGTGTGTGTAAATTGTGGGCGTTACATTTGGTATCAGAGTGGAGGTTCATGCTCTCGAACCTCTGGGATAGATTGGAGTAGTGATGATTTTGCATGGTGGTGGTGGATATTGGAAGAGTAATGTGATATATGTTGTAATGTGAACAACGTTGTAATTGTGATATTATGAATGCACATGTTGTGCATGTCACTTAGTGTGTATTTGTTATCATGTTGATGTGCTTGTGATGAGAGTATTCACTCTCCTTTTCATGGATTCTATGAAGATTTCACGTGTGATGTACCTCCTTGTTGTGTGTGAAAAAGAAATGTTATTGTGGATTGTGGAGTGTTGGAGCATTTTGTTATTATGTGATATGAAGGTGTATTGATGTATTGCATGAAAAAATTGGTGTAAAGTGAATTGGATTGTATCGTGATGTCATCACCATGTTGTGATGAATCGTGTGTGTCACCATGTTGTAATTGCAATTGACTATATGTTGTAATGTTAGACATTGTTTTCATCATAAGTATAATTCATGTAATATGTGATGGTTCATGTCGTGATTTAGGGGCATATGGTGAACGTATGATCCCTATTGTGCAGTGTTTGCACTTTGGGTGTAGTATGTGGTAATGTGATGTATTGTAACCCGTAAAAGTAATGATTGTGTTATACCCTGTATATATACCATGTGTAAGACACTATGGTTAATGTGTGTGAATCACCATTGTGTTAGTGATGTAGTTATGTGTTATGTTGTGAACCCTACACTAACCGAACCTAAGGGAAATTGGTAAAAGGTGTATGTTTGGAGTGAGGAAATGTGTACCATTGACTAGTCACTCAAGCCAAGTACGAGATAGGAAGTGGAGTCTTACATAGGCTGAAAACCCACTTTTTTTGTTTGGTATGTATGGCACTTGCTCAATGGGTGTCATGCATATTGTGTTTCGCATGGACACCTTAGGCTCAATAGATGGTGACTTGTACTCCTTTCTCTCTCCCTATATGGTTATCATATGGATTCAACCTAAGTGTAGTTATGACTATGTTGAGCCTTGTGGAAGTGGTGGAGGGATGATTCAGACAAAGATGATGACAGTTGTATTATTTGATATGTTATTTTATGAGCTGAGGCTCGATGTCTGAGTGCCAACAACTCATTGAGTACCCCTTTGGTGGCCATATAAGGCCACATAGTTATTGTAATGTGTTATTTCTCTATATGTATTTTATTCGTAAATTGAACATTTTCTCTTTTCTTGCAAGAACCAACAATTTTCTTGATTGACATGTTCTTATATTTTGGGCATTTATTTGGTTGTTGCACTAACATGCATGGATTTTTGCACTAACTATGGCTATTTGTCCATTATTTTTTCTTAGTTTTAAATTTGCGTATCAAGTTTAATTTTTTTATAGCCTAGCCCAAGGCTTGGGATTTTTTCCACTTGGCATTTGAAATGGATTGTTATGTTGGTTCTAATGTCGTAATGTGTTGGAATAGGGTCATGGGATTCACCATGGAGTGGTGGAACCTATGGACCTGCTTCATTGTATGGGGGTACGCCCCAAGGAGTTACAGATAACTAGTGGGTTGTTGAACCATGAGTTATTATGTCACTTGGGTTAGAGGTGTTTGGACCTTATGTACCTAGGGCCATAGGGTGACCGACCTCTTTTGGGGAGCGAAAAGGAAAATTTATCTTTATTTTATTGCTTGAGGGAGGCATAATGGAGGTATTTGAGGAGTTGAGGGTGATAAGAGCTTGAGGGAGGTATAAGAGAGTTGTGTTTGTGGATTGCTTTGGGAGGTATTATTTTTTGTTTTGTGATGCTTTGGGAGGTATATGGAGTTGTTTTGTGATGCTTTGGGAGGTATATGGAGTTGTTTTGTGATGTTTTGGGAGGTATATGGATTTTTTGTGATGCTTTGGGAGGTATATGGAGTTGTATTTGATGTTTTGGGAGTTAATGTCATGATTTATCTATTCTCATGTGAGTCTGGTTATGTTTTTTGATGTTGAGGTTTTATGATCCTTGTTGTGGGTACAATTTGATTCCCTTTTTGACACTATATAGCTACAATTATGGTTTTGAGTTACATGAAACCTTTGTATGTGTACATGTTGGGAATTCTATGTTGTTATAGTCTACTTATGTTACAAGTAACTTTATGTTGGGAGCATGTGTGATAAGTACTATGTTGTGGGGAGTATGTATGTTCCTTCCATGGGTCAGTTCAGTTCTTGTGATGTGATATAGTCGTGAAAGTATGTAAAAATATGTCTTGTGGACCATTAGTGTTGTATTTCAGGTCTTGTGTGGTATCGTGATGTCAGTTCAGTTGGGCACCCACAAAAAAATGGATAAACTAAAATCTTAAGAATTAAAATATTAAGAGCTTGAAATTAATAGATACTGTTAAGGAAAAGGACTAACTAAGTAATAAAGAAAAAGGGAAATGCCAATCTTCACAAAACATTAAAATTTAAGATATTATCATATCTAGTTGCTTCCTTATGGTCATGCTTTTGCAACATGTATCAATTGCTGGAGACATGGGTCATGATTGTTTCCTCTTTTCTTCTGAGTACCCTCTTCTGATCTTATCCTTGTGTCGCATCGAGGATGATGCTTTTATAAGGGGAGGGAAATGTAGTGCTCACCATTGATTGTGTTAAAATAAATTACAAAAAATTTGATATTTAAGTGGTTGGGTGTGAAAGGGGTGGGTGGAGGACGGTGGTCTAGGTCATGAGTTGTAGAGGTATGGGATATTGACATAGCATGACCACCCTTTTATTTATGAAATTTGTCATTTAATTACATCATTTGAATTAGAGTCCCATGTTAATAGAAATACAGGGACCCATTGAACACGTTCCAAAATAAGAAACTTATTGTAAAGTTAGCATTTTTTAGATAGCTGCAATGATGCAAGGCATTGATGAGTGAGATGGTGTTTGGTGGTGGATGGAAATTTGCCCTAGTTTTGTGACAATGTTTGAACCAATGAAATAACATGATAGTCACATTAGTTCTATGCATGCAAGAAAACAAGGTCTCCAACCTGATTGTTCACATTTGATGATCTTCCCATAAACTGCACCAAAATATGAGCTCAAGAAACAGGGTATGGTCCTATGTTACTGCACAAAGGAATCTGAAAATGTGATTTTTCCATGAAATGTTGTAGTTGTCATTTGATTTATACTGTTCATAATGCATGGTAATTTTTGGAATCCATCACTTAGCTTGCCAAGTTGGATCAATACTTGGCATGGACAGTTTGAAAGGTTTGAATATTATAAAATATGGAATGGCCTTCATGCTTTTTGGATATGCATTGGTTACTGGATATGCACAAAATGGGTTTGTTGAAAAGTCACACTTTCACTATAAGAGATCTCAGAAACTTTTAGATTTGCACCATCTTTTCTATAGTTCCCTAGTTCATTAAAATTTGTATTGAACAGGGTATGGAATCCAAGGAAGTCCTAAAATTACTATGCCAATATTAATGATAATTATCAATTACTGACGTAGCATGATGGAGTGAAAGGTGAATAGATTTTCAATATTTTCCAGGTATGTGGGAGAGGTTAGTAAGGAGAATGTCAAATAATGAGAGGAATTTTAATATCTAAAAATTTGATAGTTTGAAAAATAAAACCATATACAAATGGAAAAGGATTTTCATATGGATCAATAATATGTTTTTATGTTCAAGAAATAATAATGTGGATTGGGGAAAATTTCAATTTAACAAATGTTATTCCTAGGAAGAGTGATACTTTTAAAGTGGATATTGTTGCACAGGTCTTCATTATATGAAGATTTGTTAATTGTGATAAATGATTGAGTTGATTTATTAAGTGATTTATAAAGGTCTTCAATGGCTTCAAATTATGATCTTTTCACAAGAGGAAATCCATTTAAACTTCTCAATTTGGTGTAGAAATTTAGTTTTGTGTTTAATGTTTAGGGTAGAAATAAAAAGGGGTAAATAAAATTGTATGTAAATCTTAAAGATGGAAAAAAAGGGGATTTTCATTCTAATAATATAACAGAGGGGTATTATCAATTGAATAATTTGAGATGTCAAATCAATAAAAACTAGAATGTTAAGGTATTCTTTAATACCCATTTCGATATACATACATGTTATACCATCTCAGACTAAAAAAGTGAACCCCCCATGGTAAATATGGGAATGCATTATGGAGAAATAGTGTCATGGTATGTAAATAGGAGTGTATGGTAGAGGTGTTAAAATGATTTATGGAACTTCAAGTAAATAAACAGTGTGCAAGTACGCCTTGTTCCTCAATCTGTTGATTTCCTAGTTTTTTAGAACAAGAGGATAGCTTTGAAATGGGTTTTTGACCCATCAAAGCATAACATAAAGTAGGACAATTCTTAGTTGTCCTAAAGGCTATACCTTAGTAGCAAATGTTTTGTAAAGGGGATGGTTGGCATGAAAATGATGGAAATGAATTGGGTTTGGATGTAAGCTTTGATTATGGTATTTGTTAAAAATTAAGTGGGTAGTTAGAATACCATATCAATGGACCTTTGTAAAAAATTCTGATGCATGCAAACTGTTGAACCAAATGGAAAAGATGATGTGTATTGAACCCACTTGGATAAACCTCGTACAGAAATATCCGTAGTACTAATATCATAACTATTAAAAGGAATGGTTCAAGAAACATGAGATGGTGATTTTGTCCTTCATAATTCTCGTACAATTATAGTTTTACATTTGAGAATGGACTAAATAAATTTGCAAAACTTTGATAATTATCTCACGTTGGATTATTTTGTCCTATGGATGCATTTTGGAGTTCCTCAATTTTGACCGGAACAATAAAACAAGCATGGTCTCCTTACCTGCATCTTTTATAATTCATAATTTGGTTCTTCATTTGTAGCCAAGATAAAAATTAAACCCCTAGATAATATTACACAATGGATATGTAACCAAATTTAAATAGTGTAAATAACAAAACTTTTCCTTATGATTTACATTACGACTTGTACAATTTAAACAGTCATTTATGGTTGCGACTACCATAACCTTATACTGTTTTAGACCGAGAGTATTTGAAAAGTTTTGTGCATGCCCATTGGTATTGGTGAGTTAGATGAGTCATCAACTAAGAAAACATTTTTGTCTACCTTGCAAAGTTAGAAAAATGTAATTTCCAAACTCTTGCAAAACAACACTCTGAGCCGTGTAAAATAGATGTCAAGCATCATATGTGTTCCTTGTTATGTAGAGAGTCACATCAAGAATTAGCTGACCTCATTTGACCATTTGTGCATTCTCTTCGTCACTTCTCTAGGAGCCCTATCACCCCATTTTGCACTTTTAGGAAGCTGTTAAAACTTAAAAGTTGGGTTTCATTTTGAACCCACCGTTTGAACCTTGAGCAACAAAATACTTATCTTCCTTCACAAATCTCTAGTATTTTTACTAGAAAATTTCCTGGAACCTTCAGTTTGGGAAAATCACATCTTCTAGTTAGTTTGGAAAAGATTTTATAGGCCTCAGTCATAGTTTGACTAGGTAAAACTGGACCAGTTACAACTGGTGGCTCAAGAAAACCCTTTGTCATTTGAAAACCATTTGTCAGTTTGTAGTCCCGTCAACTCTCATGAATTATCCATATATAGGGGAGCTTGTAGGAAATTTATCATTGCATGTTCATCCATCGAACATTAGTTTTGGATGTATGTTTTTATCCCTCGAGCTAACTTTTGATCATTTGCAACTAGGCCAATTATGACCGATAGCCTCGAAAAACTAGCTGCCAATTGTAAACCATTCACCTACTCTAAATTCCATCAGTTCCTGTGATTTCTTGGGTTATAGGAGGACATGTAGAATCTTACTCGTGGTGTGTTTGCTCATCAAAAGATAACATTTGAAAGTGGTTTCTTAGCCTCCAAGCCTAAATTGAATGTTTTTGCAACTAGGAGGAAAACGTAAAAAGAAAGTTGTAAGACCCTTATCAGGTTGCCAAATTACCATGGAAACTTGTTGACAATTGTAAATAACTTTTTGAAACTCTATCGTGTGACTTGTTGTGTGAAATTGAACTTTTGGAAAAATAATGTTTCTCTCTCTCCCTATCTCTTTCTCTCTCCTTGGTTAAGAAATGAAGTGAAATGAAATGAAAGGAATATGTATCTCTAACACTCTCTTTTCAAGTAAAAATTATTATTATAATGTAAATGGAAAACTAAAAATGTTAATTATGCTAGATTTAGGTGGATGTCATGCCAGCGATTTATCGTTGATTTCATGCTCACATGGTTTTGTAGGATGGAAGTGAGATGGTGAAAAGGCATGGTGTAATTCATTGTTTATTATTGTAATTTATATATGTTATTGGTAAATGTATTATCTATCGTTATATAAAATTATATATTTGAAATTTGGTAATATGTATGAGATGCTAGTTTTAGTAATGCTTTGGGAAATGTGCATTTAATCATAGGTGTCCTTTTGATTCATATTTACATATGGTAAAAAGGGGGTTTGGATATATATGTTAAATGAAATTGTAGAGGATATTTCATCATTTTACGAAGTATGAAAATGTTTATAAGTGAATTTTTAAATATTTAAGATACTAGGGTTTAAGGGAAATGTTCATCTACACATGGGTGTGATCTTGATCCTCAAAATTTGTATTGTAAAATATTGATATGTATGTTAAATGATATTGAATTTAATATCTTATTGTAAAATTCCAGTTTGTAATGGATGATCAAATAATTAGTGTGTTGTATTTCTTACCTTGAAAATGTAATAAAAAGATCTAAACGAAACAATCAACCCTAGTATAAAATTTGCGTATAACTACTCTTACTATTTGATTTATTTTATCATAGAAAACTAAAACCTTAGAATAAGTGTATACCTTCATACTCGATGGCACCATCTATCTCAAGTAAATTAGATCACTATTTGAATTTATCGCCATAGCATGTATGTTTAACGACATTTTCGTGAACCTGATCAATTAGGAATGACATGGTCAATCTTTATCTGAGTATGTGGTTCCCTTTCAGGATTGGTTATCATGTGTGTAGTAATGAGATTGTGTTCTCTTCAGTTTTGGACAAACATGTTGAGTGGTTAAGATTGCCAACTAGCCTTAGAAGTCATCCTTAAGAGTTGGGATCATCAACGAACTTGATACCCAATCTCAATTATCATTTGGGTCATATGGTGCAATATTAAGAGTTAATTGTGAAACTTAATAACATGTTAATTTATGATTAGTTTGTGGAAAATTAACTAAAGATAATGTGCTTGGAGAAAGGTGAAGTTTTAGGTTGTTCTTATATCGTGTTAAATCTTCTTGTGGTGAGAAATGAGACCCACGTTGTGTAAACTCTAATGTGAACCTTACCCCTTTAAATGATGAACTACTTCATCTTGCTCTCCCACTAGTCCTTATTAGGCAATAGATGTTTGATGTGGAACTATGTGATCTTGTCCTTATAGATAAATCTCCTAGGATAGGGACTAGTAGTTCATAAGGATACAAATTCCCTATTAGGAAATAGGTTACACAACTCATTACAAAGCGATATGAACCTAATTTGGGAAAAATGTCTTAAGTCAGACATGCAATGATACTCAAGAAACCTAATTTAGAAAAAAAAATAAGGAAGTTTATGTTGCCATGTTTAGAGCCTTTGAATCCATAACTAATTGTTGGAGCATAACTATAGAAAACTTATAATTTATACTTGGCCTTGGGAAGTGTAATCGTGGAATGTTATTCCACAGGAAAGTGAAACATGACCTTCCTTGTAATGTGATTAAACCCTCTTGCTATGGATGAAGAACCTAATCCCTATAATGCTTATTGTGTACTAACTCAATTATCAATTTATAAATGAATGAAAGAAACTTAACCCTAAATCCTTAAATAAACAAAAAAATGTGAACTTCATATCCTTTGGACTTATGCTTGGCCCATTGTGTAATGGAGGTAGGATATAAGATAAAGATGCATGCCCTTAGGAGTGGATCCTAGAGATAATAGCCTAATAGCCTTGTGTGTAAATAAATATCCCATTAACAAATGAGCGAATTAAACAAGTAATTGAAATAAAGACGTAATCCTTATTCAACGAGATACACCATAAGTAAAATGTTAAATAATATAGAGGGAATCTAGAAAAAGGAAAATGATTGTATGATGTACATATTATGAACCCTTGTAGATCTTATGTTATGTATTGAAACATGATTTTAAGAAATGTGTAATCCTAAAAATATCGTGATGTGGGAAGACCCTATCTATAAGTTTATATTGTAGTTGAATCGTTATGTTGTGCCTTGTTATATGGGAATAAAAGTGGCTTGTTGTGCATCACGTGTTTTCATGTGTTATCTATGTGGGTTAATGTTTGTGCAAACATATCATGTGTTGTGTGTTTTTATTAGTGATCTCCTATAGTGTCATGTATACTACAATGAGGAATTTTGGTGCTTGGTTTGGAGAGATAGGGAGGGAATTTGTTATTGGAGAGATAAGGAGGGCATTTTGGATATTATTATTATGTTCCTATAGTTGGTTCACACTTTGGCTTCTTTAGGATCCTTGCCACTCTTCCCCCTTTGGGGAAAACATGGATTTTTCCTCATGTGTTTTTTCTGTTTATTTGACTGTTGTGTGTGTTGTCAAATTTTGCTTGTGTGTTTTTTACCCTTACCATTTTACTTGAGAAACTTGAGGGATGCATCCTCTCTCTCTGATGGGCTTGGAGGGAGGCTAGCATGTGATAGCAATTGGTTGGGAGGTAAATGGACCCTTTCTTCTTCTGCTATGAAGATTGTTTTGGAGTTGAGACTTGCATATTTGGCTTGGATTTTGAAGAATAAAAGTTGAAGATCTTGTCATGTTGTTCCCCATTTTGGGGAGGTTTAACCTATAGTTTTTCATTTTCTCTTGTAATGATGTTTTAACCATTGTTAAGTGTCTCCTATTATGGGATTAATCTTGTATTTTGTACTTCGAAATGTGGAGTCATGTTATTCTCTTTTGTGAAGGAATATTTGTCCATTATAAGCTTGATGTCTTCATGTTATAAATGTATCCTATTCTTGCTATTGAGCATGTTTTTGAAATTTGTGAGTGTACTTATTTTCATTGAAAATATTATTGTAAGGATTGGATATTGATTAGAAATGTAGAATTATCATTATTTTAGATTAAATATTTGATGAAATGAATGCAAGTTTGGTGCATGGAAAGGGTTACCTTTGTTGTATTTTTTTGCCTATTTGATTGGGAGAAAATAGTTCTTTCTTGGTGTTCTATTTTTCTTATCAAATGATATTTTCTTTCATGATTTATGGAATAAAAAGGGTATATTTGTAAGTTACATTGCATATTATAAGATAGTAAAATAAGGTGAAGTGATAGTATAGTTTAGTATGGATTCATCTCCTAAAAGGGATCATTTTATTTGCTTTATTTACTATTCACTTAATCCACTTGGAAAAAGAAATTTAGTAGGCTTATTTTCTACAATCATGGAAATCTCATACTTCTTTGCATTGGGATGTATTTTGCAACCTTGTTTTGTATGAAGTAAGAATTATATGGAAAATTTTATTTGGAGACCCTTTGAATCCTTATTCATGGTTGAAAAATCATTATATTTTGTGTCCTAGAACAATAAATAAAAAATTAAAACTACACTTCATTATTAATAGCCTCATATTATTATGATAAATCTGGTTTTGAGAAATATATTTTTAACTCAAAAATTAATGAGATATTGGTTACCTTGTTGTAATATATGTATAAATCTAATAAAAAATTCAATTTTTATTTTTCACTAAGGCTCATGACTATATTAATATATTATAGGTTGGTTACTAATTCTCCTTAGCTTACTTTTCACATATAACAACTAAGAACTCGGGCTACTGTAATTTGTAAATAGATTTATTATTATATTATTAGACAATTGTAACATTGGCAATAACAATACCATGAATGTATGAATGTTTCCTATACCAAATTTATATATATATATATATAGTAAAAGCTTAAACTTATAAAAAAATGCATTTTTTTATAACCCAAAAAAGGGAATTGGTTTGATTTTTGTAGGTAATGGTATAAACAAAAAACATATGTTTGGGAAGGGGGGCAGCCTACCTCACCCCCATCCACACGCACAACATACATAGTCCCTGTCCCTACCACTCATTCCCCCCCCACCATGTTATCATTAAAAAAACAAAACACAGTCCGATGTATGAAAAACCCTATGTGAATTTACTTTTATATATATATATATATATATATATATATATATATATATATATATATACACACACACACCAGTAATGAAGAAGAGGGATTTCTTCCCTCCTTGGAAAATCTAAAATACAATGAAATGGATTCTCAATGGACTACGAACAGAGATCTTTTGTTTGTAAACAAACATATGCCTCCATGATATTCATCAAATAAGCATTGTTTTATAAGGGAAATACTATTTTGTTGTCAGATTTGAGTATATTAATAAAAAAGCAAAAGATTATATTTATTAGAAATAAAAATGTTGAGTGTGTGTGTATATATATATATATATATATAGTATTAATATCCTATAATTTAGGTGTCAAAATTATTACCTTTAATGCCAATACAATTTTAGTTATATTTTTTTAATATCATGGAATTATAATTCACATGGTTTTTTTCACATAATCAAAATCTAACTATATAATTGTAGTACCCACTTCCCTTCGACACTTATTACTATTATTTTCGATACTATTGACTATACTTTTGGACATTATTACATCATTTTGAATTAACATGATGTTAGACGTTAGAGATACTTTGAAACTATTGTTAGATCTCGATTCATAGTATGATTTGTGTGGATTCTTAGAGAGACATTTTATATTGATGATGATATGTTGTTGACATATTTATATATTTCTGACATTCGCGATATTCTCGTCATATTGAGTTGGATTTAGCAGTTGAACTAATCTTGTGATCTTATTGGTATTGATGAAATATAGAATTGAGATGTTGTTAGAATTTTTAAATAATAGCATTGTTTGGTCTAGATGATGATTCAATTTATATGTATGGATGATTATTGATTTATATGTGTATATCTTATCTTGGATGTTTTGATATAGCCACGAGGCCGAATGAGGTATTGTGTGATTTTTGCAGGTAATTATATCACAACAATCAAAGGGGGATTCAAGACCAACCACATTGGAATACTAGATGGATACAACAATGGTCACCATGGCAACTTGTGGAATGTTGTTTTGTTATTTGTTAGGAGGTCCCCATGGAGAGATGACCTCCAATTGTGACCAAGGGTTTTTGTGTGTTGTTCTTTTCTTTTCTTTCCTTTATTTAATTTTGGAGTATGTGATTTATTTGTGATGTAATTCCTTTTTTATCATTAATGATTTATGTGTATAAATTAGTGAATTAATCATGTTATTAAGCTATTTATGGATGTGACAAAAGAAGTCATTTATTAGATTAGTTGATTATTTGGTCTGTGTTTTTTAGTTGAGTGTAAGTGACTTGAGTGTTGTACACTCTACCCCTTACCTTGGAAATTTAAGGATTTGGCCTTAAGGGCCAATTTTGGAGGCTTGTGGGACAAGCTAAGCTTGTCCCACACCTCTTAATTTCTTATACCAACCCTACCTATGGATTGGGGGGTCAAAAATAGACCCCATTAAGTATTTTGTAAGACAAAAAGTGACATTCATTGCACTTTTCTTACATGGGTTTTAAAGTTTGTCCTTAGGGGGTGTGGGTTGGGATTGTGTGTGTAAGAGGTTTGTCATTCCTCTCAACCACAAATTTATTATGCATTGGGGTTGAGGTTTGACTTGTGAGGTGGAGTTGAGGATAAGTGATGTGGAATCCTACATGGAGCCACCTCACCCTCCTCTCTCCCTTTTCTATTTATTAAAATTCTTTTGTTTGTTTGGGGGTTAATTCATTTCTTTTGGTGCTCTTGTATTTTGGAGTTGGAGGATTTTGGAGTGCTTGTGGATTTTGTTGGAGATTTTTGGTGATATACTTGGGCTTGAAGGAGATTGGTGTGTGACTCTTGGATCAAACTCTACCATGGAAATAAGTAGAAGCTATACCCTTGTTTAATTGTTTAATCCTTTTATACTTGTGTATATGTGTATGTTATTGAGTGTTTTGGTATGATTGTTGGGTCCTTGGGTAGATTTCCTGAGTATGGTTGTAGGAGGGGCTATGGGGATCTTATATGTATGGAGGAATAAGAGTTTATTTCATTTTTGGAGGGATTTGGGTTGGGTGCCCCACCTTGGACAAGAAAATGCTTGCATTTCTTACTTGTTTTTTTATGAGGGAGACATAAGAGATTATAGGGAGGCACAAGAGAATGGGGGAGGAATACTGAGGATCTTGAGGGAGGAATAAGAGTTTGGTAGGGGATATTTGATATGTTTATTTGAGGGTTTTAAGGTTGGCACCTAATCCCATTGGGAGGCATAAGTGATCTCCCAATAGATCCTTGCTCCATTACCTTGCATTTCAAGCCTTGTGTGTTTTGTAAAGTTGTATTATTGTGTTCATTTTCTTGCCAGTTGAATGTGCTTGAAATGGTTGTGAAATTTTTTTGTTGTGTTGTGGAATCATTGTAGAGTTTCCATGTGTTGGATCCATCTCTTATTTCCTTTTGGTTACGGCTCAGGGGCCAATGAGGAAAATTTCTTCTTCTTCTCATTGGAGTTTTGGTTGGGTGGAGAGTGTTGCCTCTCCCCCATTTTTGTTGTTGTGATCAAGTGAAGAAAATATGGAGCCTTGTTGGAGATTTGATACTTGGAGCACTTGTGGAAGACTAAGCAATCTTTCATTGTAGCTACCTTTCTTGTAAATTCCCACTTAAGGTGGAAGATCTATATTATTGGAATTGGAAATAAAGTTGTATTGAATACTTTGTTATTAAGTTGTAATGCATTGTTGGAAAGAGAAACAATTTTAGTGAAACAAGCTTTGATGTTATGGAAATGTGATTGGAAAAAAAAGTAAAACAACTTATTCTCATTTTAGTTGATTTGTAGTCTTCATTAGGTGTGTTATTCTTGTTTTAAAAATTATTGGAAAATCTTGTTAGAAGCTACTTGTGGGAATGGTTGTAACTTGTAGGTTGTAAAAGAAAGAAATATTATTCTTGTTGTATTACTTGAAGGGCATATAATAACAAGACAAACTATATGTGTCCATTCCTTTGCATTGATTGAAGAAAGTTTAAATTTCATAGGTGTTATGGAAAAGTTTCAAAAATTTCTTGTTTTTTATTTTGTCAACAAATGGATTGCTTTCCTTTTTATCAAATAGAGTGAAGAAATTGCATGGTTACTATTAGACCTTAGTCTCATTTAAATGTATAAGTTATTATCAAATAATTAAAAAATTATAAGGGAGTTAAGAATGAAATTTGCATCTCATAATGTTTCCTTCAAAATTGCAAAGAAATTCTAAATATAAGATAAAAAAAAGGAAAAGAAAATTTAGTTAATACTATGAGGAATGTGAATAGTATTATTTATTAACAATAGTGATATTATAAAAATACTATTATTTTTTTATATTGAAATGATATGTATATATATATATATGCGATATATAGGTAGAAATATTATGGTTTATATATTGTATCAATGGTCTGTTTAAAGTTTTTTATGAATAACAAAACAAAATTGTGATCCAGGTTAAGGCCGCGACATTTCCCCAAGTTGTTAATAGCACTGGAAAGGGTCTGGGGGAGGGTCACCGACCCCACCCCTGACCCCATTAATAAATGAGATGGGGGTGGGTCCTCCTTTAATGCAACCCTCCCCAAGCCCAAACACTTTTCTACCAAATTATAAACAATTGGTTGGGTCGTTGTTTCCTTTCTGTGCAAGTCTGTCTTAAAATCTGAAATATCGTGTAAACCAATTAACAAAATAAATTTGCAATATTTAAGATCGAGGCCATTATATATATATCCCCCCAACCCAAATCACTTTTCATTTGCAATATTTGAGATTCTAGTTTTTTTATTAATATATAAATTTTAATAATATATATACACATATATATATGTATGTATCATGTATGTATATATTCTTCTACCCAAGTAATAAAAATACAATTACCATTTTTATTAACCTTTCCTCTAAAATGGGGCAAACCCATGTGTCCATTGAGCAAGATATTAAAATAATGGGGTGAATAAAATATATATATACATTTAATACCCTAGGAGAGGGTGTAAATAAAACAAGAAAAGAAATGAAGCATGTGCATCCTCCCAAGAGCTTGCGATTGCCTCTCATGGATTCCTCCTCTCTCCTCCACCAATCTGCAAAACAAAAGAATGAAACAATAAGACAAACAAAAGAGAAAGAACCTTTTCATAAGCAAACTTAGGGTTAGTTGAATCCCTAGATGTTATGGCCCTAAATGAATCCATCCAATGGATGAGATTCATCCCTACAAAAAGTAGGTGGTGAGTGGGTGAGAGAAATTTAAATTTAATTGGCATGGGTAGACATTATTTTGGGGTCACTTAAGTAGTGTGTAAGGGTTAGGTGTTATTACTTTTCTAACCCAAATGCATTTTAGAGACCTTTTAAATTAATACAACTTAGACCCCCTTGTGGATATAATAGAACCTTATTATTTAATTAAATAGGACCACACTTACCCTTGGGATTAATTTGTGTAAATTTAACTATGGTGGAAATTAAATTATATTAAAACAAATATAGGGAAACCTAAATCATGTTTTAGAACTAACTAATTTATTAAAACGTATTGAGAGTTTTATTATTTATTTTAAAGGGGGATCATCTAGAGGAAAATAAATAATGTTAATTTAATAAAATTGTAAAACGAGAAAGTGTGACTGTTAACTTTAACCTAGTGTTGCGAATAGTTTTAACAAAATAAATTATTCCATAATTTTTCTGGTTAACCTAGGTTTGTTATTGGGTTTCGTGTGGAAAAATTTAGTGGGCATTGCACTTGGTATCAGCTGTGGGTTCAAACCTTGGACCCTTGGGTACACTTAAAAATATGAGACTTCAACATTAAACCTTGTGCAGCTCAAAAACCTAGAAAACAACATCGTATGATATTTGTATAATGTAGCGAACTTGAAAACTAAAACAAAACCTAGAATGATGAACTAACTCTCGCCTTGGTCTTTGTAGGAGGCACGGACCAGACGAGGGGTTCTTATACATAGACCTAGACTTGTCACCTCCAGATAATATTGCTGTAGCGAGCCATTTTACCTCAGATATTATAGACGCTTCAGGACGTCAATGCCACAATACACGAGAGGATCCTTAGGAGGACAACTTGCTAGACAAGATAGAGAGCCATCAGTTGAGGCTCATGCTTCTCCTCGACACATCAATGAGCATAGGGCAAATAAATCTCCACATGGAGTCAGCTAGAGTAGATTCAGCTCAGAGGGGACATGGAGACATGATTTCATAACATAGAGATAGATCTCAGAGCCGTAGACTGAGGGAGGAGCATACAGAGAGACCTAGGGGTCTACATTCATCAGCTGAAGATCATATCAGGGAGATCCTGAAATTATACCCGTCTCATTATTCGGGATATAGAGGTGGTTTTTAGGTAGATGGTTGGTCAGTGAGCTTGAGCGGGTGCTTCAAGCTTTCTCCATGTACTAGCAACACGAAATCTCATATTACGATCCATCTTCTGAGGGATGGAGCAGGTGTCTAGTGGAGGACTGAGGAGAAAAATCTCCACTTAGACTTAGAGATAGTTACCTAGGACCTCTTCGAGGAGCGATTCAAGAGTAGATACTTATCCAGGAGGTTTATTTTATCAGAGGATAGATGAGTTCCATGATAGTAGCTGAGTACGAGAGTTAATTTATGGATCTACTTCAGTATGTCAACTATATGTAGGATGAGAAGGTTAGGATTCACATATTCATCATGGGGCCTGAATTTGGATTTAGGAGGTACGATGTCCATTCATTACCCACAGACCTTAGCAGAGGCCTTTAAGAAGGCATACATTATAGAGGAGACTCGGGGAAAGACCGATTCTGGGAATTGTGATTAGGATCATGGTGAGCACTAGTGCGCTCAATGTTTGGGTTTTTTGGGGGGGAAACTTTGTTGCAAGATATTATACATGGAATGATTTTTTCTATGAAAGAGGTTGGAGGTTGGAAAGTTGGATTGTTAGAGGTAAGAACTAATTTTCTAAGAAAATCTTGATAGAACCCGTCTTTCTGAGAAATTGTCTGAAGAAACCTATTTATCTCTTTTGTGTTAAATTTGATCATGTCAAGGTGGTTTCGAGTGTACATCCATTGACAAGCTCTGAGATTGTTCGAGAAACTTTCCCTTGCTAATAAATTTAATCAAACTTGAGTTAATCTGTGTTATTTTTGGGAAAAAATTATGTTTGCTTCGTATTTCTGAATGTCTACAAGTAGCTTTTCTTGTTCCCGTTGCAATCTTACATTGAAATCTTTGTGAATCACACAAGATCTTGTTCTTGTGATAGTTTGGTGGCATCTCCAATTTAATTTTTCAGAAGAGCTTTCATTTGATAGTGAAATAAACAAATTTAAAATCACTGTGACTCCTAACATGACTATAAGATTGTTTTTTAGCCTTTGAGGGTATCTTAGGCATGATGAAATAGATATTGATAATGTTCAATTAAGTTGTCCAATTTGAGCCTTCATTTTGGATCCTTGAAGTTTGTGTGAAAAGTCCTGATCTGGGCCTCCATTGAAGCACATATTCTGGTTAAAGGAACATCCTAGCTATTCTGAAGCATTCTGTTGTTCAAGCTCTCCATTTTTTTAAAATTTCTCAAGATATTTGGTATAATCAACTGTTCATTTTGCCTCACCTCCCACCAAAATCCATTTGAAAACAACCAATCTTACCCATACTAACCCTATTTTTCCTATGTGTATACAAATTCATAGTTTCCATTAACAAAACATGTAGAAACAATCAGGATTTCATTATTCTTTAGTGGCCTCGAACCTTGCTTAGAAAATATCTCCATTATCTAGAGTGATAACTCGTGAGAGTTAGGTTTTGTTGTATTGATCATATTTTCTTCAAGGTCTTCTTAATAATTTCACAAGGAAGGAATCTCCATCTCCTCACACAAACAATAGGATACAAAAGGGTCCTCTCACCCTGGTTGAAAGGCACAACCATAAAGTAGTGAGGATAGGTCAAATCCTCTTGAGGGTGCTACCCATTTCTCCACATCTGAGTGACAAAGAGAAAGCTAGATCGTATCCTCTGGCTAAAAAATGACACACTACATGATCTATGCTTGTCTCTAAGCTTCCTGCACAAACCTGTGATGCTGCTCAACTTTAAGAGGAGAATCAATTTGGGTACCAACACTCTATGCGAGTCCTAAAACTATAATTTCTTTTGAAATTCTTGGTCATTAGTAAATAGCATTGGAGGAGGAGCATGTCTACCACTCCATATACAATGAGTTCTTTAAGTCAACCAAATAAGATTTTATTGGCTGCACCATTATTTTCGACATTACAAAATAGATCTATATCAATAGACTTGAAATATGTAGGTTGATTTCTGCTCATGTAATGGTAGGTGGTTGAAACGCCCAAAGGAAGAGTCGCTCATTTTGTAATCTCTTTCTCTCTAATTCAATTCTATATATTGTAAAATTGGGGCATCATTCAAATGGTTGGTCACTATTTCTCTTTGCAACGTGATCCTCTTTGGTGAAGGGTACCATGTTTGGAGGTCTAGAACCTCCTCTCATGGCTTCTGTTAATGGTATTTTAGGTGCCTGCTTCCTACTTGATGTACAATGTTACTTTTGGAATATAAAATCTATCTTCCTGGATTTTTGTATTCATCCATGCCAAGTTTGGTTGGCTCATTCTTACCTGGAGGAAATCATTACAAGGTATATTGTGTAAAACTGTTGATGTTTATCTGCAGATTTTAGGCTTGTGCTTATGGGTTTTGAAATGGTTGTTGTGTCTGAAAATGCTCTAAAACTCTTGGAAAATGGTGGATACCTTTTTGAGCCTCCTAGTTTTGGTCACCTCTCTGCTTCATACCAGTCATATGTGATCCAGGACTTATTTTCTTACGTAACAGGTAAAAACGTGGAACTTTTTTTGCTAAGTTCACCCTACATCAAAGGCCATGTCTCCTTGGAATGGTTAGAACGTAGGATACATTAGGTCATAACATCCATAATAGAGTAGCTTATCATGTATAGGTAGATTACTAAGTATTAACCAGCCTAACATGAAAGATCCATGCTTCTATTTTTGAAGTCCCATGTTACTTGGATGATGGTTTATTTTGCAATTTTTCGAATGACCCACTCATCATTCCAGGTATATGTTTTAGTTTCTCTCCTGTGTTAGCTGCACTTAACATGTTTTGGCAAGTTTTGTCCTCTACTAAGTGGTCTGGGAACTTCATTTCATCAAGTTGATGCTGCTTCTTGGTGATATTCAATGCCTTATAGAGGAACATTAACTTTCCATCTTGTTATTACTAAATCATCCAGAAATATTAAGGACTAGCTTGTTGAGTTATTCTATGTGAATTGTGTTGAATCCATTTTCTGTCCATTTCTTTCAAAATCTGACCATTTTCTGCCTTTGGGAACTTTTTTTCAGACTCTTCATTTCCTTCTATATCACTGGGGACTTGGATGCTTTAAATGCATTTATTGCATCCCTTAGATGCATCACCTTATGATCAGATGTCAATTTATCTCTTTTGATGATGTTACCCCTATGAGAAAGTTACCAGATAAACCTTCGGCTAAGACTGGGAAGCCTGATAAGAGGAATATGCATTATCCCTTAGAAATCATAGCACTTCATGGATGAATTTTAGATGTATGCAATGAGAAGACTTCAATAGATGGAGATTGCACAGCATGGGTTACTAATACTTGAATGGGCCATTATCTATGTTGACTGTGTTGTTAATGGCTAGTAGGGATACTCTAACCCATGGTTTATCCCTTTTTTTATAAACCTGAGGAGATAACTATTTATCCTTTTCATGTTTGAAGTTTTGCCTGAACTTCACATTGGATTGAGGCCATTGAGGCTTATGAACTTGCATTGTAAATTTTTGTATGGGTTTTTGGGTTAATAGTCCAACATCCTACTCTTTTCATTTTGAGGTTCCTCAATCTTAATATCACTGCAAAAGTGTCATGAGCTTTAGCTGAACATATTTGTTAACTTCTAAACAAGTTTTAGATTTCCCTTACTCCATCTCTATAGTATTCCATCTGACTATGTAAATCCTTCATAGGATTTCCCTTAAATGGGGGCATTCCCTCCAAACTGGTGAGAAGAATCCCCCTTTGTCTCCACGAGATAAACAAGGTCTAGAAAACTTGGTTGAACCCCAATTACCACCCTAATGTTTTAAGATCCATCTTTGACCTAGAAGATACTCTTATCCCTTTCAATGATAACAACAAAAAGAGGATCTCCAATAAAGACTTTAATGGATAACAATCTTAAGATTATGAGATGCCAAGTTTGGTTGTTTACAAAGATCCCCTTTTGTTAAGCCAACAGATTATAGTTTAAGATTTCATCATTGTTGCTAAGGCTTTTGATAGACTTAAGAGCAATCCATTACCTGAGTAGGAAGAAAATAAGAATTATTTTTAGCAGTTGTGTACTTAATAGGAAGGATCATGATTTATTTGCTGCATAGAATAGTGAGGTTCTTTTTCCCTCCAAATTACTCTGATTTAACATGAGCTCCATAGTTATTTACTAATTAGCTAATTATCAAATTATTTAATGTGACTCAAGGAAAGCATTTTTAAAGATTATTTTATTCATTTCAATTCCTAATTTGAGAGTTGGAGGTTCTGAATGAAGTAGCGACCATAATAGAATTGCTTATGTTCAAATTCAGAAATACAGAAGAACCTTCAGTTATTTCCCACTTCATCCCCTTAAAGACTTTTGTTTTGACAGTTTAAGGTTTGATCTTGACTCAAACTGACATGTTTGAATAAATAAGGAACCATGGTTAGCTAGTTATGGTGATCAAGTTGGACAAAATGGATGATGGCTAGAGCAATTCAACAGTAACATCATCAGGTATGACTTCCTATGGGACTTGGTTTTCTAAGATTTTTTGATGGATAGGAGTTTAAGGAGATTAACATTGATAGGTTCTCCTCCATCATTTTAAACTTGGTAAGACATATGAGCCAACTTATGAAGGAGGGCATTTAATATGGTTTGATATCCTTTAATCTCATATTTGAACGGTGGCTTCTATTACATAAGGTTGGAAGCTACTAAGTCTTCCATTGTTCATGATAGGAAAGAAGTTGTAGAGGTTTAGAGGATAGTTATTGGTGCTCAAAATAGTCGCCCCATTTTTCCATTAAAAATATATCAATTTATGGTCCTCTGTCACATTTTATCTTCCCGTATTGTTCCTGAAAAGTCTCCACCTTCCTTTTGTTGCCGTAATCAGTCTTTTCCTAGACTGAGGATCACATATACATCCAAAAAAAATTCTTCGTTTCTCTACTCATCTAAAAAGGTTTGTATTTGGGTGTAAAAAATTGGGCTGTCCCGTTCTGTCTATTTTCCACAGTCGGGATTTGTTTCCTTTTGTTTTTTCCTAAATACTTGAAGAAAAATGAATGGATGTAGCTCGGAGTAATGTATTTGAGCCTTCTAACATTTCTAAATTTTCTTTGCTTGGGAGAAAATTTCATCTCTGGGCTCAAATGGTCATTTTTCCACATTTTACGGTTTGATAGTGTTTCTCCTAGTCAAATTTACATCCTTTGCATCAATAGGAAATGTGGCCTTCTTTTGGTTCAGGGGACAATGGGAAATTTTTAAGTCACTTTTTGATTACTTGGCAAAAAAAAATTTGGATCACCTGTAGCTCTAAAAAACCTGTCTACGTGGTTTCTTCTAATTGGATGGGGCACTCTTTTGAACTTTTTCTTTTGGCTAGTTTGGAAAAAAGTTTGGACCATTCGTGGCCCCGGTAGGACATGTAAACCAAGGTTTAAGACTTCTCTTCCCAGACTTAGAAAACTCTTACTTTTTTGCAGGCCACGTGGCTATTAAAGGTGGAGACAGGGACAAGTAGGTTGGATATTTTTCCCTTGTGGAAAAATGGAGTCATTCAGGTCACCAAATAAGTTTTGGCACCATTTTGAAATTGTGCCATGAAGACACGTGGAGGCTTCCTGTTTGGGTCTTCCCATACTTACTCTTTTTTTAAAAGGTTTTGAGAGTCCTGGAACATGTGGAGGGACCGCGCATGTTTGAGGACAATGCCCTTGAATTTTATTTTAAAGAAGTCCTAAGAGGACACTTGGAGGCCTATGCCCACTTTGCATTTTTCTTGGAATTTTCAATGGCCAAAATATATTGCCTTGGACCCTAACACATGGTGCCTTCCACTGAGCTTTAATCCTTCAAAAAAAAATTATGGGCCAAGACATGTGGTGAGCCCGTGCTCATTCAAGGTCTCAACTTTTGGGGACCATCTCAAGATGTGTCATTGTGACACGTGGCAGTTTGAAAAGTCAAAAAGGTGGGGAAGCAGACCATTGGGGGCAACTTGGATTTTGGCCTCTTAAGGATTAAAATATCAAAATGGCCCGTAAGCCTGACAAAAGGAGGTCAAGGTTGGTTTTGAAAATTCAAGGGGCGGGGAAGCTGGGACCATTAGAGGCAACTTGGATTTTTTCCTCTTGTCATCAAAAGGATTAAAACATCAAAAATGGCCCGATAGGGGACAAAGAATAGTCAAAAACTTTCCTCTAGGTCAACGGCAGAGGTGGACTTTTAGGGGAAATTTGGAAAATTTTCCTTTTGTGGAGAAAGGAGTTAAAAGTGTAAAAAGGAAGTAGGGTTCACTTGGGACCCACATCAGAAACTAAAAGTGGAAGGGCGAGCTACGGGGAAAACTTGGAAAATTTTCCCTTTTCCAAAAAAGAGGTGAAATATCAGAATTTGGCCGTGGTTCCTTTGGGACCCACCTCAGGACACATGTCAGGATCATTTATCAAGGGTGGAGGTCGCGAGAGAAAACTGTGAAAATTTTACATTTTTCTAAAAATTTGTAAAAGGAAAAAAGGAACCCGCAGGCCTGTTTTAAAGTGGATCTCCCACGTGGATGGTCCAAATTCAAAATAGAAATCAATGGTATTTGCACATCTGTATCTAATTTTTCTACCATTTTTACTCCAGATCTCCTAGAGATGCGAGTCTTCATGATTTCTCGATATTTCTTGCATGCCAAACAAAGGAGGGGAGTTAATTTGATATCTAAGTTTGGTGAGGAAGATCTGGGGAAGTATTTTACAATTAAGATGAGATCTTACCTCTAGGATTGATCTGATCTTCAATATTTCCTTCCCGAGCATGTAAAGAACTAGATTTGACTGGATTAGGGGCAGAAGTTATTGACAAGTAGAGGGAAGAGTTATCTACTAGAATAAGGAGTTGAATGTGGGAGATGTTCGAAGAGATCTACCCCCTTAGCACCTGACAACTTTTTATAGATCTGATTCTGGAAATCACGATTGGGATCATGGTGAGAACTCGTACACTCAATGTTTGTATTTTGGGGGAAAATACTGTTGAAAATTTTTATAAATTGCACAAATTTATTGTGCAAATGGTTGGAGTGTAAGGGGACAGAACTGATTTTCTAAGAGAAAATATTGATAGAGCCCGTCTCTCTGAGGGACTGTCTGAGAAACTTGTATATCTCTTTTGTGTTAAACTTGATCATGTCAAGGTGGTTGCGAGTGTACAGCCATTGACAAGCTCTGAGATTGTTCTAGAAAATTTCCCCTGCTGATAAGTTTAATCAAATTTGAGTTATTTTGTGTTGACTCTGGGAAAAATTGTGTCTGCTTCATTTCTGAATGTCTACAAATGGTTTTTCTTGTTGTTGTTGCAATCTTGTATCAAAATCCCTCTGAATCACACAGATCTTCAATCCTTGTGATAGTTTAGTGGCATCTGAAATTTCATTTTTAGAAGATCTTTCATCTGGGAATGAAATAAATGATTTAAAATCACTTTTCTTTCATCTGTTGACAGAGATTGTTTGTAAGCCTCTGGGTGTACCTCAGGTGTGATTGATCTTGGATTTTGATTTTTTATTGAGTCTTCTAGCTTGAGATCCTTCATGCTAGAATCTCATAGTTTGTGTGAAAAAGTGTTGATTTGGGCCTCCATTGAAGAACACATTGTGGTTAAAGGAACATTTCAGCTATCTTGAAGCATTCTGTTGTGTAAGCTCACTCATTTTGTAAAAAAAATATCAAAGATCTGGCAAATCAAGTTCATTCTGCATCACCTCCCACAAAAAATTCATTTAAAAATAACCAATCCTACCTGTACTACCCTTATTTTTCATGTGTGTATACAAATGCATAATTTTTACTACCAAAACATGCATAAATAATCAGGATTCCCAATTTCTTTAGTAAACCTTTCCTTGTTTTGAAAATATCTCCATAATCTTGAAGTGAAAACTCGTGACAGTCAGATCAGGTGTGATGATCATATTTTCCCAAGGTCTTCTCTATAAAATTTGTGCAAAATAAGGATTTACCAACATTATTGAATAACAAAGGCTACAAACTAGGTTCTCTTACCTTGGTCGAAAGGCACAACCTAAAATAGTTAGGATAAGATCACATCCTTTTAAGGTGCTATCCACTCCTTCCAAAGCATGTCTGCTAAAGAGTCAGATAGATTGTTTCCCCGGTTACAAAACAACATACATAATCATTTATTTACCTCTGAGTATCCTGTCAAATCCGTGATGTTGTTTTTACTTAGAAGGAGATTAAATTTGGGTACTGTTATCTTGTTTTAGTGATTCCAACTAAAAATGAGATAACCATAGAAAAATTTTGGACATATCTCTTAAAATTCCCCTTTGAAGGAGATTTTCGGGTTTTCAGGTTTTCATTTCATGAAAGCATGTTTCTTGCATGTTACATGTCCCATGTTCCCCAAAACTTGAAACCCAATGGTCTTGACAGTGTGTCAGCTTTTTGGAACCCCCAAGCATCGGAACATGTGTTATCTAATAAATGTTTCATGTCATATGTTTCCCGAAACCTGAAACCTAAATGAAGCCTTTGTATCGAGATTTCGGGACTTAGAAGCATCTCAACATCTCATGCGTCATGCTTTGTGTTTTCCAAAACCCAAAACCCGAATTAAACCAACCCTTTATGTCGGGTTTTCAGAAACTCCACGCATGATGACATGTCATTAATGTCCAGTTGTCTGGTAGTTGGCACACGCGTCAAATGAGGTGTAATTAATGTTATAGTTTTATAAATAGGTGGTTTTCCACATTATTTGTTACCTTGTACGTTTTTTATGCATTGGATTTCTGTGCATGATTCTTCCACCTCCAGACCCAATTGAGCTTCCCGAGTCAATTTCACCGTCCATTCTCGATCATTTTTCAATCTTGTTGAAGGTATTCTTCTCCTCTTTTCGTTTTGAAGCTTCTTGGGGTTGTTTTTGAGGTGTGTTGTTTGGGTTTCCATTTCTTTTCCTCTTCCATGACTAGTTTAGGGTTTTAGGTTGTTTTTCTTATTTCTTGTCTCTTTCATGTGGGCTCTCATTTGGAATTCACCCACCCTTTTGGTTATTTACTTGTTGTAAGTTGTGGTTTTCAAAAGAATCTAAAAAGCCATGAATGAACAAAGTGGGAAATTTTTCATGTTCTGACAAGACAAAGACCTGATATCCTTTTTTTGAGTTTTGCAGGGTGCTCGACACCATCCAATTTCTGCCTTGTTTCGAGTTTTGTAGGCTGCTTGACATCTCACTTTCTCTGCCTTGTGTTGGGTCTTGACAGGTGTTCAACATCCTCCGAGTTCCGTAGTATGTCAGGTATTTTTACCTTCTCAACATCATCTCACTTCCACTTTGTGTCATGTTTTCGTCGATGTGTCACATGCCCTAACTTCCAACACACACCTAGCCAGTGTTTCAGGTTTCTCAAAGTGTCCGACATCCTCCAAACTTCTCCAGTATTTCATGTTTCCATTGGTATTTGACACATCCTAATTTTCAACATACAATCCAGTCTATTAGATTTCCAAAGGTGTTCTGCAAGTTTCAAACCCCGAAAGGCATGTTGGGTCTGTACACTTTTCCAACAAGCTCTCACACCTGACTACTCTTCCAGAAGTCATCAAGGCATTCTCAAGACTCCTCATGTCGGACCCTGGCCCATCTCAGGATAAGTCAGATAAGTCAGGAAAGATGAAGTATAAGTATCAGAAGATGGAGTCTTCTTCTTATGTAAGCTGCAATTACAACATCCTGGACACAAAGTTCGACAATATAGATATGGAAGACTTATAGAAAATAATTGTGGATTCTTCTTAGAATCCATGGATGGAGTCAATAGCTGGTAGCGGTCTCCCTCTCGCAGCAGGATTTCCAATATCATCCCAATGCCCTGAATTCATCCTTGCTTGTGCTTCCCACTATGACTCAGCCTCCCACTTAGTAAGAAATCAAGTAGGAGAGTCTATAGTTAAATTGGACGGAAATTATTTTGATTAACTCCTAATTTTTCCCAACTTTACTGAATATGTTGATTTAGATTTTATATACGCACAAAATTCCTGAGACAAGGATCAAGAAGACTACATCAAGCACATAAATAAGAAGTTCTTGGTCAAGGCTAAGCCCGTTGTTTCTAGGTTTCTTAAGTCTATCCCTAGAAGTGATTTTATTCTTGAAGTCAGTGATATCATCACCCTGTTGATCCGGTTGTTTGGACTCCTAGATTCAAAATAATTGCAAGGGTGGATGTACCAGTTCATGGTCGCTATAAAGAAAAATGACCAAGAGATTGATTGGGGTAGCCTGATAAGTAATGAGATAGACTCCCAATTTAAAACAGTCTTATCTACCAGCAAGTTCTATATGATGTCATACATCACGTATGCGGCAGCATGAATGAGAAACTATCCAGGCCTGGACCTAAAGGGAAATTGAGCAATGAAACACATATATCAGTACTTCCCATAGCTAACAATAAAAGGGTTTGAAGAACAATTTAGAATAGTGAATGGCATCTTCTTCTACAAAAACATTCTCAGACTGGATCCTGATCTGAGGAAGAGAAGGGTTTCCGATGAAGCATGGATAAAAGTTTCAAAATGGGGTTGCATCTTCTTGTAATTAAAGAAGTTTACCTAACTTCAAGTGGTAAGGTTCCATGGTAATCCTTCCCATTTTCCCAGGTTCCCAGGTGAAAAACCGATCCTCATGGAGTTGGTCAGATAGTTGGATTTTCACAAATTACAGCAAAGTAGACACAAATCCGTTGTTTCCTTCCCCATTTCCATTAGAAGGTATACATGTTCCAGTGTGGTTAAGGCCAAGAATGTGGTGCATGAAATTTAGGAAAAATTGAAGAATCACATGAAGATGAGGGAGGGATTTGACATTTGAGGAGTCCTCAAGTCATATGGAACATTATATCTGCATATGTCCACTATGGAAGATAGCTGGGTTGATCTTTGTGATGAATTTTCCATCCAAAGAAAAGACAACAACAAACTAACACTTGAATAAATTCAGATGTTAGATCTATCTGATATCCCTGAAGTTACCACAGATAATGAAAGTGTTCTAGAACCTCGGTATGAATAGTTAGATGGAGACCAACTTGGATTCCCAACCATTGATTGGTCTATTGCTGAAAAGGCTTTTAGCGCTGAAAGAGCTACTCAAACTCTTGTCTACACTAAGGCATGGCTCATTTCCTTGGGAATGAGTTATAAGGAAAATATTTTTCAAAGATAACTAGTTTAGAAGTGAGACCATCTAAGGGAGAAAATGAAAAGGATAAAATCCATACCAAGAGGAAAATAAAGTTTAAGTTTGTCAAGAAAGGAGAAAAGAAAGGGTCCAAATCATCTGCTACTCTAACACAAATAGTTGAGATCTTGGATTCACATCCTCCACCAGAACAAGGAGAAATTATTTCAAAAATCGAGGTTAGTCAACCTCTTGTTTCTCATTTTATTGTTTGCTCATCAGAGGTAATCATTTCTCTTGCTTCACGAGCTTTGGATTTAGAATCTTTACCCCCTCTCTCGCAATATTCATCATCTCATATTTCAATGCCACTCTCATCAGCCATGGCTAGCATTTTCTATGATATCTCACCAATCTCTGCTAGACCTATGATGGCCCTAGAAATGCCTACTCCTTCCTCACCTTCATTCCCTGAATCTATTCCCATAATCACTACACTTGCAGTCATCATAACTCCATAAGTAAATCTTCCTCCACCCATAAATACAACCATAATACCTCAAATAGGAGCAACTTCTTCCATTATACCTCAATGGTTAGTCGATTATACTTCAAAGAAGAGGAAGGTGGTAGTTCCCCTACCAGCCTTCGATTTTAGTTCACTTAAGGCTTCTCCTACCAAATCTGCCAAGAAATCCAAAATAGTTTCAAGAGTTTCAGTGGATGCGTAAAGGCATAAGTTTGTAGAGATTTCCACACTAACAGCTGACAAAACAAAGGAGGATATAACAGTGACTGATTATCAGATTACAAGGGTTGATCTAGGAAAAGTGACAACAGAAGGAGCACAAGAGGATCCACAAGATGTCATGAACGTGCTTTTCCAATAGCTAAAAGAAACAAAGGTAAGTAGGGATGAGCTAAAGGATAAAGTTGAACAGTTGATAGAGGTACTACTCAAGCTTTCAAATCCTTCATAGTAAACACCATCATCTTCTACCCTGTTAGGAATTAGAGAAAAAATATGCAGAAACAATTCCTCAAACCACAACAGTAGGAAACTATATAGCAGAATTATACTTGCAAAAATCTAACACCATAAATGAATAATGCACAAAAGAAGACAAGACAAGATTTAACATGGTTCTCCCAATGTGGGCTACGTCCACCAAGAACTTGCTCAGATTTTATTATCAACAAGAGTAAAACAACTCTCACAATCTTCTCTCAGTTATGAACTCACAACAAAATTCCAAAGTTGTTAAACCACATCTAAACCACAATTGACACCCAATTGCTTAACCTTGATCACTCTTGATCATATCTTGATCTCTAAGACTCAAGACCTATTGAACACTGAAAATATCTTCAAGATACCATAACACCTCTATTTATAGGATTACAATCCTTTTAAGAAGCCATAAAGCTGACCCTATAAGATTGAAAGTCACGATCTTTCAACTTCCCACAGCTGGAAAAATAGTCTTGACACTGACAGCCAATTAACAACATGGTAACAATAACATCATAGAAAATGACTACAGAAAGTTCTTGGAGTCTCCAAACTTAACTATTTGACCTCTAGCACTTCAACACTGATTCAAAATGACCAAAAAATAGGCTCCACACCCCACCAATCTCCCACTTGGAGACTGTTTCCACTGAGCAAAGTTCTTAACCCTTCATTATCAACCATGAAGGCCAATCAAAGTTGAACACAACTTCAAATTCTCCCTTGTGACTACTTTGGTCATCATATCCATAGGATTCTAAATAGTATGAACCTTTTCCAACTTCAACTTATCTTATTCCAAAGTTATCCTAATGAAATGATATCTCAGCTGAATGTGCTTTGTTTTAGATTGGAAAGCAGTGTTCTTCAACAAATGAATAACACTCTGCCTATCACTATGTAGTCTCCCAACTTCCTGCTTATGATCGAACTCATCAAGAAGCTATTGTAGCCAAATCATCTCCTTTCTTGCCTCTATGGCAGAAACATACTCAGCCTCTGTGGTTGACAAAACCACAACCTTTTGTAACAATGAAATCCAACTCGCTATTGTATCACCAACCATAAATACATAACCTGTCATGCTCCTCCTGCTGTCCAAATCTCCTACCATGTCTGAATCTACATATCCAAGTAATGTAGTGTTTGATCCACTAAAACACAATGCTACTCCCATGGTCCCTCTCAAATACCGAAGGATCCACTTTACTACCTGTCAGTTCTCTCTACCTGGATCACTCATAAACCTGCTCACTGCTCTCTTTCCCTCAGATAGCTCCACCAGATCCCATATCTGGTTTTCCATAAGAGATCTATGCTCTTCATCCATGGCCTTCTTCCACTTCTTCCTAGCATCCACCTACACTGCTTCCTCAAAGCACTCTGGCTCTCCATTCTCAGTGAGTAATAAATAATTCAGAAATGGAGTAAATCGTTTAGGTTCCCTTCTTACCCTAGAAGACCTTCTCACCTCAAGAGTTTGGGGTTCCTGTTGAGTAGGTACCTAAACTGGCTGTGCCGGAACATGCTGAACCTGAACCAGCCCCTTGGACACCTTGTTGTCCACTATGTCCTCTAACACTGTGTAATCTTTCTTTGATTCCTCTTTCTGTTCCTGTAACTGATCTTTACACATGACTTGTTCATTAAAGACAATATCTCTAGACTGAAATATTTTCTTGTCTTTAAGACTCCAAACACGGAAACCAAAATCATTTTCACTGTATCCAACAAAGGTGCATTTCTCATACTTAGTCTATAACTTGGTCCTATCATCTTTATCAATGTGAAAAAATACCTCACATCCAAATACTCTAAGAAATGAGTAATCAATTTTCTTACCAGACCAAGCCTCCTTAGGTATACCTCCATCCAAGGCCATAGAGGGTCCTCTATTAATTAGATAAATAGTTGTGCTTACCGCTTCTACCCAAAACATGAGTGGCAGCCTCGCATGTAACCTCATGCACCTAGCACACTCCATGATTGTCCTGTTCATTCTCTCTGACACTCCATTTTCTTGTGGAGTATTTGGAACTGTTCTTTACTTGTGGATCCCAATTACTAAAAACTAATCAATAAATTCATTGATGCAATATTCCCCTCCATTATCCGACCCGAGACATTTCAGCTCGAGACCTATTTGAAAGTTTCAAACACATCAGATTTCTAATGTTTCTAATGCAATATACCCAAACTTTTCTAGTTGCATCATCAATGAAAGTGATGTAATAACATGAACCACCAATAGAGTTTACCTTAGCTAGACCCCATACATCTGTATGCACTAACTACAACTTACCCTCCTTCCTGGTAGGTCCAAACTTGAGAAATCTCACCTACTTTTGTTTCACATAAACACAATCCTCAAAGAAGTCCAAATCTAACTCCTTTAATCTGGGAAACCTATCCTTTATAATCTAATTCCCTTATGACTCATATGACCGAGTCTCTAGTGCCACAAAGTTGCATCTCCATCTGCAGTAACTAAATTGCAATAATCAGCACCACTGGTTAAATACAAAGTACTAGTGTTTTTACCTCTTGCAACCACAAGAGCTCCCTTGGTAACCTTCTAAGAATCCACTGTAAAATTGACTGTATAGCCATCACTACCTAGCTATCCCACTGATATCAAGTTCCACCTCAACTTAGGCACATGCTTGATGTCCTTAAGTAGCCATGTGTTCCTGTTCTATATTTTCACCTGCACACAACCTTTCCCTACTATGTTTCATGGCTCATCATCACCAAGATATACATGTACAAAATCACCTTAAACAAAATCAATAAAGTAATGTCTGTGTGGGGTGGCATGGAAAGAAGCCCCTGAATCTAATACCCAAGATTCAACAATATTATCTAAAGAAAGAATTAAGGCATCTTGACAAACATCACCTGCTACCACATTTACCTCTTTAGTTTCCTCCTTCTTGTTCTTCTTATCCCAAAGATCCCAAAAATATTTCTTAGCATGACCAACCTTCCCACAGTGCCAACATTCTAACTTACTCTTCGACTTTGACCTTCCATGATCATTCGACTTCCCATGGTTACCTTTCCCTCTTTTCTTTTATCTCCCACTACTATTCACTATCAAATAATTTCCAGAAGTAAAAGAATCTCTGGCGCTCTTCCTTCACATTTCCTCGCTTAGGATCACAGCTATTACATCCTCAAACTTCAGCTTTGAGTTATTAGAGACTAAATTACTTGAAACCATAACCAAGTTATCCCAACTATTTGGTAAGGAGCACAAAATCAACAAAGCCCTGACCTCATCATCAAAGTACATTTTTACCAAGTTTAACATACTCACAACCATGTTAAATTCATTCAAATGATAAACAATAGAACCATTCTCAGACATCTTCATATTAAATAATAGTTTTCATTAAAAATATTTTATAAGAGGCAGAGGTTTTTTCATATAACTTCTCCAACGCACTCATGAGACCTTCTGTGTTCTTCTCCTACAATATGTTAAAAGCAACTGAAGATGAAAGGCATAAACGAATTACCCCAAGTGCATTTATATCTAGGAACTCCCAATCCTCATCCGATATGGATGTAGGTTTCTTTGCTTTTCCAGCCAAAGGAACATGAAGGTCCTTCTGATATAAGTAATCCTCTATTTACATCTTCCACAAAACAAAGTTTTTCCCATTGAACTTCTCAACCCTCGATCTGCCCTCATCTGCCATAGCTCCCACTCAAGCAAAACTTTCCCTGTGATTTACAACTTTAGTAAAAAACCACCAAATCTCTAATACCAATTGTTAGGAATTAGAGAACAAATATTCAGAAACAATTCCTCAAACCACAGTAGTAGGAAACTATATAGTAGAATTATACTTGCAAAAATATAATAGCATAAATGAATAGTGCATAAAAGAAGACAAGACAAGATTTAACGTGGTTCACCCAATGTGGGCTACGTCCACCAAGAACTTGCTTGGATTTTATTATCAACAAGAGTAAAACAACTCTCATAGTCTTCTCTTAGTTATTAACTCACAACAGAATTCCAAAGATGCTAAACCACATCTAAACCACAATTGACACCTAATTGTTAAACCTTGATCACTCTTGATCATCTCTTGATCTCTAATACTCAAGACCTCTTGAAAACTACAGATACCATAACACCTTTATTTATAGGATTACAATCCTTTTAATAAGCCATAAAGCTGACCCTAGAAGATTGAAACTCATGATATTTCAACTTCCCATGGCTGGAAAAATAGTCCCGACATTGACAGCCAGTTAACAGAATGTTAACAGTAGCATCGTAGCAATGTCATAGAAGACGACTACATAAAGTTCCTAGAGTATCCAAACTTAACTGTTGGAGCTCTATCACTTCAACATTGATTCCAGAAGACCAAAAAAATGGCTCCACACCCCAACATACCCATACACCTATTAGATTTGATTTATCATCGGTGCCTATGATTGAAAATATCAATGAGAAGGGGAGAACAGTTGAAGAATGGATAAGAGGCTACTCCTACAAGGAAGAGAGGTCATAGATGATATAGTGAAATTTTATAAATCCTTAGAGGAAATAAAGAAAGATGGTGACAAGATGGATGATGAGTTTTCACAGGATGTTGGGAACCTTCAATTAACTTTGGAAGCCCTCAATGCACTGAAATTGGTTCCATCCCAGATCTTAACAAAAGAAGGAATTATTCCACATGGGGATAAGCATTTTCTAGCTTACCAAAGCCATCAGATTCAGGATAAAGATTCCTAGTGAAGCTTGCAGCAAGTTGAGGGAATCTAGAGATCACTTCACTGATGCCACCAATGACATAGAAGAGGAGTTGTCTAGGATCTTCACCAAGGTATTGGGAAAAATCTTAGAGATTCTACCTCCTGATGATCTCTATAATAAAATTTAGGAATTAATTCAGCATGAACAACCTTCCATTTTGGATTTGGCAGCCATCAATAAGTTTATAAGGATCGAGAATGTTTTATAATCACTAAGAAATCTCAATAAGAAGTTAAAGAAACTCCCTGGTAGTGCAAGTGACACTCATGAAACTTGCGAGGTCCTAAGTGATTATTCTAGTGCACCAGATGAAGATGAGATGTAGAGCATAATCAATAAGTTCCAAGAATTTTTAGACAAGCAGGCTTTGCTGGAAGAGGACAAGAATGATGAAGTGGAATAAACATAATGTTTCACGTCATTTCTATCAAGAAATTGTCATGTCTTTTTCATTTTCATTTCGTCACATAAGAAGAAAATTTTGACTTGTTCTCCTACATGAGAGTCAAGAAAAATAGGACTCTCATTAAAAGACTATTTTCTAGGATTTATCGTATTTTCTCTCTGCTCTCTCTATTATAAAAAAGGGATGCTTGTGTATTTAAAGGGGAGAATTTTTTAATATTAAGAGCTATTGTGAAGATGAAGAAAAGATTTGTATTTTCTTTTTTAATCATTGAAAAATAGGAACATGTGTTATTTTACAAAATTTGTGTTGTGGGATTTGTCTATCTTGAGATATTGTTCTTACATCCAAAATCTCTAGCTATTATTTAATTAGTATTCTCAATCTTTTTAATCGTTTCAAAATATTACACTCATTATCTAAAACTCGTATAAGTATTTCTTGATCTATGTTTGATTGAAAGAAAATACGTTCCTCTCATTCCCTTTCTGCTCTGTTTCATCTATAATCAGTTTCTTTTCTAATCCATTACATTTTTGAAGTTGTAATATTTGCACTTCATGTTGATATGGATTTCGGTATTGTATCCCAACCCCAATGGTTAGAATAGTGTGGATATTGTATATATTTTTTTTGTTGTGTTTTTTATTAGTAATAAATAGGAAGCCTCACCTGTCTTTGAGGAGGGATTTGATCCCATACATTGTGGTTGAACCTCATATTTTGGCCTGAAAAAATATACAATCAATAATTTTTGGCAACTCATTGGGGAATACAGATTGATAAGACTAAGCTTATCTAATTGGTGTCTGGTGACTCTATATTTGCCTTATTTTCAAAAGATCCATTTTTTTGGTTGAAATTGGCTAGAAAGATCTTTACTCGGTCAAGCTGAGCCAGGGGTGAGACTGATTTGTTCTTTGATCTACTTCAACAACATAGTTTCAGACTTTCACCCAATATTATTGCATTTAGCCGAGCAAGAATTTCTTCGCCTATTCGAAGATCTCGGGTTCCTCAAGAAAAAGAATTTTCTATAACCTATCATGCATTATTCTTGTTTGATACTTAGATTCTTGTATGCACTTCATTCATAAAAATGGTAGCACAACCTATGCCTTGGGGTACGGTTGTTGGTCCTCTCTCCCTAACTCCACCATTGCATGATCTACCTCATGGATCTCGTAAGAATATCTCTAAGTTCAATGGTGATGGGAAGCAGCACCTTGAAGAACACGTCGCTTCATTATTTGTCTCATGTGGCATCCTTTGGGTTTCTCATGAAGATGTCTCTGTTTGACTCTTCATTGAAACACTACATGGTGTAGTAGCAGAATGGTTCTACCATCTTCTAAAAGCATGTATTACCAACTGGGCCACCATGAGATCTGTATTTGAAGAAAGGCTCAAACCAACTGAATATTCTCATGCCTTGTTAGCACATCTTACACATATGGAGAAGGAGTCTTATGAATCCATGCCAAAATTCATAGCGAAATTCAAAAACCTGATTCATAAGATTCTAGACCTAGCCATTCCCACTCTTGAAAATCAAGAGTGTTTCTTCATCAATGCTCAGCCCTCCTAATGTGAGCTTCTTATTAGTAAGGTATGCTATTATAAATTTTTCCACTGCTCAAGCTACAACCAATGAAATAAAAGATGATCTTATTGTAGTTGGAAAGATCAGAAGAGAGTCATCTAAACCTAAAAATCAAAGTTCATCTCAGAGTACTATTGATCCTATGATTAAGAAGATGGCCAATGTATTAATCGCTTTGAAGAAGAAAATGTCTCAACAAGTGATCAACATTCCTTATCAGGATATTCCTAGACGGAATTTTAACAATGCCAATGGCACTCCCACCATAGATAGGATTCGGTTGATTTCTACTCCCACCAGGATGGCCATTGAAGCTCCTCTTGTCAATGTAATAGTTGAAATAGTTGAGGATGGTGAAGAACCAGAA